>OU015500.1:153091035-153103535 GCA_907164885.2 Dolomedes plantarius
CATCCAACACCCATTGGTATACCATGAATTTGTTTATAGAAACTATTACCGCTATGTAGTATAGTTTCATACAGGATTAGGTCTGGAAGTGCACGGTATTTATTAACAGTTATATACGATTGAAAATCATACTGTTCGTATACACTAAGTATAATATTGTAGAGGTCTTTTAACTTTATAGAGTTGAAAAGCTTCGTAAAGTCGTAACTTTTTAAACCAGTGATACCACCTTTACCATTTAGTTGTTTTACAACTTTATAGCTATTATTTATGAAATATACCCCTTCCAAAATTAATTGTTTATAAACTATTTTTAGAACACTCGAAAGTTTATTATTAGCTAGATTTAAATAAGTATTGCAGCCTACAGTGACAGTTCTGAACTTCACAGGGAACTTATGAAATTTAGGGATCAAGACTAAATAAGGGAATTTTAAGTTTTTAAATTCATAACCGGCGCGGCGATATAAGGCCTTTATACGATTTTGTATGGTACATTGTTCAGAATCCAGTTTTTTATATATCTTATTATCATTATAGCACTTGATTAAGTTTTCACAATAAGGTTTTTTACATATAAATCCATAATTACATGAAACTTTATCTACATATGTTATGGCAAATTGATCCTGGAAAGCTATTGTAGAAGGTTTCATATTTTTAAAATTTATTTGTTTATCATTCTGCCTTAATACTAGATAAGCTGTTTTAAAATAATTTATATAATGATATTTCCATTGTTCAAACGTACTTGTTGGCATACTATGAGTTAGAGCTGTTTTATATATAAATTGTTATATATAAAATTGTTATATATTGTTATATATAATCAATTGTTATATATAAATTTGGATTACGTTCTTTTTGTAACCAATAGGATAGCCTGTACCATTATTCATTAAATCTGACAGTACAGTATTATCAGTTATTTTAGTGTTACCAGTAATAATGTGACTAGAGTGTTCATTATAACTTATCATATTTTTTATGCAATTACAATTACCTGGAGTTTCTTTAACCAAATTTTTTGATATTTTATTATAATTGAAAATATAGCGACCAATCGGCCTACTATGCCGAAAACTAATTATATATTTTTACATTGTTAATAGGAAAGTATATCATATTTTGATTTATAATGTTATTAAAAGGTATATTATCGAAACGTTTGTTGGCATATTCTGTTACACAGTATAGTTTACTATAGCTTTTCTGCTCACTATCGTGTAATACAACACCACAACTATAGCTCTTTTTCTTAATTAGGTCTATTATTTTGGTATGAAGTGCGTATTATTTGGTATAAGATGTTGTAAAGCTTTGCTTTTAACCAATTTCCACAAATCTTGTAACCATATTTTTTAAAAACCAAATATAAAGTTCTTAATCCATTTTATTGGATAATCCGGTTTTAGGTTAATTTTTTCATATAGCTTATTGAATAGGTCGATATATATATATATATATATATATATATACAGTAACCACCGCTTATAGTGATCAGTGGTTATAAGAATCAACCGTTTATAAGAATCAATATCGCAAAAACAAAAACAAATGTATTATTTACATGTTAAAATTTTCGATTTAAAGAATCAATCCACCGGTTTTAAGAATCAGTTTACACTCTTCGCTTTCCTTTCATTTTTCAAAAAAAGCCACTTAAACCCTCAAAAGGCACGAAGTTTTCTTCATTCTTTTTTAAAGAAAGAGTGATAAGATGGGATGGAATACAGTCGTAAAATACATTCCTTTCTTTGTTAGACATAGCATAATAGTTTCCCCTTAAACGCTTTAGCTAAACACTGTCCTATTAGCTTGACCAGGGGGCATCTTTACCCGTCCGGGTCCGATTTCACTTTTCTCCTCTGACAAACAAAAATAGGGATTCTTTTTTCCCACCTCCCACATCCTGGTTGCGGCTTCCTGGACCCTGAAACACATAAATCTTCGGGAAAGTGTCCACTGTCACTTAGGAAAACGTGACATTATTAGATTCAGTACGCTATCAAACCGTGAAACGTAAGCTAGAAGGTGAATCTTGGTCTGAGACTATTGGTATTGAAAAAGGTATAAACAGCCTCCTGAAAACTTCATGACGTAAAACTACCATAGAAAACTTTTTCTTGCACCCTTCCTGTAGTTGAAATGTTAAACTGTTAAGCAGGTATGTTGTAACAAATATTGGATTTTTTCTCCTCTTACTATAATCATATTTAACTACTTATAGGTCTAGAAGTTAATTTGTATTTTTAAAATTATAAAAATAATCTTAATAAAAGATAATTAATGTAAATTAAAGAGTATTTTATGGTAAATTATCTAATATATGTATATATAAGTGTGTGTGTTCCTGTCCAAAAACCTAAATTTCGGCTATAAGAATCAACCGCTTATAAGAATCAAAAACAGTAATAACAAACGTGATTCTTATAAGCGGAAATCACTGTATATATATATATATATATATATATATATATATTATGCAAAACATGATCTCAATGAATACATAACGCAGGCAAAATATTTGACATTATTGCAAATCGTGCTAAAGGAGATTTATGTATGTGATGGACTAAATTTATACAAACAAAACAGAGGTATACCAATGGGGGGGAGCCTGCTCTTCCGCACTTGCTGACTTTTTTTTTGCATACATACGAGAGCGGAACAGACCTTAACAACGATACGATATACCTCCGATACGTAGACGATGTCCTAATATTATTCCGAAATGGAGGATCTGTTATTAAGTTCGACTTTTACCCGGAATTCTTAGAGTTGACAGAGACATAAAAAAATACGGATGAGAGTATAAATTACTTAGATATAAATCTAAGGCGTGGAAGTAATGGCATGAAAGTATATAGAATATACGACAAACGTACAAAATATAACATCAAAATTAACAAACTGACAGATTGGCGGTCTGCATTACATAAATCGATATTTCGAAATGTCCTTTTCAACCATATATATAATACGATGTGAAAATTTATACAGTGATAACGAGATTAAAAAAAAAATATAATATCTTCGAGTATATAAAGTCATCATTTGATTATCGACATCCGTACTTCTTCGTGAGGAAAAACGTGAGTAAATTTTTAAATATAACTAGGAATGAGTTCCTTAAAAACACCGAATTAACTGCGCGAGTGACTGTATGCAAAAATTATGGGCGTAATAAAATTGGCGGATTTGTGTACTTACAGAGTGGCTCGGTTGTTCCTGTTGTAAAGTTAAGTGGTATTGTATTTTTAAATATTTTATAGTTTTAATTAGGCATTAAATTTTTTTTAGGTAATAAAATTTATTCTTATATACAGCTCTTTTTGTAGACAGTTTTTGTATTCTTATATACAGCTCTTTTTGTTGTTGTTTAGATAAACTCTTTTATCGAGTCTTAGGCATCGCGATGCCCTGGTCCACTGGGAGTGCTCGCCTTGGCAAGAAAACATGTTCAACCAGGAAAGAGGGGTCACAACCCCCCTCTGGCCATTTGTGTGCATCGCTCCATTAGTCTAATTCTTCTTATTTATTTTATCTAAATGTTTCCTTATATATATATATATATATATATATATACAGTCGAACCTCCATACATCAAACTCTTATAAAATCTCCATGTTCATTACATAGAAAAACTGTTTCTATTTATCGAAAAAATCTCTATATATCGAAATATTTTTTCATGACATATTGGGAGATTTTACTCCACTTTCGAATAAAATCTCTCAATTTTTGGCATTTGAAACAATACGTCGTGGACTTAAATTCGCGGAAAATGTCCCTGATGAAGTTTTTAGTGGACTGAATAAATGCGAGCATTTCTTTGATGAACTTTCCGCAAAACTGGCTGTTCAGCGAGACATTCGTAGTTTTGTTTAAAAGAATGTAACTGTGATCACTGTAACCACTGTCTGCATTATTGTTTTTTTTAAAGATATGTAGTACTCAATAAATCTTTCATCTTAATTCATTTTTTAGTTATTAACTTTCATTTAATGTTTTTCGCATATAAATTAGAAATGGAGTTTCGTATACGAAAATTAGCTTTAATTTTAATGTTTTAGGAGAATTATGATAAAACTAAGATCAATTCTATATATCGATTTTTTTTCCGGCAATTTGCTACTTCGATATATGGAGGTTCGACTGTATATATATATATATATATATATATATATATACATATACAGTGGAATCTCGATCTATCGTTTTCCAAGGGACCGAATGAACTGAACGATAAATGCGGGAAAACGATAGATCCGGGAAAATAACAAAGCAATATGATCGTCGGGAATCAGTGTAATAAACGATACATACGGGAAAACGATGATTCCGAAAACGATCGATCGAGATTCCACTGTATATATATATATATATATATATATATATATATATATATATATATATATATATATATATATATATATATATATATATATATATATAAATATATATATATACATATATATATATATATATATCAATATATATATATACATATATATATATATGTGTGTGTGTGCGCGCGTGTGTGTGTGCGCGCGCGTATGTGTATGTGCGTATATATACATGTATGTATGTATGTACGCATGTATGTATATATGTGTATGTATGTGTGCTTATATATATATATATATATATATATATATTCCTTTTTGGGCCCGTATTCTTGGGATACATGCTATCCCACCGCGTAAAGAAAAGGTTAAAGATTGAGTAACCGTGGAAATTGCGAGACTCGGAAATAGACATTCGAGTCTCGCGCAGACAATTGAGTATCCTAATGTCTGATCTAGCAATGCCATCATCGTAGAAACACGCGGTTTGTGCCATTTCGGTTCAAAAGCTCGTTTATATATTTCGAGGCAAGAAAAAAGTGTTTTCATAATTTGGTGTCCCGTATTCCGTATTCCTCCGGGGAAAGCAAATGAAGCTCGGGATAACGAATAGCGCCCCCTGCCGTTCCTCCGGACGTCACCCGTAACGTCGCATATTTCACGGTTCTCCTAACGAGCGCAGTAGCCCGGCGGTAAATCACCGCAGCGGAGACAAAGGGAATCCGAAAGGAGACATTAAAAGTCTCTGTGTCCGTCTCTCTTTGTTTATGGATGCCCACCATGTGGCCTTTCCAGAAACCGGTCGTCGTAAAAGCGCCGTTCGAACGCCATCGTAAATACGTCAGTCTCTTTTCCACCGAGTTCCAAATGATTCTGAACACTGAATCGGATCCGGGATTTCTCACGGCTTTTTGCAACACCACAGCCACTGACGGCCACGTCAGTTCCCTTGCAGGGGTGTCCGACCCGCGGCCCAGAAAAAGAACTCAAAGCGAAAAAAAAAAAAAAGAAAAAAATCGATAGCCTGCCTCGGGGATGATGGCAGGCGGCCATTCCAGATCCCGCTTTGATCATTCAAGAAATCGGCAATACATCATTTGGAATACTATCTTTAAGTCTATACTTAATTCCGTATTCAAATTTTATGTATTAATTTCTTTACAAAAATGAAATGTGAAGTTTTTAACACATTTAACATTTCATATTTGTAATGATATGAACTGCCAAAATATCTAAACCCTTTTCCGATGGCGAGTTTATTAAGGTTTGGTTTGGAGCGCTACGGTCAACTTTTGGCTACACGAGGACTAATTACACCGGGACCTGCAGTTAAACCCTTCAGCGGGCGCACCTGTGTACGAAGTGCAACATTTTCGCAATTTTGAATGGTTTGTTTTTACATGTAAGGTTTGAACGTTCTGGGCAGTTTCTATTGATAGCTACACCCGTTCTAACGCAGGTCTCATTTTCTGACCCTTGTATTCCTTTCCATTCATTGGTAGTCGTGATTTTACCGTGGTAAACCAGCGATTCTACTGGATTACGATACGACAAAAGCAGGAGTTGTTGTAGTCGATCCAATGTACAGCTATTACACTGTATCCTTCGCTATATGCGTCCATATCGCATATAGCGAAGATGGACAATCTCATTGTTTTTTTTAGGTTTTTGGACATAATAGGAATCCATTCGCGAGTTGTCCTCAGATCCAATAAACCGGACAGTTTTGAAATAAGGCGATTGTATCTGCATTCTTTGGCCTTTCATTATAAATACATCTGAATATTATCAACATTTTATATCTTGTCATAAAACGCAGAATTATTATTTTCAATTCGAAAAAAAAACATTATTACAAAAGGAATAATCCAGGTTGAAAGGGACGTTGCACTTTGTGCCACGCGCGCCTGCTGGTGTTCCAAAAATTAGCGCGCCCGCTGAAGGGTTAAAGCCGATTCCGAACGGCTATAAACATGCCAACAGTGGGACTCGAAGCCACAGGATCTGAACCGAATGCCATCGCCCTAGCCATTCGGCCATCGACTGGCGGCGAGTTTATTAAGGAATGCATGGAAAGCGTGGCAGATATAATTTGCCTTTATAAGGAAGAGGATATCTAAAATCAGTTTGTCTCATCAAACTATTTCCAGGAAAATTGACAAACTTGGGAAATATATCGAAAACGAGTTAAAAAGTAAAACTTCAAATTATAAGTTTTATTCTTTGTCAATGGATGAAAGAACTGATGCTACTGACACGCCTAAATTTGCCATTTTTATGAGAGGTATAAATGACGAGTTTATTGTAACTGAAGCAATGGCTTCTTTGAAAGACACGACAACCTCGAGAGATTTATATGAAGCAGTGAAGAGAATGTTGATGTGCTGTTCTAATTAAATCTTGCCAACATATTTGGTATAATTACAGATGGTGTCTGTTCCGGAACTAGTTTTAAGTCGATGTTTCATAAGAGTGCCCCGGATATGATAGGAAAAAAAGAGGGACTTGTAAGATAAATAGAAGACGATGCCTTTGCAGTTGAAAATTCTTGTTTGATCAAGTACCATTGCATAATACACCGGGAAAATTTATGCGGAAAAGCTTTAAAAATGGACCATGTTATGCAAATCATCGTCAAAACGATTATTAATATGAATTTTATAATGACTCGGGCATTGAATCATCGCCAGTTTCAGAAATTTCTCAAAAGCTTGGATATTTATTATGGCGATATCGTATACTTAACAGAAAAAAAGGTGGCTCAATTGAGGGCAAATGTTAAAAAAAAAATTATAGTCTACTTCATGAAATAAAATTGCTTATGACATTGAAAAAATCTTGTGCCAGAACTTGACGATGACAACTAGCTTGCAGATTTAGCATTTTTGATATATTTGACTGCCCATTTAATGGACTTTAGGTTAAAAACCAACTTATAAGTACACTGTTTCAAACCATAAACGCGTTCTAGATGAAACTGAAATTATGGCAAGCCCAAGTAAATGTTAACAATTTTTTTTAGCATTTCGAGACGCTGACCATCATAATTCTAAAAATGGTAAAAAATACGCAGCCTTGCTTTCCGATTTAGTACAAGAATTTAAAAATCGATTTTAGGACTTTTGGAAAAAATAAACAATTGTTTTAAATCTTTTCTACTCCATTTACAGTCGATACAGACATGCTGCCAGCAAATTTTCAAATAGAAGGCATACAGTTGCAATCTGACATCCAACTTAAAGAGAAATTCAATCGAGTCTCTTTGTTGGACTTTAAACGATACCTGCCCAGAGATAAATATCCCTCACTTCATAGTCATGCGTTATTCTGGTCATCATTGTTTGGAAGCACGTACATCTGTGAAAAACTATTTTCAATAGTGAAGCACACTAAGAGTCAAATTAAAACCAAAATATCGGATGAACTCCCTGAGAATTGCGACCACTTCAATTGACCCAAATATTGATGCATTAGTTTCTCGAATTCAAAGCCAAATATCCCATTAATTTTATGACTCTTATAGTTATCTTTATAAATATAAATAAAATTTATAACGAAAAAAATATGTTAACTATATATTATACTCCCTTACTCATCAAGTATTTTTAATGTTAGGTGTATTCTTGTGAGGCCCAAAACAATTCGTCTTCTTTCAATGGAACCCAAGGAAGCTAAAAGGTTGGACACTCCTGATCTATAGTCTTTTCAAGCTTTCCGTCTTTTACGTCTGAATCGGAAATACGTTTCCATGGATTAATAGATACATTTAGAGTGTTCTAGCGCGTTTTTACATTGATGACGTCAAAATGTTTATGTATGAACTCGGAGATGGCGCGCTACTCATTTTCTGGCCGCATTTCAGCGTTTAGGCATGGCCTGATATCAGTGACGCACCCAGGGGGGGGGGGCAGGGGGCCTGCCCCCCAAAAAAGTAGAAATATTGATTTTGCATTCTAAATATTTTTATTCGTTCATCTCGTCCCCCCCCCTACATTATAAATATTTTTGTCCATTCATCTAGCCCCCCCCCCCCAAGAAAAAATCCTGGGTGCGCCACTGTCTGATATATATATATATATATATATATATATATATATATATGTAATATATTAAATATTATGCCCTCTATTCTGGCATTTAAACTCTCTTTCCTAAATCCAATCCCCAGTAATATTAATTTATCACTTTAAAACCCTTAGCCACAGAATTTTCCATGATTCGCATGCCTTTGCATTTGTACACGTATATATTTCCAATTCAGGAGTGCGCTAGCTTCGCGAGCACCTAAATCTGCTGACCCTACAAATAATAGCCACATGTTTTTTCGCCCTCTCCCGTTTAATGTTGAAAGGTGATATTATTCCGAGAAGTTCTTCTGAAATGAACGGATGTACTTTTATCGCTCGAATAAACGATTCGGCCAGACTGCAGCAAAATTTTTTTCCTTCTAGGCTGAGTCTAGCGCCAGCCATGTAAATATAAGCCAGTTGTCCCTTTCAGGTGATAGTTTAAGGACGTTATGTAATGGGGATATTACTTACTTACTTACTTACTTACTTACTTACACACACACACACACACACATATATATATATATATATATATATATATATATATATATATATATATATATATATATATATATATATATATGAGAGAGAGAGAGAGAGAGAGGCACTCTTTCACTCGTCATTTCCGCCTGGTTTTCATTACATATGTAACGACATAGTCGAGCAGAGGTCACTTGAGTCACTTCTAAAGACCAATTTTTTTCCCAGAAATCGCATCCGATCTCCATGGATGCAATTGCTGTGCACATATCTCATTGTGACAAAGCCCCTCACTTGTACAGCTGCGATACGTATAGTTCGATAGCCAGATGGTAACATTCGAGCTTATCATACTATTCGACTATTCGAGCTATATCAACTATTCGAGCTTATCATACACATGCGCACTGTACCCGTTTAAAACTTTGGACCTTTGGCTTTCAAACGGGATATCACATGTTGCTATTCGCCGAAGAGTTGCTGAATTCTAGCTGTTATAAATGACTACTTATTTCGCTACATTCCCAAATCCGGAACAAGGCTGATTTGAAAGACGTATTCTCTCCGTCAAAAAATTTGTCTAAAATTCCTCACGTTGGCCATGAAAATTTTCCACAGCGTTTCCGTGTTCCTATGTCATTAGCCACTGATATCATAGAGTGGCAAATGGTACAAGTGGGTAGATTCTGCTTTAGAACAAAAATTATTTGCATTCTTATTGGACAATGTGTAGTGCCATTTAAGATGATATTAATTTGTTTTCTTACTTTTCTGGCTATCTTTTGCCGAATTTTTATCGTAGAAAAGTCTCCCAATAAGTACTTAGTAGCTCGATGTGTTACGTATAATTAAATTGGATGTCTGGAACTACAAAACTCACGACAGAAAATAATAATTTAGCCTGTCTGTTTTGACGTTGCCAGTGACAGAGGGCCAGTTTCAAGCCGTCACAAGCAATCTACACAAATATTTTTTGTACGGTTCTGTCCAAGCTTTATGGCATTCCGTTTTCATTAAACTTACTTCAAAAATCCTCAGTTTGGAGAAAAAAATCAGATAATATTATTCCTGGACAGAAAATACCCCCCCCCCCAAAAAAAAAAATAAATAAATAAATAAATAAAATTTTTAAAAAATTTTTAAAAAATTATCCATACAAAATAATGAAATGATTCCTAACGAAAAGTTTCATTGATCCTGGAAACGAATTATTTCTCCTGGTTTGGTATCCCAAACGCTTGCACTTAAGAAGCATTCCAATGAATGGTGGCATAGTTTAACACTTGCCTAATATACATATGGAAATGCTACCACTTAAACGATTGCATATAGAAGCAGGGGCGGCTCCAGTCCAGAGATTTTTTTTTTTTTTTTGGGGGGGGGGGAAACGTCAGCTCTTAGGGATACATATATATATATAGTATAAATATATATATGTATGTAGATATGTTTATGTTTATATATATATATATATATATATATATATATATATATATATATATATATATACATATATATATATACTAGCGGATCCGACAGACGTTGTCCTGTTCAAACGTAATTCTAGCTGAAGTACCCGGCGATGCCCGGGATTTTAAGAATGTTTGTTAACCAAAATCAATTTAAAAAATAACACAGTATAAATAACATAGAAAAAAAAGCATACGAAATTTTATACATATTTATAATATGAAAACTCAATTAAAAATGTATAAATGTATAATAAACTCCTCAGATTTCAGCTATATTCGGTATTTCATCATAAAAAAAGCTGAAAAAAATAATAAAAAATAAAAATAATAATTTAAAAAAATTAAAATAAAATAATAATAAAAGAAAATTAAATAATAATTAAATAATTAAAAAAATAATAAAATAAAAGCTGAAATAAAAAAGCCTTAAAAAAAAGCTGAAATAACGGGTCTAGCAAAATTTACAAAACGCTGGATTCGAACCCGGGTCGAGAGCATGGTACTTTCCAAATTGGCGACCTTCCGAATGCGCCACGATAACACGGTGTTCTAGTGGGTAAAGTGAAACATATTCGCTATTGGAAAGTTGTTGTGGGCTGGTGATTATACATGTCAGAGGAGTTTTTAGTCAGAAATAAGTTAGCTGGATAGAAGCTTAGTCTTTAGCTCTTCAATAGACACAAAGATATAGGCGAGGAGGATTGCAGTAGCGATTAAAAAAGATCTCGTGTCACTTAACGTGGTTGATTCGAATTTTCCATCGCGTGTCGAGAGTATCAATATGCCGTTGGATCTGATCCCTTTTAGAGTATAAAATCTGACTTGAAAGATTATTATTTTCATTTATTATTCTGGTTTAATATATGACTTGAACCTTTTTGATTTTATTTATTTTTATTTTTTCGCTCGCTGTTTGCTAACTAAACCTAACGTGGACGCCATTATCTAGAGGGGTGATTTCACAAACTGTAACAGCTTCCATTTACCGGACGCACCCCCTTATAAATTGTTGGTTTTTTATTAATTAATTAAAAATATAAAAACATTTTCTATCGGATCAAATTGTGAATCTAAACCATTCTCGAATCAACTAAATTGCACACACAAAATTTCATAAAAATCAGTCCAGTCGTTTAGGAGGAGTTCAGTTACATACACACGGACAGAAGAAATATATATATAAGATATATATCTGTACCTTGATACAAGAAGTGCCTAAGTTAGTTTTCTCCAAGATGACTTTTGTTTACTTATGTCTGTGTAAAAAATATTATTTCCAATGTAAGAAGTACTCAGGTCTGTACGATGGTTTAGAAAACACTTTTAAAGCGTCGGATAGATTTAGATACTTCTTACATTGAACATTATATTCTTTTAAAGAGACATAAGCAAGCAAAGTCATCTTGGAGAAAACTGACTTAGGCACTTCTTGTACCAAGCCACACACACACACACACACACAACATATATATATATATATATATATATATATATATATATATATATATATATATATATATATATATATATATATACATATATATACAGGTCTCGATTTGAGGCGGAACGCGCCGGAACGGCGTTCCGGTATCTCTCTTTAGGAAAAAAAAAATATGATAGTTGAAAACATTTATTTGATCACCTTTACTACTTTTATTACTTTTTTTGTACTTACACATTTTTGTACTTGATTTGCAAAATAAAACTTGGAATTAAATAAAATGTTCAAGTTTTTATGTAACCAAAGATTTCCTGTTTTCAGACTAATAATTTGGAATACCCCCACACACTCCAGAAGGTTATAGTTCCGGCACCTCTATTTCTGGAAATCGAGCACTGTATATATATAAGAAGTATATATATATAATATAGAAATAAACGTCCTCTCATTTCAAATTTAAACTTATTTAGTATTAGGTCTACGATTACATACTTTTTTGCTTTGAAAAAAATTACCCCGGGCTTTTTTTATTTGGGGGGGGGGGGAGGGGAACTGCCCCTACTGCCCCACCCCACCCCTTGGAGCCACCGTTCTATAGAAGACTACACCAGTCCGGCATCCAGTTTCTGCCATTCCATACTTGAGTTATGGAAACATAATTCAAGGTAAAAAATTCAGTCGAACCCCG
>OU015500.1:153108535-153186035 GCA_907164885.2 Dolomedes plantarius
TTCACAAACAAGGGGAATTTTAAAACTTATTGGAGACAATATATATATATATATATATATATATATATATATATAAATTTATTTATTTATTTATTGTTAAAAAACAATCCTAATGAAAATGTAGCAGATTTCATTTTTCTCACCCTTAAATGAACGTTCAGTCCGCATATATGAATCTCTAAAATATATTCTTATACCAGATTTTAATGTTATTTTTATGGCAGATATCCCTGCGCAAAAAAAATATGTTTAACATCTTGAGGTAGGTGTAATCTGTCTCTTGTAGGTGATTCTTGAACAATATGATTTCACTTAAACAGGATCATAATAACACGATGAAGTATATATATACAGTCGAACCCCGTTATAACGAACTTCAAGGGACCAAAGGTTTTGTTCGCTTTATCCGGTGGTTCGGTGCATCCGAACCGTTAAGAAAAATACTAGCGTTCACAAAATGTATAGCTCATTAGTTGCAATGTGTATTCGATGATGATGTAATAAAAAATGAGAAAATCTATTAAAAAGGATCATTAATGAATTATATCGACTAAAATCGATTATTACATTAAACTGACAGAATACTAATTAAATTACGTACAATAGGAAAAACGGTGGGACCAAAATTTTCGCTCGTTATTGCCGTGAGTTCGTTATATACCGGGTTCGCTATAACGGGGTTCGACTGTATATATATATATGAAACGATAAACCTTTCCCTTCATTAACTTTGTCTTATCGCAACAGAACATTATCCCTCAATTTGATTTTGATCTAGATATACCAAATTAAGCTAGTAGTTTTCCCCTTAATAGCCACGTGCGGACAACACTTATATAAGATCGAATCTCGTGGAACATTCGAAACGATCACCCCATATCACGCGTTAAAGTCAGGTGTCAATTTTTAACCAATTAAAAGTTCAGCGCGCCTGTACTCAGGGCGTGAATCTAGAGTTTCGCGCTTCTTCTGTGTTCTGCCCCTGTCCTGTCAAGTTGTGTTCTAGCGCGCTACGTCTCTTGTCTTATATGTGTGTTCCAGCAAACTCCGGAATAAGTAATTGTGAAACTGTATCTTCCAAGAATTACGTGCCTCCCAACTGTTTAGGCACTAAATGATGTCCAGCAATAAAGTAATTCTAAGAAATAAAAGGATTATGTGTCAACTATGTGAATCCTGTGTTCCTCGACTGGACTCCCTGCCTTTCTCTGCCACTCTCCACGACTACATCTGGGATTTTTCGAGTTACCGGCCTGTTGCAACAGCTTTCATTACACAGACTCTGCCTAAGCCACTCTCCACGACTGAAAATGATCAGAGGTCTCTACCTGTCGTCCTACCTGTCCCTTCGCTGTCATTACACACACACACATATATATATATATATATATATATTCTTCTTCGTGGAGGCGAGTCACCATAAAGAGATGTAGATCCAGAGAAAGCGCAGAAAATCGTCCAAATACCTTTGTTCTTCATGAAGCATTGGTGAGACAGAATGCCTGCAAATAACACAAATAGAGGTTAGCTTAGCAGTAGTGGCTTCATCGTAGATTGCATAAAATTACAGGAACTCGGAGAGGGAAGATTCGCGTTACATTTTATGGGCAAACTTAGATGAAAGCAATGGATGCAAAACTTGCATGAAGTAGAAGAGTCTTCCATCGCAGAGTATATGAAAAGGACTTTTCCTCATTTCACCACCAGGGTTGGAATTATTTAATTCGTTAGAATCAATCAAGTGGACAGTACCCGTGTGTTTCCCATGTGATGTTTTTCAATTTATGAGGTCACGCGCGGTTTTTGCCTTCTGTTAGTAAGAAGCAATTTAAAAACAGGCCTTATTTACTACACAAAAACATACAGTTCGGACCCTATATGGTAACATTATTGAATTTCAGCACTAATTGCAGGGTTGGAATATTTCTAGTGCCTGGAAAAGATTCATATCTATCTATCCATCCATCTAGCTATCTATCTATTTATCTATCTATCTATATATATATATATATATACATATATATGTGTGTGTGTGAGTGTAAAAATAATATAAACAAATCAAATTAACAAAAAAATTAAAAAGCGACCATAGACTGCCAAACAAGTTAACTTAAAACCTACCCTAGCAATGAAAACATAAAACTTTTCAATAAAAGATTGCGCAGTTGCTTCATATCCCTTTATTGAAAATGGACAAATATAACTAAAATAAATCCAACAGAGCTACTAGATAATTATAAGAAGAATGCAGACAAAAAACAAACAGATATCAAGCATTCTTGCATTCTTACGAAACTAAATTTCTTAACTCAAATAATATTACCGGATTTAGGTATATTGATGACCTTATAATTTTTAACTGCAACGATTTGGAATTTCTTAATCAAATGTACCCAAAGGAACTAACTTTAAACAGGACTAACGATAATTATCATTTTGCGACTCATCTGGATTTAAAAATTAAAATTCAAAATAGCGATTCAAAAATTGGGATATATGATAAAAGATTAGATTTTAACTTTGAGGTTATCACGTTTACCAATTTTCATAGCAACTTGAACTATAAAATTTATTATAATATCTTTTACTCACAACTATACAAAATAAAAAATATATGTAACAACGCTGATGATTTTTTGGAGGCATGTAGCATTTTAGAGGAAAACCTAAGTAAGAACAATTTCCCTAAAAATTTCGGCAATTTAAAAGTTTTAAAAAAATGACATTTAGACTCAGGTATTTTTTAAAGACGTTTAGGATAGGGTTTCTATTTTCATTTGTTTAAACTTCAATGGGGTGTATGGCTGTGGTTTTTCTACAGTGACGTAACTACTAGGGTAAAATTGGCTGCTGTTTCGCCATAACCGTCACCTACGGAATTAGGGTATGTATGCATACCTTTCTCGAAATCAGATAACTCTGCACTTCGTGGCATCTCACATGCGACTAATGTCGATTTTGTTTCCTACACGATATTTACCGGCGGAGGGCGTGACGTCAGATATCGTCATTTGCATGGGTGTCCAAATAATTATTGATAGATAGTGTATGTATGTATTAATAAAAATAAATTTAATTAATTTTTAAGCATTTGAGACTGCCACACGGCTTTTTTACCCGTATAAACATAATTAAAATAAGATTTGAGGATTTTCTCTTACACGTTTGTTGAAGTTTATCCTCCCGAATCCAAATAACATTTTCATATTGAGTACTACGTGGATGGGACCTATCTACAAATTTTATATGTTATATGTATTTCTTTTCACTTTTTTTTTCACGGTAGTCTCTGTCAAAGAGAGAAAAGTGTATATATATATATATATATATATATATATATATATATATATATATATATATATATATATATATATATATATATATATATATATATATATATATATATATATATATATATATATATACAGTCGAACCTCCATATATCGAACTTCCCTATATATCGAGCTCTTAGCAAATCTCCATGTTCATTACATAGAAAAACTGTTTCTATATATCGAAAAAATCTCTATATATCGAAATTTTTTTCAAGACAAATTGGGAGATTTTATTCCACTTTAGAATAAAATCTTCCAATTTTTAGCATTTGAAACAATACGTCGTGGACTTCAATTCGCGGAGAATGTCCCTGATGAAGTTTTAAGTGGACTGAATAAATGCGAACATCTTTGAACTTTCCGCAAAACTAACTGTTCAGCAAGATATACGTAGTTTCTTTTTAAAGAATGTAACTGTGATCATTGTAACCACTGTCTGCATTATTGTTTTTTTAAAGATATGTAGTGAACAATAAATCTTTCAAATTAATTCATTTTTCAGTTATTAACTTTCATTTAATACTATTCGCATAAAAATTAGAAATGGAGTTTCGTATACGAAAATTAGCTTTAATTATTATTATTTTTTTTTAAAGGAGAATTATGATAAGACTAAGCTTAATGTTATATATCGAAATTTCTATATATCGAATTTTTTCCGCGCATTTTCCTACTTCGATATATGGAGGTTCGACTGTAAATATATATATACATGTATATATATATATATATATATATACATATAATACATACAACCAACTGATTCTGAACACATCGACACACAAGCAATCAAGCAACGAATGTGAGGCGAAAAAACACTCCTCTGGGGTCGTGGAGAGAAAGAAAAAAACAGGGGGGGGGGGGGGGGGGAGGTTCGCGTCATAATGCGTCGTGGGCAGACACTGTCACATGTCGCTGCGTCTCAAGATCTCGGGGGCAGATTGTACTCGGAGGAAAACAGATCGCGTTCGAGATGGAGTTCATTCTGTTATCCCATCGATGCGTCATACGTGTGTGTGTGTGTGTGTGTGTGTATATGTATATTATATTATATATGTATTATATATATATATATATATATATATATATATGACGTGTGTACACGTGTGTCGATTTTGAGACGCTGCGATATGTGCCCCACATGTGTGAGGGTATATATATATATATATATATATATATATATATATATATATATATATATATATATATATATATATATATATATATATATATATATATATATATATATATATATATATATATATATATATATATATATATATATTCATTTATTTATTTATTCTATAATAGAATCTAAGTTGTGAAAAAAACGTGCGTTTTTTGTTTTTAATTCTTTGTCTTAAAAATCATCCACAAGAGTCAATGTGTCTGTTGTGGTACTGACCTGTACTGATATTTAATTCATTATCGTTTTTGAGAGGTTCAAAGGGGGGAAGTTATTTTCAAAAGCGTTGTACAACGAAGAGATTGATTAGCGCCCTTATCCAATACGCGTAGTTCGTCCTTCACACCAGAGCAAAAGATAGTGAGTATCATTTGCGCTAATGATCATCTATGGCACAATATGCACACAAGCAGGGCCGCCCAGAGGGGGGGGGGGCAACTGGGGCACTTTGCCCCAAGCCCCCAACTGCCGGAGGGGGCCCAAAAAAATCTAAAAAAATTTATTTATTAGATTTCCTCCGAAAGAAAATTCTGAGCAGTGCAATGAAATATAATAATTATGTTAAGTGTAGAGGATTAATAGAATGAAATTAATAATTGATATATATATATATATATATATATATATATATATATATATATATATATATATATATATATATATATATATACATACATACATACACCCGCACACACACACAAAGATCTGGGTTTTTCGTTGACACTATATATGATTTTATGGTTTTTTTTTTCCAAATTAACTTAAAATCTGGGTGAAAATATTAAAAAAAAATATGGTTCTTCTGAAAAACGTGGCCGTTTGGAGGGGTGTCCGGGGAAAAGAGATTTCTTTCATACTATCGGCTCTTTGAGTCTTGAATCGGTTTTCAACAAAATGCGGCGATCGAATAGGGAGTGGCTGGTAGAGAAGTTCCACTATATATATGCATTGTTAAATTTCAGTTTCCACAAATTCGGAAGATCGCACCCCGTAGCTCCTGAACTATGAGCAGAAGATTTTCTTTGGGTGGTGTCTTTCTGTTCAGGTGTGTTCGGTGACTTTTTCCCGAAGACAATCGCCTTATATGACACCTGCGAGGAAAGATCGCACGTGCGCGCACACACTGGAAATATACGCACCTGTGTGTGACCTACCCCACCTTCCGCAAAAAGGACCGCTGCAGGTGCTCGCAGGTGGCCAGGAGTCCGAAAGTGTTTCAGAGCTAGAAGGGAACGTACCAAACAATGGATTATCGAATTATATAATACTAGCTGAAAACCCACACTTCGCTAGTGAGTACATTCAAATTACATACAACGGTCAATGGATGCAATTAAATGCCAAAAAAATTAATATATTTATATATGTGTATAATAAAAACGACGATCAATGTATACAATTGATGCATATATATATATATATATATATATATACATATATATATATATTTATAAAAAAATCGTAAGGGATATTTTTATTGACAAAATAATGTAGAAGAAAATATTCAAATTAAATCTAATAGGACATACTAAAGAATATAGTACAGTTAATATAGTACAGTGTGAGGAACATATCTTTTAATGTATTTTAATATTTTTTTGGATAATTTCCAATTGTCTACCGCATTAGCAAGGAAAAAAATATTTTTTTGTCTATTTCATTGTTATAGACGTGACGATAAATTTATTTGAAGTACCAGAAAGAGAAATCACGTGATCAGTATTTAATAAATTAAATTCTAAAAATTAATCTTTAAAAATTCTCCAAAAATCAGAAAAGGGAGGTAAAGATTCGAAAAATATTTCATTTTAAAGGAATTTTTATAGTCTTTCTAGTGATATAAATTTTATAAACCTCAAATTATTATTTTAAATGCAAACTTAAAAAAAAGTTTCTAAAACGGCTTAAAAATTTAATTTTAAAAAATCTAAGAAGAATTTTTCAAAAATCTTTCTTAGTGCACCCCTACACTATGAGAAGAATCGCCTTGCAAAATTTCAGCCCTTTCGGTCCAGCGGTTTGGTCTGTGCGTTGTATGTCAGTCAGTTACGGAACTGTTTTATATATATATATATATATATATATATATATATATATATATATATAGACTAGGTGACCCGTGAGAGAATTTCTCATGCCAATAAAATACGATTATTTTTACAGGGATATTGGTGGTTTGCAGTAGAATAAAAGGGGAACCGGTTCATTTGTAGCCATTGTTTATTCGCCAAATAACAATGGTGCTTAAAGATAATACGAAACCGATTACAAAACACCTATCAGACACACTATTGAAAGTGAAGCGTAAAACAAAACAGGGGAACATGAGATATGTACACTTTGTAGACAATATTAAAAGTTAAATAGGACACAAACTCGGGGAAAAGGGGATATTTACATGACAAAATCTCTTTGCACACACTATTTGACCATCCGGTGTAGGGTCAAAAGTCAAATTCTAATTTGAACTTTTAAACGAACAATACAATGTGTCATTCTAAATGAACAATTCGTCAGAAGCGGAGAACTCAATCTTTTAAATGGTACCTCATGGATCGAGTTTGGCTGTGTATGAGGGGAGAAAAAGGGATCGTCACAATAAAATCCCCCTTTCAGAATATATATATATATATATATATATATATATATATATATATATGTATACACACACATATATATATATATATGTATATATAATATATATATATATATATACATATATATATAATATATATATATATATATAATATATATATATATACACACACACACACACATATATATATATATTTATATATATAAGAAATATTTGAAAGAGAAAACCAGTATTAGGACTAAAGCTACTAGCAGCCAGGAACCAAAAACATGAAAAGATAAGTATGAAGGAGGTTTTAGACAGTATCTCTTCGTCAGCGGTGTCAATGCTGTCTAAAAACCAATGGATTGTTTCCGATGAGTATGGTCTATACAAAAAACACACTCAGACACCGTACAATCCAGGAAAAACAGAAGAATTGAATTAAAATCCATGAAAACAGAAGAATTAAATAAGTTACTTAACCAAAGAGCACCAAGCCTGGCGCTAGACAGAGTGGAAGTTAAGAACATGTAACCGCAAGATGACTATATATATATATATATATATATTTAACTTGACTTTCACTTTGTCTGGCGCCAAGTTTGGTGTTCTATGATAAAGCCACTGTTTATTCACTTCTTCTGTTTCTTACGTGTCTAAGTGTGTTTATTGCTGAGATCATACTGATTAGAAGCAATCCATTGGTTTTTAGAGAGTATCGGCACCGCTGAAGACAAGATGCTGTCAAACACCTATTTTTCACTTATCTTTTCATGTTTTTAGTTCCTGGCTCTTGTGGTTCTGAGCATATACTGGTTTTTCACTTTCAACTGTGTCTTATATATCATTTTGAGGGTGGCCGGCTAGAGAAGTTTCTCTGTATATTTCTAAATATATAAAGGGCAAAAACCATTAACTCACTCAATTAAAGATTGATCACTGTATCTCAGGAACCATAATGCCTAGGCAGCTGGAATGTTGTACGGGGGTTCATCTTAGGTGGTCGCCGAGAAATCTTTTTAAAAAGTAAATAAATAAATAAATAACCGAATTTTAAAGACCCCTTCTCCCTATACACAAAAAAAATAAACAAAACACTGGATCTCTGGAACCGCAACTCTGAATGCTGGCTCCTCTTAGGGCGTAGGTGCCAGCTAAGAAATCTTTTAAAAAAAAACTATTATTTTAATGGGATTAATCGCCCCCCCCGCAAGAAATAAAGATATATATATATATATATATATATATATATATATACAATATATATACTCGTATGGATATATATATATATATATATATATACAGAATATAAGGCAAACACCACTCACTTATTCACTCATTGCATCTCTGGAACCATAAGCTCTAGGAAACTAAAATTTTGTGTGGTTATTCCTCCTAGGTCCAATGTGTGTACTAAGATATCTTTCTAAAAATTCAAATTTTAAAGGGGTTAAAACCAGCTTAACCACTCCCCTTAATAAAACACTATATGTCTGGAACCATAAGGCCTGGGAAGCTGAAATTTGGAATAGGGGTTAGCCGTAGGTGCACACCAAGAAATGTTTTTTAAATGTTTGAAATTTAAGAGGTTAAGCCCCCCCCCCCAAAAAAAAAAACCAAAAAAAACCACTGCATCTCTGAAATCATAAAGCGAAGAAGGCTGGAGTTTTGAATTCATAAGACCTAGGTGCTCACAAAGAATTTTTCAAAAAATACAAATTTTAAGGGGTTTAAAAGGGGCTTAATCCCCCTCCTCCCCCCAAGAAGAATACACTCTGTGGAACCATAATGCCTCGGAAGCTAAAATGTTGGAGGGGGGTTCCTGTGAGGCCTTAGGTATTCGCTGAGAAATCTTATTCACAAATACAAGTTTTACAGGGGGTAAAAGGGGGTCCAACACTCCCAAAACTGACTGACTAATCACAATATCTCTGGAAGCGTAAGGCCTAGAAAGCTACAACTTTACTTAGTAATTCCTTTTAGGGCCTACGTGTTCAATAAAAAAGCTTCTTAATTGAAACCTTAAACCCACAAAATAAAACACTGACTGACTAATCCAGACTGACTAATCCATTTATCTCTGTAACCTGAAGTCTTCGTAAGCTGAAATTTTGCCTCATGGTTCCTGTAATGCCCCAGGTGCTAAACAAGAAAGGTTAAAAAAACAGTTTAACCTTTAAGGGTGTTATAATAGGGGATTAAATCCCCCCCCCTAAAAAAAAAACCAACACCCATTTTGAATGTCGGGTAAAATGCCGTTAAATTGTTCGATGAACTCCTCTGAGAAATGACAACTTTTGACTGCGAAATTAATTTAAATTAAATTAGCCAAATGAAATACACTCATGGACAAAAAAATTAGCGCACCAAGAAATAATTGCGGGATCGTAACGAAACTTGCAATGAAGGTACATGTCGGGGAGATATGCAAATGATTAGAAATGCAGTGTGATTGCGCATTACGTATAGCCGGTAGAGGGCGTTGAACATCGTACTCTGTGGAGTATAAAACAGGTAACCAAAGCTTGATTGAGTGTGCTGAATCATTCACAAAGGAAGAGCTGAGATAGACATGTCATTACGCCTTGTTCGAAGACAATAGAAGCAGTTGTCGCAGTTTCAGAGGGGGAGAATCGTCGGGATGATGGAAGCTGGGTGGTCAGCTAGGCGAGTAGCTCGTCAATTAGGCCGCTCTGATTGTGTTGTGAGGAGGTGTTGGGACCAGTGGACCCGAGAGATGTCATGTACACGAAGACCAGGCTCAGGACGCCCTCGACAGACCAGTCGTCGAGAAGACCGCCACATCGTAAGAAATGCACGCGTACAGCCAACTACTTCATCGGCCGCCATCCAGGCACAGGTAGCACCTTCACTAGGGGCCTCTGTGTCTTCTCGAACCATACGAAGGCGCCTGGCTGAAGGACAGTTGGTATCGCGGCGCCCATTACGTGTGCTGCCCTTGACGCCTGTTGTGATGCTAATTAATAGTTTTGGAAGTGATTAAAGTTAATATTAATATCGGGTATTCAGATAATTAAATTAGTAAAGTAAGTGAATAAGTAAGTAAATTTTAGTAACGATTGTGCTTTGATTTAATCAATTTATTAAGCCTCTGCTAAATATATGTAAGGGTTATACTTGTGGTGATCAGATATTAATTGATTTGATTAATGTCATCGCATTTAGAGAAGTGTGCGCAAGTTTCTCTAAATGTTTTGACATTGAGAAGAATTAAGTTTGAAATAGATCATCACAGGGTATACCTTATTATTGTTAATATTGATAAATTAATAAGTTTTATTTATGAACCTCGTGAATGGCTGGTATATTTTTTTTTAATTGTTTTTTTGGCTGGCGTTTTGTAATTTAAATGGTAAAGGTCTTAGAAATATTCTTTGCTTTCCTTCTATCCTTAAAAAAAATAACCCAGCGCCTAGCAACAGCTTTGATAGCCTCCCCCACTATCGGTAACCCAATACGTCCGCCACGGCCCTTTTTCGAACGGGGAGAAATCTTGGAAGGTCAGATGCAAGGTGCGCAGGGATACATCGCCGGGTGGATGACCAGGCCGCCATGAAATTAAATCAACCAACAAGAACGAGATGAGGGGTGGAAAAAATTAATTGCATAAAGAATTGCAGAGTGCAAGAATGCCACCTGTAGCCTTCCCCCCTCATTTCAGCCATTACAATTCTCGGAGCATCAAGGAACTATTTGGTGTGGAGGATGGTTTTCACCGGACTGATGTGGTGGTGACAAGGTGCGGACTCGGAGCGCGGGATTTTAAAAACAAGGAGAAGATTTCGGGATCCTGGAGGTGGAGGCGAGGGCGAAAGACCGAGGGGTCGGAGCTGAATGCTCTGGCCCAGGGACGACGCTAAGATCCCGACGATGATATGAGGGCCACGGGTGAATTTGCATTTTCCTTTCCTTTCCTATCCTGTTTTTAGATTCTATCCATAACCTCTCTACTTTTTTTAAAAGCTGCAGCAACATCATTAAGATTAGATTTAAATGTAAAATTAAAATTAAGATGAGAAATTGCATAGAGAATAATCCAGTTTTTTTTTATATTCGCCAGCCATTTCATTTTGAATTGTCATTGTATATATTTTATTGTGTTGCGAGTATATAGATGTTGGTTTTTATAGCAATTATATTATTGATAATTTAATATTAGATTTCCGAAAAAAAAAAAAATGTTGAATAGAACTGATTGCCAGATTGGTGGTAATATTGTTAATGTAATCGGAAGGAATAAATTTGTTATGTTAAGTATATCTTTGTCATGTCGGTCCTTGCCTTTTTAGTAAATTTTCTGATTTTCAGCTTTAGGTTTTATTTTTATTTCAGCAGATATGAAGCTTTTTCTTTTAGGTGAGATAATTTTATTTCTAGGTGTTCTCCAAGGTTAAGTAAATTTATTAGATTTAATTTCATTTTTCTTTTGGCTCATTATTCACCACAGTGCAGCATTCAGTTCGAACCAGTGTTAATTATAATTATTAATGGTTTATGGGTTATTGCATTTAAAAATAACACAACGCAACTTACCATCTATCTTAAAATGTACTAACCACTAACGGCCAAATGGCAACTATTGAAGTAAATTGATTTTAAAGATTGTTAAGAGTAATTCTAACTTTAATTAATAAGTTAATATAAATATTAAGGTTTAAAATAAAACCCCCACTACACTTTTTTCAACGCCACAACGCCCACCCATCGACGCCTCCGTTTGGAGTTTTGCCGCTCACGAGGAAACTGGACTGCAGCGGAATGGAACCAGGTCGTCTTTAGCGACGAATCCAGATTCAATCTCGGCAGTGATGACAATCGTGTTCGTGTGTGGAGAGCCCGTGGTGAACGCTTCAATCCTGCCTTTGCTGTACAGCGACACATCGCTCCCACAGCTGGTGTGATGGTATGGGGTGCCATTGCCTACAATACACGGTCACCCCTAGTATTGTTCCGTGGCACCATGACAGCCCAGCGGTATGTTCATGAAATCCTGCAACCACATGTGTTGCCACTCATGCAACGGCTCCCAGGAGCCATTTTTCAACAAGACAATGCTCGGCCTCATACGGCAAGGGTGTCACAAGACTTTCTCCGCACTGTTACTACCCTTCCTTGGCCTGCCCGATCCCCAGATTTGTCTCCAATCGAGCATATCTGGGATCATTTGGGACGACGAGTTGGGCATCCCACGAGTTTCAACGAACTAGAGGCAAGGTTAGAGCAAATATGGAGCGAAATGTCTCAAGACATCATACAGAACTTGTATGACTCAATGCCCGATCGTATCGCATCGTGCATTCGCGCTAGAGGGGGTCCAACTGAGTATTAACTCCTCCGTTCTTTTGCCTTTTTCTCTGAAATAAATTATCCCTTTTCTTTGATTTTCTTATCATTTACTTATATCAAAGTAGTCATTACGTATGTAAAATTTCGTTTCATTTTGACGACATCTTCTTGGTGCGCTAATTTTTTTGTCCATGAGTGTAATTAATAGTAATAATGTATTCGGTCGCGAAGCGGCACGGGTATTCAGCTAGTATATATATATATATATATACTGTGGTACCTCGAGTGACTAGCTAAAATACGGGTTACGAGCAAACTTCAGATATCCCACCGCTAGTTTGAGCAGCGAATGCCATATTACGTGCTCATCAAATGAGAACACAAGAAGCATATAATATTTACAATCTTTATGTACAATAATTATACAATTGTATACATATTATTCTGAGACTACTGTCCAGTCTTAAACCGAGAGATTAACACTCAACAATTACCACCCGGGGCAGCTCGCTCTGCCCAAACTTGAGTCACCCTCTGAAACGAACAGCGCCCAACCTCTCTCGCAGAGAGATAGCTTCAATTTCCTCCCCTACACTGGAACTCCCCATGGGATCTAGGGGATGGGATGACCTTGGTCCTAGGATCGTGAGCTCTCCCCCTTCTACGAATTCTGAAAAAACGTTCTTCGGATTCTCAGAAAGACGAATCTGGACATTACAGCCACAGTGAACGATGCAAGAATCGGCCAGCTTCCGTGTCTCGCTCGTTGACTATTAGAGAGTAGCTGGTAATAAAAGCGAAAGTGAGGAAAGCGGGGCGAAAAGGCCAAAAATCAACGAATAAGATTTATTTTTTCAGTTCAGCTTTTCTCCTCCTCTTCCATTAGCATCTTCAAATCTGATATGCAAGCTAAATGTTGTACATTACACTTAATAAAACAAATTTATTACAGTACATTCTATTGTATTGCGTTTTTATACAATGTTCGTTGTTTATAAGCGCATTTTTCTTAGTTAAAAACATGTAACAAAAAATTACGGTGTTTTGGGGGAGCCCGGAGCGAATTAATGGCATTTCCATTCATTTCTATGGAGAAAATTGATTCGAGATACGAGTATTTCGAGTTACGAGCTCCGTCATGGAACGAATTAAACTCGGAAGTCGAGGTACCACTGTATATATATATATATATATATATATATATATATATATATATACAATCATACTTCGGTACTCGTTGCATTTCTAGGCAAAAAAAATACTTGACGTTTGCTCGACGTTTGCTCGTTGAACTACAACATTTTGTTCAAAAGTATCACCCTGACAAAGCTCTAGCAAGCAGAAATGTGGACTTTTTCATGATCAAACAATGTCTCACTTCAGATGCATTTTGAAACGTAGGCAGAATAAAGTTTCTCTTGATTTGTTTGTAGTGAAACTCAAACCTGAGTTCCCAAATCTGAGTCTACAACACGGATTGGTGGCGTTAAGAACCATAAAAGAGAAAGAATCCCTGTGCAAGTGCCTCATGTGTTATTGGAAGGGGAGTCTCCCTCCAAGCTATAAGCTCTATTAAAATCATTATTAAAATCAATATTAAAATCATTGAAAATAACAAAAATTTCTTATTCCTAAAGCTTACATCATCTCCACTAGAACAGTCATCGTCAACTTCAGGAGTTCGAGCTGATGCAGGGAGTTTTTTGAAAATATTCATGGCAGTCTTCATGAATCAGGGGCAACAAACTCAACAAATCTGTCTTTGTTTTTGACTGATAGGCAATGGTTTGTCATAAAACAACTCAAGATTTTGCGATCCAGGATCTATTACTATTCATTCGAGTTCCTCTTCCATTACTTCTGCCTAAGTCTAGAATATTTGTAATCAACATTCTCATTTAAATTATACTTAATTGGAAGAACACCGAATGGTTTCTCGTATCTAATTCATCTAATTTGAAACCAGTTTACTTTAGTACCATTGGTGCTACTAGAGTTTTTGAAAGGGGTGGTTTCAAGAACTGGGAAAAAGAAAAAATTCCGATTGTTTCATTTCATGCACTCTACTCGTAAATGTTTTTTTTTTGCCACTTACAGTTCGAACAAACTGAAACCAGTCCCGTGGAACCATTATATCAATTTCTGTGAGCTTTTGAGCAATTTCTATTTTCGTATGATCTACATCATATTCTAGGTGAGTGTGGCCAGGTAGCAAAAATTTTTGGACCACAGTTTTTATTGATAAAGAGGATACAACAAAATAACTCAACATGATACTCATATTAGTGTTCCAATTCTGGCCAGCCCAAGAGTCGGAATAAGTAATTACACGAGACACTTGGGGTGGTAAACCGAGCATTTTTTTTTATACAAGCAAGAAGCGATATCTTGTGACCCACGCCTAGCCATACCCTCATGCCACACAAAGCAGTCAGTTGAACCTTCATTGCAATCCCTAACTGATAAGTTAAGGGTTGCTAGTAAGCGTTTATAAAATGAAACATTTGTGGTTAAACACTGTGTGCCTAATACTTCCTGCAAATCAAACACAAGTACTCGTTTGTGTGGCGAGATTAAGGCATCTGCTTCATTATCTCTTTTTTTAGAGTAGTCTAAATCAGCTGTATCTTGGTGCTGTTTGCGCTAAGCGGCTCGAAAGCAGTTTTTTCATTGTTATTTTTATATTGGTTTAGCTTCAGTGTATACATATCACATGTGTTACATGAGTTTCATTTTTTAAAATTTATTTATAACCTGAAGCCTTGAAAACATCTTTAAATACCTCGTACGACCCACATTGGAAGTCAGCAATTTCCTGGTCATTCTTATACTCGTCATACATTTTTTTTGATGTTGAGGTTGTTGCTAAGGTAAAACTTCGATGAATCCCTTCTGGAATAGTGGCTCTGATATTTCGGATATTTCACCAGGAGGTTTTTCATCATTTCTCTCGCTCCTACCAGCTTGTTGGCAGGAGGATGATGTCCACGGTTGCCTGCTTGTGGGAATCCATTACCGCATTTCCTAATTTTCTCAACTAAACGATTTACTTTTCCTCTTGTTATTCCATAAACAGCCTCATACAAACATACTCCTTTGCAAACTCGTATACTTTCCTGTCCTACTTTCAATGTGTAGGTAGCGGTTATTGTACGGGTGTGTTGT
Source organism: Dolomedes plantarius (assembly GCA_907164885.2). Classification (NCBI taxonomy): domain Eukaryota; kingdom Metazoa; phylum Arthropoda; class Arachnida; order Araneae; family Dolomedidae; genus Dolomedes; species Dolomedes plantarius. The sequence continues at coordinate 153,124,107 of OU015500.1, forward strand.
ATTCTAGTAATTCCTCTCCTTTTCCGTTCTTTTTTATTTGAAATTGAAACCCCACCACTTAAAATTTGTTGATGTTCTTCCATAGAAAGTAGATAAAAGCTTGCAAAAATTTGTTTTTGGAACATCTGGAGGGCACATAAAACAACATTTTCTACGACAACAATCTGTCATGCTCTTAAACTCTTTTGCAGCGTACACTTTTCGTTTTCGATTAGTATATTGCAGTCCATGATCTTTTTTCATTTTCTCTATTTTTCTTAGGGTTACAGTCATTGTTCTCTTTATCTTTCTGTACTCGCTCATCTGGTTGAATTTCACATTCCTCTACTTTTTTTGTTATCTGAAAATTCCACATCACTGTCTTTATCATCATTATTCGATTCATACGTTTTAACTACATCGGAATCGTCAATATCACTTTTCAGTTCTAAAAAAATATGAATTTAGATTTATTTTAATTATACTGGGGTTGAGAGTAAAAATTTTGTGTTGTTATTTTAACATACCTGCACAATTATAAGCAGAAAGCGTGTACGTATTGATCCGTAAGTGCAGTTTTTGTAAGCTCACTGTTCTTATCTTCAACCGGTACATCCATTTCGAGTTGATCAGAATCGTCAATATCAATGAATTTGATGAATTTGAATAGAACAAGCACAGGGAGCTGCATTTCGAAATAATATTGCCTTTAATCACAGTCTAATGAACCACATCAGACGAACGTGCACCATGTTACGAAATCTGAAACTTGTTTCAGCACATCACAATTTTCTAACAAGTATTAAATTTGTAAGCTACATAAATTTGCCTAACTTTGAAGAACTTTAAAATGAATTGGAATCTTATTTCGAATAATGTGTATTTTTATTTTTAAGAGATTAAAATTGCAAAAATAAATCATGATATTCATCTGTCAGAGTTTTGTACCAAAATTGGATTGGATTCAACAGCATCTTTCAAAGCTTTTAGAAAATCTTCTCGATTTCGAAACATTTAATAAACCACAAAACACTTTCACAAGGATTAAATAGTAATTGAAATGAAACTAATTTAAATAACAAAACACAATTAAAATCTCTGATAAATTTAACTATTCCAGAGATTAAACTGAAATAAACATCAACAGGCTGAGTATAACAGCACAAGAGAGGTTATGTCGCATACAGAGGTTTGTCGTAGATAATATAGGAAGCCACGTGTTCATATGATGACATATGAATTTCTACCACATTCTCATTTCAGTATTTATGTTATTTATAGACGGTGACAGTGTCTAATAAATGACATATCATAGTTTAACATACCAAGTTTGACCTCTTTTATACATAACAAAATTTGCCAGTACGAATAACTTAGTATTATTTCATAATTCCACATATCAGCTTTTGCCACATTAAAGAATCAACTTTAAGTCTTACATATCAACTTAAAACATAAAATTGAATTTTTCGGACATTTCAACATCTGCCATAACCCCCATATATATATATATATATATATATATATATATATATATATATATATATATATATATATATATATATATATATATATATATATATATATATATATGTGATGCCCCGTACCTCACGCCGTGGAGGAGAGGCGTAGCCGGCACGAAGGTGTGATGCAGTCGGGCGAATTGTAGATCCATGGTGGGCCGTTATTATCACTTTAATTTAAAGACACTTTATTTTAAAGTCATTTAAAAAATGTAGTATATCTAACAATCTAGATGGGACGGAAGAGGATTATTTATTTATGGATCAGAGTAACAGTGATGGTGAAGATGAAACAGAATTCGATGATGTGCCTGAAGATATAACGGAAGACGAATAGGACGAACTTTTCATGTTATCCGATAAGGAAAATTTTTAAGTCCATAAGGTACGTCATTTCTTTTAAATAAACAGCATTTAGACGCATGCAGAAATCTAATTTTTTTATGCTCATCTTTTCTTTATTTCTAAATCTATCATTTTTATATCCGGTGTATACCTAGCCCCCCCCCCCCCCACACACACATATATATAGGGATTTTTTTCTGGTGGTACGCGGGGATACGGCGTATCACCACTCGTTTTTTTTAAAAGTATTATTTTAGCTTAACTTAACCGAAATTTTAAGAAACTTACGAATGAATTGTTAATATATAACAAAAAGTGTTTCTTTTAAATTGCGAATTTTCTGTTCCGCTGTGACGTGACGTATGAAAACTCGGTACTAAAAATAAGCACGTTTATTTGAGAAAACACCGTATACCCACCTATTTTTTTTAACAAAAAAAGAACTGTATATATATATATATATATATACTAATTTTTCCCGATAAAATACTAATGATATGTGAGAGAATTACCAACAGTTTTTTAATTTTTTTTATACTTCCCTTAAAACTGTATGCCTTTAATTAAAAAATTTTCGTTGATCTATTTACCTGCTAAAGGATGATTCACACTGAGCCTTAAGGAGTGCTGCCATCTACTGGGTAATAATAGAACGAAATCAAATCCAGTGGAGAAGACCATATTGACGTCATTGAAATTGAATATAATGAGCTTTGAAACATATTTGCATTGTGAGACAGCTGTTATCTATATATCTCTATATAACAGTTCCGTAACTGAGTGACAGATAACGCACAGACCAAACCGCTGGACCTAAAGGGTTAAAATTTTTGCATGGCGATTCTTCTTATAGTGTAGGAGTGCACTAAGAAAGATCTTTGAAAAAGTCTTAGATATTTTTAAATTATATTTTGTAGCTGTTTTTGTAACTTGTTTTACGTTGGTATTTAAAATAATAATAGGAGGGCTATAAAATTTATAACACGAGAAATATCATAAAAATTCCTTTAACATGAAATCTTTTTCCAATCTTTAGCTCCATTTTCTGATTTTTGGTGAATTTTTAAAGATTAGTTTTTAGAATTTAATTTATTAAAGGCTGATCACGTGATTTCTTTTCTTTTTGTGATACTTTAAATGAATTTAACGTCACGTGCATAACAACAAAATAGACAAAAAATATTAAATTACAATAAACGATAAAATTTAACCACGAGACTAATTGAGATGGAATTTTTTAAAGAATTTAATTAGTATTTTTTTTTGCATTGATTGCATACATTGACCGTTGTATTTATTTGAATGGTACTCCGTAACGAAGCACGGGTATTCAGCTAGTCAGTGATAAAATATCAAGTTTCAAATTTTGCCCCTGTTACAGTGTTTGATTCATTTGAAAGAAATATTAAAGTCGTATAATTGTTAAAAAACATTACTCAAGAAAATGTACTCACTAAATATATTCTTGAACACAGCATATCCTTCGAAGAATTTGATTTATATAACAATAATATTGATAATAATAAAATTAATAAAAACTTCGTAGCAAATTTTTATGTTTTTTTTGTCATATGCTATCAACAATTTGGCACTCATTATCAGTGATTAAGTGTTAATTTCAAATTAAGTCTTTTGTAACAAATTTAGCCTTTTGTTTTTTTATTATTATTTTATTATTTGATTCTGTGTTTGAATTAGTTTCTAAAAGTGATTGAAGTCATGTAGTAACTAAACGATGTTATCTAAACCTCTGCGATTCTTGTAAGCTTTTATCAATACCTATATAGTATTCTCTAGCGTAGTACAATAGCACTCATAAAATGTGTTTCAATTCACCTAAAAAAATAATAAATAAAAATAAAAATTGCTGTCATTCAATGCAGAGTTACTTCTATAATTTTTCTTTCATCAGCTCTTTCAAATTATCAAAGACAGTTTATGTTGAAATAAATATTTTTTTAGAAAATCCAAAGATTCAATTTAAAATTGAATCTTTGGATTTTCTAAAAAAATGCGATAAAATTAAAGAAATCCATCAAGCCAGTTCCTCCAGAGCTGTGTCTCACAAAATGAATTCTTAATGAAATTAACTAGTTCAAATGAAAATAAAAATTTGAATTTTGTGAGCACAGAGAAATATATCTATGAGCAAAAATTAAATGTCATGAAAATACATTTTTGACAGATAAAGTTCATCAATCTGTGTTTCATAAAATGGATTCATAAAGAAATTAACCAGTTAAATTAAGAATCTGAATTTGGAATTTTATGATCTTAGAGAAATAAGTATGAGCAAAATTGAATAGAGACCATTCATAAGTTTCTATACTCTAACAATGAGTCACCTTTATTGAAAAATTTGGAAGTGAATACTTTTCTAAAATTCGAGAAAGCACATTACGCACAATTTTAATACATTTTGTTTGTATTCTGGTATGTGTATTACATTATAATACGGAAGCCTTGGGATGTCTTTTGGTTATACCTGCATCCTATTCAGAAAGTTCCCCTTCAGGTAACTGATTTGGTTAGGCTCCCTGATGACGAGACCAGTCGGTTGCATCGATTTCTGGTTCAGTTCCGGTACTACTACAGAATCTTGCGTTTGGTGCGTGGAGCCCTTAGTGCTTGATTTCTGTTTGTTTTTTGGTCTACATTGTTCTTATAATTATCTAGCTCTGTTATTTATTTTTAGTTATATTTTCCCTTTTTCAATATGAGGATATGATGCAACTACGCAATCTTTTATTGAAAAGTTATATGAGTTTTCAATGCTTGGGTAGGTTTTAAGTTAATTTCTTTGGCAGTCTATGCCCGCTTTTTAATTCTTTTGTTTGTGTTGATTTGTTTATATTAGTATACATTATAATACGGGGATTCCCCAACTTCTTTTCTGGGGGAGTCGCCACGGTTTTCTCCAATTAAAATAACTTTGTAGCGAATTTCCGCTAAAAATTTGTCAATATTTATATAACATGAAACTGTGGCGCAAACTTATTTCGTTAGAATGGAAAAGAAGGTTCGTTAGAAGGTTACAGTACACAAATTTTAAACGTCTGTTTGTCTTTCATCGGTCTGTACTGTCACTTTTGGCGTTGCTATTGTAGTTCCTCCATAAAGCAATTTTCACTTAGGTAAGCGTAATTTTCTATTTTTATTCCTATACAATTCTTAATCAGTACGATAAGTGCATCATATTTCTTAAGGTTCTGTCCTGCTCTGTTCTTGCATTTGACTGAGGGATGGACGTTTCTTAATGTTCTTACAAATTTTTTATAAATATAATTTTTTGTCAAATTAACTATTTTGTTTGAAATACGTTGAAAAAACGTTGTGGAACACTGTTACGATAGAACAAAAAGTGCAGATTATTTCTTTACTTGAACAACCCTTTTAAAGCAAACTTATTTTTCTTTACAGTGTTGTTTCTTAGCTTCCATACTTTGAGCGAGTAGCCATTTATATAATTTTCATCCTATTTTCTCGGAATTCGCGATAAATGATTCCCTGATTTTCACCAAAGTTATTCTACACAGCTGCAATTTCTTTATCAATGTGTTCATTTTTATTTTTAAGAGCAGAGATAGGTGTTCGACGACTCCCATTAAGATATCGTATCATTATTATATGAATGATACGATACCACATCTACAGCACTGTATAATTGTACCCTTGTGATGGTGAAAAATCATTATTGTATCATGGTACGATACGGTACGATACGATAACTAAAGGGGTAGTCTTTTTTAGCCAAGTCGGACTCCAACCCTTGTGGTGCTAATTCAAAACAGGAACCGCACCTTCATCGCCCATAGCTTTCGGGATTTGATCTGTTGTTGCTGTCGGTCAAGTGGCATAAGCAACAACAACAACAACAACCATAACTAAAGCTCTGTAGATGTGGTATTGTTGTACCATTGTGATAGTGTAAGATCATCAATGTATCATGGTACAACACCGTATCAACAACTCGGGGTCGAAATATATATATATTTTTTTTTGTATGAGAGAGTAATGTAATATATATATATATATATATATATATATATATATATATATATATATATATATACAGGGTTATCGGGAAAGAATTATCCGATTACAAAATTTGATATTTTCCATAATTACAAACATAAAATTATAATTAATATGTCATTGTTAAATTTCTTTTTCCACAGGTGTTCGATATGACTTCCTTTTGTCATCCGTATAATATCATTGCGATATGCCATTTGCCAAACACGTTGCAATGTTTCACTATTAACTGTTTGTAAAGCCCGACATCTTAGAGTCTCCAGGAAACTGGATGCCTGTGTAAAGGCAAAAGTGCAGGGCAACCACGTGTTTCAGCAGAGAATGTTGAAAGAGTGCATGAGACTTTTTTACGCAGTCTGAAGAAATCGACGGTATAATGCCCATTTTTCCTTTGGGGATATGTCAAAGATCTTGTGTTCATACCACCTTTGCCTACAAGTTTGTCCGAACTTAAACAACGCATTTGGGATACTTTACAAACAGTTAATAGGGAAACATTACAACGTGTTTAGCAAGAAATGGCATATCGTAATGATATCACACGGGTGACTAAAGGAAGTCATATCGAACACTTGTGGAAAAAAATTAACAGTTCCCTTTTACAATGACATAATAATTATAATTTTCTGTTTGAAATTATGGAAAATATTAAATTTTGTAATCGGTTAAGTCTTTCCTGATATCCCTGTATATATATATACAGTCATTGCTCTGTGCTCGTCGCTTATGCTGAATTGCGTCCTAAATGAGTTGAGTTACAAAATTTTGTTCAAAAGTATTCCCTGACAAATCTCCAGCAAGACGAAATGTGGACTTGCTTAATCATCAAACAATGCCTCACTTCGGAAATATAAGCAGTTGCAAGTTTCCCTTGTGTAGTTAAAATCCATAACTCTGAGACCACACCAGGGATCGGCGGTGTTAAGAGGCAGAAAAGAGAAAGAATAGCCGTGTAAGCGTCTGATGTTTTAGTGGAAGAAGACTTCACTTGCAAGCAATAACCCCTCTCCATCTCTACTTCACCACAATTCCATAAGGCCATCAAGTCCTTTCAGTAGTCGAGGGAAGTTAGTAGAAGTGAGGTTGAGTGGAGATAAATTTGAATTTATTTTATGTTCTTATTATTGTTTTAAATTATCATCAGATTAGTTAAAAAATATTTATGTATTATATATCTATATATATATGTATATATATATATATATATATATATATATATATATATATATATATATATATATTGTAAAAATCCGTTACGACCTTCCGAATAAATCACTCAGACAGTCCGACTTCCCCCAAAAGGTGACCTACGAGAATTCTATAGATCGGCGTCAAGGTGTCTGGAAGCAGGGAAAAGCGTTGCATCTATCTGCAACCCCTGGGAGGACGTAAACTAATGGTTTATTAGACATGAACTAATGATTTTCTGATCAGCTGATTATAAGAGCCGGCAACGTGGCGTCGTCACCAAGCGAATCAGAGCCAACGAACATGACGTCACAAATTTGGCCAGCCAACCTAAAAATTTGCAGTCACGTGACCGGGAGCGCGAGTTCCGAAGCCGAGAGAGAAAATACAGTTTTTTTAGCAGACTTGGTCGAGACTCTCATCCAGAGAGCACCTTTCGTCTCAGAGGTCCCTCTAGCGACCGACTTCATCCCGAAGTCTTATCTTTTCAGAGCAGCCCGCTCTATAAGCTTCTCGTCAGCTAGAATACTTCCTCCTCCTGAAGTATATCTATTTCAGAGCATCCCGTTCCACAGGCTTCTCGTAAGCACGATACTTCATCACGAAGATAGATTTATATTTCAGAGCTATACGCTCTATAGGCGATACTTCCTCACGATACTTCCTCACGAAGTATATGTATATTTCAGAGCTGTATGCTCTAGAGGCTGTGTGCCGACCCTTAAAGTTGTCAGTTCGTGACTGTACTCGCCGACATCTTCTCAGCGAAATTATTTGGCTATTAAGAAGGCCAGTTCCCTCTATGTCTAGAGGTAGATCAACTAATCTGTAAATAGTCTGTAAAAATTCTCCGAATTAATTTTAATAAATGTGTGTGAGGGTAATGTAGTAGATTGACTCTGAATATTTATTCGCTACCATGAGTCTTAAGTTATCCCAATATATATATATTTCTTCGGTACTTGTCATTTTCGGTACTCGTCGTGCATTATGGAACCAATTAACGACGAGTACCGACGTACCACTGTGTGTATATATATAAATATATAAATATATATATATATATATATATATATATATATATATATATATATATATATATATATATATATATATATACACACACACACACACACAAACACAAACACAAGAAAAACCAGAAGACAACAGAGACAAGCATAACCTACATATTTTCTTTATATATATATATATATATATATGTTACAGATACAAACATGTACATCAGTTTTTGTTCTTTTAAAAGCTTGCTAATATGAAACTGAGCGGCCTAAAGACAGCGCTTATTTGCATCCGATGCTGACGAACCCCCGAATGGGTCAGACTCTTCAAAGGCTTCGTGGTCATCACTCCCCACTTTACAAATGTACACAAAGCAGAAAAAACGAAAAAAAATGCGTGTCATGGAACACAAGTGAATTCGACAAACTTTGCGTGAGGGGAAATCAGATAAAAGTCTTTAAATCGGCGACATAAGCTATCCATCAACAAGAGTAAATCTTTGTAAGCGTTAGTTCATGATGGCTACGAAAACCCATCAAAGGAACATGAAACAATTAAATTACAAAAAAAAGAAGGCATTGCATAGATTTGTAAACAAACAACTCTGCGCATGCTCGAAGGTGGCCATTGAGATGGGTGGTTAGAATGGGTCCTTGTCATGACTCATAATTGGCTTTTCGAAATGACGTCAAGCAAAATGATCGTTTTCTATCGTTATTTTTTGAGCCCAAAACACCAAACTAAACAGCTGTTAAATCATTGAACAACTAAGTTTGATTACTTTTTTCTCGATATAGATTTAGCATAAGATATCCGGAAAAGGAAGAAAAAGACAAGAATATCATCTTAAAGGACACTCCCCCATTGTCCAGTTAGAAGGCAAGTGATGTTTACCGATTTTAAACGGCAGAATGTAGCCACTTGTATTTTTTGCTACTCCATGACGTCGGCAACCCATGCCTTTCAGAGTCAATAGTGACCTAAATGCAAATGCCATTTTTGCAAAAAATGCCGCAAGAAAGTTAAAAATATGTGTAATTGATGCGTTATTCAGTGGCGGGGTTATATTTTACGAGGGTTTTTACATTTTTGAATTTTTATCTTCTAAGGCAAGTAGGGTTCTTTCTATGACCGGAACTCACAACGTCTCAAAACCCATACGCAGAAAACTGCTTTTTGTGCGGATTCTTCAGTTTGGTCTGTCTACTTCGTCAGGAAGCTAATGCGTCTTTTAATATTACAATTTCAGACCTTCTTCTGATTCTGACCTTCTTCCTCTTTTCCTTGACTCCACTCCATCATCTTGGTTCTATTTTTCTGCCTTTTCACCATGTTCTGCTTTACCCTATTATTTCGTTTTCAGGTTACAGGGTCATAAAATTTCTCTCCCTTGTTTTCGTGACTGATACTCTGCTGAAAAATTCTGCCCTTTCACCGATTTGTATCAGGTTTGTATCGAGCTCCAGTCTTCGGATATTTTTTGACACAGTCTGAAAGCCATCCTCTCCCAGAATGGGCGCTCTTTCTATTTTAAATGAGACTATGCACAGTGTACGAACCAGCCTCAGTTTAATATTTATGCCTTTGTAATAGTGGCATGCAAAACTTACGGACACTCCGCTTTTTTTAAAAGTTGCAAACTGAAAAGGAAACGAAACAACTTGTGGCAATTTGCTTAACTGAAGATATTCAGTAGAAAGCTGAATTCCCTATTCAAATTTTGGAATCGTGATCTCAGAGGTGGAGTCATGGTGAATAAACTATAAAAGCAGAAATTTAGGAATTTTCTTCAAATTTTCGGTTAGTGCATACGATCATGACAGACGTTCAGGGAATTTATCCGCAATAAATTTCCTGAACGTCTGTAATGATCGTATATACTACATCTGTCTACAGTGATGCACAAGATCTGGGCACCAGAGAAGCAGCGGTACGTATTCTTTACAGCAGTGATTCTGGTCCAGAGGAACTGTCTCCCATAATCACTGCTGCGTCTCTCGTAAATCAAGAGGATGTTCCCACACTACTTTGGTGTCCAGGCCTTATGCTCTTTGCACATAAGTAGAGGGTGGCGCCGATGGTACACATCGTGCGGGCACCTCGAGGGAGTCGTCTGGCCAAATCGTCTGTAAAAAGCGAGACCCGGTACGGAACTGCTTTTCGATGGCTGTCGCTGTTTGTCGTCGATCACTCTTAGCCTGTACAACGATGAAGCGGGGATCATTGGCCATTGTTTTTCGCAGCTGACCACCCCCAGCCCTTTGTACAGCTGAAGCTACAGCTTGGGATGCCTACCATGCTCGCGAGACGACACTAAGGGCGACATTGATCTCCGTCCTCAAACTTCGCCCCTCCTTCAGCTTCCGACTGATTATACCACTTGCAAAATCGTCTAAAATCCTGGTGACATTTTTTGTTTTGTGATACGGGACGAAACCCACTGAACGTTTGTTACGATCGTATGCACCTTTCGGAAATTTGGAGAGAATTCCACTCTGTTATCGTTTATTCTCGTTCATGCCACCTCTGAGGTCACGATTCCAAAATTTGTCTACTCACCAGCTTTCTACCGAATATCCTTGGTTATGCAAATCGTCACAAGTTCTTTCGTTTAATGTTCAGGTTGTAAACTTTAAAAATCGTGGTGTTCCATAAGTTTTGCACATTAGTGTAACTTCCTTTCACACTTCTTTCCAGGGTGAACGAGAATATGAGTCAATAAAAAAGTGGGCCTAGACAATACTCAATTTTCCATTCAGCGAAAGTTCTCATTCCCTCAGGTTAATTGGTTGAGAGGGTACGGTCATTTTCCTGCTACACGATGGCTCATTAGACCGAAACTTACTACTTCAAGTCGATTCCGAACGGCTACAAACATCCATACCAATAGTGGGACTTGAACCCACAAAACTCTGCTACCAAATGCCAGCCATTCGGCCATTGCCCCTCATTAATTCAGAGTTTAAGAAAATTATACTTATGACATGATCAACAAAGCCAAGGGATTGTCTCAAATTAAATAAATCTGATTCAAAATCTATGATTCCAAGTACTCCTTGTTGATCTTTTTCATTCTTTTTCAGGGCACAATTGTCTCAATATTCATTTGTTCCTTCTTTGACTCAAAACTCTCCTAATTGTTATTTGTGCCACTCAAGACAGTCTATAAACGGTAACCCGTGTTCTGCACGTAAATATTTTAATTGTATTGTGGAAAAAAGGACAAAATGTTAATGGCTTAATTGCTAAGTGGATGATGTGAAGAAAAAAGTTAGGAAAAATGCTGTATGTGCTTCAGAATTTTGAAAAGAGCTTTTGTTACTGTTAGAGATAGGTATTGATTAAGGATGTTTTGTTCTCTCTAGTTTTTGTGTAAAATATCTTGTAATATACTACCGGTAAAAAATAATTTGAGAAGTTCTAAAATTAGTTTACTTCTCCGAGGGAAAAGATGTTGGCGAAAGTTGAGGTACAACATATATGTCTATTTTGCTTTAGAAATAGTAAGTCGACACTTCGTTTAACTCGTGCTGTCATAAGATTAGAGATTTTATTTCCCATTTAATACTAACTGTGCTCGCCTCGATATCGAAAACGTCGTGTTTGTCCAGAGTCATAATTTCGGTTCAGTATCCTCTCTCGGGAAAGCAAAATCCTCTCTGTGCGATAACTTCCAGGAGATAACAGTCACAATTTCAAGAGTGTCATATTCTCTAAGATAATTAACAGCTCTCTTCTACATAACAAACCAAATGAATATAAATGCTTCTATTTCGTGTTAAGATTAACTTAATTTGTTTATTAACGTTTCAAAATAGATCATTTTTAAAATTATTTTGCAATCAGTTTTATCTTTCCAAAGTGACAAAGAGATGAGGAAGTCTCAAAAGGCCGTTTCATTCTGACACAGTTTACATGCCATGCCTATAATCTTACTTTTCTGTTGATAAAGCGAACATTGTCGAGAAATGTAGAAGGTTGTTTGCGTTTTCATCTTTCTGTAAGCAAACACATTTATATGGAGCTACTTTGTTCGAAATAGATCATTTCCCGAGAGCTCGAAGAAGAACGTGCTAGATAGAGCTGATATTTTAAATGCAGCTTTTCGTGTACGAATGGATCAAAACGGAACCCAAAATTCCATCATTGCATCAGATCTACTCGGATGCTTTTTTCCGGAAGAGTAAGAGATATACGAGAGACTTTGAAAGCGAAATACTGGTGACGTAAATGTACAGGAGTGAGGTACGTTAGAAATATATATATATATATATATAAACAACTTGGGACATTTCAAATTTCTTTTTCAATACGACCTCTACTCTTTATCTTCGTCGATTTCACAACTTTAACCACCAGTTTGTTATCATAGCTATTTTACTAGAATCTTCTCACTAGACGAATTCAATAATTTAGTATAATTTGGAGAATATGACAGGGAAAACTAAGTATTATGACAACTCCTTTACTTTGAGATGTCTACATTATTACTTGTCCTGAGAAACGCAAATGATACCAAGCTTATTCAGAAAGAAGGATGTTTTGACTTAAAATACAGTCCTCAGGACAAATTGCCCAATGACTGACTACTTCTTATCTGATTCCGTATAAAAGTCTGCAATCAACTGACAATAATTTGATAGTGGAGTCATACGCTGCAGTATCCTTTGATAGTTGTCATAGGAATAGGCAGAGATGCTTTGTGTGTATATTTATGTACACTGAGGACCCAGACATCCAAATTGCGCCGGACTATATTCTGAAAAAAGTTGCTTTACATCCGGAAATTTCATTTCATGTTTCCTATATCTTCGTAAGAAATGGTGTCGTAGACTTATTCCAGCTCAAGTAAATAAAATGAAAAGCAAAAGACACCGGAAATTGCATTTGATACATCACTGCAGAAACAAGTACAGAACGAGTAGAAATCGTAGAATGGCGGTGACTCGAGTTCTAACGCCTTAAAATCAGGGTCTTTGTGAAAGTCTAAAAGATTTCTCAAAGGATGTCTTTTACATAATAATTGGCGAACAAATAACAAATTTCCATCTGACTCTCATAGAATGTGTTTGGACTCTCAGTTTTAAGGCTTTTGTGCTGTATATATTACTAAAACATCCCAGTTATCAGTTAGCCCAGAAAATCAGTGTCCCGTATGTGTTCCTTGGCGTTTTGGTGGTGTATTTGCAACTTTACAGCACACTTGTTTGATGTAGGTCTTAGTTATCTTTTATCTCTGGGTTACTGACAAACCCTCGAAATTTCGGACAGTAGAGCAATACGGTTCCATCAGGTAGTGATTTCAGTGTCGTGACATTCAACCGATCAATTTAATTAAAACTTGAATCAGTCGCTAGAGTAACGCTGTCTCTAAACAAAAGATATATACTACATGTCACGTTTGTGAAGGGTTGTTTTAACATTAAAATACATGGGGGGGGATTATTTCCAATAGAAAAGTCTTTGAGAAGTATTCGTTAAACGGGCAACGTATTCTTTTCCGAGATGATATCATTGGATGAAAACTTCTTCAGCTTTTACCATTTATGCGTGCGTAAGATCCGGCATTTATTAGAAAAGGCTTTCTTTTAGAGTGGTCCTATTTTGACATAAGCTGTTGAAATATGCATTACAGGTTATAAAAGAAATGGAGTATTCATTTTAAGGTTCATTTCGTTTTCGTTGTTGTCAAATACTCGGGAACACGAAGTTGCAAGTAAGAGTTACATATGAATGTAACAAATCATTTTAAACCTATTTTCAATGGAATGGAACATGGAGTTCTACTTCGCATTTAGAAATTTTCGGCAGCATCATTTGCACACAAAATTCTTCAAAATTGTACACAAAAGCTTGAAATATAAATTACTTGATGTAAGAGACATTCGATGCTGAAAATAATGTCACAACCAGTTTTCGGTTTTCTTGATTTCTTTATTCTTGTCTAACCACAAAGAACTTGCGAGAAAGCATTCAATTTCTAGGAGCCAATCAAACAAAATCTTTACATGAGGTCAATGCCAGCTTTAATTTCTAGAGGATTTTGGCATCTCATCCTGTTTTTATATTTTACACTTATAAATAATGGTAGACAAGAGACTAATGGTAGACAAATACTTTTTTTAAGTGTCGTTGGTTGCATACAGACGACGATACTCTCGCTGTAGATCTATATTATCCATATACGCTGGATGATACGCTTGTACCATTTGATCAATCCGTTGCACCCAATTTCCGATATATTTTATTTCAGAACTGATTTACAACATTGAGTGCATTAATATGATGCGATTCCTACATCATTAATGCTATGTGGTTGTGCATATGGGATTACTAAATAAATGGCAAGCTGTTTTTTTCGGTTGTGTCCGACTTCTTAAAATAAAATTATTTGGCCCTTTTCGACATCAAATGATTTATATTGGTGGCTAGATTTCCAACTTTGCTGTAAATTTGTTAGAAATGAACCTCTAAATTTCTGGAAAGAAAGCGAAACGATTTTCCCCCACCTATTTATGTTGGATAGTATAAGGTTGTTCAGACAAACAATTAGGTACTTTCCTTTTCCAATAATAAAAGAACCAATGTTAAATACGAATGGCAAATCATAGCACTTATATGGGAGATTAAAAGATTGCTACTTGTGCATTGAAACCATGTCACCTTCAGATGAAAGCTTGAGAGAAAACCGGAGAAATCGGGTACTAATGTGTCAGTCAACAAGGTGAAAAGTCATCTGGATCTCCGTTCAATTTCACAAATCATGTGTCCTAAGTTCTTTTACAGTGAATTTGTATTTATCTTACCGTTTATCTACGGTTTTGAAATTCCTTAATTTTTCGTCACCCGTCACCGTTTCGTCACCTTTCCATCACCCGGCAGAACCTTTTCGAGGTCATTATTTTCAAAAATGGGTAACATATGTTACCATCAAAATATTTACCTCGTTCCTATACGTTATTTATGTAATTATTCATTAATTATTGTTATTTAGTTATTTATTGGAGAGGGCTTTGTTCTGCGTCATACACAAAAACGTATTGCCTTCAATTTTGAACCTGGATTCTACAAATTGGGGCAACTACTCGTGTCTGTTTGGGGTAAGGGAGTACAAATTTCGCAGTGCAGATGTTTTTGAGAAGCGCTGCAGGTGTTCCTTCTTCCACGAGCCAGTACGAGATGCGTCTCATCTGGGGAGTCCTGGAGGCAGGTAATAGCAAAAATAAGCGAGTGGCGATTCTGTCGCTATGCAAAGTATCTTAGCACCCCGACGGGTTACACCAGAGGAATTGTTGTGAACGGTGTATGCGTCAGTGTGGTTTAACATCCGTTTTTGTAAAATAGATTTCATCTGCAGGGGTTTTGTCTAAGTCTGAAGGTGTGTATGTGAAAAAGGTTAATTTTAGGTATTTCGCCTCTAAAGCAGCGCTTCCTTAGACGGAGACGTCGTACTTGTCCACCACCAGGGGGCTCCGCAGAAGCTGGTCGCTGCGGGCCGAGTAGAGCACCCTGCCGCCCGGGGCGGCACGCATGCGCACCGCGCCGGGACTGGAAGCGGCCGGTGGCGGCGGCGGCGGCGGCAGGTGGTCCGTGTCGATGTCCGGTGTGCGGACCGCGTAGTCCGCGTGGTCGGGCAGGCGGAGGGTCCGTGGCGGCGAGGTGGCGTGCGGCGGCGGCGGCGGCTGCGGCGGTGGCGGCAGCATGCGAGCCCGGGCGTCTCTCTCGATGGTGTACGCCTCCATCCCATTGGCGCGAAGTCGCTTCTGCGCTTGATGAGTGGCCTGGAGGGTCTTCTTCTTCTGAAACACACAGAACACACACGGTCAGCACAGCTACCCTCCCAAACATCCCTGACATCTGCCACAAGATGGAACACCAAGTCAAACACTTCCATTTTAGACGAGACACCTCCGTGAGGTTTCGCATTTATCTTGTTTTTTAAAGTTCACCCTACACCATCCAACTGAAAGGACCACAAGCACATGAGATGTCTAAGGCAATCGACTATAAGAGCACAATGCCCTACAGATTTCTATCGTCCTTAACCCTTCAGCGAGCACGACAATTTTTGGAACACCAGCAGGCGCGCGTGGCACAAAGTGCAACGTTTCTTTAAGCCTTGATTATTCCTCTTGGAATAAACTTTTCTTTTTTAAATCGAAAATAATAATTCTGCGTTTTATGACAAAATATAAAATGGTGATAATACTGAGATATATTTATAATTAAAAGCCAAAAAATGCAGATACAACCGCCATCGCCTTATTTCAAAACTGTACGGTTTATTGGATCTAAGGACAACTTGCGAATGGATTCCTAGTATGTCAAAAAAAAAAAGACATTGCCCATCTTCGTTACATGCGGGTTACCTTGTAATAGCTGTACATTGGATCGACTCCATCAAATCCTGCTTTTGTCGTATTCTAATCCAGTATAATCACTGGTTTACCGCAGTTGAGTCACGACTAACAATGAATGGGAAGGAATACAAGGGTCAGGAAATGAGACCTGCATTTGAAAGGGCGTAGTTATAAATAGAAACTGCTTAGAACATCCAAACCTTGCGTGTAAAAACAAATCATTGAAAACTACGAAAATGTTGCACTTTGAACACGGACGTGCCCGCTGAAGGGTTAAAATATTACTTATAGCGGAAGAAATTTCCCTTTCTAAGAAAAATACTGCACAGAGGCATTTTTCTAGATGCTTATATAACATCATTCGGATAGCTTTGGATGTGAGGTGAGACACTACAAAAGTCATTGGCATGTGTTTCCGAGATTAACCAATGATAGTGATGTCGTATGGGGTTTCCTACCAACTTAGATGCGCTGATTCAAAGGCAACTTCCGTGTGGTCATACCTAATACAGGTTGAGCAAAACTCGTATATTTTTGGTCCATTGCAGTGGGACACAAATGAACCTCTTAGGTCAAATATTCACATCAGTCCCATCTCATTATTATTGTATTAGATGTTTATGTCACATGTTAAATACATACGTGAATAAATGTAAGAGAGTAGAAAGCTTATTAGTAAAGAACCAGGAATGGTGGTTAAACCTAACAATGGGACACTGGACGCTTAGGTTGTGACTTCTGATAGTTCTGTCAACTGTTTCATTGAAGCACCGTATTTCAAATGCTGTATATATTACCTATAGGCTATGTGTAGATGAGACATCATGTTGACACGAGTGTCTTGTATTCTCCCAATGGAAATTTTGAGCAAAATAATATTTTAAGGTATCCTTACAACTTTGAAACGGCATTTTCGACAAAAGAAAAAAAAAATCGATTTTCCACTTACAATAATATCAGAACCTAATCTTTTATCGCTCTAATTCTGTTTGAATTATGTTTTTTATCTTAACGAAGAGCCGAGTAACAGCCATTTTAACAATAGTTGTCAAAGGATTTTATAACCGGAAGCAGCTTTATCTCAAAATGAATTCTTTTCTCATCATTTCTATTCCCGTAAAACATCCTACAATAAAAAGTTATGCATGAAGTGCCTTAAAATTTTGGATAGTTGCTCTTCAGATATTTATAAAGGGACTAGAGTACGCTCATCATTGTAGTAGATACATTAATTTTTGTTTGCATTGTTAGAAATTGCAAATGAGAATGAAATTTAAGCAATTTTTCTGTTCGTCAGTACGAAAACTGTTACAGCTTCTGAGATAAACAGAATATTATACCTAGAGAACACTCAGTTCCCTAGAGAGTTATTATCTTCCTTCTCCAGTTTATAAAATGGTAATATATTTATTTATTTTTGAGTTGTCATGTTTTGCAGAGTTATCAAATTTGCACCCTTTTTTTTATATGGGTGCAAATATTTTAATGCAACAGCTCAATTTTTTTATATATTTCTCCAAGTTGTAACTTACATCTCTTTATAAAAAAATGGATAAAAAGAATAAAATTAAAAAATCAATACCCTAGGTGTATGGATACCTTAAAGGGACAATGCTCAAGTGGAGGCCAGACTCGTAGCTCATGCAGGAACAAACGATTTCTTAATAACCACAATATAATAAAAAAGGCGGCTGCTTGGTTCGAACTCATCAATAGTTCATAGCCGAGCCGAGCCGAGGAGCATTAGGTGTGACTATCATGAACAAGTCACAAATGAAACAGTGACAATCACATCCGATACTCTTTGGCCTGCCGTTGAACCATTCATTTGTTCGACAAAATTTTTTAAAAAAATTATATTGGGGTAATTAAGAAGTCATTTGTCCCTTTTTGTTTCCTGTAAGTCTCTCCTGTAAGTAGCTCTTGGTACAAAAACTATAAAAATTTATTTCATACGGCAACCGCAGTGGAACGTTATGTCAGTTGCCTTGAATACATGTTTCCCCATTGCTCATCAAGTTCATGCCTTCCAAAACTTCGACAATAGTTTCAGTTCTTTCACTACGCGGAAAACAGCTCTGTCAAAGGACTTAGCTTGGAGGTAAACACCATCCATTTAATTTTGCCTGAAAGTAGTTGTGGTATCATAGGATAAGTTGCAGAAAATTTGCTAGTGTCATTTCAGCAGTTATCACAAATAATTTGAGAGAAGTCAGTCATCATTCTTGAAATATTCTCGTCTCAATCTGGTGTATTTTTAGAACAGTAAAATCACCCAATCCGTGAGACGCTTTTATTGACAAAAAGCTCTGTTTGAAGTTCTACAAGCCAAATCAAAGTGGAGGAGTACTTGATGATTGCTTGTAAACGCGTCCACCTTTAGAAAGATGATCCCTGAGATGGTCTTTGAGGAAGTTTATTCTCGAAAGGGGTGGACAGTGGGGTTAATCCCGAGAAGCATTTACCACTCTTTAGGATTTAAGAAAACTATAAATTTCACATTTTTTTCTTTTCAATTTTCAACCAATCAACGTATTTTACGACTTTTAACCCTACATCATCCCTGCACCAGGAAAAAGACAACTGTTGTTCGAGCATCGATAACTCTTCCTTGGGGCAAGTTTGGCGAAGAGTGGGAGAAAGTTTCATCCTGGGCTTTGGCCAGGGGACTTCCTATTTACGCCCAATTACGCTTCTTTCTACCCATCATGCAAAAAGAACCCTTCTCAAGGGATCAACTTCCCGGAGGTCTACAGTACATGTCCTCAGACTAGGATTTATTCAAACCTTGTTTAACTTCATGTATAGTTAAGATTCTATTACTTCAACAACTGTAGGGAGAATTTTCTTTTCTTATCGAAACGCAAAATTCCCACTGTTTTTAATTAAAAAAAATTTATATTCGTTGTTTCATTGATAGGTGTTTTATAATCTTCTGGGGCAAAATGTAGCTACGTATAGCTACAAAACATTGACAATCCACGTAGAATAGAACACATACACACACACACATGCACACACAAACTTTGGTATGTATTTCGTTTCAGAACTGGTAAGTCTGTATGAGCAGAGACATTCTATTAGAAGTAGGATATACGAAATTTGATGGAAAAGGACCTTCCCTATGTGTTTAAGTTTGCAAAACCATTTCTCATTTTATTTCGTCAAAATTTGCTTGAATGGCTGTTACTGTTATATCCGCCGATGCCGCTTGAAATTTTTTCTCAACAGGCAAAGCGGGATGGAAGTATAAGCTGTAAGTATGTTACAGTGACCTACAGGAATGGTGACAACTCTTGTGCAAAGCGAGGAACTAAGATTATGATGTAACTATTCTACTTCCAGGATGTAACATCACGTTGGAAACTTCTCTGTTAAAGTGAGTCCATCCAGTGTTATCAAATTTACAAAGTTGCACTATTTCTAACATCAAGAGCGAAGGAAAAAGAACTCAAACAAGATGCAACCAAATTGAAACTCATCTAAACACTAAACTGACTGAGAATATTGGTTCTCGAATATACTGCTTATTTTATCACATGCAAATTGAACCGATGACTTCACGCAATCAGATATTTGCATGCATAACATCGTACATGATTAAGATATTCTGTTTTCCATGCGAGCAGTCCTAGGAAATTAGATCTACCCCTTTTAGGGTCAACACTTTCAGATGAGATTTTTGAAATGTGTTTCCAAATATGCACATGAAATCCCATAACCGAGCCTATTGAGAATTTTCGAAAATATAGACAAGTTGACCGAAGGCTTATGGTGAAGCTGAGATGAGTCTCTTTTACTATTGAACAGTCAGTCGAAACTGAGTTTGCTTGAGTTTTCACGCGGGGAGAGCTGGAACCTAGTAAAAGCATGTAACACCCCAAAAGCTTTGAACAAATTATATTTTACATTTAGATTTGGTCCATCACATTCATTTTGTGTATGTCATTTATGCAAGAGGTTTAAAAAAGATAATTTGTTTCACAGTCGTGTGATTTTAGTTAAAATATTATCTATAATGTTTTTGCGTACTTATAACCTATTTAATTTGAAATCATTCATTTATTTTTGTTGAGTTATTTTTAATTTCTTAGTTCTATTTAGCTTACACATTTTAAGCTAACACATACCCAAAATAAAAAAAAAATAAAATAAATAAAATAAAAAAAACAGTGATTTTCGTTCATTCTGGGTCAGGCTCAATATTTAATAAATTTATAATATCTTAATCAGCAAATAAAATTTTTTCTTTAGTTTCACCACTTTTACAATGTTTTTAGGGTGATTTAAGATCGAAAGCAAAAACGGTATTCAGACAAAATCTTAAAATCGTTTCACAAAAAATACATAACAATAAAATTAAAGCATTTGATAGATTAAATATAATCACAGAAAAACGTAACCCCCCTTCTTTTAGACTTTCGAAAAACAAAAAACAAAAAAATCGACCGGACAGTACGAAAAAATTATGAAAATGATACGATGTAAATCATCTAATCTACAATTTTTTTTAATCCAAGGCCAATGGTTTTAACCCCGCTGGAATCAAAGGACACTTCTAGCATTAGAACAGACTTAATTTCTTTTATCAGTCTTTTATGTTGGAAAATTGAGTTTCAATTCAAAAATGTACTCGTAAGTCGTATTAACATAATTTTCGTAACGTATTCCAAAAAAAATTTCAACAAAATAATGATTTGAATGGCCCCTTAAAGAATACATTAAGTGAACAGAATTATGCATAGACTGAAGGTACATCGCACTAGTATTTAATTCTTCAGCTTTTTCATGAAATCTAACATTAATGGAACTAGGTTCCTCGATCGAAAATTTCACGTATATAAAAACAAAACACTTTATCTTATAGCATTAAGATAGTGGCAGCCAAAAGTGAAACAGAGCAAAGCACTGAGATGCTCAGTTAACCATATATATAACTAATTAAAATCCTCCTAATCAAAAGTTTACAGAAGAAGATATGTGCAAGCTCCCGTCTTGTTGAAACTAAGCCTTTTCATCTTGAGTATTTCAGGTCTTAAATTTGGAACGAATAGCATAGCATTGTTAACGGGAGAAAAAAAAAGCATTTGAAAGGTTAAGTTAAATGGAGTGAACAAATAATGGCGGATATTTTCCTTTTAGTTTGAGCTAGTGGACTTGAAAGGTATTTTGAACTGTTTCCCCTTACCGATGATTCTCGACCTTAGCAAATAGTCATTTGTTCGTCCATCATGCACGAGACACTTAAAGTACATGCTGTTCATAAGAATCATTCCGGAAATGCAGCCGAGGCCTTGCGGTCAATGTCGACTGTGATAGACTGTGTGCCTTTCGCTGAATATTTAGACAACGTGGCAGAATTTCTACCAGTTGCTCCCAGATGGCTTTCCCAGTCATGCATTAGACTGCCTGACTCTTGGAGGAGAAAACAGTTGCCAGGGGAAAATTGAAGTGAGCTGACAAACTTTTATTTGGGAAGGTGTAGACAAAGTGCGGTTACCTTGCGTACACTCACTTAATGCGTGAAACAAATTATCCTCAATTATCGCTCTGGAATCGAATCGAAAAGGATTTTTTTTTTGTCTATGATTGTCCATGATCAATATTGTCTAAATTTGTGGATACAATTTTTGTCTTTAAGGTATCTCTTTTTTTTCATAAACACTGCTTAAAGTATTACACTTTTACTATCTATTTATGTTTCTGGGACCAGTTATAACCGTTAAGTACAACCTTTCATGCATGCCATGTAAGCAATTTCTTCCTTTTTTAAAAAAAAATATTTATTTATTTTTTTATATTTTTGCATTTTTAACCATACTTTTATTTTTTTTTCAATTTTTCTAAATGAAAACTTTCTTATTTTCGAATTTGTCCGTCGAAAAATAGTCTCGTCCCTATGTTTTAAAGAAAAAGCATTTAGAGGGACGCTAAATTATAGAGCCGTCAATTTCGTCTCTTTTCACATTTAATTTAATCTTATGGATAAAAACTATTTCAAAAAGAAATGTCCGCCCAAGAATGAATTTACATAATTTAAATTGCTTTTTTTCTCTTAAACATATTTTACATGATTTTTCGGCAGTCTCACAGATTAGTATTACACAATGAAATAAAAAAAATTGGCCCTAATCTCTCCATCAGCAGGAGTGTATAGTGATTCGGAATCAGTTCCATAATTACAGGTCCTTAACCTCCGAATAGCAAAAAAAGGCCGTAAACAACCAAAGTCTTAAGTTGACTTGATGCTAATCATGCCTGTACCTAAGCCCTATATATTGCAATTTAAATACTGATCTTTCAAGTGTGTAGTCAGGGATAGATAGTAAGGTGTTGTAAGGTAATGAAATAAATAATTTTTGAATACTGAAAAAATTTAGGCGTGATTTTTTTCAGCCATTCGATATTTATATGTTGGTTAATCACCAACGAATCTTCAGTGATTCTGTGCGTGGATACATTTTTTTAATGTATTGAAGGGGTGATAAGAATTGCGTTAAATTCAATGCAGGTCCTGATAACATCTTGTATCATGTTCATTAAAAAAAAGGAAATGAACTGCAATACGTTCAGAATTTACCTAGAATCGAAAGATTAGCTAAATGGACTTCTGTTATGTTACTGACTGAATACGTAAGGTTTTTTGTTTTTCCGATAAGGAAAGGTTTTCACAGTTTCAGTTTTAGCATTTCTTGCTTTCAAAACTGCAGTGCGTACTAGTATTTAGAAATGAGTTAGAATCGGTGATAAGCGCCTACCGTAGAATCATCTGATCACCTAGGATATTTTAAGAAAAGGTTTTCACCCTTTTTACATCCATGGCACATTTTTCCTGCGTCATGACATTGACCACTGACCTTTGCTCAGAAAACACGTCTTCTATCGAGTCAGCGACAGATAGACAAGAAAAATAGGAGAGATAGAGAGAGATAGAGAGAGAGATAGAGGGAGAAAGAGAGAGAGGGTTCTCATGCAAGAGTAGCACTTGAATCCAGGCAAAAGATAGCGGCAGCAGCGCTTGGTATCATGCCAATCATTCTTGGTCTTACCTCGTCTCGGGCCGCGATCTTGGCAATGAACGATTTGGAGCCTGACGGAGCCGGCTTCTGTGGAATTAAGTCCACAGTCACAAAAGAAAAACAGATAAACACATCACATGTCAATCACTATTGCTTTGGACAGACTGAAAAGTAAAACTCAGTTAAAACGTCTCGCTTCTGGTGCTTTGTCCCGAAACCAGATCAAGATCAGGCAATTTAAATGGTTTATAGTCCTCCCCTTCTGGCGCAATACTCCATCCATTTTAAGGGACACTAAATTCTCAACAAAAAATAAATAAAATTTTCTTGGTTTAACGATAAAAAGCTTTCAGAATCAATTAACGAAAAACCCCTGTTTCTGCGACGCTAAATGCAACATTTTGACGCTTTATTGCTTGTACTTTTAGTCTACTTATTTCGAGAATGGTATTTTGCGTGATTTGCCATCTTTAAAAAGCTATATCCCAAACTTGTCACATAATATTTCTATGAAAATTTGCACAGCGTTCCTTTGTCCAATTTTAAGTCTTTTTTTTAAAATTAAGACTCAATCATTCTGAATATATTTTACCCGGAAAACAACAATTACTCTAAAACAAATGATTATTTTTACCCTTTAACGTGATAAAAAATGTATAAATATTTTGTTTTAAATACTGACTACAAATTATTAAATAAAACATCGTAAATAAAAATAAAATGTCTCCCGAACTTCTCTGAGGCACAAGAGATTTTAAACGTAGGATTACATTCCTCCATAACGGTCATGCGGAAAGGAAAATTTCAGACGCTAAAACTGTCCGTCCATCCATCCTCTGGAGTTATAATTTTTGTGGCGCGCCAAACCCAGTCTGTCGCTTGGACAAGTTAAACAGAAAAAGTGCCAAGATGCGTCAACATTTTGACATATACACTGGTGAAATAAATTACGAGAATTTGCGAATATTTTATCGAATATTTTATCGAATTTCATGAAAAGAACTGAATTGAATGTAAAACCACTGCTTCTAGACAAAAATGCAAATCTTGTACTTCAAATACGTAAGCGTACATGTTTGTGTAGGCGGAGCCAGTAGAGAAACAGGCTTTATAAGCACGCGTAAGTTAAGATTCATTTCGTTCGCTAGCACACCTCGGCGAATTGCTTGGTGATATTTTGCAGCAATCGGTTAATTTCAAATTGTAACAGTAAAAATGAGTAACCACCAACGATTAGATGATGGAATGAGGTGGAGAATTGTGGGGAGGCTAGAAGCAAGCCAATCTCGAGTCCAAATTTGTAGAGAGTTCAATTTAACGCCCAGCGTCGTGTGTAACTCATGGAAACAGTTCCAGGATACCGGATCCATAGGGAGAAAGCCTGGGCAAGGTCGTCCAAGAGCCACGACGGCCAGAGAAGATCGCCATTTGTCGATTATAGCGAGGCGTAACAGGAGCTTCTCAGCTCTCTCGTGACTTGCATGCAGCCACAGGAACCCGTGTATCAAGGGTGACTGTTTCCAAAAGACTTTATGAGAGAGGGTTGTTTGCTACACTTCTACGAACAGGAGAATCCGTTTATCATGGTGCAGAGAGCATAGAGGTTGGAGAATGGATCAATGGGCGACCGTTCTCTTCACTGATGAGTCCCGGTTCAGCCTAAACACTGATTCTCGCAGTACGTTCATATGGAGAGAACCAGGGACCCGCTACCTACCATCCAATGTCCGCGAAATCGACCATTATGGCGGAGGAGGTTTAATGGTCTGGGCAGGCATCATGTTGGATGGCCGCACACCTCTCCATGTCTTTAAAAGAGGCACCGTGACTGGTGTGAGGTATAGGGATGAGGTCAAGGGTAACATAGGGCTCTTGGAGCCCTATGTTCACCTTTTCAGGGGTGCAGTTGGCCCTGAGTTCATTTTAATGGACGATAACGCGAGGCCACATAGAGCTCTTCTGGT
The DNA here is from genome assembly GCA_907164885.2 of Dolomedes plantarius. NCBI lineage: Eukaryota > Metazoa > Arthropoda > Arachnida > Araneae > Dolomedidae > Dolomedes > Dolomedes plantarius. The sequence continues at coordinate 153,149,540 of OU015500.1, forward strand.
CGACGAATTTCTAGAGAGTGAGGATATTCGCCGGATGAATTGGCCAGAAAGATCTCCAGTTCTTAACCCTATAGAGCATATCTGGGATGCTCTGGGGAGGGCAATTGTAACTCGCAACCCCCCTCCCCCCGCCCTCCGAGAACAATCCAGGGAATGAAAACAGCGTTGCTGAACGAGTGGGACCAATTGCCACAGGAAATGATAAACTGCCTTATTTCAAGTATGAAATCACGCTGCGAGACCTGTATATCTGTAAGAGGGGACCATACCTCTATTAACTCATCTATTAACCCATTTTTTTTTTATTCTGCAACCTCTTTTTCATACCGACTCCAACGAGTGTTACGCATGATCATGCTTGTGTATTACAATTATTGATTGATTATTTGTTTTGTATTGTATCAATGTATGTACATATCAAATTTCATTAAAATCAGTTCAGTAGTTCTTGAGATAATCGACCAAGTCTGCAAATTCTCTTAATTTCTTACACCAGGTTATGTATATATATACATACGTACATATATATATATATATATATATATATATATATATATATATAGTATATATACACATACAAAACAGGTAAGCAACAATAAGTAATCCTAAGTTAATAACCCGAATAAATTGTAACCCAACAATGGTTATCTCACACTGAACGGTAATTCTTCGGAGATGGCATAGAAAAACTGGTGCCACGCCTCAACAAATGTTAAAATAAAGGAAGTGATAACGTCGAGAAATACATTTTGTATTATACTTTTATGTTAGTAAATCTTCTATAATTTCAACCCGGCTTTGTTTTTTCCAACGAGTGCAACTAACTTTTTGACTGGCCCTCGTGTATATATATATATATATATATATATATATATATATATATATATATATATATATGCCTAGTCGTTCCTGTATATTTTATTATAATCAAAGTAGGCAGTGGAAACATAACAATTTAAGAAATATACAGACTAACGTAGCTTGTCATTTTTAGCCCCGTGGAGCTCTTTTGAATCAGAGCGAGATGTTAGCATGTCTGGATCATTCCATATCAAGAGGGCATATTCAAAATTGCGAACATCAGACAGTTCATCAGGCGAGAGTATAACTATTCTAGTGTCTTTAAAATTTTTAATTTATATATACATATACATATCGGTACATAATTATACTGAGAGCGAAATTACAAATAGATTTCTGCAGCATCAGTTTGACATGCAGGGTTGTGTGAAAGTAATAATGTTATAAAGGTCAAAAATACTGACATGAATGGGATGGAAAATACTTTGCAATGACAGTGAGAGGGAAATTGGGAGTGACAGCGGTATAAAATGATCAAAATCAGAAGTAGCGGCGGTGCAAGGGTTCATATTTCTGTTTTAATTCTAACAATCTTTCAGAGGACGCCATTTTCACTGTTTTTTTCCTTTGCATATTTATTTTTTTAACTTACCCTGTCAAAGACAAAAGATTTCCGTAAATATATACAATACAGTGATATGATATAGCTTACTCGTATGTATGCATATATAATATGTATACATACATATATATACATATGTATATACATATATATATATGTGTGTATATATATACATATGTATATACATATATATATATATGTATATATATATATATATATATATATATATATATATATATATATATATATATATATATATATATATATATATATATATATATATATATATATATATATATATATATATATATATCTTCGTTCATTGTGGCCTGAGATATACAGTAAAACCTCGATTATCTGGACTAACTGGGACCATAGGTAATCCGGATAATCCGGGTAATATGGGTCATAAGCAAAACAAAATCCTTAACTAAGCAGACTTACCGTTTATTACGATAAAAAAACTGTTTTGGAAAAAAATTACATTGTATTGTTTACAAGACATTAAAACATATAAAAATAACTTTTCTGAGTCAATCCACGTCAACGCCCTGTGACACACTCGTAAAGCTTTCTTAAACTCAACAAAAAGCATTTTACAACCTTTGTCCAGAAAGTTCGGTGAATGTGTCTATAGTTACAATGGATTGTTGTCTTACACGAAACAGCTGTTACTGTCCTTCGAAGTAATCCCCATAGGTGGTAATGCACATCTGGGAACGGCTGTACAAGCCTTGGAAAGTCCTGGCGTAATCGTCTTTAGGGATGGCCTTCAGCTGGGTCGTAGCATTACGTTGGATGTCCGAAATGTCCGAAAACCTGTGGCTCTTCAGGGCTGATTTCAATTTTGGGGAACAAGAAAATGTTCGGGAGAGACAAATCTGGGGAGTAGGGTGGGTTATTCAGGGACACAACTCGCCTGTTGGCCAGGAACTGCTGCACCAGAAAGGCAGTATGTGACCGGGCGTTGTCGTGAAGCAGGCTCCTGTTGATTTGCTTGGCGTACTGTGGGCGTGCCCGATTGTTCCGTTGCAGCAGACGTTTCAGTATATCCACGTACTTAGGGGCATTTAACGTGATGCCCTCAGGGAGGAATTCTCTATGGATGAGACCCTCAGAGTCGGAGAACACCACGAACAATGTCTTGATGCGGGATTTCTCACTTCTCACCTTCTTGCTTTTCGGCGACCACTCCATACTCTGACGCTTGCCGTCGGGATCGTACTTCTGGCATTAAGTCTTCTGGCATTAAGTGAACTGTTTCCCCACGATAAGCTAACTCACAGCGCGCCACTCAGGAATTGGTTCAGACCAGTCTTCACCTGTCCAGCACGGTATGTGCCGGTCGCAAACTCTTACGACCGTGAACACTATGACGTCATTCACCGAACTTTCTGGACAAAGGTTGAATTACCGTAATTTATTGTACAATCTATGCAAGGACTGTAAATTGACTGAAACTAAAAAGCGAGTATTTGGCGTACTTAAAGTTACGTTATTGCTATCATAGTTAAAAATTATCATCTAATGTGAACATTAAATCAAAAAAAAAAGTCTAGAAAACTGATCCGGATAAACGAGGGCCGAATAAATTCTGTTCATTAATCTGCCTGAAGAGGCAGGTTTGCTTTCAAATAAATTGAACTAGAGGGATAAAGCAGTACTCCTGATTTTAATTTTAGATAAATTATTTTGAAATATTCGTAGCATTGATAATGATTCATATCGAATAGAAAGAAAAATGAAAGCTTGTGTTGAAAACCGTTTATTTTTTGTCATTGAAAATAAGATGTCAATAGGTGGCCTTTGGGCGAAATTTTAGAGACTTTTGAACACACGTTTGGGTGTCCGGAGAACCGATCCGATTTGAACTAGGTGGTGTGGTTACTGTGCACTGACCCTATTGGACTCGCTGACGTCATTTTTAAAGTATGGAGAAAATGTGTTTTCAATTGACAGCTCCATAAATGCTAATAATCCAATAAAAATCGTATTTTCAGATAGCCTCAACATTTTGCACCTTGCAACACGATTCATTTTAAAAATTTCTTCAACCAAAGATTTGAGGAGCGTTTAACACACACTATACTATATATATATATATATATATATATATATATATATGCCTGGTCTTTCCTGTATATTTTATTATAATCAAAGTAAGCAATGAAAACGTAACAATTTAAGAAATATACTGACTAACGTATATTTCTTAAATATACGTTAGTCTGACAGATTTCCCACTCGAATCATTTAAATTTTAAAATATTATTTGCGATATTTTTAAAAAGCGAAAAATACTCGAAGGTGTCAAATTTCTTTCTCTATTACGGAGTACAATTTCTTTAAAAAAAATTTTTTAAGAAAAAATCTCTCAATCCAAGTCGGCAATTCTCGGACACATTTTCTCCATAGGTTAACACTGAGGTGAGTGAATCCAATTGGGTTAGTACACAGCAGCTCATGTTTCCATTCTTAGAACAATCGAGAATGTCGCCAAGGGTTGGCTAACTCGGCTACAAAATTTTCATCCATTCATATCTCAGATAAATCTCCGCTCCTGAGTTATAGTGTGGGAAGTGTTTTGTCGTTAGTCCTAGGTGACTGTTCGTAATATTGTGACCTTTCCAACGCCACAAAGAAAAATTTTCTGGAGTCGTCCTTCACAAATATCGCGTACAAAATATCATCCCATGATTGAACTGATCTACTTTAAGGAATTACCTGCGATCCGCCGAAGCAACAACTTTGCTACAAAAATTAGTCTTTTCTGGACCTGAAGTGAATATTCTCATAATCGATCTACTCCGAAGAAAAAACACTGAAAAATTTATCAGATTCGGAGAGGAAAATTCGCAAAAAATCACTTTTTTTTTCGAGACAAAAAAAGTATTAAAAATCGGTAAGACGACGTACTGAAACAAAATCCAAGTGTAAATAGAAATATGGAGAATTTTCAAGCTTATAATTATAAAATTGTTTCCGATTTGTATGAAAAATTCGTATATCATTAATAGTATATAGATGGAACAAAACATTGTAAGTGAATTTTAACAAACAATATATATATATATATATATATATATATATTCATTCTTGGGTCCGTATTCTTGGGATACATGCTACCCCACCCCGTAAAGGAAAAGGTTAAAATTAAGAGGGGAGGGAAGAAGTATTGAAAAATTGTTCTTTATGCAATTATTTCCCACAAGTTTCTGTAAGTCATACGTCAGTATAAGTTTGAAAAGTTGGCTATAACAGCATGATTCAATATTTTGGTTGAATATGGAGAAATCTGTGCGCACTTTACTTAGAAAAACTATGAAGATTCATTCATCTCTCCAATGCTAAAATAAGTATTCGATTAGGAAGATTTTTGTTCGGATTTTTTTTTATCATTCTTTATATTTGTAATAAATATGTGAACAACGTTTGAAGAGGAAATTTTATTTTTCATTTAGATTTAAAAGGACATAAAATTCTCAAATGGAGCGAAAATTAAAAGGGACATAAAATTAAAAGGGAACATTAGTGTGTTTATTTAATTGAAGTATTTCAATGCTTCGTTGGACAGGCCATTTGTATTTTTCAATATATATATATATATATATATATATATATATATATATATATATATATATATATATATATATATATATATTTATTTATTTATTCCCTGAGAGCTCAGAATCAAACAACCTGCTCCTACCATGATACATGCTGTCAGGTACAGAAATTCTTTTTTGTACATTTATTTTCTGTACTTTTGATATATATATATATCCAAAGTATCCAAAAGTTATCAGGGTTTCCGGGCTATTTGGCCCGGACACCCTGTATATATATATATGAAGTGAAAAAAATAAAAATTCCCTCATGCAGTCATTCTTCTCTTTAGGCAATATATTTTCGGATTTTATTTCTTGACGTATAAAGAATGCTTGAAGAAGAACTATTTAAACAAAACTTTTTTTTTCAAAATTTCAGGCGTGTTTGGTACGATAAACCTGCCGAATCTATATATATATATATATATATATATACTAAACTAACGGCGCAACAGTCCGATGTGGACCAGGTCCGGCGGTACCCATCTCCGCTTTCTTGACCTTGGCCTTGGGGTGTCATACAGCATATGTCTCAGTCAGGTGGTCAACCTGGCGTGGGACCCCAGAGTTTAGTTCCCAAGGTTGGTCCTCATTTTATCGACCCACTCAAGGGATGAAGGGCTGAGTGGACCTTGTCCAGTCACAGGGTCAAACCCTGGACCTGTGGGATGGCAGTTTGACGTTTTTATCCCCTACGCCACCGGACTTTATATTTATATATATATATATATATATATATATATATATATACATATGCATATACTTATATATATACATATATATACATACATATATATATATATATTTATATATATATATATTTATATATTTATATATATTTATATATATATATATATTATATATTTATATATATATATATATGTATATATATATATAGATATATATATACATATACATATACATATATATATATATGTATATGTATATGTATATATATATATATATATATATATATATATATATAAATATATATATATATATATATATATATATATATATATATATATATATATATATATATATATATATATATATATATATACATACATACATACATATATATATACATATAAATGAAATATAGGCTAGTTTTGTGATGGGTATTATATGATATAAATGGGCCGTGATACGACCTGAAGTGGGGCGAGATGAGAGAGACTGACCTCTACGGCTCCCCTCCACCTGTTGGCAGCGTGCCTGGCCAGGTCCATCCTGCGCTGCTTGCGCGTCTGGTGCTTCTTGTAGATGATCTCGATGATGATCAGGCCGACACCACCCACTATGCCGGCGCCCACCAGGATGAACACCCCTGCGGGAGCACAAAACACATTGTTACATCAAACATTTGCTTGTTTCAGATTAGGCGGCAACTGCCCCACTCTGTGTATTTTCGAAATTTCTGGCTTTGTGCAACTGAAAAATGACCCCCCCCCCCATTACCCGGTGGGGTCATCAGTGTTGACATCTGGAGACGGATTGGAACTTCATATACTTACTCCCCAAACACTGCAAATAATGAAAATTGGAACGCTTTAACGGTCTTGTGCACGTTGAGTCAGTCAGCGTGACTCGTATCGAAATAATTAACCAATCAAAGAAAGTTCAAACTTTTAGCCACGAAATTATTAAGGTTTGTGGCAGGTTCATATTATTTGAATACAAGTAACTCTGACCGACTTACTGTGAACAAGACACTGTTTTCGGGATTTTGGGGCACTTTCGATTTACCCTACTCGTTGCGTCATCTTTATGTTGGAGCGCTTAGCACGCTTAAAAACTACAAAGTCTATTATTACAAAATAATTTAATGAACAATAAATTTAAATATGGTATTTTAACAGTTTTTTTTAACAAGCTTTCGTTGTACTAGTGGTTTTTGTTTACGAGAATAAACAATCTCGATTAGGAACAAGCGATGACTTGTCAAAATATAAATTTAAAAATTCAAATATTTAATCTGATCAACTGCAAAATGTCCCAACTTTATATTTATAATTTTGTCAGAAAAACCTTTATGACGTACCTTGATGACGTACTTGGAAGGTAAATTTGTGGATTTCATTTCCTTAAAAATTACGTGATAATATATCGTACTCATAATGGAATGCAATAGTGATGTGATGAACTTACACAGAACGTACAATTTTGAAAGCCTTGTGAATAAAAACTGTATCTGTCAAGAGAATATGAGAGCCGTATTAATACGTTTAACTGGAAATATAGAATTCTTTTTCAACATTAGACATTTCGGATATAGCACACTTCAAACTGTTGTCATCATTTTAAATTCTCCCACACAGTCCTTAAATTGTATCTAGAAAACTGAATTGTCTCTGAAACTTTGTCACTCTATGGTGAAAGATCTATTTCTTCGTTTGAGGGGGCACAGAACCTTGACTATCAATAGGGTCTAATTCTAACCACAAAAACTCAAATAATATTGGAAAAAGAAATTTTCTTTCTTTATATATATAAAGTACATACCTTTAAATATGTCATCTATAAAAATAGAAAACTAAGCATAAAATTGGAAAACTTCACAATTATTTTCAGTAAAATTATCACAATTATTTGCATAATTTTCCCACATAAAAAAAAAAATGTGTTCCAGAATTGCACATTTTTTTTGGTTTTAAAATGTAGAGAAATATACATTCATATGTATATTTCTACACTCAAACTACACTCATGTGTAGTATTATTAGTTTCCTTTTGATAGTTTAAAAGTAATGCTGCACACAAACTCAAAATTAGCAGTTAATCATATAAAATTATAAACTGCTAATTTGAAAATTATTTATAGATTTATAATTTCCATTTTTATATATGACATATTTAAAGATATGTACTCTATATGTATAAAGAAAGAAAATATCTTCTTCCAATATTATTTGAGTTTTTATGGTTAGAATTAGACCATATTTATAGTCATTTCATCGAGCTTCAAGGTCCTGTGCTCCCTTAAGGCATCATGCTTGTCTAAAAACACTTTGTAGATATGATTTACATCTTACGCCTCTCAATTTTTTTTATAATTCTAATTGAAATGCACTTGCATTTTATCTCAGCTATTTTATGCATGATGACTTTTGGTAACCGAGCTTTTGATATAAATGCGGACAGTTTTTATTTTGTATCCCAACCATGACGGGTGTTATGAAAACATCGACTTAAAACTAGCCGGAACTGGTTTGCACCCAACTTTTCTCCTGCTCGCTCGATTCAAAGCGGTTGCGCGTCAATGAATGCACGCACCCTGACATTCCCCGACTAAAAAGTTTTTAAAAAACGATGGCAACAGAAAAAGAGCGGTGATCTTGGAATTTCCGGCTCAACTATTGAGGACTGAACTGTATGTGGAGTCAGTCTTCGTCAATTCTTCGGCGAGAGAGACCATCCATCTACTTGTAGAGAAGTGGTTCTGAATCACGTGGTTGCACATGTCGCATAAAACAATAAAATCTATCTTCGAAATACTGATGAAGAAATAAATCGATAATTTCCTTCCCACGTGTTAAATAGGTTTCTACAAGTTCGTATATAGAATTCACGCAGTTGTTAATGGATTCAAGAAATCCTAATGTTTCCCGGCCCTTTGAGGAAAGATGTGATGCCCACGTTTAATTCATTATGCGCTCTCTTAGTTCATGTATTAAATAAAGTGTCATTTATTCAGAAAGTGTGGTAAGTGAATTCTTGTTTTATTGTTTTATTTTTTAACGCAATGTACTAATCTTCTAGAAGCTCGGACATAACAACAATTTTTAACAACGGGTAAATGACGTAATGGAAATTCTCCACCACAGATCGCGCAGAAAATAGTTAAGCAAGAGTCTGTTTTCCTCGGCACTACAAGAGGCCGCCCGAATTCAGAGAGTACACTCACCTGCCATATTCTTCAAGCCCAGAGTCGCGGGAAATTTCTCGTTTTTTTCGCATGTTTCGCTACCTTGCAGGATCCATCGGTTATCCAGGTCCTCCATGTATCCACCTACAGTAACAAGAGGAGGTAAGAGTCTGAAATTTTAAAACAATAGAAATGAAGTTATCGAAACAACCGCGTCACTTCCTAGTAGATGAGTCAATGCCTGGAGTTTCAGTCTTGCTAGCGTTCTAATGAATTCTTTTTAGGTCTCCTTGCTGATATTACTGTCTATCTCAAGCGTACAGTCGCACCTCTATATTAGCGTCAAAACCGAAATTTAAATATCTGCCACTTCTCGAGACATCTGTGTATGTTCCCAGATGGATTACCGAGAGTTTGTATTCACCTTCCACATGTATTTTCACCGCATAAACAGTCGAAGATGGGGTATACATCAGTTATTTTTAATGTAGCATGGGGCGTCATAATGAAGTAAGTATCTGCGTTGTGTTATATATATATATATATATATATATATATATATATATATATATATATATATATATATATATATATATATATATATATATATATATATATATATATATATATATATATATATATATATATACAGTGGAATCTCGATCTACCGTTTTTCAAGGGACCGACTGAACTGAACGATATATACAGGAACATAATAAAGCAATATGACCGTCGGAACTGGGTAAACCAAACTACAGATGCAAGAAAACGATGATTCAGAGAACGATCGATCGAGATCCCACTGTATATATATATATATATACATACACATCTGCTGTGAGGAAGTAGTACTCACTCTCGTGCATTCCGAGCAGCGCCAGCGTGACCTGGTCCGCCCAGAGGCTGTGCTTCTGTAGGCCGATGCCGTAGCCGGAGCGGCCGAACTGCTCACCCGCCGTCACCAGGTTGCAGTCCTGGGCCGCCTCGTACTCCAGGCGAGAAGAGTCCCAGATGAAGGCGCTCAGGGCACTGAAATACCCCAAATCAACAACAAATATATATATATATATGTGTGTGTGTATTTACTTATATGTATGTTGTGTGTGTGTCAGATTCGAAAGGGCAAAGAAATACTCACTCGGACTTAACTGCCGCGATGGCCTCGTCGACGCTGTCGTAGTTCTTTCCTTCCATGGTCCGGTACATGTTGGAGAGCTCCACCTGGCGGCGGAAATACATGTCCACGGAGCTGCCCTTCACGGTAGCGTATTTAAAGTTGTCCATAGGATTCCGGAGCTGGAAGAACATATTTACTATATACATATATACGTTGTCAAGCAAAAGGAATATCAAGCAAAAAGGAAATCAGAGGTAGTGAAGTCGTGGTCTCCTAAAAAAGGAGGATTCCGATTCGCTCTCAGCACGAGAAGGGATCATGAAGCTGGAAAGGCGTGGCAAAAGGTGCTGTCAGTCATCTAGTTAATTGAGCTGTTTCTGGACGGTTAACATAATATATAAGACGCTTTGATAAAGGGCATTATCTTGGTTTTATTTTCATGAAAAATCACAAAATGTGCTTATTTGGACAACCTCGAGCGTTTTATTGGCTATGTCTCCTCTGATACCAACATCGCGGAATCCGATATCACAAAATTTGGATCCGTTGACTTGAGTGCTAGGAATTCGGCCATTGCCCGATAATTCCCGAGTGAGAAGTGAGGCTTAAATGACCCTAAAATAAAGCAACAAAGGAGTGTCTAAAAATCTCTATATCGTACCCCTGCAAGAAATGTGACACAACTCAAAAATGCAGCATTTGAGAAAAATTTAACTTAAAGAATACTATAAAGCTTGAAGTAGCATTACAATAAAACTGATACAACTGCTCTCGGTAGACCCATTGCGAGATAGAGATGTGCCGCTTTTCGTGCCCGATGGGACACTTCATACATATTTTTCAATGACATAACCTCAAAATTGCCGTTTTTTGATTTGTGTCACTTTTATTGCAAGGATGAGATACGTTCCTGTCATTACGCTGGTATCAGGACACCAAACTTGTATTAGGGCGACTTAACCGTATGGAAAATGGCAAGTATCACGCGTCCGTCATCAACTGTTATAAGGCTCCGACATGACTGCTGACAAACAATTTGTGCAGATTATCTGCGCGTACTAGAAAGTTACATGGAACTACCCATTATCCTGTTAGAGTTCTAGTAATTTTTTCTGAACGGTAGACTCTACCTTTTGCGTCTCCGAGACGTCAGCGGTCCTCAATAATAAATTGTACTTTCTAGAACAGGCTTTATCGTTCTCAAGAGTTTTCGGTAGGGAGGAGACTAGCTTTCGAGCCGATCCAATGAGAGGAAGGCAAGTCACTTACCCTGGCGTCATTGATGCCTGTCAGAGAGGTCTCCGGTCTGTCGAGCACGAGGAAAGCCGCCAAGTTGGCGGTGTAGGATGCGACCACGATCATGGCGAAACCCGCCCACACCATGCCAAGGACGCGGGCGCTGAAGCTGCGAGGTGTACCTGCAGGGATGATACTTCAGTCCCTCGTTACCCAGGCTAGATTTAGTCAGCCATGCCACCCTTTAGGCGGTACGTACCTTCTCCGATCCCGCTGTTGAGCAGTACTCCCCAGGCGAACCAGATGGCGCTGGAGAGGTTGAGTGCGTCCTCCTCCGTTGCGTCCCCACTTGGGAGCCTGTAGCGGCCGAAGGGGCTGAAGCGGTCCAGAAGATAGAGGGCCAGGGCCACCACGTGTACCGACACCATCACTAGGATCCACAGCGTCTTCTGGAAGGGCTGAAGAAACGAGGCCAGCGTCGAGCTTTTCGGATGCTGTCCAAACACGATATTGTTAGGAAACACTCTTCTCAAGTATAGGGTGAGCCAAAAGTTCGTAAAAAAAGGAAGAAATCATGGTAAAGAAGTGCGGTTTGCAAGAAAGGGCTCACTTTAAGTTAGCAACCAAGAAAAGTTAAAGAAGTTTTAAAAAGTTAAAAAAAATTACCCGAAGTTGGCGCTGACACGCAAGAGATGCAGCAGAATTATGCAAATCAATCTTGCAATAAAAGACCGTGATACACGAGGATTTGGAGGATCGAACACGAAGTGGAAGACAGTCGTTGGCGGAGGGTCGCATGACTGCGGTGGAAACCGTTATGAATGATATGGTGGCGAAATCGTCCACGGTGTAGTAGCAGTGCTCGCAAAGCTGGACCAGTGACTTTTTAAAATTTTTATTTTGCTGCTAAAAAAATCCGACTTCCTTGTGAGTCCTTTCTTGCAAACTGCACTTCTTTATCATAATTTCTTCCTTTTTAGGAATTTTTAAAAACTTTTGGCTCACCCGGTATATCATCTGCTTGCATCAAATGTGAAAAGCAAAGGATATTGGTGTGGGTACCTTAGGCCTCTCTGGGGATGATTATCTCTCCCTTCCAAATAGAGTAATTTTTAAGGAGTGAAGGGTTGTCCCTCAGCACTTTTGGTTTTTCAGATTTATGGGCCTCGGAAATCTGTTAAACTTGGATCTTTCATTAGGTAACTTTTCAAAAACTAACCAATGGCGCAACAGTCCATTGTGGATCAAGGCCTGTGGTGCCCATCTCCGCTTTCTTGATCGTGGGCTTGGGGGCTGCCATACAGCATATGTCTTTGACAGGCGGTCAGCCTGCCGCGGGACCCCCAAAGTTAGTTCCCAAGCATACTTGGTCCTCGTTTTATCGACCCACTCAAGGGACGAAAGGCTGAGTCGACCTTGCCCAGTCGCAAGGGTCGAAACTTTTACCTGTGGTGTAGCAGCTTGAAGCTTTTAACCACTACGCCAACAGGCGTCAACTTTTCAGTACTATTCAGATTAAAAACAGGCCCCATAAAGAACGTGATTTTTAGTAACAGTCAGAAAATATTCCTAACATGCCCAAATTGCAATCCCGAGGCTACTCATGACCCTATTTTGTTGTGTTTGGGAATCATCCCTTACTCCTCTTCAGAGACCTTTGGAGGTGTTGAAATAGCTGACGAGATATACATGGTTTTATCTAGTGACATGGGATAAGGAGAAGAAAAACAATACAGCTTAAAAATCACGCTTTGGAATCCTCGTAAAACATGTGGTTTGTGTTCTTCAAATGCTTTAAGCCGAGCCAATGAAACTGGGCTTGAGGAGGTTACCTTTTTCTCTAGGATGGTGATGCCCTGGTACTTGAAAGGTTTCGAGAATTCGATGGCCTGCGATCTCTCCGGGTTGATGGTGAGCGGCGCCACCACCATGTCTGCACGCTCGTAGACCAGCTCGCCCACCATGCCGGTCCACATCTTCTTCTCCGACCCGTTCACCTGAAAGCGAACAACGTTTAAAGGGGACCACAACACGTACGAAGGATTCGAGTCCAGTGACGGAGCTCACACGAGTTTCATGGAAGACCTAAAGTTGTGCTTACGTGCAATTGACCTCTCGCTCTTTCTCGGTACTATTTTGCGTTTGCTGCTTATTCCTAGAAGTTTTTCCTACAGGTGCTTTCGTCGGTGTATCTCTAAGAGGTGCACATTTTTAATCCGTTTTAAGAGTACCACTCACTATTCTTTAACCCTCTTTCAAGGCGGCGCATCAGTGTACCTTACAGATCTATAATTATGCCACCCACATCTTGCAGTGGTTAGTGTCACGGAGTGCGCTCGCGCTCGAATCTCGACTAATGCGTGGACGTTCTTGCGCTGTTCACTCATAGAGAGTAATATTAGCTCAACTACTTGGTGGTCCCGTAAGCTAGCAAAATAGAGGCGGATGTCGGAAGACAAGTAATTAAAAGATCTTGTAATTGTGTAACCATGAAGCTTGCACACTTTTGCAGTTGCTTCGATTACTGATTACGGTACTGATTCGATTCGATTACTGATTACTTCAAGTAACTGTTCTCGCTCCGATATCAAATCCTATTTCGATAGGAGTTAAAGCGACAAATTTGATACCAACGTACTCGCCAAAATTTGCTATGTCTTGCAATCCCCATGTTACGGTGTAGAGGATTAGTATTTTTCCGGATTACAGTTTAGCGAATGCCTAAAAGCAAAAATATACATATCCAGTTAATTCAACGTCTATTTTCGTACGAAAAACAGTATTCATACGCTGAAATTAGAAAAAAAGCATTTGTCAAAATATTTTATAACAAAAATACAAAGGAAATTTCCCATACCTCCACATAGGGATAGCGATAAGATAAATTTTATGGCCAGATTAGTCAGGCCTGAAGCTTTAGCCTTATATTGCTAAAGCGTCTAATAATGAATGTCGAGACCTATGTTGTGTATAGATTTGGCCTATATCGAGTTATTATAACGCGTTGTAGCCATCATGCCGTTGTTCCTATTAAATAGAAGATCTATAACACAACATGGAACTATTCCTATAACTGAAAGAAACATTTTATGTGTATTGTATTGTATCGTTTCTTTCGACTATATTTATGAATGATAGCTCTAGATTACAGCAACACAAGTTTATTTTCGTTTTGGTATTAATCAGGTCACAATATTGCAAATAGTCTCTTAGGACTACAGTGGAGTTTCTCAAACTACTTCAAATTTGACACAATACAGACAGGCACAATAGAAGGCCTACAGTTGACACGGAGCAGCTGAGTTCAACTGAGAAATAATGAAAATTTTGGAACCGAGTTCGGCATGCTTACATACCCTTAGTGACGTTCTTGATAGTTATATAGATGGAAAATTCCGTAACACGATAAAAACACCCTATAAGGGAAATCTGATTGGTTATCCGGGCACCAAAAAAAGTTGCCAAATGTGTCACCAAGCTCGCCAAAATTCTCGAAAATTTCGTGTCACATATTAAAATCTGAAACTCAATGACAGTCAATTAACGGTATATAACATAACACGATCAACAAAATAAACACAAATTAAAAAATAAATAAAGACTATTTACAGATGCCTCGAAAAATTTACTTCTTTTTACTACAGTATTTTTTCGGATAACAAAGTGAGACTCACGTAGTCGAAGCTCCCGTAGAGCCCGTCCTCCACCTGGTAAAGGCTGTAGGTGAAGTTGAGCTCCCGCGAGAGGGCGTGCAGGAGGTCCATGCAGTAGCCGCGGCAGCAGTAGAGGTCATCTTCGCCTGAGGAGAGAAATCAGCTTTGCAGCAAAGTTCGGGAATTGATGACGGACGACGGTAAAGGACACTTACCAGTGGTCTTGTTCTTCCTCGGACAGAATATTTCGTCTTCCAGGCAGGCGTATTTGCTATCCACCTCCCGGATCCAGGTGAATGGTTTCTCGGGGACGGTGACCACCTGAGGAAGAAGAAAAAACAAACTGAATTGCTCGTGCTTGTTGAAGTAGTATCTTCACTAGCAAATGAAGTCTTTCGGCAACAAGGTAATTTCAAAAGGGCTTTGACCACCGCGGTCGCCGGATCTGACACAACCAGACTTCTTCGGACCTGTTCACATAGGAGTCCTTTGCGTAGCGTTAAGGTAAAGATGACGTTGAGACGAAAATAAACCAATCATAGGCGTTAAAAATTTCATTGCTAATCGTTTGGAGGTTTGTCATTGGTTAAATATATTTCAATACTGTAACGCTCCGCAACGGACAACTATGTGAACAGGCCCTTTGTCTTAGAAAAGTCTATCGAAACATGCCTTCGACTGTGGAAGATTTATAGGAAAACAATTTAATCACTCGGAAGAGTTAAAAAATGATCTTTTTACGAGTATTATTTTTCTATGGGGAAAATATTTTGCAGGATTTTTACTCATAGCCAAAAATCCTGATGGAAGTTGATTGAAAATAGTACAAAGGAATGATTTTTAAAACTTTCACTGGGCTACCTTTTGAGGAAGTTCAGCTATAGCCTATTAAATATGGAAAATCGTTGTGAAAAATTCCATTCTGGGATAAGCAGTACACATGTACAACAGGTACGCTCAAACAGTACAAAGTAAAAAGTTGTATCTGGCAATGTAATCATCATAGAAACAAACGGTTTGTGATATTGTATACAAAAGTCTCTTCAGTATGTTTTAAGCTTTAAAAATAAAAATCCTTTTTTGTCAAGAATTTTGTGTCCTGGGACATCCTTACGATTTCTAGAATTCTTTTCATGTGTCTTTTGAAAACTACAATATATATATAAGGGGGTATATATATATATATATATATATATATATATATATATATATATATATATTAAATAAAAACATTATTAAACCTGACAACACCAGCACAATTCATCAACCTGAAAGATGAAGAATATAAATGACCGGGGGGAGTTGTGACCCCCAACACTCCGGTTAAACATGTTTTTGCCTAGGCAACACTCCCGGAAGTCATTCTTCATCTGCAACCTGACGTAAAGTCAAAACAAAGCAAGGAGCGATGAAATAAAAAATAAAGGAACTGGAACAACGTACATTAAAAACCTGGGTTAAATTACATCATCAGTACTAAACTATTTCAAAACAATTTGTCAATTCACTAAAACATTGCAGCAACCCCATGTATTCTCTACACCTATAAACAATGCATCATATAATATTTTTTTTAAATATAGTTAGTCTTTTACTGTCTATAATGTAGAGTTGCACTAGGTATGTGTCCTTGCTATTTTAGTTATAATTATAGTTCTAAATGTATATATTTGATAATGTTTAGAGTATTATATGTAGATATTTCGATACTTAGGAGGTGCTTATTTGAAGTGGTTATATGTGGATACAGTTATAATTTAGTGATAAGTCTAAATATTTTAAAAAAATATTATATGATGCATTGTTTATAGGTGTAGAGAATACATGGGGTTGCTGCAATGTTTTAGTGAATTGACAAATTGTTTTGAAATAGTTTAGTACTGATGATGTAATTTAACCCAGGTTTTTAATGTACGTTGTTCCAGTTCCTTTATTTTTTATTTCATCGCTCCTTGCTTTGTTTTGACTTTGCGTCAGGTTGCAGATGAAGAATGACTTCCGGGAGTGTTGCCTAGGCAAAAACATGTTTAACCGGAGTGTTGGGGGTCACAACTCCCCCAGGTCATTTATATTCTTCATCTTTCAGGTTGATGAATTGTGCTGTTGTTGTCAGGTTTAATAATGTTTTTATTTAAAACATTGCAGATTACGGTTGAGCAGCGTAGCGCCATAGTAAGTTTGCCATTATTCAATAGTTTGATTTCGTGTTATACTTTTGTAAACATATATATATATATATATATATATATATAAGGGGATTGACTCGGGTCTTTATCCCCAAAAAGCACGTTCATTTTTAAAGAGAAAAACATTTGAAGCAGAAATTTGAATACAGAGTGCCTTCCTGATCGCATCGATATCATAGTAGGTGCCGAAAATGACCACCATTGGCATCCAAACAGGGATCCATTCATCCCCGAATATCGTCAAATGTACGCTTCAGCATGTTAGTAATTATTGCTTCAATTTCCTGTAGGATTTTGTTTTGCAGTTGAAAGGCAAACGGCGCATATACGGATGCGAAAGTCAGAATGCGTGTACTTTGTATTCAAAATTCAGCTCGAAATGTGTTTCTCTTTCAAATTGATAACGGTTTTTTGGGGTAAAGTCCCGAGTCAATCATCTTATAGATCATTCAAAACTAGATTCAGAATAATCGTTCTAGCAGGTGAGGTGACGAAGTGTTTTGTTGTGAGCTCACTTTAATCCATCCCAATCAGTTTCTTTTGAGAGTCCCTTAATATTATGTCTTTTTTAGTGAAGTGGTTTTACCATCAGACCGCAAAGGGGTGAAGTTGAATATTCACTTGGCTCACCTTGAGGTGTGTGGGGACAATGTATCCCCTGGGCTTCTTGCTCTCATTCCCGGGCCAAACGATGTCCTGCACGTTCAGGGTCAAAGTCATCTCGGTCTTGAACTGGAAAGGAAGAGGAAAGCTGTCACAAATGGCAGACATTTTGTTATTTCCATATGTTTTCATTACTAACACATAGCGTCGGCTTATTCCATTTGTCTCAGATGAACTGACAGCAAAACCTTCCTGGACCAATGACGGTTTAAAATTTTAAGGCTCTCGCACTGATTGCATAATGTTGCAAAAGTTTCGTTTCAACTCCATGTAAATCGCTATCGAACTGACCCCTTGAGCCATTAGTCCATATCTGGCAGTCGAAGAAAGATTCGAATCAGCAATAAAATTATTGAACATTTTCCGCAGAATTCCAATTCTGTGACTTCCATATGACCCTCAAACTTTGACTCGGATGCATATGCATAATAATTGTATTACATTGTGAGCTACTTTAATCCCGATAGTAATTGTAAAAAGTAGGATGACACAAAGTGGAAGAGCAATTATAATATAAACTAGCTGAAAACCCGCACTTCGCTAAGGAGTACATTCAAATTAAATACAACGGTCAATGTATGCAATTAATGCCAATATATATATATATATATATATATATATATATATATATATATATATATATATATTTATAATAAATTCGACGATCAATATATACAATTGATGTACAAAAAAAATATATATATTTAAAAAAAAATCGTAAGGGATAATTTTTATAAACAAAATAATGTCCAAACGTCTGCCGCATTAGCAAGAAAAAAATATTTTTTGTCTATTTAGTTCTTATGCACGTGACGATAAATTTATTTAAAATACCAGAAAAAGAAATCACGTGATCAACATTTAATAAATTAAATTCTAAAAATTAATCTTTAAAAATTCACCAAAAATCCGAAAATGGAGGTAAAGATTCGAAAAAGATCTCAATTTAAAGGAATTTTTATGATCTTTCTCGTGGTATAAATTTTATAACGCTCAATTTATTATTTTAAATGCAAACTTAAAAAAGTTACTACAACAGCTTAAAAATTTAATTTAAAAAATCTAAGAAGAATTTTTCAAAAATCTCTCTTAGTGCACCCCTACACTATAAGAAGAATCGCCATGCAAAATTTCAGCCCTTTAGGTCCAGCGGTTTGGTCTGTGCGTTGTATGTCAGTCAGTCAGTCAGTGAATGAATGAGTCAGTTACGGAACTGTTTTATATATATAGATAATAAATGCGATGATCAATGTATACAATTGATGTAAAATATATATCTATATATATATATTTATAAAAAAATCGTAAGGGATATGCATTTTTTTGGATAATATCCAATCGTCTGCCGCATTAGAGAGAGAAAAAAATATTTTTTTTGTCTATTTAGTTGTTACGCACGTGACGATAAATTTATTGAAAGTACCAGAAAAAGAAATCACGTGATCAGCATTTAATAAATTAAATTCTAAAAATTAATCTTTAAAAATTCACCAAAAATCAGGAAATGGAGGTAAAAATTCGAAAAAAATTTCATTTTGAAGGAATTTTTAGGATCTTCCTCGTGATATAAATTTTATAACCCTCAATGTATTATTTTAAATGCAAACGTAAAAAAAGTTTAAAAACAGCTTAAAAATTTAATTTAAAAAAATCTCAGAAGAATTTTTGAAAAATCTTTCTTAGTGCACCCCTACACTATTAGAAGAATCGCCATGCAAAATTTCAGCCCTTTAGGTCCAGCGGTTTGGTCTGTGCGTTGTATGTCAGTCAGTGAATGAATGAGTCAGTTACGGAACTGTTTTATATATATAGATTAGGATTTCTAGTCCAATTTGAGTTGGCCTAGTAAGGGACAGCAATGGCATCATCGCAATAGGTCGGTTTGGTACTACGGCTAGATACTGCAGACCACTTTGATTCTAAATGGAAAGGGGATCACGTTATTTAAGATTATATTCCTGATTTGTCTTCTTCAGGGCATCATTTGCTGAATATTTACCATTCAAATCGTTAATGATTGCTTGGAGATTTAACAATTTAAATGGATGCCTTGAACTCAAAGACTTACGAAAGGAAATGATTCTTTTCCTTAGTATAATTTCGAACGGCCAATTCGAGAGTCAGCATTTCATGCCAAAGGCAGGTTCTGGCGTGACAGAGAGGGAAGGCTTTCGCTCCCGACTGTCACGTATACGTCACAGTAGATCGGAACGTTTTATTAGTTAATTTTTGGGGCGCTAGAGGGCATCCTATGTCCATGAAATTTGGAATACACATAGCTGTGACCTTGTTTTTGAAATAAAGATGCGTGTGACTCAACTGCTGGCGGTAGTTTTAGGGAAACAAATGCAGAGAGCTATTTATTGCGGCTGGCTGTAAGCGTTATGGCATTTAAACATTGCTCGTGTTCTTTATTTACGAATAATTTATTTATCATTTCGTGTGGGATTGTAGCGTTGAACATATGGTTTCGACGTTTAGTTTTGAAGCTCAATCAGACTCTGATGCTGCGAGATTTCTGATTTACACCGATAGTTAAGTAAATACTCTAAAAAAATATTTTTACCTGAAAGCAAAATTTGTTAATATAGAAATCATAAATGAATGTATATATATATAACTTAAAAATATAGATTTGTTCGAAAATGTTACTATTTTCGAATTTTTCGTAAAATTAGGCTTAGCGCTTAAAAGACAGACGACCTAGAGGGAGCGCTCGCGGGAAACACCTCCGGTCTCAGCTGAAAGCGCGTGATCGCAACAGCCGTCGCGAATAGGGATGCGACATCTACAACAAAACATCGATGTTCTGAAACATCGATATTCAATATTAAAAAATCGATGCTAATAAAACATTGCCCCAAAACCATCGATGTTTTTAAACATCGATTTTTATGAAATTTCTTTTATTAAAACTGTTTTAGTAACCTCTAAGATTAATGTTACTTCGGTTAGTCATGGGGGGGGGGGGATTTTACTCTCAGGTTGGGTTGACACAAATGACAAAAACTTGGTTGCTAGAGTCAGCGCATATCGCAGAATTTCCATTACACATTTTATTACTTTTACCAGAAAATTGAGGAAGAAATTATTGCAATTTATTAACAAATCTTTTATTTTCAAATTAAATAATACAAAAGAAAATTACATATATTTACACCAATTTGAAGTACCGATGCAAAACCAGCGTATGGGGGAAAACTGAACAAGCTTATTTTTTCTTTACTGTAAATAACAATTATTGGGACGTATAATTATTATTTATTAGCTGTTCATTGCCATTTGTGTCTAATCGTTCCCCCTTTTGTATTCGTCCTTTTCAGGATTCTGACTTACATTTACTGAGTGGGAAAATTATGCTACGTGGTTAATTTTTTTTTATTATGGTACGTTTTCATTTAAAAAAAACATCGAGCCCAAAACATCGATGTTAAAAACAATCGACTTCAATAAATCGATGTTTAAAACATCGATGTTTTTGTCAAAACAATCGACATCGATGTCGCATCCCTAGTCGCTAAAGGGTTACAGAAAGTGGAAGTAAGTGGGAAAGGCCTCAGTACAAGAAGACAGGAACAAAAAGACAGCAATATGAGGCCACTGCAGTGTTAGAGTGAAAGGGAAATGAATCACCTGCGAATAGACGTATTCCCCGACGACGAGGGGTCTTCCTCCGACGACATTCAAGATGTCGTAGTCGCTGTCGATCCGGTCCCCCTTGTCGTCGAAGGCCACACGGCCAGTACGACCCTTTTGCAGGGTCACCTCCTTCAGGAACCTGAAAAGACACATCGTACATTGTGACCCTCGACATCTAGAAACATCTCCCAATCCGCGGGTAGAATTTAAACTGCCTATTTCAGGATGCTCGGGAATTCATTTTTCTCGTTTAGACACATTTCGTAATGATTGTTAATAAAATGCGTCTTTATATAAAGATTGTTATACTTTTAAAAAGTATTATCGTATTTTAAAAAGTAGATCTCGAATTTGAAGTTTTCTTTTTATTATAAAAATCAAAATGAATTTTAAAAAACGAAGCCCGTTTATCTTTGGATTAACCCATAGCCCTATTTTTAATTTTGAACATAGAAAATGTTTGCCTCTGGGTTGATAAACATTTTAATCCTTTCAGGGGCAACAACCTCTACCGTTTGGACGGTGCAAATTTTTTTCCCGCTTTTTTTAACCTAAATAATCTTGAAAAAATTTCCAATTAAAGTTAGCAAATTATTTTCTACTTCTTTAAACTAATAACAGATGGCAGTACTAACCATTTTTCTGCTCATTTAACTGTAATACATTGAATGCAAGTGATTAAAACAACTAGATTTAGGCGTTTGCACTGTGTGAACGGCGCCCCTCAGAGGGTTAAAGGGAGGAGAAAATGTTTGAATGGGTGACTTTTGGGGCTGAACTCACCCTATGAACTTCTGTCCCGTCTCCCAGTCCTTCTCGTGTGTGCTGCAGTCCTTGGGAGCGGACTCGATGTGGGTCGTGTTGTAGTAGAGCTGTCGGAAAGCGCGGGCGATCACCATCACGCTGTCCTGGATGTGGGCCTCTTCGTCCGTGGCATTCACAAGCTTCAAGCCGAGGATGCCTGATAACAAAAACCGACAACATGTTAACACAAACGGCGAAAGTCACATTATATCACGTACATCGCATTATTTTCCGTTTGTCTTATGTTATATATATTGTGGCGTCACTGTAAGTAGTCTCTCTGAGGCGTTGCTAAAAATTACTACTATGGTATCCATAACAAAGAAAGACAGAGTTCTAATTAAAAAAAACGAAGGCCAATTCTCTCAAAACAAAAACTCAACGAGGACATTTATTTACAAACAAATTTAACATTAAAACAGTGCAACATATTCAATTAAACCCCGTGCAGATTCATAACGTACGGAGCCTAAAACACACATCCGCACAGGCCGCGTTCTCTAGCGTCTCTTTTTCATGTCTCTATTTTCAGACGGGGTGGAGGGGCCGGCAGATTATCGGCTGACAGCTCTTCTTAGACGTCGAACTTTATTACATTGCAGAAACGTTATGATGACAGCTTTACTGGCTGCATCTGTGGGAAAAAACATTTTTTAATCCCCCCACGTGTTCCGAACTGGTGGAATCGAGCAACACATTCCTTGAAAAATACGCAGCTGTGTTTCAAGCTCTTGTGGGGTCTCGGGAAAAAATAAGACCATATTTCCAGTACGCTACAATATACAGTATCATATTTTTAATAAAAATTAAGTTACCTATATGGAATTTAAAAAAAATGTTTGTTTTTAGTAAGTTTTCGGAGCGTAACCACCCTTTTTTGAACAGTCTCTGGGTTTCATACAACATGGCATTTTCTAAGAACCTATCTACCGTGTTATAGGAGGGTTACCTATATATATATATATATATATATATACTTCCAGGATTGTCATTTTCGAGGAAGTTTTTAGAGAAAGAAGACTAAGTTATCTCACCGTCCGGCTTGTTTGGGGCAAGCAGCGCCTGTTCCGACACGATCCAGACATATCCGGGAGAAGTCATGTTCAACGCTTCCACCTCACGAAATATGCTTTCCGCGTCCTCCGTGCTGGAATAAGAAAAAGCATCATCCCGACTGACAACTTAATAACTCTTGCAATTACATAAATAGATGTGGATGTATATATCATCTACTAGTCGATCTATCAAAATTCATCCCTCATTTTACACACATAAGAACCAACTCTCAAAAAGCCCCATTGAAAAAACATTATGAAAAAGGCCATTCACTACCTTAAAAAACAGAAAATATTAAGAAATTTATATACGGTTGACTCCAGGGAATAGATATCTGCAAGTCGTTTCCAGTGTTTTCGTTACGTAGTAAAATACACTAGCTAAATTACAAGCCAATCATTGGCGTTCACTGTTCAGTAATGGATGCGTAATCCTTGAACTAATATTACAAAGAAATATCTCAATTCTCCAATTACTTTTCTTTCCTTTATTACAGAAGTTATAATTAGGGTATTCCATTTTGTTTTAGGTTTGCATTTGTATAACCCTCCCAAGTAAAATTTATTTGTGCATTTTTCCAGCTGGAAACCGCTTGGAAACGACTGGTTTCACCATTTCGCATTCTTTCCAGTTTGTGAAGATGGCAGATGGATGTCCTTGCCAAATTATTACGTCGTACATGCCTCTGTTGGTCCCTGCATCCAGTGAGGAGTCAAGGTGCTCCAAAACCAAGGCAAGGAACAAAGTTTCATTTCTTGATGAGACAGCCAAGTTCTTTCTCTAACCAGTTCTTAAGAGCTTAAAAGTATGTGAGTCTTGAAAGACAAGCCAATAAATCTCTTGATGTTACATAGTGTCAAAAGAGGTTCGGTTGTGACAATTTAGCAGTTTGTCTATTCCCGTATAGATCACAGTCCACTAGGGATGCGACATCGATGTCGATGTTTCGATAAAAACATCGATGTTCTAAACATCGATTTATTGAAGCCGATTTTTTTAAACATCGATGTTTTACGTTGTTCGATGTTTTTTGGCTCGGCGGAATTTAGCTTTAGTGGTTTGGAACATTTAAAATTGAGATGATCGGATTCAAGGGGAATGGCAGTTAAGAGCGTTATGGTGAGGCGCTTTAAGATAGTGCCATGAAAAATATTGGTGAGATATAGAGGTAATTCCTAATCTTATTAAAATTTAAGATCCTTAAAAAAGAACCACAATAAAATGGTTCCGTGTCAAAACATAATAAATTAGGGCCTTAACAATATAAAACACAATAATAGACTACATCTCTCTTTACCGACCTGGTCTCGATAGGTCTCTAAAGTGCAATATCTGAGTAGTGGTTCTTCCTCTGTTATAGACTACAACCCTCTTTACCGACCTGGTCTCGTAAAGAGACCAGGAGACCCAGACACATTTAGAGGTTGCACTCAGATAGGTCTCTAAAGTGCAATATCTGAGCAGTGGTTCTTCCTCTGTTATAGACTACAACCCTCTTTACCGACCTGGTCTCGATAGGTCTCTAAAGTGCAATATCTGAGCAGTGGTTATTCCTCTATTATAGACTACAACCCTCTTTACCGACCTGGTCTCGATAGGTCTGTAAAGTGCAATATATGAGCAGTGGTTCTTCCTCTGTTATAGACTACAACCCTCTTTACCGACCTGGTCTCGATAGGTCTTTAAAGTGCAATATATGAGCAGTGGTTCTTCCTCTGTTATAGACTACAACCCTCTTTACCGACCTGGTCTCGATAGGTCTCTAAAGTGCAATATATGAGCAGTGGTTCTTCCTCTGTTATAGACTACAACCCTCTTTACCGACCTGGTCTCGATAGGTCTCTAAAGGGCAATATCTGAGCAGTGGTTCTTCCTCTATTATACACTACATCCGTCTTTGCAAACCTGGCCTTTATAGGCCTCCGAAGTGAGTCACTTACTTTGCATACAGGATGAAGACCCTGCAGTATCTTCCCTGGGCCTCCTCCAGCCTTTGGCTGATCTCTGTGATGCCTGTCTCGTATTCGATGATGTCCTCAACCTGTCACATAAACATACACGATAATTCTACACACATTCATCTACAGGTACAAGCAAAAACACCTTTTTTTGTAACGACAGAACGTGAGACATCTCACAAGGGAAGAAAATAAACATGCAAAAGATCTTACATGAACTCAGTGAATCTACCCTGTTCATGAGTTCATTAGATCCTCGATGATTTAGTGACATATTAGACTGATGTTTGACCACAAAGCTAACGATTGAAAGTAATGATTTGATTGGCATTTGCCTATAGCCTAGTGGTTCTCAACCTTTCACACCTCGCGTACCCCCTGGAAACGTGTATGTCCTCGGCTACACCTCGTACAAATAAAACTCTAGCTATTAGAGTGTAACAACGAGAATAAGCATCAGGAAAGAATTATCCGAGTACAAAATTTAAAAGTTTGCATAATTATAAACAGAAAATTATATTTAATATGTCATTGTAAAGAAAAAAATTTAAATTTTTTATTTGTAACATTTTCTTTTCTCACTTGGTGGCAGCACTGTTGTCATTAAGCTGTTTTTGAAATTTTGAAAAGAAGTGGCGATGGCGTCTAAGCAGGAGAAGACTTTTTGAGTGCTCTATTTTGCAAGAAGTCAGTCAGTAATCACTTCAGCGTGAATTTAGCAGAAAGTACTAAACAAATAAAGCACCGAATCTCAGAGTATCAGATGGTGGTACAACCAGTAAAGTCCAGGGCAACCAGGTGTTTCAGAAGAGGATGTTGAAAGAGTGCGAGAGACTTTTTTACGCAGTCCGAAGAAATCGACAGTTCGTGCTAGTCGTGAACTTACCTCAGTCTACCTTTTAGACTGTGTTGAGAAAAAAAATTACATTTTAAGCCTTACAAATTACAAACCATGCAAGCACTGAAGCCTAGTGACGAAATTTCTAAACAGAGAACTACCACACCATTGGATTGGTCGCAGTGCAGCCGATGATTGGTCCTACACAGCTACCCTCCTAGGTCACCGGACTTAACCCCATGCGACTTTTTCATTTGGGGATATGTCAAAGATCTTGCGTTCCTACCACCTATGCCTACAAGTTTGCCCGAACTTAAACAACGAGTTTGGCAAGAAATGGCATATCGCAATGATATTATACGGGTAATTAAAGGAAGTCTTATTGAACACCTATAAAATAAAATTGACATTTTTCCTTTACAATGACATATTAAATATAATTTTCCGTTTGTAATTATGGAAAATATTAAATTTTGTAATCGGATGATTCTTTTCTGATAACCCTATATATATATATATATATATATACCGGGTGGGGAAAAAGACCGTAAAAACTTTAAAAATTCATAAAAACTGGAAAAATAACCAAAATAAAAAAACGTTTGCAGGGTTAGCATCGCTAGGTCAAGGCATTGTTTTAACACAGAAAAAAAATAACTAAAAAAAACAGCCGACAGGTGGCGCTGACGTACACAAGTCAACGGGTGTATCATCCCGGGTGTATCTTTCTGGTCCTTTCAATCTGTTGGAACTAAAAGATGCGATCCGCCGAGAGGTGTCATGTATATATTCGGACCTGCTGCACTCTGCCGTTGCTGGATTTGTCACTCGCCTGCAATGTTGTATACCCTGTGGTGGGAGTCATGTGGAACACCTAATGCTGTAATAAACGATTTAGAAACATTCTTTTCGTTATTTGCTTATCTTTTTTTACCTGTGTAAGTCAGCGCCACCTGTCGGCTGTTTTTGAGTTATATTTTTTTCCTGTCTTAAAAAAATCCCTTGACCTAGCGATACTAACCCTGCAAGGATTTTTAAATTTTGGTTATTTTTCCGGGTTATATAAATTTTTAAAGTTTATACGGACTTTTTGCCCGCCCGGTATATATATATATATATATATATATATATATATATATATATATATATATATATATATATATATATATATTTATTTATTTATTTATTTATAATTGTTTTTCTAAATTACATATTATAAATAATATAATCTGAAGTACTTTTGAGCAAACAGTTGGACAGTCAGTGGTTTATGATACCAGAGGGGGACGATGTGAACAGTGCGTCTGCAAATCTGCCCAAGCCTCATTGTGCGAAAGCTGAAGAAAACACATTTTTCTGAATGTGGTATGTTCCGTTTACAGTCATTTAAAATGTTGTTCAGTTTTTCTTCCTCCCTTTACTAGATATCTTATGCTGAGTCCACACAATGGTTAAAGCCCTCAATTTGCAATTCAGTGCTTGACGATCTAACATCATTTAAGACAGATAATTTCAAATAAAAATTTAACGAGAGCTAAGTAACCATACTGTTTGTGTGTTTTCACATCCACCTGAACAACTTTGTGACGTATGGATGATAGAAAACACACGAAGTGAAAATTTTTATTTAATTAAAAAACAAAGAAAGAAAGGGTATATACAATCGTACATCCTATATATATATATATATGTGTGTGTGTGTGTGTGTGTGTATATATACAGTATGCCTACTAAAGTCCCTTGCCACCCTCTTAACTTCGGAACGGCTGCTTCTAAATTCATAAAAGTGGTGTTTACGTACAGTAAAGTAGCCATACGCTACTGAATGAAACTGCGTACGGCGGCACTTTGTGGAAAACTGCGGATTCCTATCTCGAAAACGTAACTAGATAGGGAAAAAAGTGATTTACAAAGTTGTAGAGAATCATCGATGTAGTAAGAAAAGACACCTTGTGGACATTAATGCGAAGAATAGAACGGTTAAAACGCGCATTTGTTTTTTCACAATTTCTTACACTGTGACGTCACGAAACTTGAACGGAAGGAGAAAGGATTATCGTTCGGACAAAACACGACAAGGCAATGTGCACAGTGGTATATCGCTTGTGATCCCCAATCAAAAGGACCGCGGTTCAAACCCCGAGGGTTGTATCCTTGTACTGATTGTCTTTTTAAACAGAGTAGACAATACGTAGATCGTGTAAAATAGTGTCGCATCAACTCAACGCAACTTGCGCTTGGTGTTCGAAATTTTTGCAGTACGCAAATACGTAAGAAACGTGCCGCCTGTTCACCTGAGACAGCTATAAAAGAGTCATCTTGTTGGGGTTGTAGTATATTGATGCTCATGGTCATGGCTGAGTATTCCAAAGCTGAGTATTGTGAGATGGTTTTACTGTACGGTGAATGTGGACGCAAGGTACGATCAGCAGCAAGGTTGTACCGGCAACGTTTCCCTGCAGGTCCGCATCCTTATCATCAAACCATTCTAACTGTGGTAAAACGTTTAAGGGACAAAGACTACGTTACTAGTCGACCTCGATCTGGCAGACCAGCTAAGGTAGGACGGCAAGTTCAATAGGATGAGGTATTAGCATACGCCTTGCATATCCAAAACGCAGCACAAGAGAGATAAGTCAACACTGTGGCCTCTCCAAGAGTCAGGTTTGGAAAATCCTCAGCGAATTAGGCGCTCATCCATACTGACCAACGCCTCAACAGGTTTTATGTCGACGGGGATGCCGAGCGACGCTATACATAGTGCAACTTCGTCATGGATCAGATACAGGTCCAGCCAACATTCTTGGCAGATATAGTGTGGACGGATGAGGCATGCTTTTCACGGAATGGCATGTACAATAAGTAAAGCACCCATTGCTGGGCGCTGGAAAATCCTAGATGTTTTACCGACGTTCGACATCAAATGCAGTATGCTATTAACGTTTGGTATGCAATTTACAAAAACAAGCTGATCGGCCCAATGTTTTACAATGGCGCGTTAATGGGTGCACGATATTTACAATTGCTACAGAACGTAACACCCGATTTTGTGGAGAACCTGCCGTTGTTTAATCTTAGAAATGTATGGTTTCAACACGACGGCGCGCCTGCTCATAAGACATCTCCCGTGAAGCAGTACCTCTTCAAGGAATTTGGGAACCAAATAATTATGTATGGCAGTTTCGAAGAGTGACCTCCGTTTTCACCTGATCTGACTCCACTAGACTTTTTCCTGTGGAGTCAGATTAGGCCTGAAACACCTGAAAATAGCAGGTTTATGCGACCCCTCCACAAACATTGCAGGACCTTAAACGACCCATTACGGATGCTTGTGCCAACCTGTCACTCTCTATGCTCCAACGTGTGCGACGTGACATTCAAACGACGATCCAAATGTGCATTGCAGCTGACAGTAAGAAGTTTAAACATCTCAAATAAAGGTATATTGTTATAACTAGTTGTTGTTTTCTTTCTCAGATCGTTTTGTCACGTCACAGTGTAGGAAATCACGAAAAAACAAAAGCGCTTTTTAACAGTTGTATTCTTCTCATTAATGTCTACAAGGTATCTTTTCGTACTAAATCCATGATTCTCTACAACTTTGTAAATCACTTTTTTATTTATCTCGTTCCGTTTTCGAGATAGAAATGCTAACTCCGCAGTTTTCTACCAGGTGGCGGGGTAGGCGATTTCATTCAGTAGCGCATGGCTACTTTACTATGCCTAGACGCCACTTTTATGAATATAGCAACAGCCGTTCCGAAGTTAAGAGGGTGGCAAGGGACTTTAGTATATATATATATATATATACACACACACACTGAAGTGCCAGGATAACTGGAACAGACGATCCCGTTCGAAATACGTAGCAACACTCACTTTCTTGTAAATAGTTTCATCTTAAAGCATTGTACATAAAACAATAGACATTTTTAGAAGTTTAAAGAGCTGATTGCGCACTAAGCATAGCACATAGTCGGGATTTAAGCGACTTTTAAAGAGGTATTACAGTTGGTGTTCGTGTGATGGGTGATAACATTTCGGAGTTCAGGCGAAGTATAGATTTTCCCATTCGACCATGTCAAGGGAGTATCTTGAATACGAGAATTCTATTACAGCGTCGAATCTACGGCAACAGTGTGGCTGTCCAAAGACCGGTATGGTATCATCAGTAATGGTATGGATGTTCGTGACCGGCGTTTTCTGTTGAGAATCATATCAAGCGAAAGGAGTACACCATTGCCACGAATAACATCGCAACTGAATGCTGGGGCTGTACTAACATTGACTTGATTAATGTATAACGTTAACTGCATAATATGAGTTTTAATAGCCGATGCCCTACCCGAGTGCCATTGCTTTCCTCATGAGACAGTTCTGAGCCCCGGTTTGGCCGGGGAACACCGCCCGTGGACCCTAGAAGACTGGAAACGAGTATCCTGGCTTGACGAGTCCCGTTTCCAACTGATTCTGTCAGATGGAATGGTCTGCGTGCGGAGAACACATCATAAATGAATGAATCCAGCATGTCGACGAGGGAATGTACAGGCTGTGGGGCTTCGGTAATGGTATGGAATGTGTTGAACTGGCATGAATTTGGACCCCTCATACGTCAACAGATTCGCCGACAGATGAACGCTACGTTAACATCCTTTCAGTTGTGTTACAGACATTCATGCCATGCATTCACACTAATGGGATTGAGCGTCGTCCAACAATAGAATGCTCCACCACACGCATCCACAACCACCAAATTATGGATTGAGGAGCATTCATCTGAGTTTCGGAACATGAAATATCCCCCATGGTATCCAGATCTGAACGTTATTGAACATATCTGCGATACCATGCAATGTTACGTTAAAAGCAGAGATCGACCATCTAGGAATACTACAAAATTGTGGACCCCTTTTCAGGAGGCAGGGAATCCATTGTCTATGGACTAATTTAGAGAGCTCGTAGTGCCCAAGTCCGGTCGTGTTTCTGAAGTTGTAAGAACCAGAAGTGGACTTACCAAGTATTAGACAGATATCCCAGATTTTCTGGCACTTCAGTATATATATATATATATATATATATATACATATATTCATTTCTCTATTTATTTATTTCTTTATTGGATATTACTTCGAAGCCTAAAAGGAACACGAAGAAAGGAAGAAAGGAGTGGGTCAGTTGCTGGCACACTCCTCACACCTTCTGGGTAGGCTGCGATATTTAAGTCACATTTCTCGCGAACACCCGACTCGTGTTGGATCACGTGACTCACCTTGATGTTGGGGGTGTCGGCGAGGTTCTGGAACCTGCCGAGCGTGGAGCGTCCGTCGTTGTCGGAGCTGTGGATGAAGGTGACGCACTTGTAGTTGAGAAACTTCAGGATCTCGATCCACACGTCGGCCTGATTCGAGTAGGGCGGGATCGTACGCATGAATGACGTGTGCAGGTTCTAAACAAACAAACATCATTAAGGATAACAATTTCATTTCAACATAGACACACACCTATATATATTGTGAAGAATCCATTGATCCTCACAATATACAGGGTGGCTAATAAATACTGTAACACTCCAAAAAATAAGAGTTAATTTTAATCGTTTGGAAAAACAATTTATCTATCTATTTGTGTGATTGGCAACTTTTTGTAAACGCAGACAATTTTTGTTTAAAGTAAGACATGTAGAATATTTTTAAAGATGGAAGCCAAAAGGTTAATGGTTAAACAGCTTTTTGATCGCGGATTTTCTGCAGGTAAAATATTTAAGCAATTAAAATGCCTTGGTTTTAATAGGACGTTTATATATAGGACTATAAATCGATTATTGGATACCAAAAGCTGTAAAGATCGACCAAGGTCCGGTCGTCCACGCACTGTTCGTACAAAAGAACGTATCAAAAGAATTCGTGAAAAGATACGAAGAAAACCACAACGTTCTGCAAATAAAATGGCTGCAGAAGAGAACATCAGTCGCAGAACTATGCAACTTATCATAAATGAAGACCTGGGTTTTCGCCCTTATCGCAAAAGAAAAGTTCAAGGTTTGACTACTGTACAAATAGTAAAAAGGTTACAAAGATGTAAGAAATTGCTGAACCGGCACGGTAGCAAAAGTGTTGAAAAAATAATTTTCTCTGATGAGAAGCTGTTTTGTACAGAACAAAGTTATAATGCTAAAAATGATGTTGTATATTCAGCAACCTTCGAGGATATACCTGAAAATCTTTGAACTGTTAAACGCTTTCAGAACAAGAATTCTGTTATGGTTTGGGCTGCAGTATCATCACAATGGAAAACTGCCTCTGAAATTCATCGATAAAGGGGCAAAAATCAATGCTGAATATTACAAAAAGGAAGTATTGGCTACACGTTTATTACCACATGCTAACAGATTGTATCCCAAAAAGAATTGGATATTTCAGCAAGATTCTGCACCGTCCCACCGATCCAAAACAACACAGGAATGGCTCCATGCCAATTGCCCGAAGTTTATCAAGCAAGAAGATTGGCCACCTTCTTCACCAGATCTAAATCCTTTAGACTATTGTATTTGGGGGATTTTAGAGTCTAAAGTAAATGCTAAGCAGCGCAGAAGTTTGGACTCCCTCAAAGCTTCCATACGGAGTGAATGGTACAAATTACCTCATAAAATGATTCGTGCCGCAATAGGACAGTGGCGTAAGAGATTATCTTTAGTAATCGATAAAGATGGCGGTCGATTCGAGTAAAATTATTTCATGGTAAACTTTCATGTATAATGTTCATAATATTGTTGTATCTTTCATTTTCTATTTCATCTGTGTGTAATTAAATGATTCGATATTTGTCACAGTATTTATTAGCCACCCTGTAGTAAAACCCTCTCAATCAATTCACGTCTCAACTGGAGACAACCATAGAATCAAG
Organism: Dolomedes plantarius; assembly: GCA_907164885.2. Taxonomy (NCBI): domain Eukaryota; kingdom Metazoa; phylum Arthropoda; class Arachnida; order Araneae; family Dolomedidae; genus Dolomedes; species Dolomedes plantarius. Next base: position 153,182,492 of record OU015500.1, read on the forward strand.
AGGCAATACAGCGGACACCCGAACGCCAGAAGCAATCGTCCCAGACAATGCACGCTTGGAAGCGAGGAGACAGTGGGTCTGAGATTTTGGACGTAAAGTTCAAAAGACTTTAGTTTCGGTCAACCCCTTGATCGATGCTGATTGGGGAAGATTAAGTGACCTAAAGCAACCAGCTGATGTGCTGACGAAGGACTCTTAAGCACCAATCGAACTTCTGAAAAGTGATGTCACTTTAAAGGCGCCAATAAAAACGCTTTTAAATATCTATATTATTTCTAAAAGGTTTTTTTTCTACCTTTTCCTTCCTTCATACTTAACCACAATCGATAAATGAGGTACCATTTTAAAGATTAAGATCTCCGCTTCAAACAGGAGGGTTCAAGAGATATCAGTTTATTCATTTGGTTTTAAAGAAAGGACGTCCGATTCAATTCAGGGGTTTGACTCGAAGAGGTACTTAACAGTGATTTGTATTTGGAAGCCAGTAATATGTAACGTCACTTCTGATCAATCGCAGGCGTCAATATCGGTTAGTATGAAAAGTGTATTGTGTTCACAATCGACATGGTATGAAAACAAAGGAAAAAATATCCCATGCATTTATCAAAAGACCCTTGAAAGTGTCAGGGAGGTTGGGAAATGTATAAAGGATGTTCCATAAAAAACTGAATAAAATCACAAAAAGATAAAAAAAAAATACAGGTACGGCAAAATTGTATTATGCGTTGTCTTCCCTTAGATGATCCCACTTTTCAAAGCAAGTGGCGGAGGCTTTATGCGGAACCTTTCACAGATAAAACGTCAACATCTGTATCGAGTCTTATCCTTCAATGACGGCAAGAAAATAAGGCCTTTAGCATAGAATCCGGCACCTCTTGGCTCGTTAAGAAAGATTGATATGGCATGGTGACGTTAGAAATGTTTATCGTACGACGCATTTCACCTCCACTGCTGTATGCTAAACGCAAACGTTCTTTAAACAACTGCTCAAAGACATAAACAGGGTTCTAAAACTTTGCTCCAGGTTCTACTTTTTATTCAGAATGTTGTCTACGGTTTCATTTTCCTTAGTTTTTATGGATCACCCTCTGATGAGGCTCAGGCAGAAATGTTAACAAACAACCTCTTCTGCTGCAAAGTGGTAGATATGTTGAACAGACAGAATTTACCTTTGGCATGAGACACTGCTTCATGATTATCTCTTAAAAAGGACGAATTCAATGACTGAAATTCAGCGTGACACGAGGCAGAACCGTTAACAAGTAACCTGTGCAGATTGAGTGCACGTACTCGCAAATAAGATGAAGGAACAGAACTGGGTTTTCGAATGGAACTATGATGCTCCAGTTCATTGCCATACACAAAAGAATTTTTTGTTATTGTTAGTCTTTCAGTTTAAAACAAGGAACAAAATTGTTAAGGGGACAGTGGAGTTTCAAAATTGTGAAATTTGTCCAAAAATTCGATTTTTTTATTTTATTGAATTGTGAAACTACGGGCGAGTAGGAATGTGTTCAAAAATAATTTTTAATTTCTGCGATTACTATCCTAGTTATAGGAATTTGTATTTAATTTAGATATTATGTGGTTACTAATAGTAATAACTTTAAATGCGTTTTTCTCAAAATAAAATTATCATGTCATACGAATATTCAAACTGCTCCGGGCGCATTTCTAATCATCGTATGGCTTTGAAATTTAAGTTTTATATACTTAACTGTATATCAAATAAATCTTATTGAAAAAAATTATGCTTCGTAGCTCAGAATTTCTAAATTTTGTACTCGAAAAGAATATTTATAGGTATTTTGCGTAATAAAATGGGTGTTTTCGCTATTATTATTTTTTTCTCTTTATATTTTTAATGAATGCTTAAAATAAGCAATAAGTTTCATTGTTAGTTCTATAAGGTATCCTGTAAATAAAAATTACAATATTATATGCAAAAGAAATGCGCCTGGAACATTTTTAATGAGACCAATTTTTGATATAATTAATAATTCCTAATTCATAAATTATTAATATTTCATCTTTAAATTTTAACCACTTTTAGATATATATGGTACTAATCACATATTCATATTTCAAGCAAATCCATTCAAAATAAAAAAAAAGGTAGGTTTGAAGATCCACTGTCCCCTTAAATACATATTCAACACTTCTGACCTGATAAAAATTCAGCATAAGATATCCAGAAGAGGCAGAAAAAAATGCCCCGTAAATCTCCAGCTGAATTGCAAATAAGTTTGCAGAACGTCTCAATCTAGCCACTTGTATATTTTGTCACCCTGTGACGTCACTAGCCTATGCCTCTTATCCAGAAAACACGAGGACGTGAATATAATCTTAGACGCCACCACCCATTGTTTAACTGTAAGACATGTAATTATCACTGAACGGCAGAATCCATCCGCTTGTATATCCCTCGGGTTCAAATCACGGGTTCTGAAAGATGGCCGTAGCGCACCCCCCCCCCGCCAAAAAAAAAAAAAAAAAAAAAAAAAAAAAAAAAAAAAAACCTAATTTCGTCGGCAAATGGAAAAGCACTTCTTCCATCCCTGTTTATGTTTTCGTCCACCCAATCGCGGAAGATCGTGATTTTGTTAGCACGTGGAATCCGAGAAATGGTTCGTTGCCATGGCAACCCGGCCGGGAATCAATAGCATAGTTTTGGCCCCGTGCCAGACTCGCCTCTGCCGCTATTTATAGACGAACAGGGAGGCTGCTCCGCCGCATCTGACCGTTTCTCGCTGGCTGGAGACGAAAACTTTGTTTGGATTTCTGATAGCTGCCAATAGTTGCTTTGCAGAAAGAATAATAGTAATTCTTTTTTAAAATTCACACGCAATTCTTTTTCATCCAGTAAATAAGCATATGCATATATATATATATATATATATATATATATATATATATATATATATATATATATATATATATATGTATATGTATATATATGTATATATATATATATATGTATATATATATATGTATATATATATGTATATACATGTATATGTATATATATGTATATATATATATATATGTATATATATATGTATATATATATGTATATACATATATATGTATATATATATATATATATATATATATATATATATATATATACATATATATGTATATATATGTATATATATTTATGTATATATATATGTATGTATATGTGTATATTTGTATATATATATATATACAGGGTGGCTAATAAATACTGTGACAAATATCGAATCATTTAATTACACACAGATGAAATAGAAAATGGAAAATACAACAATATTATGAACATTATACATGAAAGTTTACCATGAAATAATTTTACTCGAATCGACCGCCATCTTTATCGATTACTAAAGATAATCTCTTACGCCACTGTCCTATTGAGGCACGAATCATTTTATGAGGTAATTTGTCCCATTCACTCCGTATGGAAGCTTTGAGGGAGTCCAAACTTCTGTGCTGCTTAGCATTTACTTTAGACTAAAATCCCCCAAATACAATAGTCTAAAGGATTTAGATCTGGTGAAGA
>OU015500.1:153191035-153196035 GCA_907164885.2 Dolomedes plantarius
CAGATTATGTAAATATTTTCTTTGTAAGATAAAAACTCGAGGAGCATCGATATTACATCCACATATGTGACGATATTTCTCGAAAAAGTGGATTTAATATTTTGATGAAAATAATAGTCTGTTTTAAATTATTTTTTAACAAATGAGGTCTTGTTTGAAGGAGAAATGTCTGTAGTCTTAGATTAAAAAGAAGATCAAAATTCTACGATTAATTTTTGGCGAGTTATCGTAATCTGAACATGAAAAAGTCAATATTTTCCCACAAAACATAAAATAAAAAAAACACTTAAAGTCCGACGAAGATGAGACATGCCTTACTTTCTTCCCCGCATTTTTTCTGCATCGATTGGTATCGGTCCCGACCCCATACCCCCAGCGGTTTCGGAGGAGATAGCGTGACAAGCTTTTGACAGCGGCGGCGGCGGCAGCGCCAGTTACTTTCTTTTAGAATAGAGAAATTAAATAATTATTTTTGTTCAATAACTTAATCATATCTTGTCTTTTAACTAATTTAACATATTGGCATTAAAAAACATCAGTTGCATTGAAAAAATATTATTTTTTGGGGCTTATTCTTGAAAAAATGTTAGATTTCTCATATTTGCAATACTTTTTGGCCAGTAGTGTATATATATATATATATATATATATATATATATATATACCGGGTGCGTCATAAATTCGTGCAAAGTTCAAAAATTTGTAATAAAAAGAGCAATGCACGGAAAAATTTTCTGTTTGCGCCAATAGGATCAGAGGGACATTGGATATTTTTCCATGTAAAAAAAAAAGTTTCCTAAAGTAACCGAAAGAGGGCACTCACGGGTCATACTGAGACGTTTTATGCAAATCAGGCAAACGCAAACAGAAAATCAAACAAATCACAATAACATGAGACTGTGCATTTATTTTAAAGCAACAGATGTGCAACATTACCAGCAGCACAAGGTAATAGGCTAGTGAGGCACGTCACTACGCCCATTACAGCGGAGTGAAGCATGTCGCCATGGATGGCAGCGACTGTCTGTTGAATGGTAATTTTCAGTTCAACCAAAGTGGTTGGGGAGCCCCGGTACATACGAGACTTTAATTTTCCCCACAACCAAAATCTGCCGAGGTCAAGTCTGGTGATCGTGAGGACCAGTGAACCTTACAACCGTGACTCGGTCTTCAATGAAAGGAACGTCTTGACATCACATGAAATGGGGGGCGGGGCACCATCCTGCATGAAGGTGACAACAGATAACGCATGTTTTTCCTGCAATGCAGGCTTAACGTGGTCACACAAAAGCGTAAGCTACCGTGCTGCAGTGACTGTACAGGGTTTTCTGCCGAATACAGGACAAGGCTCTTCAAAAAAGAAAGGGCGCAGAATAAAAGACGCTGTGAAATCACACCAAACAGTTACATGAGGAAAATGCAGTGACTGGATCAGGTACTCACGAGGGTTTGACGTCTCCCAGATACGACTGTTTTGTGTATTAACGTCACCATACAAAGTGGGCTTCATCCGTCCACATAACGTTCGGCAACCATTGTGGCCTACGTTCCATTTGTGCCAGAGCCCACGTAGCATAGTTTTGTCTTGCATCTGTATCTGCCAGTAATAACTAGTGAAGTGCCTGGATTTTGTACGGATACAGATTCAACATTCCATGCAGAATACGTCGAATCGACGGTTCCGGAATCCCCGTTCTTCTCCCAGCTTCAACGAGGACTGCTACTCCCCGTTGATGTCTCGGCTGCCAAATCTTCTATGACACTTTGTACAACATGGACGCGGTCCACGCTCAAGGATGGTCTGCCACTTCGTGGACGATCCTCCAAACTCCCCGTTTCCTCAACACGTCGTACTAAATTCAGTATCCCATTGAATGAAATAGGGCTCTTTTGCGCCTTCCGTCCTTTCTCCGTGCTAAACTTTCGCAATGCAACAGTAGTGTTTTCACCATTCTTGTAGAAAAGTCTAACCGCCAACGCTCGATCTGGTAAAGAAAACATGTTACGGGCTTCGAATGACGGATCCATTTCCAGCCAGGTGTTTTATTGATAGCCTGATTTGCATAAAACGTCTCAGTATGACGTGTGAGTGTCCTCCTTCGGTTACTTTTGGAAACTTTTTTTTTTACATGGAAAAAAAATCCAACGACCCTCTGATCCTATTGGCGCAAACAGAAAATTTTTCCGAGCATTGCTTCTTTTATTACGAATTTTTGAACTTTGCACGAAATTATGACGCACCTAGTATATATATATATATATATATATATATATATATATATATATATATATATATATATATATATATATATATATATTTAACGTCTGAGTAGGTTTGGATCATCAAACTAAAGTGTCCCAGTCAAAGAAGATAATTTTTCGAGACACGTGCCTATAAATGAGTCTCTGTTCAAATAAGTGTTTAGTTCTTCTTGCCACTGCGTTCCACTGGTACCTCTTTATTATTGGTTGGAAACGTGCTTCATGCGTCTGGATGATTCTCTGATGTTTTTTTAAGGGGACCGTGGACTTTTATTTGAGAAAATCTTTTTATTGCAATATTGACTGTGTTATTGTAAAAACAAATATATTTCTGCATGATAATGGTTCCCAAAATTGTTTTTTTTTTCGAGTAAAAAATTATTTATGAGGCTTCTACAGAGTAAGTAATAAAGGTAAGTGTAGTAATAAACTTTAAATCTGTTTTTCTCAAAACAGATTTTTCGAGGTTTTTAGATTTTTTATATGCTTCATGCGTCGTAATTTTTGTTCAAAATTCATGAAATTGATAAGGAAGAATCCTGATACTGGTTACAAAAAAACTGGATATGTATCTTACAATTCGACTTCATTAAGGTAATTAAATTTGATTTATAACTTATTAAAAGGCAAAATTTTGACGAAAATCGAGATGGAATTCAGAAAAAAACTCTCAAAAATTATTCAAAGGTTTAAATAATTGATATCGAGATTTATTTTTAATACAGTTTAGAGTGACTAAAATGCAAAATCCAGGAAATATCTTAAAAATTAAGTCGCAAGGAGCATTTTAAAATTTTGGTTATAAGTTTTAAATTTTTAAGAAAATCTTAAACTTATAATAAGATTGGAAATTTCTTTAAGATATTCTATATACTTATGGTTAAATGCATATATGTAAAAAATTCACATGTCTATAGTAAAAAGTAAAAAAAATAAATAAATTTTAACGTCCACCGTTCGCTTAAAACATATGTTTATATCAGAGGGAAAACCAGAGTAAAATCCAGTGCTTTGAGTTGTTTTTCGGTTTTTATCTTCTGAATTTTGGCAATAAAGAACTAATTCCGAGAGGAATGAGTTTTATTTAACTTTTGAATTATTTGGGGACCTTTTCTCGCATGCAAGTCATTCATTGGCAGCTAGGTAAGTGCCAGCTGCAATCTATCCTCATCGGTGTATTGAATGATTGGCCGTCTATCATCCAGTCAAAGAATGTCATACGAGTGGACAAGAAAAGATGAGGAACTAAACATGCCGAGCCATGAATCGCAGTAAGTTGATTTTGCCAAGGATTTTGTGACAATATCTGAGTTAAAAACAAATCTGCTCTTCAATCCCAAAGACCTGACGGGCAACCAAAAGGCAGACGAGAGTATTGTTGTGGATTTGAAACACATGAACCTTGTCTGAATAGGATCCTTGACGTACCTGCGCCGAGATGAGGTTCTTGCAGACGTTCTGCGCCGTCCGGATGGGGTTCCTGTCCATCGGCAGCGACACCCCGAACAAGTGCACCCTGGGAGGCAGCACGTTCAGCTCGGCGTTCACGTCTTCGATGGCCTGCAGGAAGCTCGCTATGCGCTCTCCCACCGACAACACTGCACCGATGTTGTACGTCTGGATTTCGGACGCGCAGGCACCACCCCACCACAAGGCCAGCACCACCAAGAGCCGCATCGCTGCCTCGATCACCATGGTGCGCTCACCGCTCGTCATGCGCCTGGAACGAGAATTGGATAAGCATCTCCAGAGATAGATAGATACGAGGTGCTACCTAAAAGTTCCCAAAATGTATCGATAAACAAAGTTGTAGAATAACTTGATAATATTCACCCCCGTCACCTTCAAAGTAGTCCCTTTGGGATTGTAAACACCGATCCCGGAGCTTCTGCCACTAAAGTAATGCTTGCTGGAAGTCTTGTTTCATTGATGTGTTCAGCACCATCTGCGATTTTTCTTGAATCTCCTCTATCTTGTCAAATTTGCGTCCCTTCAACTTGATTTTCATCTTTGGAAAGAGGAAAAAGTCGCAAGGATTTAAGTTGAAAGAGTAAGGTGGATGAGGAACAACGGATAGTGCAGAATTTTACCGTGATGTCCTGCGGTGGCTAAGGGAGGACATGAGACGGAAACGTCCACAGATGTGGCATTGGAACGACTGGGTTCTCCACGATGATAATGCGAGGCCTCATAATGCTTTCGTCATACAGCAGTTTTAAACAAAAAAATGCATGACCGTTGTTCCTCATCCACCTTACTCTTTCAACTTAGATCCTTGCGACTTTTTCCTCTTTCCAAAGATGAGAATCAAGTTGAAGGGACTGAAATTTGACAAGATAGAAGAGATTCAAGAAAAATCGCAGATGGTGCTGGACACATCAATGAAACAAGACTTCCAGCATGCATTACTTTAGTGGCAGAAGCTCCGGGATCGGTGTTTACAATCCCAAAGGGACTACTTTGAAGGTGACGGGGGTGAATATTATCAAGTTATTCTACAACTTTGTTTATCTATACATTTCGGGAACTTTTGGGTAGCACCTCGTAGTTATAAACATAAATATATTCATACATATATACATACATACATATATATATATATATATATATATATATATATATATATATATATATATATATATATATATATATATATATATATATATATATATATGTATGTATGTATGTATATAGATATATGAGCCTCAATGGCTCACCGACCTTTGGAAATTTTGACC
>OU015500.1:153201035-153206035 GCA_907164885.2 Dolomedes plantarius
TGTTTTCGCGATATTGATTCTTATAAACGGTTGATTCTTATAACCACTGATCACCATAAGCGGTGCGGTTACTGTATATATAAATTTGCACCTCAACTTACGAGTTTTTTGAGATACAAGCAGTCTCTCGGCCATTTTTTTGCCTTGAGTTGTGAGCTAACATTCGGGTTACGAGCCAGCTTCAGATACCCCGCCGATAGTTTGCGGAACGAACGCCATGTAACGTTCTCGCCCAATGAGCACGGGAGAAACACATAATATTTATAACCTTTGCTTTCAATTATTCTACAATTATATACATATAATTCTGCGACTACTTTCCATTCTTAAACCGAGTGATTTATTCTTAACAATTATCATACGGGACCTCTTGCTCTGCCCACACCTGATTCGGCCTTCGAAACCGAACAGCGTGCAGACTATCATTTCAAAACATTCTGAAAGAGGGGGGGAGGGGTGAAATAGACCTCATTGGATAAGCTTTTATCGAAAACCCCTGCAAATAAAAGCGCGGTGAAAAGGCCAAAACTCAGCGAATATGATTCAATGATTCAGTTCATCCTTTCTCCTCCACCTCCGTCAGCATCTTCGAGTCGTCTGATCTCCACGGAAAATGTTTTACATTATACTTAATAAAACCAGTTTATTGCTGTACAGTCTATTGAATTTTGTTTTTATACAATATTCGTTTTTTCTAAGTAAGTTTTTTTATTTAAAAAAAGGTACCAGAAATTGTGGTGCTTTGGGAGATCCCGGAACGCATTAATGGCATTTCTATTCATTTAAGGGGAAAATTGATTTTTCATACGGCTAATTCGAGTTACGAGCTCCGTCACGGAATGAATTAAACTCGTAAGTCAAGGCACCATTGTAATTAATATATATATATATATATATATATATATATATATATATATATATATATATATATATATATATATGTATATATATATAAATATATATATATATATAACAGTTCTTTAACTGACTGACTGACATACAACGCACAGACCAAACCGCTGGACCTAAAGGGCTGAAATTTTGCACGGCGATTCTTCTTATGGTGTAGGGGTGCACTAGGAAAGATTTTTCAAAAATTCTTCTTAGATTTTTTTAAATTGAATTTTTAAGCTGTTTTTCTAACTTTTTTAAAGTTTGCATTTAAGATAATAATTTGAGGGTTATAAAATTTACATCACGAGAAAGATCATAAAAGTTTCTTTAAAATGAAATCGTTTTCGAACATTTACCTCGATTTTCCGATTTTTAGTGAATTTTTAAAGATTCATTTTTAGAATTTAATTTATTAAAGGCCGATCACGTGATTTCTTTTTCTGGTACTTTCAATAAATTTATCGTCACGTGCATAACAACTAAATAGACAAAAAAAAACCTTTTTTTTCTTTCTAATGCAGCAGACGATTGGATATTATCAAAAAAAATAAATAACCTTTACGATTTTATATATATATATATATATATATATATATTTTACATCAATTGTATACATTGATCGTCGCATTTATTATAAATATATATATTTATTTTTTTGGCATTAATTGCATACATTGACCGTTGTATTTAATTTGAATGTACTCCGTAGCGAAGCGCGGGTTTTCAGCTAGTATATATATATATATATATATATATATATATATATATATATATATATATATATATATATATATATATATATATATACTTACACACACTATATCCTAACAATTGTCCGGACACGGGAGAATAGAACATGCGAAGAAATATTCATCATTCTAATTTGGAGTAGGTCCACATTTACACTTGATTACAGAGCTTACCCTCTTTCAAAGACTTTCGAGCAATGTCTGGATTACGTCAAATTATTTTTTTCTCAAATCCGTCTGCAAAGTCGAGTTGCTGAATTCGGACGTGTTGGTCTCGACCTCAATGGCCGTTTCATTTCGTAGAGCAAATGCTCGATTGGGTTGATATCGGGACTCTGAGCGGACCACAACAATTCTTTCCCACTCAAGTCTCTGTACCATTTCATTGCAGCTGCACTCGTGGGTCATCCTGATAAAGAGAATCGTGAGTTCCGCGGTACTGTCACAGTATAGGAAGGGCGGTATAGTCTAGTATGTCAATGGGCCAATACCTTGCCACGGTGTCTAGTCGAAGATTATCTCGAAAGTGAAGATATTCGTCGGATGGTTTGGCCAAGCCAAATATCCAGACCTAAACCCCTTTGAAGATGTCTGAGACCCTATTAGGAGGGCATTTGCAGCTCGCTATCCCCCTCAGAGAACCCATCCAGGAGCTGAAAAACTTCGTTTTTCCTGGAGCGGGACTAACTGCCACAGGGACTCATCAAACTGAATCGTTTCTAGAATGGCATCCGGCTGGAAGAGTGAATACCGAGACTTATCACTCAAAAGAACAGTTTTCCATTCTTCAGTGGTCCAGGAACGACTGGCGACACACCAGGACAAACGACGCCTCTTACTGTGCTGTATGACTGTGAGAGTGGGGCATACCCCATGTAAGTGTAATTCTATGTCCGATCTTGTAATGTGGGTTTTGAACATTCCTACGCTGAAGGGACAAACTGACAATCATGCATGTGTACCATGACTGTTGTATGGTAGAATTGTTTTTCTCTTATGTAACTGCGTATCCATGCGAAATTTCATAAAAGTCTATCCATTAGTTTTCCAAAATTTCGATAAAATGCGCAAATCTCTTCATTTTGAACAGTGTATATATACACTATATGGACAAAAGTATTTATACTCTGCATGGTTTTCAGAAAACGGGCTTTATTATCCTATTTAATTGTTAAGCCTTTCTTTTGCTTGTATTACAGCGGCAGCACGTTGAGGCATACTTTCCACAAGTTTTCTGTAAGTATGGGCAGGAATAGTTCGCCATGCTTCTTAAAAGGCATTGAGAAGAGATTGTTTTGAAGATGGACGTGAGTGGCGATGCCGTACCCCTCGCTGCAGTTCGTCCCACAAGTACTCGATTGGACTGAGATAGGTTCTCTGAGAAGGCCAGTCAAGTAAATTCACCCCATTTCCAGATAACCAGTTCAGCACACGTTTTGCAGTATGACATGGGACACAATCCGGTTGGAAGAAACTACCACCATCCCTGTTGTATTGCTATAGTGTAGGCAGGGCCGAATTATCCAGAACATCGAGGAACATGTCAGCGTTCATGGCACCAGGTACAGAAAGCAATGGGCCGAGTCCTAACCAAGAAAAACAACCCCACGCTAAGATGGACTCTCCTCCGAACTTCACTGTAAGAAAAACACAGTCTGAATGAAACTGTTCTCCGCGTTGTCGCCACACCTAAATACGTCCATCCGGCTGAAAGAGTGAATACCGAGACTTATCACTCAAAAGAACAGTTTTCCATTCTTCAGTGGTCCAGGAACGACTGGCGACACACCAGGACAAACGACGCCTCTTACTGACACATGTAATCAATGGCTTGTTTGTAACTGTTTAACAATGATAACCGATCATGTGCAGCTTTCTGCGGATAGATTTACCACTATCGGAGCTCCCAGATGCATTTCCAACATCTAAAGCGATCGCAGGGGCAGGAGAAGTGCGCGACTTATTGGCATGGCGTACCAAGCATCTTCGGTCACGTTCTGCTAGTTTATGCGATAGTTCGGGACGTTTTTTAGCTGTTGTTCCTCCATCTTGCTTCCATCGCTTGATAACATACGCTGCACTCGATTTTGGAACATCCAGTTCGGATGGAATAGCTCGCACACAAACGGCATCCTATGTTGAGCCCGCGTTGGAACACGGTAAGATGAGGTCCACGAGGTATAGTTGCCCTAGAGTGAATGCATAGTTAATGGAAAATAAAATGCTTTTTATTTTACCCATGCCCTTTCCGACATACCGTCCGGCGAAATCAGGATTTGCATATTTGCCAATTTTCTGCAATATATATATATATATATATATATGTGAAATGTCTCCTGAATTAAGTACACATATCATGGCCGAAAATAATACAATTCAAATTCACGAACAAAGGAATTTATTGTAGCAATAACATGACCTTACAAGGCGACGTCCAGCTCTCATCTGCCAGCGTGCAAGTAGCTGTAAACAGGAAATTGGCGAGGTAGGTTAGTATTGGTAAAGGACGGAAAGGTTCCCAGAGAGAGGGAGAACTCGGATTACAGGCGATTAGAGGTGGTTAAAATTTATGACATATATATATACATACATGCATACATATATATATATATATATGTATGCATATATATATATATATATATATATGTGTGTGTGTGTGTGTATATCTTATATATATAAAAGAGCTCGTCTGTTTGTTTGTCCGCTATAGAATCATAGACTGTTTCACCCACCGGGACCAAATTCGGCACAGTTAATGTTTAGGACCCGAGAAACTTAAATCAGGGAAAACGAAATTTGGGGCTCAATTAGTTTTTTTAAAATTAATTTTTTAATGATTTTTGTGCCTCTAAGAGGTGCGCGACCACCTGTGGAGCCCCTTCACCACAACCAGCTGCGTTAACAAGAGATGGTTTGGGGGGTGACGGGGGGGTCAAATTCCAATGCGCGGGGGGAAGAGGGTTGGGAATGACCTTTGGCCCTGGCTCCCCAAATAAACACAACTGGCCAGATGCACATGAAGAGCGGGGGTGCAGCCCAGTATTTTTTTGATGGAATACATGAAAAATTTTATATCTATATATCTACCCGGGCAACGCCGGGCAATTATTCTAATATATATATATATATATATATATATATATATATATATATATATATATATATGTGTGTGTGTGTGTGTGTGTGTGTGTGTGTGTGTAAGTTTGCATTAAGAAAATTTCTGAAACAAAGAGACCTCTTTGTATGATAGTAAATGAATAACACTTTCACATTTCTTGAAGCGCATATGTAAAGAGGAAAGCACTGTTGCGCTCATAAAAGGTATCGCGCATTGGTTCCGACAGCATTTATTTGTAT
>OU015500.1:153211035-153271035 GCA_907164885.2 Dolomedes plantarius
CGTTTAAGACCAAAATGAAGTAAATGAATGCAGTAGTTTTCTCTCACGGACTGCCCAAAAAGTCAGCTTAGCAACTTAAATATACAGATATATATATATCAAATGCCGTTTATTTATGTGTTGTATACTGGTTCTCAACGTTGTAAGACGATGGCCTGACAAATGGACTCGTTCATTCCTTTCCATTTTTTTTTTAAGTTCCTGCGATAAACTAACAGAAGTATTCATAATCGGGTGGTGTTTTGCAACAATCTAAAGACAACATGGAAAGTGGAAATCGAGTTTTAATTATTCATTGAACTGAAAATTCCAGTTGCCGATGATCCAGTTCGTAAAAATTATATCAGTTTGCCTACAATTATGATAAAGTTTTTCGAAAAGGGGGCTATCCCTGCCGGCTGTTGAAACTTATGTGGGTTGATTCCTTGCCTCGTGACAGTGTCCAGTTACTTACGGAATAATCATAAAGAGTGCTACTACTCCCATGGAAATGTTAGGTTGACAGATATAAAATGCCGTCTGATTTAGACAGTATATGTATGTATATATATATATGTGTGTGTGTGTGTGTGTGTGTTTACAGTGCTCTATTTCTAGAAATAGAGGTGTCGGAACTGTAACCTTCCAGGATGTGTGTGTGGGGTATTCCATATTGTATATATATATATATATATATATATATATATATATATATATATATATATATATATATATATATATATATATATATATATATATATATATATATATATATATCCTAAAGAGAGGTACCATATAGGGATGCGACATCGATGTCGATGTTTTCAAAACATCGATGTTTTGATAAAAACATCGATGTTTTAAACATCGATTTATTGAAGCCGATGTTTTTTTAACATCGATGTTTTGTGCTCGATGTTTTACGTTGTCTCGATGTTTTTTTTTAAAATGAAAAAGTACCATAATAAAAAAAAAATTACACGTAGCATAATGTTCACACTCAGTAAATGTAAGTCTGAATTCTGAAAAGGACGAATACAAAAGGGGGAATGATTCCTTGGCAAACAGACAAATGGCAATCAACAACCAATGAACCAATCAGAGCGCTTGAAATGTTCCTGACACTCCAGAACCTTCCATGGGGTTTTATTTTACAAATAGTATATCCACGAGTGCATCCATTTAAGTTTTTGTTTTGTTCTGGTTTTATATAAGTTGACGTTAATATTATTAGTAAGATGCCTCCCAAAAGTACCGTTTGGAAATATTTTTACAAAACCACTGACAAATTGGTGAAATGCAATATTTGCCTTAAGTCCCTCAAAACTTCTGGCAATACCACGAATTTATCTGGACATTTGAAAGCAAAACATGGAGGTATTTACAACGAGAATTTTGAGTCATCAATGTAGCCCAAAGCAACCAAGTTTTTGTCATTTGTGCCTGCCCAATCAGAGAGTAAAATTAAATTACTCCCTCCCCCCCACGACTAACTGAAGTAACATTAATGTTAGAGATTACTAAACCAGTTTTAAAAAATGGATGTTCTAAAACATCGATGTTTAAAAACATCGATGGTTTTTGGGCGATGTTTTAATATTGAATATCGATGTTTCAAAACATCGATGTTTTGTTATCGATGTCGCATCACTAGTACCAGAACGCTGTTCCGGCGCGTTCCGCCTCAAATCGAGCCTCGTATATATATATATATATATATATATATATATATATATATATATATATATATATATATATATATATATATATATATATATATATATATATATATATATATATATATAGTATATATATATATGTGTGTGTGTGTAAGTAAGTAACAACCCGTATGTAGCATTTTTGCTGAAAGGATTACCAGCTTACTGTTATTATTAGATCTGGTTATGATTATCAAGAGGTTTCCTTCAGTTGCCCGGAAATCGGTTCCACTTGACGGGCGAAAGCACTCATTTGCAGACACATATCAGTGACACACTCCGCCGCGGCTGCAAAAATATTGTAATGCGGAGAGAGATAAACTCAGGATGTTTATATTATTTAGGCATCTATTTATCTCTCTATATGTAAAACAGTTCCATAACTGACTGACTTACTCACAGATAACGCACACATCAAAACGCTGGACCTAAAGGGCTGAAATGTTGCATCACGATTCTTCTTATAGTGTAGGGGTGCACTAAGAAAGATTTTTGAAAAAGTCATCTCAGATTTTTTTAAATTAAATTGTTAAGGCGTTTTTGTAGTATTTTTTACCATGTTTTTATTAACTCGCTTTCTTGCTTGTGAGTGCGTTTGTCTAGTACAAATCTTGCAATTGATTTTTAACTAACTTCCCGACTAGCTATATATTTGAAACTTTTAGAATAGCTCAGAACATGATGACAATGGATTTTTTTAATATTTTTAGCCATCTTTAAGCAGAATTAAATTAATTTTCAGTTAATTTTGTTTTGTACACTGGTGCAGCTATTTATCGGCCGGAACGGGAACGAAAAGTGAAACGCAAGTTAACTTCCAATTAACTTCATTTTCTTTCAAGTCTATGAGACAATTCATCAAAACAATTTTAAAAAGTATTTATTAATACACAGAATTGTCAATTTTATATGATTCAACAGAAAATTTAAAAACATGGTATATAAAAAGTTCTTTTTATGTTGTAATTACTTAAGTTTGCATTTAAAATAATAATTTGAGGGTTATAAAATTTATATCACAAGAAAGATCCTAAAAATTCCTTTAACATTAAATCTTTTCGAATCTTTACCTCTATTTTCTGATTTATGGGGAATTTTTAAATATTAAATTTTAGAATTTAATTTATTAAATGCTGATAACGAGATTTCTTTTCTTTTTGTGATACTTCAAATTAATGTTGCGTCACGGGCATAACAACGAAAGAAATTGACAAAGAAAATATTAAAATACAGTAAAAGATAAAATTTAACAACTAGACTTGTTGAGATGGAAGCTTTTTAAGAATTTAGTCCACATTAGTATGTTTTATGGATATTAACTTAAACCTATTTATAAAACTGAAATTTCCCCTCAAAGTATGTTTCGCCATGTCTCAAGGCTAAACTTTAAAATACGCTGAGGTAGATTTATGAGAAAATTATTTCTCCCACTCTCCGTTTTTCGTAGCTTGCTCACGAGTAAGTTCGCAGACGAGCCTGGTAATATTAGTTCCGCCCAATGAAGAAACTAAAAATATTGTTTATAAGGAAATCCTCTAAAAAGCAATTTTATTATTTTTTCATTGTCATTTTCCTAAAATATACTCTGTAGCGAAGCACGGGTATTCAACTACAATATATATGTACAATGTACACACAGTGAAACTCCTCCATGGCAGACAGTCATGACTCCGAAAAAAAGTGACCGTTTTGAAGGGTGGCCATCGAAGTTTCACATTATATATTATCAAACTGCACTAAACGACCCTATTTTGCAAAGAACCGATAGATGACTCCACAGAGTCCATGTTAAGGTAGAAACCCACTTTCTACGGTCACTTATATATATATATATATATATATATATATATATATATATATATATATATATATATATATATATATATAATATATAATATATAATATATATATATATGTACATATATATATATATATATATATATATATATATATATATATATATACATATATGTAATACCACGACCAACTAAGCCGGTGGAGACATGGAAACACGTTAGTAGTCGGCCGGCCGTAATACTACAGCGCTGGTTATTTCTACAGACAATTCCTGCATTATTCTTCGTGGCACACAACATCCCGGAGATGTTCTCCCCAAACTGTCCTTTCAGGCCCCAATAACACAGGAACACGCCATAACATACAACAAACTTCTTTATTTTCATCCTACGAATTTCATGTTGGTTAGACAGCGACAATCCTAGAAGTGCATACTTCTACATGACCCAGGGTCTTTTATAGACTGCTTGAGGTCATTCGTCTTGTGATCTTGAATAGGAATATTAATTGGCTAACTATGACTCTGGTGTCATAGGTGACGTGATAGATGCGCGATTATTTGTGATTTTGGCGGTGACGCTACGAAGATTCATTGTGTTTAAAATCGGAAACGAAATTAACTCAAACGCCCAACGAAATTTAGAAGAAACTAGAATTTGAAAAGGATTTAGGGATTTTTATGTTTATGTATATATATATATATATATATATATATATATATATATATATATATATATATATATATATATATATATATACATATATATATACATATATATATATATTTACATATACATATACACATATATATATACACATATATACACACACACACACACACACACATATATATATATATATATATATATATATATATATATATATTGAAACTCCACTCTGGAGGTCAGTGATGGTTTTGAATGAAAGTGACCGTTTAGAGGGGTGGACGTCTAGAGATGTTTCACTGTATATGTATAGAAACACGTACATCCAAAATGTATCATTGTTTGAATTTTCGATAATTTGATTTCTTGTGTCCTTAGATGGGCTATGCCAAGATGTCTCAAGTGACGAAGGGCATCCATACTCGTCAGTACAGCCGGGCCTTCATCATTGGAGACGACAGCTCCCGAGTCGTCATCGTCACCATTGACTCCGGCATGGTGTCGCATGTCGTCAAGGCAGAGGTATGGCCTCTTCTTTCTCTCATTCCTTAAACATACGTTTCATCATTCTTCCTATCGCAGCAGGTTTTATCAAATCGATTTAATCCAGCTTCTGATGTCTGAATTCGACAATAAACTTTGAAATGCTGCGAGCTCGTTTCCAAAAAGAAAAAAAAAATTATTTTATTTTAATACAGCCCCAAGTAACACCAGTCCGTTGGGAAATTGTTGGGCACCCGTTTTTAGCATAGCTGGCCAACAGTTGGATTTAGCCGTTGGGGTTATGTTGAAACAACGGTTGGCATGACAGCTCACCCAGTGGTTGGCTGTTAGTTGGCCAGACCGTTGGGAGTAGTTGACCCAACAGTATTTATTTGCAGTTGGGATAGAAACATTTTATATTTACAGCATAAACATATTGCAGTTGGACCCCATTTGCTTCTAGAAGTTCTACCAACTCTCCCCATTCCCCAACGATGGAACGAAAATATGCTTTTGGGCCAACGATGTGTGTTACTTGGGGAGTTGATCACTGAAACTGCAAAATCCGAGAGACAGCAATGGAATGCATTTCAGTATGTGCAATGTATGTGCACTTCTTGCCACTACGGAATTGTGGGCGAAAGGAAATCATTATTTTATGTGTCCCCTTTAGCGGTGATAAAAATGATGGTTGGCTGTCTGTGAAATGCCGTTCTAATCATTACAATAGTGATTGCAGGCCACGCGTGCTTAATGAGGGACAAAGCAGACGAAAGAAGAAGTTGCTCATAAATGAAACGCTGGATAATTCGGGCTATAGGGTGCTGTTGAAAGATAGCTTCAGAGAGAGGTGTTCCAAGAAATCTCATTGTATATATATATATATACAGTTCGCTCTCTGTTTAACGACTTTCAAGGGACCGTGAAAAATCGTCCTTAAGTAGGGATCGCCCATAAACAGAATTTGTGAAAAGATAACATTTCCCATAACGTCGGAGGGGCCTGGGCTGGGAAGCATCGTCTTTAAATAGAGAGCGTCGTTAAGTAGAGCGTCGTTAAACAGAGAGCCAACTGTATATATATATATATAACACAACGTATACAATGCTTCCCTCCACATGACATCTTCAATCAAGAATTTGTGAGGTTCAGAAATTTGGATTCTCTCCCATTCAGTGACTTCGCTCTTGGCCCCATTGAAGCCTCCGTTGTTGTATAGGGTTAAAGGAAGTCACATCCAAGCTATACGAGCCTTGCAGCAATCGTCGGACATTGCCTGATGTTGTCACGTTCCCGCCGTGGTTGCACTAACGTCGTAGATGTCTCTGATTAGGCAATCAGATTCACAGGCACGATTTTTAAGGTCTTCCTCCATGTCACATTTCAGCTGCATCCCATACTTCTTGCATAAATAAATAAATATATATATATATATATATATATATATATATATATATATATATATATATATACCGGGTGATCATAAAGAAACTTTGCCGATATATGGACCACTAGCGGCCGTTCCGTTCAACCGATCGTGATAAGATTTTAGATATAGTTATTCAGATGTATGCGCTCGGGGTTCAGAGAACGGCAACCCAGTGACGCTCACTGTTACGGTTATAGGTATAGAAACTCAAAATTTTCAAATGGCATTGCCCAGTTTTTCCCGTCACAAAATGCTTAGCGCATGCGAAAACCCTAAAAAGCGTTGGAACGGTACGTGTATCACAAAAAACGGACGCGTTATGCACGCACAAAAAAAAAAGCTCTGCGAATGGCTAACAAAAACACGATCAGAGAGCTTTTTATCGGTTTTCCACGCTGAATATCTGGCGAACGGCGTTCTGTGATTGGTTTCTAGCCTCTGTCATATGCAAATTTCCTCCGTACGCCCCGATCGTGTCTTTGTTGGCCGTTCGCAGAGCTGTTTTTTTGTGCGTGCATAACGCGTCCGTTTTTTGTGATACACGTACCGTTCCAACGCTTTTTAGGGTTTTTAAATGCGCAGAGCATTTTGCGACGGGAAAAAGTAGGCTTTGTCATTTGAAAATTTTAATTTTCTGTACCTATAACCGTAACCATGAGCGTCACTGTCGTTCTCAGAATATCGAGCTCATACCTCTGAATAGCTATGTCTGAAATCTCATCTCGATAGGTTGAATGGAACGGCCGCTAAAGGTCTATATCGGCAAAGTTTCTTTATGACCACCCGGTATATATATATATATATATATATATATATATATATATATATATATATATATATATATATATATATATATATATATATATATATATATATATATATATATATATATATATATATATCACTATTGGAACCTCAATTCCTCGAAAAACCGATGTTCTGTTTTAAAGATGGCTCGATAGAAGCAAATTCGACTGTATGGATGTAGTTCACTTATATTTACCTTGAACTCTTTTTCTCCACTTAGGAATATTAACCTAGATAATCCCTCGACCTTTTTTACAGTGTTTGTATTTGTAAAACCCGGATATTCTTTAAATTATGGCTCGATAAAAGCAAATTCGACTGCAAACATTTCGTTCAATAATATCCGTTTTTAATTCTATCCCCGCTAAGAAATATTAACTCAGAACGGTTTAGCTTGACCACGCAATCAAGTCGATGCACGCTGATTGTTGAACTAACTGTCGTATTATTATCTTCGCAGGAACTAACGACTGGCTAAAGAATACCAATTTTTAAATTATACATATATATATATATATATATACACAGTGGACCTCGGTTAATAGAAGATGCTTAAGATCACTGAAAATGCTCGTTTTAACCGTTACTCGTATAAACCATGAAAAAAATAATTTAACATCAAATAATTGGTTTTAAAAAATGATTAAATATATAAACAATGTTCTACATATTAAAGTTAAATAATTATAATGACTTACTTTTACTTCGCTGTAATTGTATATGCTTTTGTTCTTAAACAAAATTTGGAATATCAATCGTTAACTTTTACCTTTAAAACATTTAATTGTCGTTTAAATTTCATAAGACAAAATTATTTATGTACAAATACAAGCAATATTAATATTTTTTTAAAATATTCAGTAAGTTTTGTCTGTTTAGTATTGGCTTTCGTTTTAAAATCCCTTAAACCTCGCCTCATAATACTCAGTGTGTTTAAACATTTTTCATCTTCTAAGTTTTTTTTAAAAATAATACAGTCAATTGAAGAGGAGCATCCTGCGCTTCACTGCAACTCACATTTGATACTAATACTTCTTCTCTGTCATTTTCGTCTTCACTTGCACTTTCACCACGGTGGCAGTTAAAGTTCGTCACATCTTGAATAATGCCTTCATCTGTTAATATACCTGAAGTCAACACTTGATTGTCGACATCAACATAATCATCTAAATTTTCACATTCATTATATGTGTCCAGACTTTGTTTTTTTTCTGCCTGTTGTTTTTTGCCATTGGCGTAATGGAAGGTCATCATCTTCTTCTTTTGATAAAAGACCAGCTTTAATAAAGGAATTTTCTATTGTGGAAGCCAAAACGTTATCCCATGCATCAAACATTAATCTTATCGTACTTAATACATCTATGTTCTGAACCAATTTCTTTTCCATGTTTTTTATATTCATCAGAATTTAAAAAAAAACGTCTGAAATAACATTTAAAACTCCAAATAATACCTTGGTCCACAGGTTGCACCACAGATGTTGTATTAGGTGGCAAAATATGTAATTCGATGTTTGAAAGTTTTTTAACTTCCGGGTGCGCTGTACAGTTATCCACTAACTGTGTAAATAACTGAGTACAAGAGGTAATGGCGTAATTACTCGGGAGTTGGTGCGATGTAGTAGGTTGGTTTGTGTGTTGTTTATACATGGATCGTTGTGTATATAGTGAGATTAGAGGTCTCTCGATGTCTTGGTCTACCGCGAGTGTTCGCCATGGCACGCACAACATATTCAACCAGGGAAGAGGGGTAAGTAGCTCTGCGTGCGAGTACCATCTCTCATATAATAATTTCTTAGAATATTTGCTTAGTTAGGTTTTTTTCTGCTTATATATATGTGTATATGTGTGTGTGTGTGTGTATGTATGGTTTGGTTTGGTATGAACTCTCTCTCTCTCTCTCTCTCTCTCTCTCTCTCTCTATATATATATATATATATATATATATATATATATATATATATATATATATATATATATGTATATATATATATATATATATATATATATATGTATATATATATATATATATATATATATATATATATATATATATATATATATATATATATATATATATACATATATATATATATATATGTTTCTTCCAAGTTCAACTGTCCCCAAACGGAAGATTCTTTAGCATATGTCTTCGAGGATAGATGAAGGATCGATCAATCTTTATATTGCGCAGAGAGAGTAAGAAGGGAAAACAACTCATGCTTTCGGTGCTGTGGAACATTCATTCTTATTTGACAAAAGTAGGCTAAACAGCTTCCGGAACGAGGAAACGCCGAGAGGAGAAGAATCCCCGAAACAACCTGCTGCAGAGAAAACGATCGGCATGGGAAGCGGCAACAGAACGAGTCGCAAGAGGAAAGAGCGGAGCGGAAAAGGGGTCGGCCATCGCTAACTGCCGATAATGACGGAAAGGAGACTCCGCTATCTTTATGGTGTAATATATACAGTGAAACTTCTCTAGGGATGCCAATCACGGTTCGGAAAAAAATTTAGAGGGGGGTGGAATGGGGGGGGGGCTCTATGAAGTGTATTGAATCAGTTCTGAACAACACAGATCCGTTTAGCGGGGCAGCCGGCTAGAGAACTTTCTCTGTATATATATATATATATATATATATATATATATATATATATATATATATATATATATATATATATACATTATTTTTTTCTACTTTAACCAGAAAAGAGGGATTTTCAGATCACTAATGATATGAGGTAGACCTGGTAGGATCTGCATAATCTCAGGTAAACTTTTGCTTTTTTTTCTTGGACAATTCTTGAAGTGACCATTGATTGTCAGGTGCATAACGACTGGGCCGAGCAAAGCCCGAAGAAGTCGTCAATTATCGATTATTTCGGCCTTTGGACAAGTGACTTAGCCAATGCTAGAACTGGCGGATCATTTCGGGAAGTAGCCAACTTCGGACCTTGTCCGTAACACACACCCACAAACAAACACACAAACACACACACACAGACATATATATACAGTGGAATCTCGATCGATTGTTTTCCGAATCATTGTTTTCCCGTACGTGTCTTTTATTTAACTCAGTCCAGAAGATCATATTTCTTCACTACTATGTTCCCACATCAATCGTTTTCCCGCATTTATCGATCAGTTCAGTCGGTCCTTTGGAAAACGATACATCGAGATTCCACTGTATATACACTGCTGGCCACCCAAATTGCAACACCAAGAAAGACAAGAGATATCACAACAAAATTTATTTTGTAGATAACATGTTGACCAAGTATCAAATGATTAAATTTATAGACTTCTGTGAAGTGTGGTTCCTGCCAAAATCAGTAGCCAGAGTAGCCGCCATTGTTGGAGATCACCGCTACCACACGCCTCGGCATTGATTCAAAGAGACTTTGGATGAGTTCTTGGGGTACATCAGACCAAGCAGCTTCCACACGTTGCCAAAGTTGATCTGCTGTGGCAGCTGGGGATGGAATCTGGGTCAATCGTAGAGCAACCATGGATCACATGTTTTCTATAAACGAAAGATCCGGAGAGCGAGGCGGCCAGGGAAGCGATTCAATCTGGCGATTGACGAAGAACCGTTGGACAATGCGTGCCACGTGTGGTCGCGCATTATCCTGTTGAAATATGGCTGTGGGCAAGCCCTGAAGGTAAGGAAGGACAACTGGCTCCAACACCTCGGAGATGTAGCGCTGGCTGTTTAAAGTACCGGCAATGCGTACTAGAGGTGTGCGAGAGGGATATCCAATACCGTAATACCCGGTGCAGGACCAGTGTGGCGGTGCATAACGCAGCTGTTCAGCATACTCTCTTCACGGTGTCTCCAGACCATCGACCATCGTGGTGTTGCAGACAGAAGCGTGACTCGTCAGTAAAGACAATTTCATTCGATTCTGCCGTCCACATCCTTCTGTTATCGCACCATTGGCGGCGGAGACATCTGTGGTTCTGCGTCAAGGGTAGACAAAGCAATGGACGTCTTGCGGACAGACCACTCTGCTGTAAACGGCGTCGAATGGTACGCGCAGACACTGGATGATGCGTTACAGACTGCATGTACCGTGCTATGGTTCGTGATGTGACTGAGCGATCCGTCACTGCCATGCGCATAATTTGCCTGTCATCACGTGAAGTGGTGCGCTGAGGTGGATGCGAAGGAACACGCCGGTCCGTCGTACCCTCCTGCATCCAACGATCACATATCCGCATTACAGTTGTTTGGTTTCGTCCAACACGACTACCGATTTCCCTGAAAGATAATCCACAATCTCGGTAGGCCACTAACCTTCCTCTGTCGAGCTCGGATACTTGATCAAAAGATGATCGCTGTTTTCGACGAGGCATAATTGATCGTTTTTTTGAAAAACCACAAGAAAAACACAATTGCCGAACTTGATATCGTCGAAATCTCCAAGCCTTAAATAGCGCTTTGAAGTGGCGCCACAGACGCGCGTGATGTGCGTCTGCGCTGAAATTCTAATCATTTGCATATCTGACCTCCGCTAATGCATGTTGTAAATTTCATGTTATTTGCATGTTTCCTTCAGGGTGCTGCATTTACAGTGGCCAGCAGTGTATATTACGAAACGTACTGAATCCGCGAGAGAACATATTCCAAACTCTGAAACTGTGTACGCGATTTTCCTGTCACCCGTTTTAACAAAACCAGCGGTCTCACCAGAAGGGAACAGGATGACGGATTAGCAAATTGTGAGATGACGCTTTGAGTTAAGAAAGAGCGGGTTTTCTGGACCGTGTCGGTCAGGGAATAAATAGGAAGTAAGAACGTCACTGGGTTGGGACAAGTCAAGCCGAGCGAAAAGAGGAAAGTGGCAGGGGGCTTTTTTGGGCTCTTTCCGGCCACAAAAACACGCGCCAGAAACTGATCGGTTATTAAAAGATATTTTAATCACTGGCATCTACCTCGGGTAGGGATAAAGCGACGAGGATATTCCCCCGAGGAAGAGGTTTAAATTGGCCCAAGTTACACAACTTCGTTGGGAAATTTTTGGGCTATCGTGTTTAGCAAAACTGGATTTGGCCGCTTGGGCTTATGTTGAAACAACGGTTGCCATGGAATCTAACCCATCGGTTGGCTGTGAGTTGGCCTAACCGTTGAGAGAACACTTAACTCTCATTTGAAGCTGGGACGACGACATTTTATAATGGTTGGTTCAGCATATATATATATATATATATATATATATATATATATATATATATATATATATATATATATATATATATATATATATATATATATATATATATATGTGTGTGTGTTTGTGTGTCCTATATTTCTGTACCTTGCTGAGCAACATTACTTTAAACCTATTTATATTAATTTTTATACCTATTTCTAGTGAAACCTATCTATGTGAGATTTTATGTAGCGTAGTGTCATCTAAGATAATATAATATGTATAAGATATATTATATATATATATATATATACATACACACACACACACACTCACACACATATATATATATATCTGTGTACCAGAGATAAAAAGCACTGAGAGTCACTATTATTGACTTTTACAAGAGAGATCAATGAATTCCATTTAGAGCTCTTTACCTCGATAGATATCACAAAACCATGACTGTCACATCGTTTTTTGGATAACGGAGTATGCATACTTTTCTTCGGAAAGACCATAAATGTAGCCTTCGAACCACTGCTTTGTTAAAAGCGCCATTTTGAATAAAAACAAAACTTTCAAGCCGCAGACGATAATTTTGACTTTTAAAAACATAGTACAATTGCAATTATTTCTTTTGCAGCAAACGATTTTTTATTACCGCTTACCAAAATCGTCTAAAAAATGTGCGAACAGCCTCTGTATAATAGGCCAGGAATACTCCCTAACAACAGAGTAATATTGGATTAAATAATTGTTCCTAACTATCGTAATTTTTTTATACTAAAGAGAGGTACCGGAACGCCGCCCCGGCGAGTTCCGGCTCAAATCGAGCTCTGTATATATATAACACTGTAATGAGATCAATCAATGACAGTAAATGATAAATTGCTTCGCTAAGAAATTGCATAGACCAATATTTGTGCTCTGGTGTTCTTGGTATCATCAAAAATCTACCATTGCAATAGACGTTTCCAAATTTTCCCCTTGTCATGTTTCTGTTAATCTTCTTATCATTCCGTATGTCCCTGCAGTTTACGAAATGCTTATACGGAGAGAAGCTATCGAGCCCCGAGGTCGAAAAACACTTCTCCTGAAGTGAAGAGTTTATTTTCTTTGATTCTTCGACTGCAAGTACACCTCGAAGCTACTGCAGACCGATTACTTCAGCGAGAATCATCCAAATGGCATCGCCGAAACAAAAGGAATAAATAAACAAACTTGTAAACGAAAGAAAGTAGGGCGGCTCCGCTCTTTCGGCCTCTCCCTCACACCTCACACATAAAAAAAAAGTCGAATCTGGATAAGGAAGTCCATTTTCTAACAAAAGTCGGAAGTGAAAGTCGAATAGTCACTGAACGTAGGTCTATGTGTCAAACTGGAAGAGGCATTTGAATGGACATTTGGCAGCCCTTGGCGATGAATAAGAAAAATAGAGTTTTCATTTTCAAATTAATTTTTCTCGATGAAAATTTTTAGAGTGCACTTTTAATGTAATAAACGTTTTTGACGCAGATTTAGTTACATCCACACCCCCAAAACACCCTCTTTGTTTTTCAGAACATTTTTTGTTATGCTCTCCTCTCATTGAGTTCCGACGAGCTCCAGCCCTAGGCAACACAAAAGGCGGAAAGAGATGACCACAGTTTCCTTCTTCCCCAGTTTCGGGTTCGAAAGGGGGCGAACGTGATTCGGAGAAGGGGGGGGGGGTTCCACTCTTCATTTTTAATCATCTTTTCTTTTTTTTCGCTGTTTATATGGGTCACTTCCGGAAAAAAGCCGGTCGGAAGTGGATAGCCGAAAATCGGACACAGAATGGATGAGGCCTGTTTAAATATTCTGGAACCTGATTTTCAGTCTAGCCGCACAAATTTCCTCATTCCTTTGGTCAAGGACGTAGGAAGGAACCTGAAAAATGAGATCCTTTAGGCATTTATTACACTGCTTCATTCAAAGGTCCTTAACTTCATTCTCGTCCAAAAGTGTAGTTTTCCTCTGGCTACCATACTGTCGTTAGTAACATGGAATAGGAAGGTGCAATTTATGTGTAAGGTTAAAAAATTAGATGAACCCCGTGTTAAGATGCCATTTTGAGGCAAAATATCTTTTTAAATTTGGTTAACCGGACGATGGCTAAAGCACCAGACCTCGTATCCAGGATGAATTCTTGCTGTATCGATGAGTGTTTTGACCCGTTCTGAATCAGCTTTGTGCATTGAACCATCGTGTCACCAAAGGTAATTGTATCGTTTCAAGCCAAACATAAATCTGGTTGAATATCGTTTTATTTTACCTGGAAACAGTGTTTCAGTTATTTCACTATTATTTGACAGTCAGTAAAGATGTTTTCAGCTTTTTAGGCAATTTCTCTTGGCCCGAGGCACCGCATTACAAATATCTTATTTTGACCTAAAGCATCAGATCATTGCACTCTACTTTTCAAATAGAAAGATGTTTTGGAATCAGTTCCTAAGAGTTGTTAAAAAAAGTCCCAACATTTGTGCTGAAAGCGGACACCTAATAATTATTGATCCTAGATGTAATAAATTACAGTAGTACTAGATCGCTGACGAAAGAGTTTTAAAGTACCTCTCGTTTGGCAAGACTGAAGAAAATTCTTTTCCAGAATAAGGTATTGTTGAACTCAATGTAAAGGACTGATACTCACAGTCGTAGCGTCCGGAGGGGGGGGGGCAACTTAACTTGAACTAAATTAAAACGTTTATAGAAGTTCAGTTAAAATCGGAAAATTGTAGGAAACTTTTAAGAAAGTTGGTTTTTTCCCGATTTTTCAAACTGTGAAACTGAAGATTCCGATTATGTCTTTAGCCTTAACAGAGTTTTTAACAATGATATGATCCATAACAAAATTGCGATGCTATAAAATTTTTCTCATTTTATTTATATTATATTTATTTTTCTAATTGTATAACTTTTGAATACTACTCACACATTCATTCTATTGTTATACAATTTCAAAAAACTCATAATATTTCATATTTTAAGGACCATCCGGCAGTCAATGCGCTAAGGAGGGCCTCAACTGAATTCAATTCGTGCCCTCCCCAAAAGTTAGATGCACGTTACGTCTATGCTGATAGTAGCAAGACTTCAGACAGCCCGATGTCGCCTTGATTCCTTTCGGCATCAGAGGAGAACGCACAAACTAGGCTGCTAAGTAGCCACGCGAAACAACGAAGTCCGGTTGTATAGGTCTTCCCTCACTGTTCGACGGCTCAGGTCTGATTTTCTCCTATTCGACTGACCCCGGGGCCCGTCCAGAGATCATGGATTCACGGACTAGATTTGATGGTTCCGTTAAGTGAGGTCAGTGACAAACAAAGACGGGGATGGCCGCCGAAACTTCCAGAAAACCCTTTCTGCGAGAGTTACCGGATAAACCCAGGGGATTGTTGTGCTGCCCGCTTCGTCACTGGGTCACGAGGCGAAAACAGCGGAGGGAAACCTGGCCTGAAGGTCAGGCGCGAAAGTGGGGCAACTAGTGCATGCCTACTTGCATTCATTAAGAATTCGAGCGTCTCGCTTTCCATCTAGATCGTCTACCTCCGAGACAACAAATTGATTTATGCATCCAATCATTCAGTTGCAACCCATTTCAATTGTAAACCCAACTCTTGCCTATCCCTCAAAGTGAGTAGAGTAGATTATTAATATATATATATATATATATATATATATATATATATATATATATATATATATATATATATATATATATAGGTGCACCTACCTCTTACTAGAATAGTAGCAATCCCTACAAATGTTTTTTCACACCTGTCTGACAATTATTGGCATGTAGTGTATGTATATGTATATATATATGTGTGTGTGTGTGTGTGTGTGTGTGTGTATGCATAAACACACACATACAAACATCTATCTATCTATCATATATATATATATTATATCTATATATATAAAAGAGCTTGTCTGTTTGTTTGTCCGCTATAGAAACATAGACTGTTTCAACCACCGGGTCCAAATTCGGCACAGTTAATGTTTATGACCCGAGAAACTTAAATGAGGAAAAACGAAATTTGGGGCTCAATTAGTTTTTTTAAACTAATTTTTTAATGATTTTTGTGCCTCTAAGAGGTGCGCGACCACCTGGGGAGCCCCTTCACCACAACCAGCTGAGCTAAGAGAGATGGTTTGGGGGGGTGACGGGGGGGGGTAAAATTCCAATGCGCAGGTAGGAAGAGGGTTGGGAATGACCTTTAGCCCTAGCTCCCCAAATAAACACAACTGGCCAGATGAACATGAAGAGCGGGTGTGCAGCCCAGTATTTTTTTGATGGAATGCATGAAAAATTTTATATCTATATATCTACCCGGGCAACGCCGGGCAATAATGCTAGTATATATATATATATATATATATGTATATATATATATATATATATATATATATATATATATATATATATATATATATATATATATACATATATATATATATATATATATATATATATATATATATATATATATATATATATACATATATATATATATATATATATATATATATATATATATATATATATATATATATAACAGTTCCGTAACTGACTGACTGACATACAACGCACAGACCAAACCGCTGGACCTAAAGGGCTGACATTTTGCATGGCGATTCTTCTTATAGTGTAGGGGTGCACTAAGAAACATTTTTTTTTTGAAAATTCTTCTTAGATTTTTTAAAATTAAATTTTTAAGCTGTTTTTGTAACTTTTTTTAAGTTTGCATTTAAAATAATAATTTGAGGGTTATAAAATTTATATCGCGAGAAAGATCCTAAAAATTCCTTTAAAATGAAATCTTTTTCGAATCTTTACCTCCATTTTCTGATTTTTTGTGAATTTTCAGATTTCATTGTTGTCCCGAAATCAGACCCAGATTTCATTGTTGAGTTGTCCCGAAAAGATTCATTTTTAGAATTTAATTTATTAAATGCCGATGACATGATTTCTTTTTCTGGTACTTCAATCAATTTATAGTCACGTGCATAACAACGAAATAGACAAAAAAGATATTTTTTTCTTGCTAATGGGGCAGACGATTGGAAATTATCCAAAATAAATATTAAAATACAGTAAAAGAAATGTTCCTCAAACTGTACTATATTAACTGTACTATATTCTTTAGTATGTTGTATTACATTTAATTTGAATATATTCTTCTATATTATTTTGTCTATAAAAATATCCGTTACGATTTTTTTATAAAGATATTTTTTTCGTTTTTTTTACATCAATTGCATACATTGATAGTTGTATTTATTATAAATATATTATAAATATATTTAAACATATATTTATTATATATTTATTATAAATATATATATTTATAATATATTTATTATAAATATATTTAAACATATTTTTAGCATTAATTGCATACATTGACCGTTGTATTTAATTTGAATGTACTCCGTAGCGAAGTACGGGTTTTCATCTAGTATATATATATATATATATATATATATATATATATATATATATATATATATATATATATATATTGATTGTCTGACGAGAAGTGCCTCCGCATTTTAATATATATATTGTATTTGTATCACCATTCGGTTAATTGATTTCGATCTCTACGGTCAACTGAATACGAATCTAGGCGAGTGGGAGGTTAAACAACTCGGGGAGGTTAAGCAAGTAAGGGAAAAAATTGAATTGCCCGATTAGTCCCGAAATGGAACATGCTGCTTGCTGAGACGGACGACTGAGTCGAACCTATGTGTCTGAATTGACGCGAGTCGAAGTTATGCTTATCTTCGCATTTTCCTTCATCCTTTTGCAGTGACCGAAACGAGGCGACACGGTCGGCAGTGTATGAAAAACGACCGCGCCTCTTATTCGGACAGTCACGTGGCGGATGAAGACACAGCCATCCATCCATACACACACACCCATACACACACGTACACACACACACACACGCACACACACACACACATATATATATATCTATATCTATCTATCTATCTATCTATCTATCTATCTACATATATATATATATATATATATATATATATATATATATATATATATATATATATATATATATATATATATATATATATATTAATATTAGGGTGGAGCGATAAAATTTGTTTATTATTTTTATATTTTTTGTATCATCAATCATTGATCCATGGCTTTAAATGCAAAAGTGCGAAATTTGAACCTGTTTTGAAAACATCTTCAGGTGGCGCACTAAAGTTGAAATTTTGCAAAGTAGTATAAAAAAGGCGACATTTAAAAACGTGATAATAAAACTCAATCATATATTTTTATTGATTTTTATTTGTTATGCAAATTAAATATATGATATTAAAATGAATTTAAGCGATATACTCCTTCTAAATAATGTTTAAGTGACATTTTCAGAAGTTTTTTGGACTTCGTTTTTCGTGAAAATATTGAGATTTTTTCTCAAAGAGTGGCAAGTCTTGCCTAACTTTTTTCTTATATAACCGTCTCTTGCATATGAATCACAAAATGATAATGCAGCCTCAGTTACTAGCTTTACACACCGTTCTACTGCCTGCAGGGGAACTTCTCAAAATACAGGACATTGTCTCCTGAAGAAATCAAAGTATTTATTTCTGTATCACTGTATTTCATCGTCATTGGTGGTTTGGTAACATTTTCTTTCCACCTATTTATCAAATCGTATGATGCTCCGATCTGAATTTTAGGAAGCTGAAATTCGCGTACTTTTCTGCCTTTGGTCTGTTCTCTTGCTTTTAATATTCTTCGAAGAGCTAGTTCTCGTATATGTAACTCCTCGTCTTGTAACATAGATAACAACAAATTATCTGGGTGTGCATAGCATGAATTTCGTTGAATAGTTTTTAATACCATGATCTTCAGCTCGTTTTGCATATGCGAAGATCTTCTAACCATATTAAAAACGCATATACAGTGGAATCTCGATCGATCGTTTTCAGATCCATCGTTGTTCCGTATGTATCGTTCATTTTATCCAGTCCCAACGATCATATTGCTTTGTTATGTTTCCACATCTATCGTTTTCCCGCATTTTTCGTTCATTTCAATCGGTCCCTTGAGAAACGATAGATCGAGATTCCACTGTATACCCCTAATTACAAGAAGGTTTAGTCTTGATGCCAAACCAGGTTGGTGCTTACACTTTCATAACAGAATTGACAAGTTCTTTCAGACTGACCGTTGGTTTCGTTGTTCCTACATATAAACGAAGAATCCTGTTTGCACAAGTCAGCCATCGGGAATGTGCTAGCTTTCCTGAATCCCTGTTACCTAAGCTAGGCGTAATTGTGCCACAAGAAATAGCTGATCACATTTCATTTGAATATTTTTGATCGGTGCTTAATAATTCAGCATTAACATCCGGCAATTCTGAACTTACAGCTTCAAAGGTCACCCCTTTATATTCTAGGCACTTTTCAAGCCTTTTTCTAATGTTTCCTGAAAAACTATTTGAACCTGTGGTGGTACCATCGAGGTTGGTGAAAAGAGGGCAAAGGGGTAATTCATTAGCATGTAGTAGGCACACAAGCCACTGTACCGGTCGACTAAGATATTTTTCCAATAGTAAAATGACACCGTTTTTCTGTCCTGTATTTTCAGCAGTACCGTCACATCCAATTGCCACCAATGATGTATGAAATTCGAAATTTTTTCCTAGCAATTCAACTATACTTTTTTGAATCGTAATTGCCTTACCCGAATCAAGTGAAAGATGCCCTATGTACTTAGAATCTGGCTCATAAATCAAAGAAATATGTTCTTCAGTCTTCCGATGTGATCTATTTTCTGTTTTAGCCAGGACTAAAGTTTTATCTTTATGGCCGTCAAAATAAAGCGAGAATATAGGTTGTTGGCCACTTAGCCGTTGCAGGTTTTGGCGGACTTTTCGAC
Organism: Dolomedes plantarius; assembly: GCA_907164885.2. NCBI lineage: Eukaryota > Metazoa > Arthropoda > Arachnida > Araneae > Dolomedidae > Dolomedes > Dolomedes plantarius. Next base: position 153,231,009 of record OU015500.1, read on the forward strand.
GCTCGCTATGTAATTTATGTCGACTTATTACGTTTGATGAAATTTCCTTTGACTTTGATTAAATTTCCTTTCATTTGATGAATAACTCATTGCACTGTATGAAGTGTAATAGTTTTTATAAGCATTCAAACTTCAAAAAATGTTCACAATTTTGGCCACCACTATATATATATATATATATATATATATATATATTCCTGAACCAGATAATCGTTGACAAGGTGGAGCTCTTTGCGGCCTCGCATTATCGTACATAACAAAGAAGTCTGGACCGCAGCCCCCCGGAACATCCTCACGTAGGCTTCAAGCACCTCATCCCAATACGGTTGTGCGGCGACACTGCCTGCATCTAAGACATGCAGCAGTGTACGACTTCCCAATATCAAGCCGTCCCTTACAAGGATTCCTCTACCCCAAAAGGTATCAATTTCCTTTAAGTTGGAAGGATGATAGCGGGTCCCAGGCTGTCTCCAGATGTTGACTCATCGAGAATCACTTCGTGTGCTGAATTTGGATTCATCAGTGAAAGGAACTCGGCCCTAATGTTGCTGTGTCTAAGAATGGTGTGTCCAGCTCCACGACAAATGGGCCTCCTTGTGCGATATGGTCAGACCATTGGTCAGGCCATATGGACACACCATTGGTCCGCCGAGCCTAAAGGCCCTTCTTTGCTAAGTGTCTGCATACAGTTCGCCTGCAAACTGTTGATACAGACGCAGGAGCAAAGTCTCTCAAGTTCTCTCTCGCTGTCATCTCTCAATGCCGTGGCGGATTTAATACCCCGTAAGTATCCCGTGCTAGCTATGTCGCTGTTAGACGGACGTGGCCGGGCCTCCTAATGATGGTACCACTTGTTTCGAATTGATGCCATGACCTGGATACCACTTTTGGTGCCCCTTTTAACCACCGAGCCTATAAGTGGCACCTCCTCACGAGACTGGCCAGCTTCCTGCCTGCCGATGGCTGTCTATCTCAGAGATTCATCAAAACGCTTATGATAACTCATTCGCCCTAAATCACTCAGTTTTGGGAAATTTAATACAAGAATCACAATTCTGCAAGCAAAAATTCCCAGGCACTGAAATGGTCACTTTCACGGTCTGCTAGCAAACTTACGTTTAACACCGTTGATTCAAAATTGGATGTTAACATTATGATACCCATTTCCCAAAAATATGTATGTTAAAATTTTTATCAATTTTATTGGTAGCTATTTAGAGCTATTGTCAGAAACATGTTTTTGACCTTAATTTTGGACACCAGTGTATATAGCGTAGTGATAACGAAATTTGTGTATTCCCACAGGTTGCGAAGGCTCTCCGCTCCAAGTTCGGGAACCTCTACACAGATGAGAACGTCTTGGTGACGGCCACCCACACGCATGCGACCCCTGGCGGCCACCTGCAGTACCTGCTTTACCTCATTCCGTCCCAGGGCTTCATTCGGCAAACCTTCTTTAGCCTTGTAAAAGGAATTGTTAAGGTCAGTCCATCCTCTTTCTCTCTCTCTCTCTCTTATATATATATATATATATATATATATATATATATATATATATATATATATATATATATATATATATGTATGTATGTAAATATTGTGTCCCGAGCAAGGTTTATACTTCAAATTTCTTCGTCATTATAAGTTGGGTAAGAAAACTTGTCTTACCTGAAAATCTTCATGGGCCGGGTAGTTGTTTCGCATTAAAATAAAAGTTGAGACACATGAATCAACGAATCACTACGACCTTTGGTTAAATAACGACATCTATTACTTAAAGACATAAATTTTACACTTTAGTTTCAACTAATAAACACAAAAACATGACACACGCGGACATTATATAAAAACTAAACTAAACTAAAGAACATCAAAGTTACATTATACTCTTCTTCACTTCACTTCTTCCGTGCGTACTTGCGCAGAACGGAATTCAGGGGAAATGCCGCATTCCGTAACAGTATGTATGTATGTATTATGTATGTGTGTGTATGTGCGTGTATGTGCATGTGTATGTGTATGTATGTGTATGTGTATGTATGTGTGTGTATGTATGTATTATGTATGTGTGTGTATGTGTGTGTGTATGTGTTTGTATGTATTTATGTGTATGTATATATGTATGTGTGTGTATGTGTGTATGTATGTGTGTATGTGTGTATGTGTGTGTATGTGTATGTGTGCATGTGTGTGTATGTGTATGTGTGGGTGTGCGTGTGTATCTATGTATGTATGTATGTGTGTATGTGTGTGTATGTATTTATGCATGTATGTATGTATGTGTGTGTGTATTAGAGAGAGAAATGATTTAGAACATAGCCTTAAAAATATGGGGTGCAAATACAAAGATGTAACGACTCAGGATCTATGGGCTTAAGTTTCGCCCTTCCTATGGATTCTTATCACGGTGTCCCAAATATGACGGACGATTTGAAAAACCAATTAAAGAAAAACGGATGGTGATAGAAATGTACGGTTTGCTGCATTCTGCTTAGGTAACCATGGAATTTATTCTCACCAATTTTCAAAATTTAGTTACAAAGTTCGTCAACAGATGGCGCTGCTGACTGGGAAAATTATTAAAAACAATGTTTTCAAAGCAAGAAGCATACGCAAAGTAGCATGGATTGGCCTCCCTATTCGCCAGATTTGACGCCATGCGATTTTTTTCTTTTGGGGTACCTGAAAGACCAGTTGCATCGTCACAGTCCACAAACTGTAGATGAACTGGATCAGTACATCTCTGCTGCTTGTCAGAACATTCAAACTGAAATGTTTGCACGGGAGTCTGCGAATTTTGACCTCAGACTCCGCCCCGTTGTTGCTGCAAACGGTGGTTATTTCGAAAACATTGTTTTATAGTTTTTCCCAGTCAGCAGCGCCATCTGTTGACGAACTTTGTAACTAATTTTGAAAATTGGTGAGAATAAATTCCCTGGTTACCTAGGCAGAATGCAGCAAACCGTACATTTCTATTGCCTTCCGATTTTCTTTAATTGATTTTTCAAATCGTCGGTCATTTTTGGGACACCCGGTATTAAACTTCACAACAATTATCTTTTGTTTGCAAAGGTTGGTTGGTTAGTTGGTTTGTTAAAGTTTAATAGCTCAAGGACCAGAAAGGACAAGTTAGGCCATTGTTAGCAAAGGAACCGGACATGTTGAATATCTCAAGAACCATTTGTGCAATCTTCGTGTAAAGAGGCAGCCCAAATGGAGATAACCTTACAAGGTTTGCCTGAAAAATTGTGTTCCCAGGGGGCTTCACATTGAAAATTGAGACACAATCGAGTATCACTTATGTGCTGTTCTAAAGTCAATGACATTGTAAGCAGACCACCGAAATTTTGCTTCTAACTTGTTAAACGTCATGCAGATGAGAAGGCTAAAATCACGATCCATTGAGTAAAGCGGAAATAAAATTATCGTACCTATACTTCGAAAATGGCCACGGAATTCTTTGAAAGTGGTTCATATCCTGAAAGGCCTTTAATTAGCGGAATTATAGGAAATGTTGATTACTTAGGGAATGCTATCAGTAAAAAAAGGAAACTGGATCTGCGAGATGGACTAAGAATTACATGGACACTCTTTTACAGATATTGGCACCAATATTTCAAGCAAGTGGCTGCGCAATTGTTTCACCGATCAAGTCCCAAGAACAGAAAGAATTCCGTTTTAAACTTTTTGTGAAACTATGATTTAGATTTTCTCTATGGTCATGACTGGAGAAGAGTCTCAGGTTTTACAGATGTGACTCTGAATCTTGAGGACAGTCTTTTTAATGAGTCTTCTCGTCCGAAGAAGTCAAATGCAACCCTATGGCAAGGCTACGATGGGAGGTTTATGCTGCCTGAAGGATGGGGTTGATCACAGAAAGGACTCTGTTGGACGATTAATGAAGAGTTCTACATTAAAGTTCTCGGTAGGGTGACTGCATAGTAAAAAATATAGCAACTATGGGGTTATGGTGTCTAGAAGCTTCCCTATGAAGATTTTTTTTATTACAAATGCCCAGAAGATTGGCTATGACGCCATTAGCAATGAAAATGTTATTGCCTAATCTTTAAATACTGTTTCAGCTTTTTGTCAAAACATCGAGTCTATTATCTAGGTCTGTCAACTATCTAAAGCTCCAATCTGGCCTTCTGGTGTTTCTGGCTTTGCCCAAACCCTGACAAAATTAAGGGAAATGAAACGAGGCACTTTAGAGCTCTTCCAAAAGAGAACTTCACAGACTGTAAAGCTAGTTCACTTGTATGGTACTGCCATGTCAACAAGAATCGTAATATGTCCTCAGATCAAGTGACTGGCACTCAAGAGAAAAAAAATTTGCAGGTTATTTTGAAAAGAGGATTGAATGCCCGCTGAGTCTGAAGGTTAGTTGAATCCCAATGGAAAATTCTTTGGGGGACTACGGTGCCATTGTCCTAGCTTGGCTTTTTTTAAATGTAAAAAACGAAATACATTTTACTTAAATAATATATGAAAATTATAAAACAAATTCATGCAGTTGACGTACTTGTCATTTTTCACCAGATATTCCTTCCTTCAAACTAAAATAGTTCGTTCCAAACGGGCATTTCCGATAGTCAGCACAGTCAAAGAGGTGCACAGACACTTGTGAAAATCGTCTTTTAATCCTGGTACCTTCTTTTTGTTTAGAGCGTGGAGCGTGCACACTCGAACCTCCGCCCCGGCCGAATTCTGTGGAACGTGGGAGATGTAGAGGGCGCTGGCATCAACCGCAGCCCGACCGCCTATGCGAACAACCCCGAGGATGAAAGACTCAGGTGAGGATAATGGTTTAAGAATATATTAGATATTTACATATTTGGTTACACACATACATATTATATATATATATATATATATATATATATATATATATATATATATATATATAGTATATAGTATATAAATATATATAAACTGTTGGAAATTGATTTATGAAAACATGGTTTTTTAACAAAAACTTCTTTCATATTCATTAAAAATGAATAAAATTTCATACATTATACATGCTTTGTATAACAAATGATTTACAAAAATGAAATTTCATACATAATGATAAACAAAAACATAAGGTAAAAATTAGACTTTCGTAACATACAAACATGGAAATTGATTTATGAAACATCACATTTCATTGGCTATTATGAAGTAATGTGACAAAAATTTGCATAACACCAAGTAACGTGACATGCGCAGTAGACTTAAAAAGCGTTATACATTGGAAGCAATACGTTTCAGTCATACTTTCCACGATGGGTAAACGAAAGGCTCTGTCTGTGGACGAAAGAGCCAAAATCGATGCATATCTAGAATGTGGAAAATCTGTTCAGGAAATTAGTAAATTAATTAAAAGACCAGTTGGTGTGATATATAATTATAGAAAAGATTCAGCAAATCATGGCAAAAATTTTAACAAAAAAGGTAATCCACGTTTAACTGAGATGGAGAAAAAGGGGATTCTTCAGATTCTATCAAAAACCAGCCAAAATTCAAAGCAGATTTGTGCAGATCTATCCCTTCCTGTTATTTCTAGAAGAGATAGGCAATTTTTACGTTCTTCATGGAGCTTGAGATGGTTGAAGACGAAGTCTAGAAAGATACTTCTGCGTCACAAGCAGATGCGTTTTCAGTTTTGTGAGAAGTACATGACAATGGGCGACAATTGAAAGAAAGTCATTTTCTCCGATGAAAAGAAATTTAATTTGGATGGCCCCGACGGTTTGAGGTATTATTGGAGAGACATCCGAAAAGAACCAAAATCTACATTCAGCAGAAATTTTGGTGGTGGAAGTTTGATAGTTTGGGCAGCGTTTGCTTATTATGGCAGAAACGAAATTGTATTTAAAAATGGTCGCCATAATTCATTTGATGACAGCTCAATTTTAGAAAATTCCCTTCTTCCATTTGCATGGCAATATTATAGTTTAGATTACATCTTCATGTCTTCAAAGACAATGCAAGTATTCACACTTCAAAAGCAATGAAAGATTGGTTTGAAGAACAGAATATTGATCTTTTAGATCATTCACCTAATAGTCCTGATCTGAACCCCATCGAAAACGTTTGGGGACAGCTTGTTCGAATGGTTTATGGATATGGGATGCAGTACACATCACTTGCAGAATTGAAAGCTTCAATCTGTCAAAACTGGAAACTAATTGATCACAAATGCATTCAAAATCTTGTTTTATCAATGCCATCTAGAATAAAAGAAACTTTAATGTAGAAAGACGGCATTACTATCTATTAATGTTAATGAAACGGGATATTTCATAAATCAATTTCCATGTTTGTATGTTACGAAAATCTAATTCTTGACCTTAGGCTTTTGTTTATTATGTATGAAATTTTATTTTTGTAACTCATTTGTTATACGTATTATGTATAATGTATGAAATTTCATTCATTTTTAATGAATATTAAAAATGTTTTTGTTAAAAAATCGTGTTTTCCTAAATCAATTTCCAACACTGTATATATATGTAGTAGTAATGAGGCTGTCTGTGATTCCACAGGTATGGGGACAACGTGGACAAGACGATGTTCTTGATGAAGTTCGTCGGCCTGGACGACAAACCTCTTGGAATGATCAAGTGAGATATCTTATACGAGTCTTAAATCTACCATTTTTATCAGATCTTAAGTAATAATAATTTATTTATTAGAATTATATATATATATATATATATATATATATATATATATATATATATATATATATATATATATATACAGGGTGTAACGAAACTCTTGGGCAAAACTTTAAGGTGTGATAGTACACATCAAGACAAACAATATTATATAGGAAACTTAGGGTCCCAAACGTCTTCCAAAGGAGATAGACGCCATTAAAGTTTAGGGTCTGAAATTTCAAATGATTATAAAAAACGGGAAAATTTGTCGATTCGTTTGCTGTTTTCGCTTAAATTATTCTTTATGTCAAGATTTTCTGGAAAATAAATTTTAAAGATAAAGTTTTAAAAATGCCGATAGAGGGCGATTTAGACTTTGGAGTAACAAACAACTATTTTTTACTGTTATTTTTTGTATCAGATTAAATGCTTTCAAAAGCTTAGACTTAAACTTAAATTTTGAGCTCAAAATCTGAATCGTTGGGGGTGGTTATGTCGCGAAAACTGAACAGTGTTCAGGAGGTGAAATTTGAACCCCCTTCCTCCCCTGTACGCAGTTCAGTTATTCACGATTTTGGATGCTCGGTCGTAGACCAGGCATCCAAAATCCCCTCATTCATATCAACGCCGTTTCAGCGTCAATGTGTGGGCCGGAATTATCCACGATCATTCGATCGGGCCAAATCTTCTGCCAAGGCGCCTGGACGGCGGAACGTATCTGGTATTCCTACAAGAGGTGCTTCCAGTTCTGCTGCAAAGTGTTCCAGCCAACATAAAGGCTCGTATGTGGTTCCAACATGATGGAGCGCCTGCACATTTCAGCGCAAATGTGAGAAGTGCATTGGATACAGCATATCCAAGGCGATGGATTGGACGGGGTGGTCGGGTAAATTGGCCGGCACGCTCGCCTGACCTCTCCTGTCTAGACTTCTTCCTCTGGGGCCATATGAAGAGTCTTGTTTACGCAAGCCCTGTCGACTACAACGAGGAACTGGTTGCGAGAATTGCTGTCGTAGCAGGCGATATCCGGGAGATGCCCGGGGTATTTGCTAATGATCGAAAGTCCCTCCGTCGGCGGTGTGAGGCCTGCATCCTTGCTCTTTCGAGCAGTTTTTGTGATTCCACAAGAAAATCATGCGTGTACCATTTTCTACGTGTCATCATTCACTCAACCTTCATTCATGCGCACGACGTGCGTACATCAAATTGTTTTTTTTTATTTCGAGAGGAGAAATTGCTCATGTCTAGTATAATGAATAAATTTTTTAATTTTGTCATCCCTCTCTAGTTTATTTTACGTCTAGGAGGTAGTAGTTGCTGCCTGGTTTACGACACAAAGTCCTACGACACCAAGATCGGGAATAACTGAACTCTGTTCAGGAGGGAGGGAGTTTCAAATTTCAACTCCTGAACACAATTCCGTTTGCGCTACTTAACCACCCCCAACGAATCAGATTTTGAGCTCAAAATTTAAGTTTAAGGCTAAGCTTTTGAAAGCATTTAATGTGATAACAAAAATAACGGTAAAAAATAGTTGTTCGTTACTCCAAAGTCTAAAGCGCCCTCTATCGACATTTTTTTAAATTTTATCTTTACATTTATTTTTCAAGAAAAAACTGACAAAAAGAATAATTTTAGCTAAAACCGCTAACGAATTGACCCATTTTCCGTTTTTTATAATCATTTGAAATTTCGGACCCTAAACTTTAATGGCGTCTATATCCTTTGGAAGACGTTTGGGACCCTAAGTTTCTTATATAATATTGTTTGTCTTGATGTGTACTATCACCCTTTAAAGTTTTGCCCAAGAGTTTCGTTACACCCTGTATATATATATATATATATATATACTGATAAAATTAATAATTTGTAGGACATGTTGAGTTAATGAATGAGTTTAATTACGTTAGGGAATGAGAAATACTTTTTTGGCGTAACATCATATATATATACCACAGCATCTACGTTATAATGGAAACCAAATTGGCACTACTTAAAAAGGTCATGATATTTCGCTATGGAGTGTATATACAATATATTTTTGGGGTGTGAATGTGACGGAGGAAACTCTTTGTCTTTAGCTTTGAGTAAAAATTATTGGGATATATGAAAGAATTTTCGTTAAAGGTTGCTTTTCTGAAAGACTCGGGAACTTAACTACCGAGTATCAAAGGGAAATAAACGTATCAATTCAGTATTTATTTTTATGAATCCGTCGGAAAGAATCGCTTAAACGGACTATCCGAATTCTTTAATGACCACCGATGACAAATTTTTCATTATGCCAACACCTGTGTGATTTCTGACGATTGAAATATTCTAGAGAATCACTTACATGGGACAGAAACAAAAGGTTTTGATAACTTCAGAGCAAAAGACTTCTTAATAACCCCAGTGTCATAGCTGCACGTTTCGAATTCATTTTACGTCCATCGCCAGGCCGAGGAGCATTAGCTCTGATTGCCCCTATGAGTATCAGTGAACTTTTCCTAGTGAAAATCCCACCTAATGCAACTTTCGTACTCATGAACAGTTAGTCCATCGACAGGCTGAGTTGGGATTGTCGTCATGAATTCTATGATTGCCAGTACGAGCACGAGTGAACGGTTCCTAGTGACAAACGAACTTTCGTACTCATGAATAGTCCATCGTCAGGCTGAGTTGTGACTGTCGTCATGAATTCTACGATTATCACTTTGAGCACGAGGGAAATGTTCATAGTGACAATCATAGTGAATGCGTTTCGTCTGGCAATAAACGAGTTTGAAAGATGTAGCCACTAAACTATGGTCATAAAGAGGCCTTTCGTTGCTATGTTAACGAGTCAATGGAGCGTCGTTGGGAATATAGACTTGGGGAAAGGACATTTTTTTACTCTCGTTTCTGTTTGCACGCGGTTAGATAAGAGATACTCACCGAAGTTTTGACATTTCCCTAAAGTATCGAAAGACGACACGACTCCATTCTCTTCCGCTTCGAAATAATGCCCCTTATTGTCATCCAAGTATTGTCTAGTACAGCGTGTTTTCGGATGAGGCATTCCTTTTCTGTTATATATATATATATATATATATATATATATATATATATATATATATATATATATATATATCAACTGCGGTATTCGCCTCTACCCATTGTGATTCATTCTCTCGTGAATTTGGAAACACCTATGAATGAGAATTGATGCTATGCGTTTCTCGCCTCTTTCAGTTGGTTCGCCGTACACCCGACCAGCATGAACAGCTCGAACCAGCTCATCAGTGGAGACAACAAGGGGGCCGCCTCGCTCATGTTCGAGAGGGCCGCGAACGGAGACGCCGCCCTGCCCGGGAAGGTCAGTAGAATTTAGAAAATTTCTTGGAACAATTTTTCAAAACCAATTGTATTCCCCTCCCTTCTCTTGTACGCGAGCCAATTTCGGATCGAATGCCGCCTACACAGTCAAAACGAAATGCTGCTCCAGGTGAACATAAGCTACCTGTTTCAAGGTGTCGTGATTTTTGGGTAGCGAGATCAGCTGTTATGCGTATCCCACCTTTGTTCCTTTAACATATTTTCTGACGCATCTAGTCATACTTCCATATTTTTTTCAATATACCCACACAGTATTTCACTGTGCACGCAGTCTATTTGACGAATTACATGTTGAAACCCGGATCGCATGTCGATATACTGACACAAGAAAATTGCACAGTGCACTTTCACAGTGAGTTTTCTTTCTCGCCTGTGTAAGTCGTTGAGCTTGTTGGCCGACAACTCGAAAGGAGATATTGGAAACAACTTGTTCGAACGCAACCAAAATGCTTCATGTAAGCTATTCTACTCGAGCAGAGGAGCATATCTTTTACCTTTTGCATTTTAGGAGACTTCTATTGCACAAAGCAGACATCTAATCAAATGTTGAAAAATCATATTATTGTTTTCCAAAATCCCTGATAAGGAAAATAAGAAAATAAGTAATGAAAATTTTCCAAAATAAGAAGTACAGTTTATCAAGGAAGAAAGATTAAATATGAGAATTCCGACATCATTGGTGACAATTTTACGATTGACCCATATTTTTTGCATTTCATTTCAAACTATTTAATAAGCACACACACACACACATATATATATATATATACTATATCCTTGAGTGGATCGATAAAATGAGGACCAAGCATGCTTGGGAACTAAACTCTGGGGGTCCCACGTCAGGTTGACTACCTGACTGAGACATATGCTGTATGGCACCCCAATCCCCAAGGTCAAGAAAGCGGAGATGGGTACCGCCGGCCCTGGTCCACATCGGACTGTTGCGCCGTGAGTTTAGTTTATCTACATATATATTCGTGTTTTCTATTTTGCAGGGTCCGTTTGTGGCAGCCTTCGCCCAGTCCAATGCCGGTGACGTGTCGCCCAACATCCGGGGTGCCGTCTGTCCCGGAGATCCTAACGACGTTTGCGACATCGACACCAGCACTTGCAGGGAAGGGGTAAGTATCGCATGAGTAGCGAGCGCAAAAGCTTTACAAATTTATATTCGCACATAGCATATATATATATATATATATATATATATATATATATATATATATATTTATATATATATATATACAGTCGAACCTCCATATATCGAACTTCTCTATATCGAAATTTTCTATATATCGAACTCTTAGCAAATCTCCATGTTCATTACATAGAAAAATTGTTTCTATATATCGAAAAAATCTCCATATATCGAAATTTTTTTGAAGACAAATTGGGAGATTTTATTCCACTTTAGAATAAAATCTCCCAATTTTTGGCATTTGAAACAATACGTCGTGGACTTCAATTCGCGAAAAATGTCCCGGATGAAGTTTTTAGTGGACTGAATAAATACGAACATTTCTTTGAACTTTCCGCATAACTAACTGTTCAGCAAGATATTCGTAGTTTTTTTTTTAAAGAATGTAACTGTGATCATTGTAGCCACTGTCTGCATTATTGTTTTTTTAAAGACATGTAGTAATCATTAAATCTTTCACATTAATTCATTTTTTAGTTGTTACCTTTCATTTAATGGGATTCGCATATAAATTAGAAATGGAGTTTCGTATACGAAAATTAGCTTTAGTTATTTTTAGGAGAATTATGATAAGACTAAGCTCAATTCTATATATCGAAATTTCTATATATCGAATTTTTTCTCGCAATTTGCTACTTCGATATATGGAGGTTCGACTGTATATATACATATATATATATATATATATATATATATATATATATATATATATATATATATATATATATATATATATATATATATATATGTATGTATGTATATGTATATACTCGTCCTATATATAATACACTCGATTCTCTCTTTGCAGGTTTTGAGATAACACGGTCCAAGAAAGAGAACCGATTATTTTTTTACAAAGTTAGGAGGGGGGGGGCGAATTCTTTAACTTTAGTGAAAGAACTTACTTAAAATAAACCTCCATTGTATTCGTACATAATGTCTGAAGTACTTTTCAACACCTTCCAAAAAGAGTGAGATGAAGAAAACACTCTTTATAATCAATTTCTAAAAAAAAGGCATTACCAACAAAATCAAATTATTTTGCACATCGTAAAATCTAATAAAAATCATTTAAATCTTTTAAAAATTGCACTCGATTCTCTTTTTGCACGGTTTTGAAATACTTCGGTCAAAAAAAAAAGATAATTTTTTACACTGTTTACACTTTTACCGTGTTTTTTTTACTTTAACACGGTTTAAAAATCTGAAAAGAATAAACAATATTGCGTTTCACTGTAGCTTATATATTGCGTGCAATTTTATCGGAGAGTATTTCAGAGAATGTAGAGGATTCGACGTTGGTTTATTGCAGGGGTGATGACGAAGTGGTTCCACTATTTGAGCGTAAAAGGCCTCCAACTCGCAAATATACTTGGAAATCATTTTCTTACGAATGGTGGCAATGCCGAACGACCCGTACAATTCCAAAGTGATCAAATAAAGAACTAACAAAAACAAAATCGTGGCAACCGATAACCCATTTCGTATTCAAAACCAGACAAACCACAGAAACACAAGATGTTAATTTTTTTTCAAGATACACTTGTAGATATATCACCATTCAATATTTCTAGTGACGAGAGTGATTTTTCACCCCCGAAACACAATAGAAAACGGGCACATTTATTGTATCGTAGTGACACTGATTGACTGAATATGTTATATGTTTGTATGTATAAATAAAATATAAATTCCTCTTACTTTTTACCGCTTGCGACTGCCGTGCTTTTTCAACGGGTAATTAAAAAAATTACCCGTGTAAACAAAATTAAAATAAGATCTAAATATTGTGGATTTAAATATTTAATCAAGTTCAGTCGATTGTATCCAAATTTCATATGAAAATTAACAATTTTTTATTAATTATATTCGGATGGAGCCTATCTTCAATTTTTGTACATTCACTGAATCTTTTTTACGTATTTTTTTCACGATATCCCCTGAAACGTATACCCCGTGCAAAAAAGAGAATCGAGGGAATATATATTTGCATATAATATTCGATTTCATTCTCGTTCAGAGTCATTTCCCGTTGAATACACGAAAAAAGACCTCAGTTCTACATTTAGAACAGTTAGAATTTTCATTGTATTCATTGCTATCGTCTTTTACAAACAAAAATGGAGCCTGACATTTTGTCCTGAACTTAACAAAAATTCCGTATTGCTCTAGTATGGACTTCTAGCAAACGTATAAAACGGAAAAACATATAACGTCGTGTACCTCTTCCGGATATCCACTCATTTTAAATTTTTCAGTGGGGACACAAAATTTTCTTCGAATGCATTCGTTAAACCCATCCCTGCAGGTACAATGAGTGTGACTCGGCTTGTTTTGCAGTTTGTATATCATTCCCTGTGTAAATACCTATTAAATTTCTATTCATTCTTAAGATAGTTCCTCCGCAAGTATTATACAGCAAATGTCTTCTAACTCACCAAAATTTATTTAGCAGAACATCTGCTTCACCTCGTAAAATCTTGCGATAATATATATATATATATATATATATATATATATATATATATATATATATATATATATATATATATATATATATATATAAACATATGTTAAGGTCAAAGTCCGAAGTCTAGCCAAATTGCGAAGTGCCCGCCACTTCTAGCACCTCATTTGACCAAAGCCCAAAGTAATCGAGAATTAACGACATGATTATAGGATTTAGCAAGTGAAAAAAAGGAATAACGTCCAATTCAGTCTTCGAATTATTATTTTACTGCAGGGACATTTCAAATAAATGCTTCCTATTTCACAAGAACTTAATTCTGTTGCAGTTTGTCTGTCACTGACTCATTTAATTTACTTTTTTGGGGGGATGAAACGACACTCAACGATTGGCCGTTATCATCAAGTACTTGTCTCTGCGTTTGAATTGCATTGCTGCAACGATTTACGCATAAAAACTTGATTTAAGCTGATCAAGTGAAATGGAGTTCACTTGATTCGCTTCTGAATTTTTTAAAAATATAAATAGTCAATAGTCCATCAAGTACACTGGCACTAAAATTTTAAACATTTCAAATGGTGGACTTAACCGGTTTGCTTCTGAATTGTTCAAATGATGCTAGCGAAGCCACTTCTACCTGTACCGTTATACACCCGTACCATATCCATTTTCCTTGTTTTGCAGAAGGAGAGATGCATCGCCCTGGGCCCCGGCCGAGATATGTTCGAAAGCACATGGATCATCGGAAAGAGACAACACGACACGGCTATGGTAAGTTTCATCTTAGACGTTTCTTTCACGTTCAATTGGAAAGTTCAATACGCACAGTTCCGTACCACCTTTCCTATAGAGATATTGATGTTGAAGAGTGTCCGAGGCTATTCTGCTGAAAGGATATTTTTAAGTAACATCCCTGCTAAGAACATATGAAGAAGTAGAGCTCAAATTCACTTCGAGGAAAGGTTCAGACTTTCACTTAATATCAGACATTTCGAGACGTTAGGCTAACAAAATGAACTTGAAATTCCAGGCTAATTATATTAGAAATGTTGTAGACATATCTATCAATTCATCTCTCTCTCTCTCTCTCTCTCTCTCTCGATATATATTTATAAATAAACACTGTACCATTGTTTTCTCCTTTCAGCGTCTGTTCAACACTGCCGAGCGCAGGGTGAGTGGGCCCGTCCTCTTCATCCACCAGTACGTGGACATGGCCAACGTGGAGCTGGGCGACAACGGAACCGACAAGGTAACAGAGTTACTTACACACACACATATATATATATATGTATGTGTGTGTGTGTATGTATGTATGTATGTATATCTATATCTATATATCTATATATATATATGTGTGTGTGTGTGTGTGTGTGTGTGTGTGTATATATATATATATATAGTATATCTGAGGTTGTACTGCCTATGCGTAACATACTGCCTATCTGTACTTCAAGACAATCTCGAAATTTAGTTTTTTTAGGCTATACCATGTTTTGAAGGACACATCTAAAACGATTTCTTAAGTATCTATAAGAAATTCGGTTCTTTGGTTCGAATCACAATTCCTTGGTTAGATTTCCATTAAACTGCCTTCAAGATTTTTGTTTTAGAGCCAAAATTCGTTCTACTTTGACCTCAAAAGCAAAAATGACTATGGACATTTTTTAAAAATTACAGTTAATATTAAAAACGTTTTTATTAATCCTGAAGACAATATCTGAAACCCTTTCTATTTACAATAGAGAAAAAAAAAATATGAACGTCTATCTATTGGTTTTAGCAAATGGGTCTAAAAACCAAATATGCCATAAATTTTGAATGTGAAACTTTTTACATCGAAATTTCAAATTTCTGAAGTAACTTTTATATACCAGCATGTCGTGACTTTTATATATACATTTGATAGAAAAAATCATTATAATACAGGTTATATACACTCAAGAACCAAAACATTATGACCACCTGTCAATAACGAGTTGGCCCACCTTTGGCGCGCAACACAGCTTCAACCCGCCTTGGCATGGATGCCACAAGTCCTTGGTAGATGGCCGGAGACAGATTGTACCAGATGTTTAAGCAACGGTCACGCAAATCCGAGATATTGCGAATTGGTGGTCTTAAGAGAACGTCCCCCAAAGCATAATACCGCCACCACCGGCCTGTGTATGACCTACTGTACATTGAGGGAGCAACAGTTCGCCTGGAAGACGGCGTATCCTGACACGGCCATCGGCGTGATGAATGACAAACCGTGATTCATCTGACCAGGCAACTCTCTCCCACTGATCCATGGACCAGTCGCGATGTTCCCGGGCCCAGCGCAGGCGCAGTTGGCGATGACGCTTGGTCAGCAAAGGCACACGAGTGGGACGTTTGCTGCGTAGCCCCATATCCAACAGTGTCCGCTGAACAGTGTGCTGCGATACTATTCTACTTGTCCCTGCATTGTATTGGGCTGTCAGCTGAGCTACTGTCTGGCTCCAGTTTTGCTTCACTATGCGAGACAGTCTCCGACGACCTTTTTCTTTGATAGCGTGTGGACGTCCAACACCATGTCGTCTACTGCTGGTTTCACCGTCATTCATCCACTTTGCATAAGTACTAACAACTGTAGGTCGCGAACAACCCACGAGTCGTGCAGTTTCGGAAATATTTGTTCCGAGCCTTCGAGCCATTACAATCTGCCCTCTATCAAAGTCGCTTAGATCCGCAGCCTTTCCCATCACACACAGAAGTAAGTGAAAGAATGATTCTTCAGACTCTCCAGCAGTAGTTAAATACCACTTCCACCTGATCACGTGCCTTCCACGTCATCCAGGCGAATTCATTGCAAAATGTAGGGGCGGTCATAATGTTTTGGCTCTTGAGCGTATATATATATTGTCACGTAGACGGATCGAGTGATTAACACAGAAAGCACAATTTAGATAAACGAGACTTTTATTCACAGCAAGCGAGTTAACATGCACCCAGCTGGAACCTAACTGACCTCCCATCAGCTTGAGGAAAGCCTTTTTATACACTAAAGAACTTTCTAGAATTATTTAAATTAAGCGAATTAACATATTTGGTACTTTCCCGAAGCTTCGAGAAAGCGAACATAAATTAACTTAAAAAGAACATGAAATACTTTCGACAGTCGGTCTCGGGGCTCGAACCGATCTGAATTGGAGCCCAGTGATTTAGCCGTTCGGCCACGCCGTCGCTCGAGAATAGTGTTATATATATATATATATATATATATATATATATATAAAATAAAATTTTGTGTGAAAGACTCTCTCTGAAATTATACTTGGCATTACACCAACCATGACTAGGATTTCACCAGTATTCACAGTGACTTATGGCTTTAAAGAATGGCTTTCACTTAAATAATTCCATTTTCCCTCTTAGAGAACTTGTAAGCCGGCCATGGGGTACAGCTTTGCAGCCGGAACCATCGACTGTCCGGGGGAATTCGACTTCTTACAAGGTAAGAGCCTCCATCATAGTCCTTGATATTGACAGCTATTGGCTAGTCTGGAGAAATTTCTCGGGTCAAACGGCAGCATAAACATTTTCTGAGTGGCTATGGCTTATAATAGGATCATTGCCATAACGAATTTTGTCGAGAACTACAACTTCCACTCGTCCCCGTGGACCGCTCAATCTCTGAGGGTGTATGAGATAGCTTCCTCTTTCGGTGATGGAAGGACTATCTTTCTGTTCTTTGTTAACTATGTAAATTTTGTGCGCATTTTTATAATCTTAGTGTCCATAGAATGATTTGCGTCGTTATTATTCTCTCCTTTCATTATGATCGGTAACTCAACTCGGTCATGAACGTTCTAATGGATGGATACCAAACTGTCTTCCCCAAAGGAGTCTGGAATATAAATATTTCCAATGCTTTTGTTTGGCTGGAAGGTTGGTAATATACCTACCCTTTGAGGGAAATTCTCAGCCAATTTCGATTGACTTGCCTCAATAACTTTTTGATCTGAAAGTTTACAGCAGTTCTCTCTATCCTGCAGCGTGAGAGCTTATTGGACATTCTAGCTACATTATTTTTCTCCACATCGTGATATATCGTGTGATCTTTCGCTTTTTGAATGACACGGAATGTGTCTCTAATTCAAGATTCAAGAAAAGAGTTTACACAAGTTGTCTGTTATGACGGTTTAATAACACAATTAATTTACGCTACACAAAGTAGACAGACGTAAGATACCAGACAGATACTACATGTAAACAATCGTAAGAACAACGAAAGCACACCCAAGTGATAAGTATCACATCTTCTATACAAATAGTGAAACTGAAAATTAAGCATATAAGGTGACAAATAGTTTTTGTTACAGTTACAGTTTTCCTTCCACATAGTGGCGTACTAAGTCTTTCAATTTCCAACACAGCACTAAGGTAAACTTCACCTGAACACGACATCTAGTGACTATCACATTTTCGATGCTTTGTGACATGATAACGGACCTCATGCACGATCATCATTTTTCCTGTAGAAACAAGTCATGGAAGTGAAATGACATCCACTTTAAGGTGTTTCATGACACTCGTCGTTCGTGTTGCTTTGAACAAGAAGAACGCGAACGATCTACAATGAAGCACTGCGCAGAATTTTAAACAGCCATCAACCGAGTTCAACGATTTCAAAATTTTCGCTATCCGTTTTAAGTAAAGGGTCCTAAACTGCAGTGGATGGTAACTCACCAAATGCACAGTGTTCGCTTTAGAGTCCATTGGCCGGCAGCCTTGATTTCATTATCGTTTGACCGCCGGTTTTCTCCAGTCACCGTTGCTGCAGAAACATGAGGTAGTACCACAAATCTGATTCAGAATTTATAGAATAGTTCCGAAAGAGTCACTACATGAAAAAGGTTACTACATGACAATCATAGTGTAGTATGTATAAATATGCATGCACACACAAACACACACACACATACACACATACACACACACACATACACACATACACACACACACACATACACACACACACACACACATATATATATATATATATATATATATATATATATATATATATATATATACAGGGTGTCCATAATTAAACTTCCCTACTTTAAAGTTGTCTACAGTCGAAGCTATTATTCAGAAAGTTATGAAATTTTGTGTAGGACATATTGAAGGGATGGGAATTTGTTTGAGCAAATAAAAAAAATTAGCTCAAAATTTCACCACCAGAGGGCGTTTTTTGATGAATCACACATTTAGCTAACATTTACTATAGTTAAAAAAATTTATTACAACAACACATGTTCAACATGACGGCCATCATTTTCAGCTACCATTTGAAACCGTAAGATAGCATGTTCTAGAGTTGACCGCAGTGTGTCCGGGGAAATGCTGAAAACACGTCGTGAAATGCTGTCTTTCAGATCAGGTATGGTTCTTGGTTTATCAAGATTGACTAGATGTTTCACATGCCACCAAAGCCAAAAGTCGCATGGGTTGAGGTCTGGGGAGCACGATCTGGTAATCGTAACAATGACGTTCTGATTAGCAATAGCAAGCACGCTGAAAGCAAAATCTCCATGAAAGTTTCTAGGTTTTATAACAGCTTCTGCTCTACGTCGACAAAGATTAATTTGCATATTTGTTTCTTCTTCGTTCCTTCAAATCTTTTGTCCAGAAATTAGTTATCGAACAACATTCCGATCGACTTTGCAATCACTTTAAAGACTGTAAAATTTAATGAGTATGAGTTCTTGTGTTAGGGTGACCTATGGACAAAAAGATGGTGAAATCTTAAGTAAACAACCAGTCGTAAATGTGTAATTTATCAAAAAATGCCCTCTGGTGGTGAAATTTTGAGCTAATTTTTTTTAGTCGCTCAAACAAATTCCCATCCCTTCAATATGTCCTACACAAAATTTCATAACTTTCTGAACAATAGGTTCGATTGTAGACAACTTTAAGGGGGTCCGGGACACATTTTGAAATTTTTTTTTATTTATTGAGTTAAAATTTTGAATTTTTTTGTGATGATTAACCATATAATTTGTAAACAAAATCACATCATAAAACTTCCCAAAAAGTTAAAAAAAATTTTAATAAAAGTGGGGTAATTTAAAATCGTTATAACTCTAAATATTACTTGTCGAATTTAAAATTTTTTTTCATTTAATTAAACAAAAATATTTAAATTTTAATTTTGACTAACCATTTTTTGAAATATTAATTTTTAAAAAAATTAAAAATATTTAGATTAAAAATTACGAAAAAAATTATGTAACTTATTTTTTAAAAATCATATTTTCAAAAGTAAATATTTTTTCAAATTTGCTGAGTCAGAATTAAAGCAAAATATTTGGAAAAGACATCTTACAAGTTTCAGCCATTTATCTTTAACGGTTCTTGAGGCAAAGAACCGTTAAAGGCGAGAAAGGAGGAAAAAACCCATCCTGCAGAAAAACGCACTTACAGGTTTAAACAACGATTGGCTACTATTAGAATGTTGCAAAAAAAAATAATAATTTCTCCTGTTCTAATTAAGATAGAAGCATGATTTAAACGTCATCTTAAGCGCAAAAGAACACACACATTTTTAATGCAATAAAATTTTTTTCGAAAGTTCGAACAATTTTGTGTCCTGGACCCCCTTAAGTAGGGAAGTTTAATTATGGACACCCTGTATATAAATATAGTGAAACTCCAGCCCTCGTAAGGACTACCACGACGTGCTGTTACCTGTTTTTGTCTCTGCAGGCACGACGAAAGGTTCGACCCTGTGGAACATCGTAGTGGACTTCATTCGGCGCCCGTCCAAGGAACTGAAGGTGTGCCATCACCCCAAACCCATCCTGCTCGCCACGGGAGAGGTAATGACTGCAATATATATATATATATATATATATATATATATATATATATATATATATATACACTAGCCGAAAACTCGTACTTCGCTACGGAGTACATTCAAATTAAATACGACGACCAATGTATGCAATTCATGCCAAATATATATATATATATATATATATATATATATATATATTATATGATAAATACGACGATCAATGTATACAATTGATGTAATATATATATATATATATATATATATATATATATATATATATTTATTTATAAGAAAATCGTAAAGGATAATTTTATAGACAAAATAATGTAGAAGAAAATATTCAAATTAAATCTAATATAAAGAATACTAAAGAATATAGTACAGTTAATATAGTACATTTTGTAGAACATTTCTGTTACTGTATTTTAATATTTTTTTGGATAATGTCCAATCGTCTGCCGCATTAGCGAGGAAAAAAAATATTTGTTGTTTATTTAGTTGTTATGCACGTGACGATAAATTTATTGAAAGTACCAGAAAAAGAAATCACGTGATCGGCATTTAATAAATTAAATTCTTAAAATTAATCTTTAAAAATTCACCAAAAATCAGAAAATGGAGGTAAAGATTCGGAAAAGATTTCATTTTAAAGGAATTTTTAGGATCTTTCTCGCGATATAAATTTTATAACCCTCAAATTATTATTTTAAATGCAAACTTAAAAAAAGTCACTAAAACAGCTTAAAAATTTAATTTTAAAAAATCTAAGAAGAATTTTTGAAAAATCTTTCTTAGTTCACCCCTACACCATAAGAAGAATCGACATGCAAAATGTCAGCCCTTTAGGTCTAGCGGTTTGGTTTGTGCGTTGTATGTCAGTGAGTCAGTTACGGAACTGTTTTATACATATATACATTGATTGATTGTAATACATTCTTCTATTTATACATATATACAGTGGAACCTCGCGTAACGAGTATTTCGCATAACGAGCAAAAGAAATCGTAAAAAAATGGCTCGCTTAAGGAGCAACGTTTCGCATAACGAGCGACGTGGAAGGAAGTCCCCTCTTCACGTCAGTCGGATCTTCACGCCACCAGGATCATCGACGGCCGAAAAATAAGTATTTAAGGCAAGTCATGGATGGTTCGAGAAGCAAATATCATGGGACTGGAGTATAATAATGATATTGAGGAGCTTGTGGAAGAGCACAACCAAGAGCTGACCACCGAACAGCCAATAGAATCGCAGTGTCTTTCACAGCAAGAAGTTGTAGAGGAGAGTTTGTCGGTGGAGGAGGACGAAGGAACAGCAAAGAAATAAAGTTCTGGCGCAATAAAAGAACTGATGAAAGCATGGGAAACTGTTGCACCGTAAGTTACAAAGCATCACCCTCATAAGACGGAGGCTATGCGCGCTATAAATTTATTCCATGCCAATGCGGTGACACATTTTCGGCAAATTTTGAAGCGCCGAGAAAAACAAATGTCGCTAGATAACTTTCTAGTCAAAAAATTAGATATGTGTCATACATTCGTAAATAATAAACTACACTGCTGGCCACCCAAATTGCAACACCAAGAAAGACAAGAGATATCACAACAAAATTTATTTTGTAGATAACATGTTGACCAAGTATCAAATGATTAAATTTATAGACTTCTGTGAAGTGTGGTTCCTGCCAAAATCAGTAGCCAGAGTAGCCGCCATTGTTGGAGATCACCGCTGCCACACGCCTCGGCATTGATTCAAAGAGACTTTGGATGAGTTCTTGGGGTACAGCAGACCAAGCAGCTTCCACACGTTGCCAAAGTTGATCTGCTGTGGCAGCTGGGGATGGAATCGGGGTCAATCGTAGAGCAACCATGGACCACATGTTTTCTATCGGCGAAAGATCCGGAGAGCGAGGCGGCCAGGGAAGCAATTCAATCTGGCGATTGACGAAGAACCGTTGGACAATGCGTGCCACGTGTGGTCGCGCATTATCCTGTTGAAATATGGCTGTGGGCAAGCCCTGAAGGTAAGGAAGGACAACTGGCTCCAAAACTTCGGAGATGTAGCGCTGGCTGTTTAAAGTACCGGCAATGCGTACTAGAGATGTGCGAGATCGATATCCAATACCGCCCCACACCATAATACCCGGTGCAGGACCAGTGTGGCGGTGCATAACGCAGCTGTTCAGCATCCTCTCATCACGGTGTCTCCAGACTCGAACGCGACCATCGTGGTGTTGCAGACAGAAGCGTGACTCGTCAGTAAAGACAATTTCATTCCATTCTGCCGTCCACATCCTTCTGTCATCGCACCATTGGCGGCGGAGACGTTTGTGGTTCTGCGTCAGGGGTAGACAAAGCAATGGACAACTTGCGGACAGACCACTCTGCTGTAAACGGCGTCGAATGGTACGCGCAGATACTGGATGATGCGTTACAGACTGCATGTGCTGTGCTATTGGTCGTGATGTTACTGAGCGTTCCGTTACTGCCATGCGCACAATTTGCCTGTCATCACGTGAAGTGGTGCGCTGAGGTGGATGCGATCGAACACGCCGGTCCGTCGTACCCTCCTGCATCCAACGATCACATATCCGCATTACAGTTGTTTGGTTTCGTCCAACACGACTACCGATTTCCCTGAAAGATAATCCACAATCTCGGTAGGCCACTATCCTTCCTCTGTCGAACTCGGATACTTGATCAAGAGATGATCGCTGTTTTCGACGAGGCATAATTGATCGTTTTTTTGAAAAAAACACAAGAAAAACACAATTGCCGAACTTGAAATCGTCGAAATCTCCAAGCCTTAAATAACGCTTTGAAGTGGCGCCACAGGCGCGCGTGATGTGCGTCTGCGCTGAAATTCTAATCATTTGCATATCTCACCTCCGCTATTGCATGTTGTAAATTTCATGTTATTTGCATGTTTCCTTCAGGGTATTGCATTTACAGTGGCCAGCAGTGTACATATGAATGATTTTGCTCCTTAAGAATTTATGTGTAAGTAATTTTCTTTAAATAATAAACATTACATCTAAAAAATTTTGAATATTTTTTGCCATAGACGCATTATCGTATTTTACATTATTTTATATTGGAAAAATTGTTTCGCTTAACGAGTGTTTCGCATTCCGAGTGAGACTCTAAAACGAATTATGCTCGTTATGCGAGGTTCCACTGTATATATATATATATATATATATATATATATATATATATATATATATATATATATATATATATATATATATATATATACATATATATATATATATATATATATATATATATATACATATATATATATATATATATATATATATATATATATATATATATGCATATATATATATATATATATATGCATATATATATATATATATATATATATATATATATATACATATATATATATATATATATATATATATATATATATATATATATATATACATATATATATATATATATATATATATATATCTGCTGTATACTTAAACTACGCTCTCTAACCGTGTCTTTCAGATGAACCTCCCGTACAAGTGGCAACCGGACGTGATCCCCACACAGATCCTGAAGATCGGGAACGTGGCCGTGCTCGGGGTGCCGGCCGAAGTCACGTGAGTCTAATCTCTTATCGTCTGCTTTCGATCCCTTTCTCGCTAAGCTGTTGGCAGCGGTTCTCAACCTTTCGCACTTCGCGTACCTCCTGGAGATGGGTACGGTACGGCCGTACCCCTTTTCACAGGCAGATTAAAAACTATGGATACAATGGAGCAATACGAATAAAATTAAGCATACGTATATATATATATATATGAGGAAGGTTTCTTTACTCGTACTCCCTCTTAACTCGTTCCCATAATAATTATTCTAAATATATGCAGTCAATGATCGTAGGCCTGTGGAATTAAATACAATTAAATTGCATCTAAATCCTTTATTTCAAATGCTATTAATTAACCTGTTTCAATCCAAGCCAAGTTGCAATCTCTCATCCCCGTGACACGCGCTCCGCACAATCCTACATCTGAAGACGCTCTGAAATAATCCTTTGGGTGCAAAACTTTCGCGCATGCTCATTGACGTCTGCCGAATGTTCGAGAAGAATCTTTTGCTGAGATTGCAATTTTCGCGCAAAACCTAGTCTAAACTCCAAAACAACTTCCCACGCAATGAATGTCTGCGATTCTCCTTTCTTGATTCTTCCCAAGGCCATCCAACTCTATTAATAACTCCTATAGTCTATGCATTCGTAGACGCGTGCAATCTGATTGACTCTGAATAATCATGACTTTTAACGTTAGAAATTATTTACTTTGAAGCCCTCTGAAAATTCTCAATTAATGCTTAACACACACAGACACACACACACACACACATATATATATATATATATATATATATATATATACATATATATATATATATATATATATATATATATATATATATATATATATATATATATATATATATATATATATAATTTCGACCATCGAAATCTTTAGAGATGAATGGTAAGCAGATGAATGGTAAGAAGATGAAATGGTAGCAGAAAATGATGGCCGTGATGTTGAACATGTCTTGTTGTAATAATTTTTTCAACTATAGTAAATGTTAGCTAAATGTGTAATTCATGAAAAAACGCCCTCTGGTGGTGAAATTTTGGGCTAATTTTTTTATTCGCTCAAACAAATTCCCATCCCTTCAGTATGTCCTACACAAAATTTCATAACTTTCTGAACAATAGTTTCGACTGTAGACAACTTTAAAGTAGGGAAGTTTAATTATGGACACCCTGTATATATATATATATATATATATATATATATATATATATATATATATATATCTATATATATCTAAATATATATATATGCATATATATAACCTCATAAATCCCCGAGAATTTGGCTTTGTTACAATTCTGAGTAGGCCTTTAAGTATAACAAAATGATATGTTAAAAAATTCACAATAAGACATCTTAATGTTGTTGATCCAATACTCAGCTGCCGATAACGTGACGAGCAGAGCGAAGTGCGATTGGTTACAATTCTGAGCATGTCTTTCATGGGTCACTTTATTTCTCTTCCAGGACGATGGCTGGCAGGCGACTCCGGAACGCTGTTCGGAAGGTGAGTGCCCGGATGGGATTTAATATCGTTTGCACTTAATCACTTAATACCTGCTTGTGTGGTGGACGAAGAGGGCAAGAGTAATACGAATTTATATATATATATATATATATATATATATATATACATATATATAAAGAAAATTTCATTTAAAGCAAAAATAAACCTTAAAAGCTCACTGCAAGGTACAAACTTCCAATTTCAGTCTACCAATATGTTATGTCTACATGATCCTCACGGACTTACAGACGGAATTCGGTCATTAGTGGGTAGAGACTTGCATGTATATATAAATAAATAAACTAATTTATATATATATATATATATATATATATATATATATATATATATATATATATATATATAATATATATATATATATATATATATATATATATATATATATATATATATAAAATATATATATATATATATATATATATATATATATATATATATACATATATATATATATATATATATATATATACATATATATACATATATATACATATATATAGTGAAACTTTTCTAGTGCGGTCAGTCATGGTTCCAGAAAAAAAGTGGCCGTTTTGAGAGGTGGCAGTCGTATACAATGCAACATTTCTTTGTGTCAATGCGGATAGAAGTTTCAGTTGAAAAGCAGCCATAAAAAAATGTAACGGTGTAAAAGCTGATCTTTTTGGAGCATTTCAGAAAATAGCGCCTCATTTGTTAAGAAAATAAACCCGTGTATGCAGTTCCAAACCTTTGTGAAAAAATCATATTACAAGTTTGACCTGTAAGTATTTTGTTTGTTTCCTGTACATAAAGCAGTCAAGAGGGCAGAAGGAGTGTGTATAAGTATATGTATAAATTCGCTTTTAAGGGACATGTTGAAAATAGCTATTCCGTCACGTCTCCAACTTGCGGTCGTTTCAGGTGTTTGAAGAGTCCAGTTACCACCCCGGAGACAACCAAGTTGTTCTGGCAGCGCTGAGCAACGCCTACTCCTCTTACGTCACTACATTTGAGGAATACCAGGTAACCCTCAGTTGATTTTCCTTTTTAAATATATATATATATATATATATATATATACAGTGCTAGATTTCTAGAAATAGAAGTGCCGGAACGGTAACCTTCCAGGGTGTGTGTGTGTGGGGGGGGAGGTATTCCAAATTATTGTTTAAGAGAGGTACCGGAATGCCGACCTCTCTTGTGTGTGTGTGTGTGTGGCAAAGCATAACTGATCTGTCAAAATATCATTGAAAAGTACGGGGAAGGGGGGTTTAAAATAATAAGAATCTAACAATCCATTTACAAAGCGCGCGTATTTTTCTGTAAGGAAAATCATCCTTTAAAAGCGACACTTTGAGCGGAAAGCGCATAATTCTAGCGAGAGGATTTATTTTTAGAAGGGTAAAGGTTTTGGCGCGTAGTTAATATGTACGATAAGCAATAATGAGGTTCCATATGCCCAGGGTTCCATATGCCACAGTTCCATATGCCATTCTGCACATACGCCGTGCAGCAGGAGCGCTGAGAAGTCAGAATTTTGGCGGGAGATTGAGTGGGAATTTCGTTGCTATCTGTCGCTCGCGGCGGCGTGCTGAGAAATTGACAAAATGACTACGTGAAACAGATTAACCTGGAGCATGGTTCGTTTAAGGAACGTAATAAAGAAGATTTAAGAACATTATCTGTCCTGTGATCCATTCCCTGCCACTCAACCAACTAATTAAAGAATATGAAGACTGCTTTAATAATATTAAAACACGGGAGCAAAACAAGCTCCGTGTCATATATATATATATATATATATATATATATATATATGACACGAACGTTTTGTTAAAACATCCATTTCCTCAAATTATTCCAAAGAGTATCAGTCGAAGGCCAGAATGCTTATTCTTCAGGTGCAGTTGGTCAAAATATTCTAATCTATGTAGCTCGAGTGGGACAAAAATAAGTCTTTAAACTTTTCGAAACATTTATTATTTCACATAAAACTCTCGACTCCAAATTAAAACTAACCGTTCCACTAATTATCTATAACACTTAATTTCTATGAATTAAAATCCCTATTCCCTTCAAATCAATTTACTCCCGTCGCATTCAATCTGTTAGGCCGTCAAACGGAGACCTTGACCGTTGAAGTCTACATCATATCTGAAGTTATTCCTTTGTTTCGAATCCGCCTAGAATGATCTGCTTACGCTGCATGGAATGTTCCACACAATTCTTTTGATTAAATTGCAATAAATGTTCGCGCGCGAAACTCTACAAACAGCTCTCTACGTCAACGCCCCAGATGAGGCTATTAATTCTTCACGCTGAACTCCATTTTCACTCCCGCGTAGCTTTATCAAATGTGAATAATCTGGCATGTAACATTTTAATTCAAACTTTCCGTAGAAAGCCCCCCCCATAGTTCTCTTAAAGTATAACTTCTAAAAAATCCTTTACACACACACACACACATATATATCTATATATATAAAATATCTCGTCTGTTTGTTTGTCCGCTATAGAATCCTAGATTGTTTCACCGACCGGGACCAAATTCGGCACAGTTAATGTTTAGGACCCGAGAAAGGCAACGCAGCAAAAACGAAATTTGGAGCTCAATTAGTTTTATAAATTAATATTTTAATGATTTTTTGTGCCCCTAAGTGGTGCGCGTACCACTTAAATGTGGATACAACCCCTCACACTTTATTCACCAAGAAGAGTGTTTCTGCACGCTCAAAGTTGGAAGCTGCGTTTTGCTGCGTTATCAGTCAAATTCCGATGCGCGGGGGAGAAGAGGGTTGGTACAATAACGCTCCCTGCTCGCCTCCACAGATACACACAAATTTCCCGGCTCTGCTTTGTGTCCTTTGTTATTTGCAGTTTTTCTCATCGCTTGGCGAGCGCGCTTAAAAAATAAATAATAAAGGCAAATGGAAAATATAAAACTTATTTCTAATTAAACAGTGGATCAAAGAAATCTAATTAAACAGTATCTAACAAATATAATTAAACAGTAAAGTTATTCAATCCAACCGTACGAATCACGCCACACTGTGTTATCAATTCTCAATAAAATCAGACGTATAATCAGACGAAGGTCCGCAGGCTCAAAGTTTCTTTCTTTCTTAATGTTTGTATATCATTTCTGTAGGAACGCGCTAAGCGCATTCTGTCTGGCCAGATGAACATGAATAGCGGGGAATGCAGCCCAGTATATTTTTGATGGAATGCATGAAAAATTTTACATCTATATGTCGACCCGGGCAATAATGCTACTATATTGTTTGGAAATTTGTGTTAACTTTTCTCCCCTAGATGGCACTACATGTCAATGTAAGTTTAATATTTACTATGTTTTGTCTAACGTCACTTACTCTCGTGGCAAGCAACAGGAAATAATGAGCATATGTAAGCTCTCATCTTTAATAATTGTTTGAATACAAATGTATATATGTACAAATAAATTAATGTATATTTTAGAAGATAGATGTTTTATTGATGCCCCTTCTTCACTGAAGCTATATACACATACTGGTTGTTGTGGTTAGGTGCAGCGGTACGAGGGAGCCTCGACGGTGTACGGCCCGCACACCCTGGAGGCCTATTTGCGGCAGTTCGAGATGCTCGCCGACCAGATGCTGCTGCGGGAGGGAGTCGACCACGGGACTGAGCCGGCCGATCTGTTGTCGCAGCAGGTGAGCTTCAAGCTCAACGTCATGTTCGACGGCACGCGTAGAGGACGGAGCTTCGGAGACGTCGTCGAGGACGCACTGCCGGAGTACCACGCGGTGAGTACCTGCGCACCACTGGGTTGCCCATCTACCCAAAAGGGGTTGAATGTTTTAGAAACTTCTTACAACTTTTCTTAAGCTTTTCCAAACGGAGTGAGATAGCATGTATCCCAACAATACGGGCCCAAGAATAAATAAATATATATATATATATATATATATATATATATATATATATATATATATATATATATATATATATATATATATATATATATATATATACATACATACATACATACATACATACATACATACTTATATACATATTTATATATATATTTATATATACATTCATGCATACATACATACATACATACATATATACATACATACATACTTATATACATATTTATATAAATATTTATACATACATACATACATACATATTTATATATATATATTTATATATATATATATTTATGCATACATACATATATATATATAAATTTTTTATATATATATTTATATATACATACATACATACATACATATATATAAATTTTTTATATTTATGTATATATTTATGCATACATATATACATACATATATATATATATTTATATATACATACATACATACATACATATATATATATATATATATATATATATATATATATATATATATATATATATATATATATATATATATTTATATATATTTATACATACATACGTACATACATACATACATACATACATATATATATAAATTACCCCCTTAATGGGCGTTCTTACAAAGGGAGTATAAAATTTCCCGTTCTGTAAAGGGAATCGAAATATTGGGCTCCGTAAGCTAAAGGTTAATTGAATCCTTTATTTCAGAAACTCACCAACAGACATTCTTTGGGATTTAAAAAAAAAATTTTTGCAGAATCAAGGTCTTCTGTCGTAAACGTATATTTTTGTACAGAAATGAGCCCACTACCATATTCCTTTTACGGGTTCCTAATGACAGTGCATATTTTCTTTAGTGTAGAAACCCGACAAGAGACATCACATAGCGTATTTCTGCAGTACAATAAAACCTCGTTTATCCGGACTCACTGGGACCATAGGCAATAAGGATAATCAAAAATCCTTATAATCCTGAAAATCCGGGTAATATGGATAATAAGCGAAACAAAATCCTTAACTAAGACCTACCGTTTATTTCGATAAAAAACTATGTTTTGTAACAAAATTACATAGTATTGTTTACAAGACATTGAAAAATATAAAAATAACTTTTCGCATTATTTCTGAACAAGGAATTGGCAAGTGTAGTAAAGCTCTCTTAAACTTAACAAAAAGCATTTTATTACTGTAATTTATTGTGCAATCTATGCAGGAACTGTACATCGAATCAATCTAAAAAGCGAATATTTGGCGTACTTGTAGTTACGTTCTTGATATCATAGTTAAAAATTATTATCTAATGTGAACATTAAATAATGTCTCCAAATCTGATCCGGTTTATCCGGATAAACGATGTTTTATTGTAAATCTAATTTTCGTCATTCTTTCAACACTGCGCTGTTGGCAACACTGGAGTTCGATTTGTTTTTCGTGTAGAGGTTAAACTACTGTGTTGTGGGTATAATTTCATTGTACGGTTTTACGTAGTTCTTTATGATAGTTTTTTTTTAATGGCTAGTAGTAGGTCTTGAGACGAATCTCAAACAAAAAGGAAACGAGGTATTACATATAAAGAAAACTATACACGAAATGTCATGCGAAAAGCAAGAGTGAAAGGTGAAGGCTACAAAAGCCTTAAAGTAACATGATTCCATCAAAGTCTGTTCCTTATTATGTGCAAATGTTCTGGTAAATGCAGTTTATCTATTGCTGATGAAACAAAAAATCAGATATGGAATTATTTTTATTCATTAGATACTAAAAACAATAAAGATATAGTATATTTGCAAACTTTTACAGAAGTAAGAAAAATTAAGCTTAGAGTTTCAAGCAAAACTCAAAACAAGATTTATGTACAGTATTAAAATCAATGATGTTCTGCAGTTTGCAAAAACGTTTTTTTTTTTTTTACAAATTCATGGAATTTCTCATGACCGAGTTGGAAAGCGAACTAACCTATGATGTTCAGAATAAAACACCTGGAAGGACAACGACGAGGAACGTTTCTCGTCCTTGAAACATCTGGACGAGGTGAGAACCCACAACCTTACTCCTTGAAACATCTGGTAGGTTTCCCAAGAACCAAAGAATACCATTTAAAGTCTCATCTTACAAACAGTTTGAATTCAACAAAGCTGACCAAGGAAGAGTTGTTGTTAACCAATTTATTGAAGGAGGCAGTTTCTCAACGTTCACCTTAAAAAAGTACAAGAACGTACGCATCTGGAAAAGTACACATCAATAACAAACAAAAATAAATGACCCAAAGAAGCTACATATCTACACTATGGGGTATGAAAATTTCTACGATAACATTTTGCAGTGGCCTACTACGGTGCAATGTAGGCAGGGATTGCGAAGACAGAAGTAAGTAAGTCGACAGACAGAAAAGCAGAATAGGATGAGAGTCAAGTTTTTTTTTAACTGTATTCATTTTCAGCTAAACATTAAAAAAATAAAAATACTAGTATTAATTTTTAGCTTTTTAACGTTTGATTCTGTGTTCAAATAAAAAAAAATATAGATTATAACATTGTATTCATTTTTTAAAAATCCTAATAATACAACAAAGGAGGAAATTAAGCCTTAATAATCTTACATTTTTTAAGAAAAACGTATATTATAACAGAAACACACTAACTGAATTTTTAAAAATTTTTTTACGTAAGTAATAAATATTTTTAGTTAACTACAAACAAAATGCACAACAATTGAGAAGATATTCACTAATGCTATAAATGTTTTAAGCAAAAATTTATAATAATATCAAAAATAGAATGTTTTCCTTTGTTTCCCAAAAATTTGAAAAAGCGCACTTAACGGGTTTCTGAAATAAACTATTCAATTATGAGTTACATCACGGTTTTGACTTCTGCGTTTCGATACGCATTCTTTATTTTTTGTTATTTTGCCTTTTATTTTTTGCTTTATTTTATTATATTTGTTTACTTTTTTTCCGTTGCTTTTCGTTGCAGGGTACGACCGCTATAGTGTCTTTCGTGAGTGGACATCCCCGGAACGATATGATGGTGAGTAAACGGCAGCTTTGTGTTTCGATGACCACCTGTAACACCGAAGCATGACTCTGGCTTTCATTGCCAGATAGACCGACAAATTATTTGATGGAAATGATTCCATAGAAATTCTGGACACTATCTTCCATAACATTCACTCCACGGGGGTCTTAAATTATATATATTATATAATTATATATATATATATATTCTTAAATTATATAATTCCTTCCTAAAAGCACCCTTCAGTACACTGGGGATTATTGGTTTCTGGTAGAGGGAAAGTCCCGAAAGAAGGGATATTTTCTGGAGTCAACATTAGAATGCATAGGAATAGTCTCGACAGTCGCTGTTCTCACAACCTGGTCGTGAACAGTTTTTCAGATCGTGAGCAAAATATTAACTGCTGTTGGAATAGTCGTGATAACAATGTAGTGAATCTATGTAGAAGTTATTCGAGACAAATGCCGTATATAAATTTTTTGACATACTCAATTATCCATTTTCCAAATATTTACAAAAATAGTGTCGCCATCTATCGGTATGATTGTTAAATAAATAGTAATCTTCGGTTTCGCTCCAATGCATAGTCTATATCAGGGGTTCTCAACCTTTCAGACCCTGCGCCCCCCTTTGAACAGTGATGTGAGGTCACGCCTCCCCCTCCCCCACCACCACCACTACCAATGCATGTAGTACAATCGGAATTTGAAACTGAAGCCGGTTATTAAATGAAAATATAGAATAGATAATTCCATACAAAAAATTTAATATTACTACACATATCTTAATTTGGACCATATCATTATTAGAACATATGAAATCAAAGAATTAAATACAGATCAAATATATTTGAGGTAATCAAGGATCTAGATGAGGTTGGCATGTAATAAAAGTCACTTTCACAACATTAATGAGAGGGCTCACAATGTTTGTCCTTGACAAGTTTTTGAATATTAGGTTGTAACTGTTACAAAGCACACCTCAGGTCACTTTCAACGTCCAGACGTGCGACAATTATAGTGTTTTTACAATTATGACAATTATCGTGTACGACAATTATCGTATTCGTGTTCGTATGTCGAAAATATGTTATGATTAAATTGTGACCGCAAAATTGAGTACAGAAAATTACAGTTAGTTTTACTTTTTATTTTACTTTTTTAATCACGCCTCCCTTGAAATTCTTCTACGCCCCCCAGGTTGAGAACCGCTGGTCTATATGAAGCGTTGAAAGGCAAAGTGGTGTAAGTCACATTTTCAACTTTTTTCATTTGGGGTCAAATATGTAGTCTCCATGTTCAATTTATGGTGGAATTGTAAATAGTTATTATTTGCAATATTGTAATAATTGTTATGAATTATAATTTGTTCAATTTATGGTGGAATTTTTTGTAGTTTTGGCAGTTAAACTCTTTTGACTTACACCACTTGACTTACTGACTTTCACCACTTTGCTTTTCACCGCCTCATATATAAACAGTTCCGTAACTGACTCACTGATATACAACGCACAGACCAAACCGCTGGACTTTAAGGGCTGACATTTTGCATGGCGATTCTTCTTATGGTGTAGGGGTGCACTAAGAAAGATTTTTGAAAAAATCTTCTCAGATATTTTTAAATAAAATTTTTAAGCTGTTTCTGTTACTTTTTTTAAGTTTGCATTTAAAATAATAATTTGAGGGTTATAAAATTTATATCGCGAGAAAGATCATAAAAATTCCTTTAAAATGAAATCTTTTTCGAATCTTTACCTCGATTTTCTGATTTTTGGTGAATTTTTAAAGATTCATTTTTAGAATTTAATGTATTAAATGCCGATCACGTGATTCTTTTTCTGGTACTTTAAATAAATTTATCGTCACGTGCATAGTAACTAAATAGACAATTTTTTTTCAAATGCAGCAGACGATTGGATATTATCCAAAAAAAAGAAATATCCCTTATGATTTTTTATAAATATATATATATATATATATATATATATATATATATATATATATATATATATTACATCAATCGTATACATTGATCTTCGAATTTATTATAAATATATATATTTATTTTTTTTGGCATAAATTGCATACATTGACCATATTTAATTTGAATGTACTCCGTAGCGAAGCGCGGGTTTTCAGCTAGTCTTTTTATA
This sequence comes from Dolomedes plantarius, assembly GCA_907164885.2. Lineage (NCBI taxonomy): Eukaryota > Metazoa > Arthropoda > Arachnida > Araneae > Dolomedidae > Dolomedes > Dolomedes plantarius. The sequence continues at coordinate 153,265,715 of OU015500.1, forward strand.
AAAGGGACCGAGAGATTTATTCAAGAAACTAAAAGAATAACTATTTGGGTTTCTTTTCCTCCTCCTAATATATATATATATATATATATATATATATATATATATATATATATAAGTAAATGTATAAGTGTATATGTACATGTATAAAAGGATTTCTCAGTCTATACGGAAATTTAAAAAATAATAATACATAAAATATTCTGAAATTATAGCAGACAACAGAGATGTTTCAATTATGATCGATCATTAAATATAAAGTACACACAATAGAATATTAATAATAAATATTAATTATAATAGCACAAAATATTCTAATCATATATATGAATTTTTCACTGCATTCAACTATAATATGTCCATTTTTTTGTGCCGTTTCCATAGCTGGAGCGGACGTTCTTGACTGTGGAGCGTTGGAGCAACGAAACCGGACAGTGGGAAGTCATAGCGACGGATGGCAACTGGGAAACGAAGTAAGTAAACAGATCGAAATTAACCTGTCAGAAGGTCACACACACACACATATACACTGAAGTGCCACTGAATTAGGGATAGCAAAGCCTATGCAAATTGTGTAGCGCTGCGCATCATGTATGCGCAAGTGAGGGCGCTGTGGTAACTGCATATATAGCGCGTACTGTGGTTGTTCTGAATTAGTTGTTGGAATTGCCAGTATGGGTAAACTGCCTGATTTAGACGCCTTCGATCGCGGACAAATCGCAGGTGCGCGACGCATGGGCCATTCAATTTCCGAAATCGTCAGACAGCTAGGATTTTCAAGGTCGACAGTGTCAAGAGTATACCAAGAATACATGGATGGTGGAAAAAAAAACTAGCGATCGGGCAAACTGCAAAGGACAATTAGCCTTGACAGTGCGTGGTGAGAGACGGCTCAGGCGTATTGTACGTAGCCAGCGAAGCCAAACATTAGCTCAAATTACCACCCAGTTTAATGACGGTGCCAGTCGTACAGTCAGTAAACGGACTGTGCAACGCTCGCTTCACCGTATGGGTTTCGGGAGCCGTCGACCTACGAGAGTACCATTGCTCTATACTCGCCATCGGGCTGCACGTCTTGCCTGGGCAAGAGAGCACAGAGACTGGAGTGTAGAGGACTGGAAACGAGTAGCATGGAGTGATGAGTCTCGATTCCGACTACTTAACTCGCCGACGGGAGTGTGAGAATATGGCGTCAGGCTCACGAAGCCATGGATCCTGCATGCCTGGCTGGAACTGTACAAGGGCATGGTGGCTCAATCATGGTCTGGGGTGTTTTTTCGTGGCACAGTTTGGGATCTTTGGTGCGTGTACCAACCTCCCTCAATGCAATTCGGTACGTAGAGTTGCTGGGTGATCACCTCCATCCGTTTATGCTGTTCTGTTATCCGCACGGTAATAGAGTTTTCCAGCAAGACAACTGTACCTCTCACAAGTCCCGGTTGGCTACTGGCTGGTTGGATGAGCATTCCTCTGACTTCTCTGTCATGAATTGGCCACCTAGAAGCCCAGACTTAAATCCTATTGAGCATCTTTGGGATGTTTTGGAACAAGGCGTGAAAGGCCATCACACAGCACCAAAGAACCTTACTGAATTATGGGCAGCTTTAGCCAATATTTGGCAATCCATTCCCGTGGAACGTTTCCAGAAACTTGTTGAATCTATGCCTCGTCGTGTGGCAGCCGTTATCAAGGCCAGAGGAGGCCCAACTCGTTACTAGGTAGGTATCCCTAATTCAGTGGCACTTCAGTATATATATATATATATACTAGAGGACCCGACAGACGTTGTCCTGTTCAAACGTTGTAATTCTAGCTGAAGTAAACGGCGATGCCCGGAATTTAACGAAAATCAATTTAAAAACTAAACACAGTATAAGTAACATAGAAAAGATTTACCCTTTATCATTGGAGCAAAAAATTCTGAAAAGTAAAACATAAAATATATAAACTTATAATAAACCTATAAAAATCCATTAAAAAACTAAACGCAGTATAAATAACATAGAAAAAAAGCATACGAAATGTTATACATATTAATAATATGAAAACCCAATTAAAAATGTATAAATGCATAATAAACTCCTCAGATTTCAGGTATATTCGGTATTTCATCATAAAAAAAGCTGAAAAAAATAAAATTAAATAAAAATAATAATTTTAAAAAATCATAAAATAAAATTAAAACTAAAATTAAAAAATAATAAATTAAAATAAAAAAATAATAAAATAAAATAAAATAATAATTAAAAAATAATAAAATAAAAGCTGAAATACAAAATCCTTAAAAAAAAAAAGCTCAAATAACAGGTCTAGCAAAAGGTACACAACTCTGGATTCGAATACGGGTCGAAAGCACGGTACTTTTCTAATGGGCGACCTTCCGATACGCCACAATTAGACGACGTTCGACTGAGTAAAGTGAAACATATTCGCTATTGGAAAGTTGTTGTGGGCTGGTGATTATAAATGTCAGAGGAGTTTTTACTCAGAAATAAGTTAGCAAGATAGAATCTTAGTCTTTAGCTCTTCAATAGGCACAAAGATATAGGCGAGGGGGACTGCAGTAGCGATTAAAAAAGATCTCGTGTGACTTAGCGTGGTGCGTGGTTGATTCGAATTTTCCATCGCGTGTCGAGAATATCAATATGCCGTTGGATCTGATCTATTTTAGAGTATAAAATCTGACTTCAAAGATTATTATTTTCATTTATTATTCTGGTTTAATATATCTGACTTGAAACTTTTTGATTTTCTTTATTTTTATCTTTTCGCTCGCTGTTTACTAACTAAACCTAACGTGGACGCCATTATCCAGACAGGTGATTCCACAAACTGTAACAGTTTCAATTTACCGGACGCACCCCCTTATAAATTGTTGGATTTTTATTAATTAATTAAAAATATTTAAACATTTTCTATCGGATCAAATTGTGAATCTAAACCATTCTCGAATCAACTTAATCGCACACACAAAATTTCAGAAAAATCAGTCCAGTCGTTTAGGAGGAGTTCAGTTACATACACACGGACAGAAGAAATATATATATAAGATATATATATATATATATATATATATACATACATATACATACTTTTCGGCTTGCTAGAGCTTTGTATGGGTGATACTTTTGAAAAAAATATTCTAATTGAACCTATATAGGTCTTTCTTTTTGTCCTGAGAGACAGTATGCGGGGTCACTGTTTTGTCTTGTACATGCATTTGCATGTCTGACGAGTTCCGTGCAAATATCTAGTAGTACCAAAACAAATCATTCTCGTAGAAATGAAGCAGACTTGTACTGAGGTATGAGTGTATGTGTATATGTATGTATTATATATATAAATATATATATATATATATATATATATATATATATATATATATATATATATATATATATATATATATATATATACTAATATATAAAGAGAGAGAGCGGATTTTGTATGTGGAGGGTAATCTTCGGAACCACTGCACCTATTTGAAAAATTCTTTCACTATTTGAAAGGTACATTATCCCAGATGGACATAGGCTATATTTTATGTATATCTAATCAGTAGAAAGAAAGTTAGGGCCTAAATGTTGAGCTGATGCTTCACCTTTACAACATTTCCTTTGTCATCCATAGTCAAGTAACCATAGCAACACATCAAACTACATTTTCATTTATTATCAGTAAAACATTTAATATTTTAAAGATTCAAGTGGAGGAGGTATTGTTAAATACAAAAAGAATTTTTGAAATTGGCAACGTTTAAGGGTTTATTGAAGAAAATTACATTTGGAACTACGCTTTTTATTGGACATTTAAGGTAAAAAATTATTTACAATTTATTGGCTATCAACTGGAAATTTATTGGTATTATATTACAGAACTTTATTTAACTTATAAACTTTATGTTTTTGAATTTATGTACAATTTTATGCACAATTTGCGTAAATCGATCTTGAATTATTGAATTTTATTCAAAAATCAGTGTGTTTCATTGAAACTGCGAAATTTATTGATTATTTCGAATAGTTCGAATAGTTTCGAATGTTTGTTCCTTTATAAGTTAAAAAAGTATTGCTTCAATTGAGCTGACATTTTGTATAGATATAGTTGAAAGTTCAGATTAAAACATAGGCATATTATTTTTGGAAAATTGGGACCCGGAGTTTTTTAAAATAATGTTTTAATGATTTTGCCCCTGAAAGTTGCTTATTTCGACAGCTTCCGCGGCTGTCCCCGCTGACAGCGCGATTATGGGGCCGAATAATCGGCACGCGTGCAAAATCGATTATGGGACTAAATCGATTATGGGGCCAAAATCGGCACGCGGGTGGCCCCGGACACGATTCAGTACCTGACGTAGCTGGAGTTTTGAATTTTTTATTTTAAAAAAGTTATTAAATTTTTTGTGCCATTTTTGGTGGTTTTTTTGTGTATGGACTCTGTAGCGGATAGGCTATGGGGCCGAATCGTATCAAAAGCGGCATGCGGATGGCCCCGGTCACAATGCAGTGCCTGGCGTAGCCGGATTTTTGAATTTTTAATTAAAAAATGTTATTAAATGTTTTATTCTATTTTTATCGAATATCTGACACGAGAAGATTGCTTTACTCACGGACAATTATATGTTGGCTCTCTAGGTCAGGAAATGCGGAGAATCAATTTATTTTAAAACCTCAGAAAAACGAAACAAAAAATGTGGTATACCATGAAGTTTTAAAATAAATTATACCTGCCGAATATCTACTAAAGATAGATAATTGTTCAACCAGGACAAAGTCGGGACGGGCCACTAGTATATATATATACAGAGAGAGAGAGTTAGTTATATATAAAATTTTAATGACGATGAACAGTGCAACCATACTTCAGAATTCATCCCTATCTAGGTCTTCAGAACCGTTTGACTAAGGGCCTGTTCACATAGGAGTCCGTTGCGTAGCGTTAAGGGAAAGATGTAGTTGAGACGAAAATAAACCAATCATAGGCGTTAAAAATTTCATTGCTAATCGTTTGGAGGCATATGATTGATTTATTTTCGTCTCAACGTCATCTTTTCCTTAACGCAACGCAACGGACTCCTATGTGAACAGGCCCTTAAACGCATCCACGGCATTCACTACTGCATCTTTCTGGATAATCTGAGAAAGCAATCTCGCCCTGACGTCAAAAGATAGGCCATCTTGTGTCAATAGCTTTTTCTTGATTTATTTCATACAAAATATTTAAAAGTAGTTTCATTTATTGCAGTTATAAACGGCAAGAATAGATTTCATTATATATTATTTAAAATGACGCAATCGAGTCTGCGACGCATTTTTATTCCAGTG
>OU015500.1:153276035-153278752 GCA_907164885.2 Dolomedes plantarius
TTCAATTTTCTTTCTTCAAACCTCATTGGCTATATTTATCACAATCTCTCAAGATTTCACCCATTCAGGAAAGTCCCAATTTTCTCATTCGTTAGTGACTTAAACGCCTCCTGTTACGTCATCTTCTACGCCGCCGATGGCCACCCACATCGATCACTTACGCCGCTCTCATATATTCACTACAAAAGGGCATTCTAATTTAACGTCGCAACTGGCGCCTAACTTGCTATCTTAGTCTACCATCTTCCAGACCTCCCATGTAGACAGCACTTCTACTCCCTTATCCCAAATCAATGTAATGAAGCAAGCCTTTGATTTTAAATACTTTCTACATTTAATTTTTTTCTTCTTAAAATTGAAGGAGCATCATTACACACACCGCGTAGCAAATTATCACCTCCAATGTTGACACAACAACAAGTTTATTACAAGACGATTTTAACACTTGACATTGCTTGATTACACACATACATATATGACACGTAACACCCACCAAAAAAACATACATTTTCAACTTAAAATTCATAAAAAGATCAGAAATTTTATATATATATATATATATATATATATATATATATATATATATATATATATATATATATATATACTGCTGGCCCAGCTGGCCATTGAAATTCCAACACCAGGAAGGAAAGCAAATAACAAAACTTTACTTGTATACAGTACATAGTAGGAAGAAAACAATTAAATATGTAGGCAATTTGGGGGTATAGAGGGTCCGAAATTAGTACACACAGCTGCTAAAACGGCTCTAACCCGTTCATATAAAGAACAATATTTACGGGGAAAATCGTCATTTCGAATAAAAATATCATCTTAAAATTCGTACCCTCGTAACATGGAAAATAAAGCTTCTATAATGTTGAGTCATCCTTATAAATGTCTAAAAATGTAAGTAAAACATAGATGGAACCTAATGTTATCTAACATTAAAATTGTACAATTTATATTAACAGTTTTTTTCTTCTTTAATTTTTAACAATAGTGACAACAAAATATTATCTTTTAAGGATGATTTTAAAATTTTCCTACTTATAGTTTAATTTAACAAAATAAACTATAACAAAATAGATTATTTTTAAAATACATTTTTCAAAAATACGCATTATGTAGGTTAAATTTTTTCAAAATGTCATGAATTCAAAATGTTTTTTTTCTTTTTTAAAAATCAAATTTAGAGTGTTATTATAAAGGGATTCATTCCAAAATTTTAGGGTGAATATCAATAATTTTTGAATGAACGCTATTCCCGGTAAAACTATCAATAGTCGCACACAGTTCTATTCACTTTAAAATTTTTAGAATGGTTTCAATGAATATTAAATATTTTAGAGTGAATGGTATATCAGAAATCGTTCTAAGAATTTTTTTCAGCTATGAAATAAAAGGATACAAAGCAAAAGACAGTGGCGTAAGGGGGTCTATCATGCCCCGAGCGCCTCTCGCAGAGGGGCACCAAATGCTTCCAAGACCATGGGGGGGAAGAGGAAATAAGGTATCGTGCCCCGGGCGCCAGTTATGCACGCTACGCCACTGGCAAAAGAACTAGAATTTCTAAATAAAAGTGCATGATATAGGCAGTATTAAATAATTAATATACATATAGTTATTACATTTAGGTTTAAGATTTTCTGCCATTTAGGTAAAATTTTTCTTCGCGTTCAATATTATTAAAGCTAAATGTAGCTATAGGACGTCACGGATACTAAATATGATTTCCCTCATACTTACACTTTAGTTACCTGGTGCTGCCATCTAGGAGAAGTAAACCGAGTTACACGTAAACGAAAACATGAAACATTTACTTTTTACCGTCGCTTAGGATTTCAGCTGAACGAAAATACCAGAAAACTTTTGCATGCAAACAAATTTAAATATTTAAAAATATTTTACAAAAATTTATACAACATATTCTCCCTTATGGCAGTGATTTCTGCATATTTTACAATTCCAGTATTTAAACACTCCATTAAAATATAAGTAGATTTATAATTCAGTTTCGGGTCATTATATTTTTTTGTAAATGAAGCACGCAATGTGAAAATTTCCTTTGAATTAATCTAGAATAAACCTAAAATATAATTCAATAAGTTATACTCGCTACGCCACTGGGTCTTGTCCATTTCTTCACTTTACCCGCAAAGTGGGCAATTTAGTCTGGTACGAATACCAGCATGATAGAGATAGCTCGCCAAGCAATCGTGACCAATTTCGAGCCACTGCTTTATCTCGTGGTTTGTCTGCTATTTTACTCGCCAAGATATCTCTCCAGCCAGGGCCGTTCCAACCCGGGGGTGCCAGGGGTGCGGGGCACACGGGCGGCAAGTCAGCCGCCCGGATAAAAAAAATTTGAAACTAATTCATTAGTAAAATAATCAATATAAAAATATTATCATTATGCTAGGTAACTACTTATCATAATGATAATATTTTTATAATACATTTAAAATACATTATAAAAAAATACATTTACATAAAAGTTAAAATACATTAGAGTTAAAAATACATAAGAGTTAAAAATACATTTTACAAGTATAACTGGAAATAAACAGTAAGGTTTGGACTCAGAAGCGGAAGTGACGTTACGTCTTACATTTATCGCTTTTTCGAAGCCAGTGTGTCTACAGGACATAGTTGATCTAGTGGAATTTTTGTTTATTCGGCACATGCCGGATGTGATGAGGTTTGCGCGCGAAAAA
>OU015500.1:153279252-153304252 GCA_907164885.2 Dolomedes plantarius
CTCGGAGAATCGTGAGGGACGATGAGAGGCTTGCGGCGGTCATCTGCGACACAAGGACTTTACACTCGGGGCCAGGGTGGCTGGTGGCAATCCTCTATGCATACGGGGCTCCGGTACTCTACAACCTCTTGGTAGCTGGCGCTCGCTCGGCGAAGGGGGTGCGGCATGGCAGAGTCTGTGCTCCTGGGCAGTTGTCTCCTTCTAGGGCTACGCTATCGGCTAGTAGTCAGCTCGACTTCGCTCCTGGGGTCATTAGGCGTGCGCATTGAGTTAGGGTCGGCGCGGTAGGCTTTCGGCTCGTTGATCCTTCAATCGGCGGGCATATATTCATAGGCACTTGAGGGCTTACACCTCTATCTTCTTTATTCGTCTGCGGCCCTTTCCGTCTTTCTTGACTCCGACTTCTCCTCAGCGGATTCTAAAACTCATCTGCTCATTGCTTTTCAACTCTACCTGTCTCTCTCTTCTCTCTGATATATTTCTCTCCATCTCTATCTTTTACTTAACTCCCCCACTTCATTCGAGGCTTTCCATTGGTAGCCACCTCCTGACCAATGGGTAAATCTGGATACCCTTTATTGGTTCCAACTCTTTTTTTATATTACTATCTCCTCCACTCAAAATTGAAGGGGGCGTCAGTCGTTGCACCCTTCTGGAGAATTCTCACGCCCCTACATTCACACGCTTCTATTCGGACCCCCTACTGACCTCCTAACGCATTGAAGCTCGTAAAGTCTTAACTCGTCCTTCGCTAACATCAAATTTCGGACCCCTTCGTTTCCTATTTCTGCCTGTCCACATCATTAACTGCAGCTGGCCGCCGCTCCCTGCCATCAATTTTTCGACCGTTCCCCTTTTACATGTCAATTATCGTCTCCCTTTTTAACATAAACAGATCGTAAACTGCATCTGTACACCACTTATCCGCTGTTTGGAATATATCTTCTCCTCCTATTCTTTGTGCCCAACTTTGCACCTGTTTAATTTTCCAAAACTGTCGCCTACGCTGCGACAGGCACCTTTGCTCTCACTCGAGCGGTATTTATACAACTACGTAAGATAAAATTAACATATATTTGTAGAAAATACACTGGAAAAGAAAAACAAGAAACCATGGGGAAAACAAATGAAAAACTTCATTTCTTAGATGTATGACGTCAACGTTGCCATAAAAGCCATTAGCTGTTAGGTAACCAGTTGTAACAAATACCAAATTACCTAGTCCTGATGCTGACATGCACCCTCACACAAGGACACCTCCACGGCCATGCTTAACTGTTCCTACTAAGTTCTTGGGATTAAGTTCCTCGTTATTTCTTCTCCATACAATTATACACTCATCGGAACCAAAAATGTTAAACTTGCTTTCATCGGCAAACAAGACATTATTCCAATAAGTTTGGGGCTTATTTATCATTGATAGTGCGAAGGAAAGCCTAAAATTTCTGTTTTTCTCACAAAAAATTTCTACGGGCAGAACGTCCATGCAATCCAGTTGCTCTGAGAACTCGTCGAACAATTTCAGGTGAAATTGAAGTAGAACATGGTTCATTAAATTCAGCAGAAACTTTTACAGCAATCAAACGTGGATTTTTCACAAATTTTCTAATTACAAATCTCTGATCACGTTTTGTTAACTTTGCCGGACGGCCTTTTCTTACCTTGTTTTCTATCCTTCTTCTTTAAAGCGTTTTATCACATACTGCATAGTAGAATGGGGGATAAATTAAGTAATTTAGCAATATTCCGAACTGATTTACCACTACTATGATGAAAAATAATCAATTTTCGAATGCTGTTTGTTGTTTCTTTAGGACTTCGAGCCATTTTTATATAATAAATATAGAATATTCCGGAGTAGGCAAGCAAAAATGAAAGCCAAAGGATATTTTAAATGCCACCACAATTCAAAAATAAAAATAAAGTGCCAGACGATAATTTTAATTATGAATTTATTCGAAAATATTTCAGTGTACGATGACTTTTGAGAGATAAAGTTTTTGTTACTTTTTGATTACTGGTTTCTTAAAAATAAAGTTTAACTATGTTTTAAAAATATTTCATGTAGTTTTGTTAAGAATATGTTATAGATCTTATTATTAAATACCCATTCTGAAAAATTCATTTAAATTAATGGATAGACCCCAATTTCTTTGAAAATCGTAAGTGTACGAAAACTTTTGGTAGCCACTGTATATATATATATATATATATATATATATATATATATATATATATATATATATATATATATATATATAATATATATAAATAAATAATTAAATAAATATATATATATATATAAAAATATATATATATATATAAATATATATAAATATATATATATATATATATATATATATATATATATATATATATATATATATACACACACTGAACTGGACTAAACGATCCCATTTGATATACATTATATCACTTTCTCATCAACGCAAGCAGCATATATTAAGAGAAAGACATCTGTGGTAGCTAAAAGGGCTGATAGCGCAGTTAGGATGGCAAGGTATCATCATTTAAAGTGAATTTACTCGAGGTATGATAGATGATTCTCGATAGATGGGTCATGGCATTTCGGAGATATAAGTGAAGATTAAACTTTTACGATTTACTATTTCAAGAGTGCATTCTGAGTAGAAGAATTCTGATAAGACAACTTTCGGCATCTATGTAGTCGCCGAAAGACTCTGGACGACCATGACAGGCGCCATTTGTCGGGAATCATTTCAAGAGAAAGGAGTGTAACACTGCCGCAAACAACGTCCGATGCTCCTATTCAGCAATAACGTTCAATGCTTGTACCTCTACTTACATCATGGTGAATACTTTACAACGTTCACTGTATGATATGGGCTTTAATAGCTGACTTTAATAGGGGTTATATATATATATATATATATATATATATATATATATATATATATATAAAATAAAGCAGAAAGAGAAAAACCAGTATGAGCACTAAAGCTACTACAGCCAGGAACCAAAAACATGAAAAGATCAGATTGAAAGAGGTTTTTGACAATATCTCATCATCAGCGGTGTCAATACTTTCTAAAAAGCAATGGATTGTTTCAGATAAGTATGATCTATACCAGGGGTGGCCAACAGGCAGCTCTTTGTTGGATTATTTGTGGCTCTCGATAAATGTATCCGAGTTCCCTTTTCATTTTTGTGTTATTATATTTTAAAAAAATATTATCGTTCCGTATGTGTTTCAAAATGTCTTTTGTGATGGGAACGAGGGTTGCTTCAACGTTCATCGCCAACCAAAACCAAAACTAAATTGATATTAAAAGCAAAACAGCGGCTGACGGCGACGACAACTCTTGACAGCAGCATCAAGTGGAAACTTTATCCAGTGTTCGGCGTCCGACGGTCATCACTTATGGCGGGAAAGAACGCCACTAGTCAGGCTCAGCGTCGAAAATAAATCAGCTAACTGGAATCAGGTCTAACGCCATCTCAGAAGGTGCAGATATTTATTTAATTACAATAGCACATACATAATTAATTTAATTATATTTACATATATACAATTTTAACATTAGGAAGAACAACAACCATATTCAACGGCATTAGAAGATCAACTACTAACGCCAACGCCTGTCTGGCGGGAGTTTTTCCCCGGAAGCCCCTCTCCCTTTTTAAAGACAAAAATAGTAAGGGGAGGACACTTCCTCGTGCCTCTATTCATTAGAGAAGATAGTTGCTGAGGAAAAAAAGGGTTGGTTATACTTTTAAATTACTGACAACAAATATGAAAGACTAAGTGCAACGTTGTAACAAATTTCATTTCCGTCCAAGTTAAGAATGATATGACTCATCGAAAACTGCGCAAAGGAACATAAACAGTGGCGTAATCGTCCGTAATCGACCGACTCTAGACCGATTTTGAATTTGTAAACTTTCATTGCAACGGACAGTTGACATTGTGCTCTGGAGGAAACAATTTGTATCACTCTTGCTACGGATATAATTTGAAATCTGGAATTTTTGGTAAGTTAACTATCATTTGTTTCGTAGTATGTAACACGTGTTGCTATTGTTTAAATAACACAAAACTTGTATTTTCTAAATTTCTTTATTTATTTCCAGTTCTTTTAAAAATATGACGACAGAGAACGAAAATAAAAAAAGAAAATACGAGCAAGAAAAGAGAAGTTTTAATAATGATTGGGATGAGAATTTCTTTTTTATTGACAATAACGGAAAAGCATTATGTGTTATTTGTAATTCTACGGTCAAAAATTATAAAGCTAGCAATTTACGTCGACATTATGAAACCAATCATCCTCAGTTTTCTAATCAGTATCCACCAAATTCCAAATTAAGATCAGATAAACTTGCTTCTTTAAAATCAAATTTAAATAAACAACAGTCAATTTTAATGACCTTTAGCAATCAAGCTAATAATGTGGCTGAAGCCAGTTTTGTTATTGCCTGGAATATTGCTCGTGCAAAACGCCCGTATGGAGAGGGAGAGTTTATTAAAAAAAACTTGGAAGATGTACTTAAAGTTTTAGATCCAAATAATGCAGCATTGCACAAAGTTGTTTTGCAAATTCCCATCTCGAGACACACAACCGAACGACACATAACTGCAATTAATACATCTCTTGAATATAATTTAAAAAATGATTTGAAGAGCTGTATTGCATTCATCTTGACGAATCGACAGATATCGCAGATCTTCCGCAATTGGCAGTTTTTATACGTTTTGTTTCACCTGACTTCGTTGTTAAAGAAGAATTATTAGATTTAGTAGCACTTCAAGAGTCAACCCGAAGTGTCGATATTAAAAATGCATTAGATTCCATAATGAAAACTTTTGATGTGCCTCTTAATAAACTTGTAAGCATTGCAACTGATGGAGCTCCGGAAATGCTGGGTAAAAAAATCGGTCTTATTGGGCTTTTAAGAGATGATTCTCAAATTCCACAATTCATTCCGATTCACTGCATAATTCACCGAGAACATCTCGTTACAAAATATTTAAAATATCCTGGTGTTATGAAAACAGTGTTACACATTGTAAATTACATTCGCACCAATGCAAAAAATCATCGACAATTCAAAAATTTCCTTGAAGAATTAAAGGACGAAGAACTTCCAAATGACATTAATTTCTTTTGCATTGTTAGATGGTTATCTAGCTACAACGTATTAAATCGATTTGTAGATTTGTTTGATCCGATAATTGCATTTCTAAAAGAAAAGGAAATAACCTATTTAGAATTAGACGATGACGAGTGGTGACGAGTGTAAGACTTAATGTTTTTGATTGATGTCATGGAACATTTGCAAACACTGAATTTACAATTGCAGGGGAAAAATAAAATAATATCTGACCTCTCACAGTGTATATTTAGTTTTCAAACTAAATTACAACTTTTTCAAAAGGACATTAAAAAAAAAAAAAAAAATTTGTCATTTTCCTCGAATTAAAAAAAATTGTTCCAATATTAAACAAGAAAAACTCAACGAGTATATAAAAAAGCTAGAAGGAATATTGACGGAATTTCAAAATAGATTTCAAGACTTGAAATATTTTAAATCGTTTCTTCATTTTTTTCTGAATCCATTTGAAATTAACATAATTCAAGGTGAGTTTTCCATTTCTAATATAATTATGACCCAAAAATCATCTGGAGAATTAGAATTAATAGAGATGCAAGAAGATCAAGCTCTACAATTAAAATATAAGTCGACGCCGATTACTGAATTTTGGAAATTTGTACCAGAATCGAAGTATCCTGAATTTAAAAAGGCTGCTTGTCGAATTATTTCAAAATTCGGAACAACGTACTTATGTGAATCATTTTATTCCACTTTAAAATTCGTGAAATCCAAACACCGATCAGTATTAACTAACCAGCATCTCAAAGAATTACTGAGAACTGCTGTCACTAACTATTCACCAAATTGTAAATAATTATCAAGAGAAGTAAAATAAATATGTTTAATTTTTAATATTTAAATTCAATACACATATTTTGTACTTTCATTTATATGTTTTCAATAAATATAATTTCTGCAAAAAATAATTTTTAATACCTTTTTTGCATACCTTTTAAATACGTATTTAATTGCGGCTCGCGAAAAATTTCAAATTTTGAAAAACGGCTCGGACTATCAAGGAGTTTGGCCACCCCTAATCTATACAATAAACATACTCAGACACCGTACAATACATGAAAAACTGTAGAATTGAATAAAGAGTTACTTAACCATACTACACTAAGCCCGGCGCTAGACAGAGTGGAAGTTAAGATTAAGTAACCGCAAGATGACTGACGTCACAAAACTTGCAACCATAGAGTTTATGGAGTTATATATATATATACACTGCTGGCCACTGTAAATGCAACACCCTGAAGGAAACATGCAAAAAACATGAAATTTACAACATGCATTAGCGGAGGTGAGCTATGCAAATGATTAGAATTTCAGCGCAGACGCACATCAAGCGCGCCTGTGGCGCCACTCCAAAGCGCTATTTAAGGCTTGAAGATTTCGACGATTTCAAGATCGGCAATTGTGTTTTTCTTGTGGTTTTTTCAAAAAAAACGATCAATTATGCCTCGTCGAAAACAGCAATCATCTTTTGATCAAGTATCCGAGTTCGACAGAGGAAGGATAGTGGCCTACCGAGATTGTGGATTATCTTTCAGGGAAATCGGTAGTCGTGTTGGACGAAACCAAACAACTGTAATGCGGATATGTGATCGTTGGATGCAGGAGGGTACGACGGACCGGCGTGTTAGATCACATCCACCTCAGCGCCCACTTCACGTGATGACAGGCAAATTGTGCGCATGGCAGTGACGGATCGCTCAGTCACATCACGAACCATAGCACAGCACATGCAGTCTGTAACGCATCATCCAGTGTCTGCGCGTACCATTCGACGCCGTTTACAGCAGAGTGGTCTGTCCGCAAGACGTCTATTGCTTTGTCTACTCTTGACGCAGAACCACAGACGTCTCCGCCGCCAATGGTGCGATGACAGAAGGATGTGGACGGCAGAATGGAATAGAATTGTCTTTACTGACGAGTCACGCGTCTGTCTGCAACACCACGATAGTCGCATTCGAGTCTGGAGACACCGTGAAGAGAGGATGCTGAACAGCTGCGTTATGCACCGCCACACTGGTCCTGCACCGGGTATTATGGTATGGGGCGGTATTGAATATCACTCTCGCACACCTCTGGTACGCATTGCCGGTACTTGAAACAGCCAGCGCTACATCTCCGAGGTGTTGGAGCCAGTTGTCCTTCCTTACTTTCAGGGCTTGCCCACAGCCATATTTCAACAGGATAATGCGCGACCACACGTGGCACGCATTGTCCAACGGTTCTTCGTCAATCGCCAGATTGAATTGCTTCCCTGGCCGCCTCGTTCTCCGGATCTTTCGCCGATAGAAAACATGAGGTCCATGGTTGCTCTACGATTGACCCAGATTCCATCCCCAGCTGCCACAGCAGATCAACTTTGGCAACGTGTGGAAGCTGCTTGGTCTGCTGTACCCCAAGAACTCATCCAAAGTCTCTTTGAATCAATGCCGAGGCGTGTGGCAGCGGTGATCTCCAACAATGGCGGCTACTCTGGCTACTGATTTTGGCAGGAACCACACTTCACAGAAGTCTATAAATTTAATCATTTGATACTTGGTCAACCTGTTATCTACAAAATAAATTTTGTTGTGATATCTCTTGTCTTTCTTGGTGTTGCAATTTGGGTGGCCAGCAGTGTATATATATATATATATATATATATATATATATATATATATATATATATATATATATATATATATATATATGTGTATATATATATATGTGTGTATATATATATATATATATATATATATATATATATATATATATATATATATATATATATATATATATATATATATATAAATATATATGTATATATATACACACACACACACATATATATATATATATATATATATATATATATATATATATAAATATATATGTATATATATATACACACACACACACATATATATATATATATATATATATATATATATATATATATATATATATATAAAATAACAAAACGTTCATAATTATCGACTAGAAACAAAAGAATTCCAGAAAAGAATTGAGGGAGCTTTTTGAATACCTTGTAAAAAATGAAAGGTTAAGTACCCAGCATTCCTCTGATTATTTGTTCGTTTCGCTTAGTCGAGATTATTACCCTAAATGCCTTTTCATTCTTTTTTTTTTCTCTTTGACTGTTCGGCCCTCTTCGGATTCCGAACTTCCAGAAAAGAAGTTTTTTTATGTCCTAAAAACGAACCTTTAATAACGCGTCATTTTTGTCGGAAAAAAAACGCTCACAATAAATTGATAAGAGAAGATTAGTATTGTAATAGAAAATTGAAAACAGGTTACATAAACATGGACATAACATGGACAGAAAATAAGCCATTTGCCGAGGGGAAAGCTTGGAAGGTTTTTAATGCAACTTTCAGCATTTCAAAGGTGTACCTTAAATAGAAGATTTCCGGTAAAACATTAAACTTACTGCAATCGTGTGGCCGTCGAAAGACTTAATGGAAGGCCGACCATGACTGACTTCTTCTGTCGACAGTCATTTCAAACGAAAGGAAGTCAAAATTGCCGCAAAAAACGTCGCAGTTAAAAGCTTGGACCTGTATAAGAGGAGCGTGTATATATGTATGTATGTATGTACAAGGTGCGCCCATATAGTAGCCGGACAATTTTTTATAAATAAGAAAAATATTACCTTCAAATAAATTTATCTCCTTCAAAATAACCGCCAAAGGAGTCTATACAATTTTCCCAACGTTTCTTCAAGTCATCGAAACACTGTTTATAGGCGTTGGAACTAACCTTTCGGAAAATACCGTAACATTTAATTTAAGGCTCCAAAGGAAAACCTTTCAAATGAACAATTATAGCTTAATTATATATATATATATATATATATATATATATATACATATACATATATACATATAAATTGATTTTATTTAGGAAGAGCTGGATGTCCCAGTTCAGCCGGCGCCCGCGCCAATGTTAAGCATTAACTGAAAATTCACAGGGGGCTTAAAAATAGTAAGAATGTAACAGTCATTTTTAACAGAGCGCGGGTATTCTGAAGGAAAATATTCGTTTAGCAGCAACAGTCTAGGACGAAAAGCGAGCGATTCTAGCGAAAGGGTTTCTTTTTACAATAGAACGGGTATTTGGCGCGAAGCAAAAGCGAAAAGTCAGCAGAAGAGAGTTCCAGATGCCCAATGGGAAGGATCTGCACATGCGCTAGACGGCAGGAGCTCGGAGAAAATTAAGTTTTGGCGGTAGATTGATGGGGATTCTCGTTGACCGCGGAAATTAACAAAATGGCTGCGGGAAAACGATTCCCCTGGAGCGTGGCTAGTTCAAGAAACGCAATAAATAAGGATTAAAGAGTAGTTGACTTTCTTGTGATCTATTTCCTGCCACTCGTCCAACAAATTAAAGAGTATGACGACTGCAAGGATAATATTTAAACACGAAAGTAAAACAAGCTGCATGTCATATATATATATATATATATACATGTAGATATTTATGTATATATATTTGCTCCTAAAATTCATTTTTTGAAACAATCCAATTTTCTTTTGTATAGAAAATATACTTCTTATTCTTCAGAAATTTAAAAAAAAATAATCCCCTCCTGAAACGAACGATGTCGGCCTATTAATTCACGAAGAAGAAAAAAAAAATGATTCTGCCCATAATACGCGAAGTTGGGAACGAGTCTATGAGCATCCTCCCCCGGAGCGAAGAAGGGAAGCATTGAAATCCGGGGATGATGGATGGTTCGGTTTGAAAAGGGATAGAGGCGGAAGTTTTTCTTCAGAAGGGAAGCTCATGAAATCTGTCCGTCGCCAGGGAGTGATGTATTGGAGGAGGAAACAGGGTGCACGTATTTGTTGTTGTTGTTGTTGTATCCAGGTACTTTGTCGATTACGCCCATCCACACCGCGAATTGGTTGGCTTCTGTTGTGATGATAATTAATAGTTTTATAAATAACTAGATGAAATCCTGCACTTCGCTACGGAGTACATTCAAATTAAATACAACGGTCAACGCATGCAATTAATGGAAAAAATATGTATATATATATATATATATATATATATATATATATATATATAACAGTTCATATATATATATATATAACAGTAACTGACTCACTCACTGATTGACTGACATACAACGCACAGACCAAATCGCTGGACCTAAAGGGCCGAAATTTTGCATGGCGATTCTTCTTATAGTGTAGGGGTACACTAAGAGAGATTTTTGAAAAATTATTCTTCGATTTTTTTAAATTAAATTTTTAACCTGTTTTAGTAACCTTTTTTAAGTTTGCATTTAAAATAATAATTTGAGGGTTATAAAATTTATATCGCGAGAAAGATCCTAAACATTCCTTTAAAATGAAATCTTTTTCGAATCTTTACCTCGATTTTCTGATTTTTTGTGAATTTTTAAAGATTAATTTTTAGAATTTAATTTATTAAATGCCGATCACGTGATTTCCTTTTCTGGTACTTTAAATAAATTTATTGTCACGTGCATAACAACTAAATAGACAAAAAAATATTTTTTTTCTCGCTAATGCGGCAGACGATTGGACATTATTTTGTCTATAAAAATATCCTTACGATTTTTTTATAAATATATATATTTTTTTCAACATCAATTGTATATATTGATCGTCGTATTTATTATAAATATATACATATATATATATTTTTTTTGGGCATTAATTGCATACATTGACCGTTGTACACTGAAGTGCCACTGAATTAGGGATACCTACCTAGTAACGAGTTGGACCTCCTCTGGCCTTGATAACGGCTGCCACACGACGAGACATAGATTCAACAAGTTTGTGGAAACGTTCCACGGGAATGGCTTGCCAAATATTGGCTAAAGCTGTCCATAATTCAGTAAGGTTCTTTGGTGTTGTGTGATGGCCTTTCACGCCTTGTTCCAAAACATCCCAAAGATGCTCAATAGGATTTAAGTCTGGGCTTCTAGGTGGCCAGTTCATGACAGAGAAGTCAGAGGAATGCTCATCCAACCAGCCAGTAGCCAACCGGGACTTGTGAGAGGTACAGTTGTCTTGCTGGAAAACTCCATTACCGAGCGGATAACAGAACAGCATAAACGGATGGATCACCCAGCAACTCTACGTACTGAATTGCATTGAGGGAGGTTGGTACACGCACCAAAGATCCCAAACTGTGCCTCGAAAAAGCATCCCAGACCATGATTGAGCCACCATGCTCTTGTACAGTTCCAGCCAGGCATGCAGGATCCATGGCTTCATGAGCCTGACGCCATATTCTCAGCCTCCCGTAGGCGTTAAGTAGTCGGAATCGAGACTCATCACTCCATGCTACTCGTTTCCAGTCCTCTACACTCCAGTCTCTGTGCTCTCTTGCCCAGGCAAGACGTGCAGCCCGATGGCGAGTATAGAGCAATGGTACTCTCGTAGGTCGACGGCTCCCGAAAACCATACGGTGAAGCGAGCGTTGCACAGTCCGTTTACTGACTGTACGACTGGCACCGTCATTAAAATGGGTGGTAATTTGAACTAATGTTTGGCTTCGCTGGCTACGTACAATACGCCTGAGCCGTCTCTCACCACTCACTGTCAAGGCTAATTGTCCTTTGCAGTTTGCCCGATCGCTAGTTTTTTTCCACCATCCATGTATTCTTGGTATACTCTTGACACTGTCGACCTTGAAAACCCTAGCTGTTTGACGATTTCGGAAATTGAATGGCCCATGCGTCGCGCACCTACGATTTGTCCGCGATCGAAGACGGCTAAATCAGGCAGTTTACCCATACTGGCAATTTCAACAACTAATTCAGAACAACCACAGTACGCGCTATATATGCAGTTACCACAGCACCCTCACTTGTGCATACATGATGCGCAGCTCTACACAATTTGCATAGGCTTTGCAAATTGTGTAGAGCTGCGCATCATGTCCCTAATTCAGTGGCACTTCAGTGTATTTAATTTGAATGTACTCCGTAGCGGAGTGCTGGTTTTCAGCTAGTATATATATATATATATATAATTAATACGATGATCAAATTATACAATTGATGTAGAAAAAACAAAAATATATATTTTTTTGGATAATGTCCAATCGTCTGCCGCATTAGGAAGAAAAAAAAAATTTTGTCTATTTAGTTTTTGTCTATGCACGTAACGATAAATTTATTTAAAGTACCAGAAAAAGAAATCACGTGATCAGGATTTAATAAATTAAATTCTAAAATTTAATCATTAAAAAGTCACCAAAAATCAGAAAGTGGAAGTAAAGATTCGAAAAAGATATCATTTTAAAGGAATGTTTAGGATCTTTCTCGTGATGTAAATTTTATAATATTCAAATTGTTATTTTTAAATGCAAACCTAAAAAAAGTTACTAAAACATCTTAAAAATTTAATATATATAAATAGTCGAACCCCGTTATAGCGAACCCGGTATATACCAAACTAACGGATATAAAGGACGACAATTTTGGTGCAGCCATTTTCCTATTGTACGTAATTTAATTAGTAATGTGTCAGTTCAATGTAAAGGATTTTAATCGATTTAATTAATATATATATATTATACATATATATAAATAAATAAATATATATATATATATATATATATATATATATATATATATATATAGAAAGAGAGAGAGAGATCCATACACTTATGCTTAGCACTAGAACCGCGGAGCGGGTCAATTTGACCCAAAACGATGTTTAATTTATCACCACGCGAAAAGTATCGATTGAAAAAACAATTCCTTTTATGACTTTTAATATTTTAAGGTGAACAACAATTTACCAAATTTAAAAATTCGTAACATAAATATTTTTCCGATTATCAACACTTATACCTAGAACCGCGGAGCGGGTCAATTTGACCCGTAAGAAATGTTAATGCGCTAATTACGAAAAACAGATGCAATTTTTCGAACTGTAACTGTAAAATACTTCTACCCCACCCTAGAATTCCTTAAATGGACTGTACCAGAAGGGGGAATAGTGAAGGGTTTTCATTCAAGGTCATTATATTAGGTTTGAAGCATGAACTACGTTCCAATGCAGTAAAAAATTACTGCGAACATTTAGACTTTTTGAAGTTGCTTTTATTCTGTAATTAGTATATGTATAAAAACTGTGTCACGACGCCCTAATCTTGTTGTTCAGGAAACTTTAGAATATTTAAAACAATTATCTGAAAAAGGATTCAGAAGGTTCGGAAAAAGAAGGTTTCTCAAGATTTGATTTTTAGTAGTGAGGATGAATACCTGCCTGCAAATGAATAAAATTTGGATTCGGATGAAGAAAATTAAAGTGAAGATGACTCTGGCAATGCTCTAACAATCCCTGGTCCTTCTCATCGCAATGCTGATGGCAATTTATCTGATAAAAAATAAAAATCAAACATTCCAAGAAAAGATACACACGCGCAAAGAAATTTGAAAAAGAAATCAACATTAACATTCAAATTTGGAAATAATGAAGATGGCAAAGATGGGACAATTTGGAATGTCGCTCAATTAGGAACAAACGATAGAGGAAGAAAATCAAAGTGTAATATTTTGAAAGAAGTTGGGGTCCCAACACCACATGCTAAACGCAATGTTATCGACAACAGTGCTTCAAGTCCTTGGAGACTTTTTATAGATGAATGGATATTGAAACACATAAAGAAATGTACTGAAGATGAAGCTCATCGGCAGATTCAAGAAGGAGGATGGAATATAACATTAGAAGAAATAGATGCTTTTATATAAATTTTATATGCACGTGGTATATATTGTGCAAAAGGACTTGAACTGGATAGCTTGTGGTCAAAGAACTGAGGACCACCATTTTTCCAAAATAGAATGTCAAGAAACCAATTTCGTGAAATAATGGGATTTTTACACTTCTACATAAAATAAACAAGATCAAAGCGTCTAGAGACAGACAAATTTGCCCTTACTTCGGATATCTGGAATCGTTTCAGGGAAAATTGATAGACTAACTATACATCAGGTCCTAATGTAACTCTAGATGAACAGTTATTTCCTACAAAAGCTAGGTGTAGGTTTATCCAATACATGCCAAAAAAACCAGATAAGTGTGGAATCAAGTTCTGGTTAGCTGCAGATTTGACTCAAAATATCTGATAAATGGATTCCCGTATGTTGGAAAAGATAACCAAAGTCCATCCAACGTTTCTCTTTCTGAACATGTAGTGCTTCGACTAATAAGTCCATATGAGAACAAAGGTAGAAATGTCACTACGAACAACTATTTTACGACACTGAAGCTTGCAGAGGCATTGAAATCCAAAAACACTAGCCTTGTAGGAACTGTAAAACGCTCATGAAGAGAAATACCAGTCTCTGTAAAAATGTTAAAATCCACATTGTATTCGACTACGGTACTAACCCATAAAGACATGAGTCTAATTGTTTATCAAGGTAAAAAAGATAAAAAAGTTTTGTTGCTAAGTAGTCTCCATCCAAACGTAGAAATTGCAGATAACTCCAAAAAAAACTACCTGATACAATCGCTTTCTACAACGCAACTAAATACGGTATGGACGTGATTGAACAAATGGCAAGGAAATTTACAGTCAAGTCTGCTTCACGTAGATGGCGGTGCAGGTTTTTTTGTAATATTTTGGACCTTGCTGCAATCAATGCCTGAGTGTTATATAAAGCTGTAACTGGGAAATCTATTAGTAGACGGCAATTCATTCAAGACTTGGTTGAAGAACTGCGAGAAAAGTTTGTTCTTTCCCGACATAAAAAGGCGGCAAAAAGAGCATGTGAAGCAATCAATGAAAACGACGGACAAACAAAAACTAAGCGTAACGAGTCCGATGCCACATTTCGAAATGTGAAAATAAAACTAGATATCTGTTCAAAATGTAAAGCACCCATCTGTGGAAAATGTACAAAACTTATTAATCAGTTTTGTACAAAATGCATACAATAAATTGGATTTTATAATCTGTAAAACTAAGTACTGATAAAATTTTTAGTAACTGATAAAATTTCTAATTTTTAATTCCTTGAAATTATGTCTAAACATATTAAAAAGAAATACTCTGTTTTTCCATTGAAATTAGGAAATTTATGTCATATTTTTTTAAAGAGATATGTTATTATACTCAAGGACATAAAATTTTAAATAATATGATTTTGTAAAAATTAAGTTAATTTCTCTTGGTTTATATAAATTATTTAATGTAAATTCTGAGAAATATTGATTATTCTTTAAAAAATAAAATGTTTTAGTGAAATAAATTAAGCGCTTCTGCATATTTTATAAGTTTACAATCTAGGGTCAAATTGACCCGCTCCGTGGTTCTAGGTATATCGAAAGTCCCGCGGTTCTAGTGTTAGATATTAAAATCCACATGCGTATATCAGATTTGCTGCTCCGTTTTGAATTCCCATTCTTACATTGACATGAATAAATGAAGGAATCAGAATCAGTGACAACCGTTCACGAACTACGCAATACATGGCTATCGCGCTCGCAAGTAAGATATACGCGGTTCGTTACTGCGATTTATTTACGTCAAAATACGTCCGAGCACTCGTGACATCGCACAATTTATGAACAGGCGCTCATCAAATAATGATCCCAAACCCAGACTGAGTGCAAAAAGACGCACTTCTCTGGGACGCTCGCAAACTCATATATCGCAGCAGCAGACGAATAAATTTGGGAACAAAACGGAGTGCGGCACGTTTATTTACCCCTTATTCATCTCGATAGAAAGGAATTATTTGGGCAAACACAGACAACGCACACACACATATATATATGTATATGCATATGTATATGTATATATATATATATATATATATATATATATGTATATATATATATATATATATATATTGTGTATATATATATATATTGTGTATATGTATATATATATGTATGTATATATATATATATATATATATATATATATATATATATATATATATATATATATATATATATATATACAGGGTGTTTCATATTGAATGGGGCAAAAAGAAAGCATACCTGTGAACGCTGTAATTATTTTATTTTGATAAATAAAATTTACAGTGAAACTATAGTTATCCAAGATTCTATAGATGTTCTATGTGTGCCCCTCCGGTGACACGATAAATATCTACGTGGTATTCCGTTTCCTGCCACACTCGTGATAGAATATCCTTTGTTAATTATTCAAGCACTTCAGGTATCCGCAGCTTCAGTTGCTGTAAGTCCTTGGGAGATGGAGGCACGAACACTTTGTCTTTCACAAAACCCTATAGGAGAAAATCCGAAAGGGTTAGATCTGGTGACCTCGGTGGCCAACAAAGCAATGGCGTATCGTTTGACCCAGCACGGCCAATCCAGTAATGAGGTAGAGTATCGTTCAGGGACTGACGTACGTGTTTATGCCAATGTGGTGGAGCATCGTCTTGCTGCAGAATGAAGCCGGGAATCGCTTCCTCCAAGTGAGGGAACGATAAACGAAGGCGTTTTAGCGTATACCAAAACACAGTACGATTTCTCCTGCACAGATGGCGCCATTTCGATTAACAGTGTCTCTAGTGGCTATTTCGTAACCGGAAGAATTTTCGCTGTTACCAGATAAAACTTGTATAATTGTAGTTTCAGAATTAATTTGTTTCGGCTAAATTAATCAATTTCAGAATTTGTACTATGCTATTATTTTTGTCCTATTCAACACACTGTATATATATATATAATATATATATATATATATATATATATATATATGTATATGCATATGTATATATATATATATATATATATATATATATATATATATATATATATATATATATATATATATATATATATATGTATATATATATATATATATATGTATATGTATATATATATATATGTATATGTATATATATATGTATATGTGTATATATATATATATATAAACATACATATATATATATATATATATATATATATATATACATATATATATATATATATATATACACACACACAGGGTGTTTGATATTGAATGGGGCAAAAAGAAAGCATACCTGTGAACGCTGTAATTATTTTATTTTGATAAATAAAATTTACAGTGAAACTATAGTTATCCAAGTTTCTATAGATGTTCTATGTGTGCCCCTCCGGTGACACGACAAATATCTACGTGGTATTCCGTTTCCTGCCACACTCGTGATAGAATATCCTTTGTTAATTATTCAAGCACTTCAGGTATCCGCCGCTTCAGTTGCTGTAAGTCCTTGGGAGATGGAGGCACGAACACTTTGTCTTTCACAAAACCCTATAGGAGAAAATCCGAAAGGGTTAGATCTGGTGACCTCGGTGGCCAACAAAGCAATGGCGTATCGTTTGACCCAGCACGGCCAATCCAGTAATGAGGTAGAGTATCGTTCAGGGACTGACGTACGTGTTTATGCCAATGTGGTGGAGCATCGTCTTGCTGCAGAATGAAGCCGGGAACCGCTTCCTCCAAGTGAGGGAACGATAAACGAAGGCGTTTTAGCGTATACCAAAACACAGTACGATTTCTCCTGCACAGATGGCGCCATTTCGATTAACAGTGTCTCTAGTGGCGATTTCGTAACCGGAAGAATTTTCGCTGTTACCAGATAAAACTTGTATAATTGTAGTTTCAGAATTAATTTGTTTCGGCTAAATTAATCAATTTCAGAATTTGTACTATGCTATTATTTTTGTCCTATTCAACACACTGTATATATATATATATAAATATATATATATATATATATATATATATATATATATATATATATATGTAACATGGGAGACAGACACTGGCCCAATAGATATCGAAATCTCCCATGTCACGGTGAGAAGGAGCTGTTAATATTACAACTCACTCCATATCAAAAACGACACATTCGGCTTCTTACGGAGAAGACTTTATTACGTCTACTCAATACCGTTACATGATCAAAAAAGCGCACAGGTTTCTGTTCAGGCGGTTTATATAAACTTTGTCATGTGATCAGGATAGCGATTAGGGATTTGCTGTTGTCGATAAGTCACATGTGGTTTTATGTAATCTGCGCAGAGCTTATCTAAAATATTGGGGGACGCCGCGCATGTTTGAAAAAGGAAGCCATTTAATATTTTCTCTTGAGGTTATTAGAACTTAGAATCAAAAGCGAAATTTAGCTCGTACGCCCAAGGGAATTTAGAATAATGTTAGATTTTAAAATGGTATGGAGTTTTTAATGTTATATATATATATATATATATATATATATATATATATATATATTTATACTTATATTATTTTGAAATTAATAATATAGAAAATTGCAATTACAATACATTTAGATATATAGATGATATATTAGTAATTAATAAAAGTAATAACCCTATAGACTTAAATTTTTACAAATTTTGGTCAAAGCTCATCACCTGACCTAAACGCCATATGGGGTGATCGCTTTCGTCATAGTTCTAGAATAAACTTCGTTATATAATTCTTTCCGCGCGTGGCCTTAAGGGAAAAACTACTAGATTACTTTGGTTGGGTTTGAGGGGTATTGCTTTATTGCAAAAAGGGTGAAAAAATTTGGATTGGCGTTTTAATAATAAAGAAAAGGTTTGAAATTTATTTCATATATATATACCGTAAGATGGGGTCACTTTGCGACAGATTTTAAATTTTTTCTTGTGCCAGCCGATCAGTTTTAAAAGCAGCCCAAAACGAACAATTGCAAAACATTGGTACATGCTTTTCTTACGCAGTGATGTATTCCGCTAAGTCTGACCTTTAATTACCATTCAGAAATTAAAGTTTAAGTGTGTCACAAAGATCCCGAGTGGGGCTATTTTGTAACATCTGTGTCTTCGCCTTGAAATCAAAGAGGAAAATTTACTTGACACAACGTTAGACAGCAAAAATCCTTATCAAAAGCTTGATACACAATTATATATTCCTATTTTAAATATTGGACAATTTTATCAATATCTTTGACATGAAAGTGACCTCGCTTGCCCAAGACAGCCATCAGTTCTTTGGGAAGATGAGGAAATGGATCTTTCGGCACATCTTGCTTCGGCACCAGACATAATATATATATATATATATATATATATATATATATACATACATATTATTGTTACGAATTTTGTAAATACTGCATTTTGTTTCGTTAAAATGGCTTCTATGGAAAAGCTCCTACAGCTATGTATTTGACATGGGAGTCTATGATAATCTCTCCAAATATGAGAGCTATCGACAAATCAGCGATGGATTTTGTGACTTACAGGGTGGTCATAAAAAAAACTTTGCCGATATATGAACCTCTAGCGGCCGCTCCGTTTAACCTATTTCAGATACAGTTATTGAGGGGTATGAGCTCAAGATTCTATGAGCGGTAACAAAGTAGCGCTCACGGTTACGGTTACAGGTACAGAAACTCCGAATTTTCGAATGGCAACCCCCACTTTTTCCTGTCGCAAAATGCTCAGCGTATGCGAAAACCCCCAAGAGCGGTGGAACAGTACATGCAACACAGAAAAAACGGACGCGTTATGCACGCGCAAAAAACAGCTTTGCGAATTGCCAGCAAAAATACGATCGGGGCGCACGGAGGAAATTTGCATATGACAGAGGCAAGACAATAATCACTGATGACAACACAGATCGGAAAAAAGAAAAAAAATTATTCGGATTACACATTTCCACATGTGTGTCATCACATGGCGTTCGCAGAGCTGGTTTTTTTATTGCATGTACAACGCTTCCTTTTTTTGTGATACGCGTACAGTTCCAACACTCTTTAAGGTTTTCGCATGCGCTGAGCATTTTTCGACGGGAAAATGTGGACGTTGCCATTCGAAAATTTCGAGTTTCTGTACCTGTAACCGTAACCGTGAGTGCCACTTTGTTGTCGTTCACAGAATCCCGACACTCATTTCTCTGAGTAACTATATCTGAAATCTCATATAGATCGGTTGAACCTGTATTTTGGTCGCCAGATTTAGCGATATTTCGCCAAATTTGGGGATATTTCGCCAATTTGCCGACTAAACATTTCTGGAAAGTTCTAGAAATATCTAGCTGTGACTGATCTAGCTGTGACTGGCGCTTTGGAAATCTGTAAATATATCTCACATTGATGTTGGAACTCAGTGCAATTTCCTAATGAAAATTGGATGCGTTAACAGCGGTAATTGGCATGTATTGTATTAAAAATTCTGGTATCCTGACTTGTGTGTTTTTCAGAATTTCCTGCTGTACAGTTGTTACGTCTTTTATGTTTGAATCTGTGTATACGCCTCGAGAATTTACAAAATAATAAATTTATTTTGTGTGAACTTTCTGAAAAGATTCTTATACAATCGTAGCGAACCTAGGGAAACGGAACAATATATATATATATATATATATATATATATATATATATATATATAAATATACATATACTACTCGCCACACACGCCAACTCATATATTACAGCAGTAGACGAATAAATTTGAGGAACAAAACGGAATCACGGTACTCGTTTATTTACCTCCATTATTTATCTCGACAGAAAGAAATTATTTGGGCAAACACAGACACGGTAAGTTTTCTCCTGGAAATATTGGCCATATTTTCCGGTGCCGTGCGAGAATAAAATAATCTTTCGCTTAGAGCGGCATATGATGAAAGAGATTTTTGTTTCGTAAGAAGTGCTCCCTTAACTCCATAATTCCAGAAAAAATAGAATCGGGCCCAAATAAACAGTTCTAACAAATTATCAGTCAGTGCGAAATGTATTAATTTTTAGATAACTGCGGTGAAAGTTTTGTTATATGCCCATACATACATACACACAGACACACACTCATGTACATTATATATATATATATATAAATATATACTAGCTGAGTGGCAACCCGATGTGTTGCTTTTTCGATTTAAAATGAAATAGTTTCATTTCTTAATGATTAAAAACCGTTTTATCATTTTAAAAAGTATATTAGAATTTTTAAAAAAGGAAATAATAATTTAAAATTTTCTTTCTCAAATTTCCAGTTTTGGCTTTTGAAATAATTCTTTCAAATTTCCGTTTTCAAATTTTGCTTTTTAGACAATAAAGAAATTCATTCAATTAGAAACAATTCTAATGGTTTTAACTTCTCATTTCCTAAAACTAAAATTATTTCTGGTACTTTAAAATTATTTCTTGATTTCAGTTATTAAATGACTCGTTCTCAGACTCATCCTCAACTAATAATTTTTCCTTTTGGCAACTGAGCAGAATTTCTTTTGAAGAGTAGCGTTCCTGTGTCTATGGCTTTAAATCCTGTCGCAAGATGCTTATTATCAATGTATATGTGCTGAATAGAAAAAATTATTAAGTTAAAGTAAGTTTAAAGTTACCAGTTACATTAATATAAAAATTAAGTTTAAAACCTTCAAAATGTAGAAGGGTCAGATAAATTTAAAAATTAGAAATATATTAAGATTAAATAAATTAAGATTTAAATGAAGAATTAAAAATGATTTAAAGAAAATAAGTTGAAATTAATTATAAAGTTACGCAAAAAATGGCCCTCAGCTAACAAGATGGAAAGTTTGCAAATAAAAGAAAAAAAAGCCCTGTGTCAAACAATTCGCAATGAGATGATTGCAGATTTCCACGGGGGAAAACAAAAAATACCAAGATAGGGAAATTCGGAAGATGCAATACCACCTAGGACCGAACCCACAACTCAGGGTTAACCAGATCAGCGCGATGGCACTGCGCCATGGCAGCACACATTCAGGTGAGCAAGATGGCAGGTATACCGCGGTATAGTCGAATGTAAATATTAATCTCGGGTGGAAAAAGTGCTTAAAAAATAGAAAGACTGTTCTGACGAATTTAAAATTGGTGGTGGAAGAATCCTCATCAGTTGCTCATTAATTAGAAACAAATTTCACGAATTTGCTGGAATTATTAGTGAGTAAAATAATAAGTCGAAAAATTACAAACTCGGCATTCAGTTAAAAGTGAGTTTTGCAAGTACGCTCTTTTAGAATGAAAACATTTTTTTTATTAAATGTATTTGGTATATTTTGGAAGCTGAACACCTAGCAAATGCCGATAAATCGTAAAATTGACATTAATAGGTGCAGAAAATCGAAATATTTGTCCATCAAAATTGTCGATTTCGTGAAATTCGGAAAACTGCTTTGGGGAAAAAGCTTCGTTTGCAATGAAAAAGATCTTTAACTTTATAAAAATGTGTATATCCTTAAAGATGAAGAGTTGTAAAATACATGGAAATAAAAAATTCGTCGATTGGTGGACGGAAAAGTTTAATTTTGCATGCATGAAAATAGTGAAAATTTGCGAAACGGAAAGGAGCTGGCCCACCCGGAATGTCAGCTGTTTCTGCTGTCCACTTCTTTTGAGTTCGGTGGTTTTAATTTAATAATTAAGAAAGTTTACAGTTTTGAAAGTTGAGGATAGCATCAATGGATGCGCGTCCGTCTGCGTATAACGGTACCAGTCGCGATATCCTACTATGCTCGGTTCGCGAGATTAGCCCTTCCCCGTGTCTGCTCACTAACTAACTAACATTTGTTTATCTTCAGCTGTTAATAGTAAGATATATATGTATGTATATATATATATATACATACATACATATATATCTTACAAATTATATATACATATATATATATATTTATTTATTTATTTATAGAAAATTAAGTTTTTTGGAAATTTAAGAAATTTAAGAAATTTAAGAAAAATTAATTTTTGGAGATGAAATATGGATGATGTTTTAAATTTTTTTTCCGGAGTTAAGCTCTTTAAGACACTTTGATGCGTTCGTCAATTGAAATAATTTTTATTCGAATTAAAGGAATGTACATGTATACATATATGCATAGAAACACACCATATATATATGAAGGCCTTATTTGAATAGTGGTCCAACTCCATTCTTATTCATTTTGAAATACAGAGCCTTAAAGTCTAATGAGTGCTCTCTCTCTCTCTCTCTCTCTCTCTCTCTATATATATATATATATATATATATATATATATATATATATATATATACGTATTTTTGTTGAATAAACATTGCTTTTGACAAATCACCAAAGAAAAAAAGTCAAGAGGTGTAACGTCTGGAGATCAATGCGGCCATTGGATGAGACCATCTCGTCCAATCCACTTGTTTGGAAATTCCTCATTTAAAAAGTTTCGTACAATCACACCCCAATGAGTTGTTTTGCAAATGCTTTTGGGGTGCAAATAAGAAATTTGTGGGACAGCAAATATTTGACAACTTTTACAGCCATTTTACAATTTTCGCTTTCACGGAACAATTAGCGCCCTCTGTTGAACATTTTGACACAGAAAAACTCTAATATATTCAGGAACACAACTGTGAATTTCCAGTTCCTATCTTGTACAGTTTTTTTATAAACATTTAAAATGTGTCAAGTTTTTTTGAGACACCCTGTACATTTTATACGATAGCTGTATGAAAAATCTCTTTCAATAATGCACTCACATAGTCGAAGAGATGAGCAAAGAAGGGTCAATCCTCTGCCAGCAAAAACTCGGAACAGTTTTTAATGAAATTATTTCAATGGACTGTTCAGTCATTTATCATTTTTTTTATTTCACGAAAAGAAACAGAACAGTTACTGAGGATGGAAAAGGAAAAAAAAAATCTAGATTTTTTTTCTCTCCAACTTAAGATTTCGAGCTTTTTCCCTTTCATTTTTTTTCCTTCGGGAAAATATTCTCCTTCTTTAATCTCCGTTAGAGTTACTTAATTCGGTGTTTTTTCTTTACGGATCAGAGAAGTCGTGATTCATTGGAACCTTTAGATGAAAATCCGAAGCTTTGAAACGCTTTCGAAGAAGAAACTTAAGTTTTTTGGAGATGAAATATGGATGATGTTTTTAATTTTTTTCCGGAGTGAAGCTCTTTAAGACACTTTGATGCGTTCGTCAATTGCAATCATTTTCATTCGAATTAGAGGCATATACATGTATACATATATACAAGGAAACACACGATATATAGATGAAGGCCTTATTTGAATAGTGGTCCAGCTCCATTCTTGTTCATTTTGAGATAGAGAGCCTTAGAGCCTGTTCACATAGGAGTCCGTTTCGTTGCGTTAAGGGAAAGATGACATTGAGACGAAAATAAACCAATCATAGGCGTTAAAAATTTCATTGCTAATCGTTTGGAGGCCTATGATTGGTTTATTTTCGTCTCAACGTCATCTTTTCCTTAACGCAACGAAACGGACTCCTATGTGAACAGGCCCTTAAAATCTAATGAGTGCTATATATATATATATATATATATATATATATATATATATACAGAGGCTGTTCGCACATTTTTTAGACGATTTTGGTAAGCGGTAATAAAAAATCGTTTGCTGCAAAAGAAATAATTGCAATTGTACAATGTTT
Source organism: Dolomedes plantarius (assembly GCA_907164885.2). NCBI lineage: Eukaryota > Metazoa > Arthropoda > Arachnida > Araneae > Dolomedidae > Dolomedes > Dolomedes plantarius. The sequence continues at coordinate 153,303,817 of OU015500.1, forward strand.
TTAAATGTCAAAATTATCGTCTGCGGCTTGAAAGTTTGGTTTTTATTCAAAATGACGTTTTTAACAAAGCAGTGGTTCAAAGGCTACATTTATGCTCTTTCCGAAAAGAAATATGCATACTCCGTTATCCAAAAACGATGTGAGAGTCATGGTTTTCTGATATCTAAAGCGTCGATAAGTAATATCGTCAACAAGAAAGGGAAAAAAACGTCAAAGTGGAGCGTCAAGTGGGACAAAAATTGCAAACAAGTATCCAAGGAAAAAACAGACATCTTCGACTATTGCAAAGACACGTTGTTTAATGTTAAAAGAAGATCCCCCTAGTCAAAGGACAGTTGCAAAATCATTAAAATGCACGGTATCCACTGTAAACAAAATGATAAACGTTGATTTAAATCTTAAGAAAGCGAAAAAACGCAATGTGCATCGTCTTCTT
>OU015500.1:153309252-153311752 GCA_907164885.2 Dolomedes plantarius
AGGATCGTTTCCGTTCCGGGCATATCTGCTGTAGTTTTAGTTCTTGCGTATTATTCGATTTCTAGGATTGTTCAAGTATGCGCATTCAAGTATAGTGGGAGGACGTATATTTAACATAAATTTTTTTACACCAGTTACAGTATAATGTACACACACACACACGCACACACACACACACACACACACATATATATATATATATATATATATATATATACACACACACCGGGTGACCAGAATTATAACACCCCTACCCTGACCTCCCTGTATATCGAACTACTCAGTGTAAAGGCTTCACATTTTGTAAACATACTATTTAAGACAAGGGGAAACGGGTTTTGTGAAAAAGAAATTTAGTTTAAAAAACACCGGTAGGTGGCACTGTAAAACAGAAATATGAAAAAAAGACTAAAATGATAATAGTATAAAAAAAACACATGCGAAATGAAAAATTTTCCTTTTTAATTTTTATTACCTTATGGAAAAAGGGAAAATAAAAAAAAAGTAAAGTAGCTTTGTAAAAGTAAGGAAAAAGTAAACTGACATTGTAACTGCAATTTCACACTGTAAGCACAAAATTTGTGTGTATATATATATATATATATATATATATATATATATATAAATATTCATATATATATATATATATATATATATATATAAATATTCATATATATATATATATATATATATATATAAATATTCATATATATATATATATATATATATTTACATAAACCCATGGTTTGGAGCCGTATTCTGGGTGTAAAAGAGGATAAAATTGGAGGAATGTCATTTTTATCAGTGATTGCTGTGCCGCGGCTAGAACGCGCTTTGCTTGAGAAGCACTTGTATGAAGAAAAAGAAAATGCTGCAGCTATGCGTCGAGAGTTTCGCCGATTTAAGAATTTGCACAAAGGACCATTTCTTCCACAAGCTCTCAGGAGAGTGATCGCTCGATCTGAGAAAACTGGACATTTTGGTGTTCAACCGGTTCGAGGTCAAAACTTGTGCGCTCAGGTGTCGTTGAATATGTTGTCAACACTATTGTTGAACAGTCAATGGATAATCTTCTAGGCTGTAGCAATGCACGTGCAGTGTCGCGACACTTGAGTGTTCCCAATAGCACAGTGTGGAACGTACTGAGAAAAATGATGCATTGTATCCCGTTAAAAATCAGTCATAACAAATATCTGTTGGAGAAGCGACACGGAGAAACGATTGACCTTTGCAATGACAATTCTTTATAGAGTCGAAGTGGATGTCTCGTGGCCACGGAAGATTCTGTGGACTGAGGAGGCTCTTTTCCACCTCAGTGGAACAGTGAACACCCATAATTGTCGTATCCAGGACACGGAAAATCCCTGTATCTTCCAAGAGATTTCACTCTACTGACCGAAAGTTACAGTCTGGTGTGGATTCACAGCCACATTCGTTCTTGGACCTTTCTTTTCGAAGAGGCTACTCGCAATGGCCCTGTGAAATGCACCGTGACGGCCAACAGGTACAAAAGGATGCTTGAAACTTTTGTTGTACCCCATTTGCAACAGCGGCAATGTCATGATTCAGTTACTTTTATGCCAGATGGAGCGGCTCCCCGCATTGGACTCTGTACAGCAGTTTCTTCGGCAAAGTTTCACTAATGACAGAATAATCAGTCGGCAAATAACCTGGTCATCTCGTTCTCCGGATCTTAATCCGAGTGATTTTTGTTTGTGTGGACACTTAAAAAATCTTGTTTATCGAAGACTTCTAGTAACCTTGGAAGACTCGAAAGAAGGTATTTCTCTGCATGTGATAAACATTGTGTGGCGGTGAAACGAAAGTAGTTATGAATTACTACTCTATGGGGGGTGGGTGATGGATAGATATAGTATGGGGTGTGGTTCATGCATTGCAAGAATTAAATTAGAATTCGTTGCAACCTTAACGATTGAAAACAACTGTGGTGTGAAATGACAGATGAATTTATCGATTAAACACATATTACACAATACACTCCTACCATATATCTCATAATTCCTCTATACATATCCCTTACAAATGCATTACTCTACTATGTTAATTATCTACGACACTCAACACATACATTTCCCTCATTCAGTTATTATACCACCATCTTATATAAATTCATTCATATTAACCTGGCACAATTTACTGACATGATGATAATTCCACTCATTTATATATGTTAATTCAATCGCGCCCTACGAGTTGAATTCTTATTATCAACTATTCTTAATTGGGTGAAGTAGTGATTATGCACATAATTGGGAGGAAAGGAGGAAGTACGGTACCTTCATTGCTGATGCGAGATTGCAGCGGCGTTGGTCCTTCGTCTGGGAATGGCATTGTCTTGAGGCACTAGGATTGTTCGTAGAAACATTCACTGGTATTGTTTATAGACGAAATCCGTAGTTCGGCGTCGAACAACTATACTTCGGCTGGTGGGTCCTACTGGATCGGGAACCTCTCTTGCATCTGGCGTCATCATTGCTTC
>OU015500.1:153316752-153356796 GCA_907164885.2 Dolomedes plantarius
AAAAAGAAAAAATTCCCAATTCAAATTTTTATTTTTTTATTTTACCCTTTTTAATCGCAATTATTTTATATATCCTTTCAAATTTGATGGATTGATTAGTTCATAATATGTATAGTTATATGTATAGTTCATCATATGTATGTTATAGTGTATGTAACGGAATAGTAAGTTTTCCTGGTTGCACTGTATTGGTGTTTTAATGATGATGTTAATATGTTGTATCGCTTTTTGTTATTTGATAATGTTCTAGGCTTCTACACTTCAAATAGCCAATTCTTGGTAAAATGGTACTTTCACAGTAAATCATGATCATTTCTTTTGTGTATGTCAATTTTGGAAATTTTACACCCACATCAGTGTTCGGGGGTTCCATCTCGAGTTGTGCCTATAGTCACGAATTTTCTAAATCGGGTCCTGCTTGTAGCAAATGGTGGTAGAAACGCAAGATCTTTGACATATCCCCAGAGGAAGAAGTCACATGGGAATATGTCCGGTGACCTAGGAGGGTAGCTGTGTAGAACCCCATGCGACTTCTTGGGGATATGTCAAAGATCTTGTGTTCATACCACATTTGCCAACAAATGTACCCGAACTTAAGCAACGCATTTGTGATGCTTTACAAACAGTTAATAGTGAAGCATTGGAACATGTTTGTCAAGAAATGGCATATCGCAATGATATTATACGGGTGACTAAAGGAAGTCATATCGAACATTTGTAGAAAAAAATTTTAATTTATATGCAGTGGAATCTCGATCTATCGTTTTTCAAGGGAACGACTGAAATGAACGATAAATGCGGGAAAACGATAGATGCAGAGACATAACAAAGCAATATGATTGTTGGGACTGGATAAAATGAACGACACATACGGAAAAACGATGGATCCGAAAACGACCGATCGAGATTCCACTGTATATATATATATGTCAAGAAATTTATTGGAAAAGAAATAATTAAGTTAAAATTTAAAGGGGGCTTTGGGATAGTTTATTTCGTGGTATTAAACGTCACTGCTTTAAGATTTCAGCACGCGCTTCGCGCGAAATAGGAGGGAATTTCCACGTTTCATTAGATAACGTTGATTCGCGTCTGTGGTCGTGCGAGCTATCTATTTTTAGAGCAACCACGGGCTTGCGAGGAGTGAAGCTGTTACGTAATTTCAGTGATGGAGAGGATTCAGGAATATTTCATAGACATCACAGGGCATTCGCGAAAGTTTTGCGCCTAAGTTTTAACAAAGGGTTTAGCAGAGCGCGTGATAGACCTCAATGCTGTCGGATGTGTGTTTCGCGGCGGCTCTAAATGCAAAATGGCGAATAGTAAGCATGCTGCTTTGGAGCTTTGGTTCGATGAAGATAAATAAACTAAATTAGTTTCAAGGATGGACTTATGTATTTCATTTCTACCACTCGCCACCAGTATTAAGATGATGACTGCTTAAAAGAATAAACAGGGAAAAATCAACCCTGTCATATATATATATAAAATGCAGATTTTCGTCATCAAGTGAGATCATAATACCTCGAATTAAAAAGGAACTTCTGTCAGCACTCGCAAAATGAGCCCATTAGAGCATTGACAATTTCTTCTGCCATTGGCGACCATTTTTCAAAATTCTCGCTTAAGTTTGAAAAGAAAAATTATAAAAACCTCCCTGTAAGCGTCTGAGGCAAAGTGATGAATGCTCATGCACGGCTGGGAATGAAAACCGATAAAAAACCCCTCCTTCCCGAGCTTTTAAAAAAGACTTTTAAGACTCGATCGATGCATCTCGAGTGGATTTTAATGAAACAGCTCCAGGTGACAACGAGTCACGGATCGACTACAAAAAATTACTTGCATGCAAACACACACACATATGTGTGTTGTGTGTGTGTGTGTGCGTGTGAGCGTATTCATATATATATATTTATTTATTTGTGTATGTATCTACGTTAATATACATATATGTATATATATGTATATATATATATATATATATATATATATATATATATATATATATATATATATATATATATATATACATATATATATATATATATAAACACATATATATATACACACACATATATATATATATATATATATATACAGTGGTACCTCCCTTAATGGACACTCCCGATTAGCGGACACCTCTAATGAACGGATATTTTTACGAGTCCCAGTCCTTTTATGTAGTACAATTCATGTTATTCCCTCTGGTTAGCGGACATTCCGAATAGCGGACAGGTATTTTTGAAAAACTTTCTTGGCAACGTACGTAAATTTTTTTGGCAAACATTTCAAAATTATTCTAACAAGCAAACTAAAAATATATGCTTATGAGTCTTTAGAACGAATTTCTCCGGACTCCTTCCTTCCGTGCTTCACACATTAGAATTCAACCCAAAACTGTGCAAAATAGCATTCCACTGCCCATCCCCACACCCTTTCTGTCTTCCTATTCTTCCAAATCTACCCGTGTTTCTTGTAGTTTAGAGGCGCGAAACCTGTTTTGGGAGGCTTGGTCATTGTTCCCTGGCGAGGCTAAAACTTTTCTTGTCTATTCAGTTTAGTGCGACGGTGCAAACTGATTCAGATCGTGTTAAAATGGCGCCGAAAGCGAAGAGATTGAATTTGAAAGAAAAAATTGAACGTTTTGGAAGTTGCTGAAAAGAAAAAGCCGAGAGTTCGTAACCTTGCCGAACGTTTCCACGTTGGTAAAACGCAGATTTGTGCACTTTTGAAGGACAAAGAAGGAATTCGAAAGATATGGGTCCGAAATTCGAATGGATATTTGAAAAATTTGAAGTTTCGTAAGGCAGAAACAAGCGAAATTGACGAAGTGTTGATGATGTGGTTTCGTCCTGCTCCTGCGAATTACATTCCTGAAAGTGTTGTTTTGCTCCAGGAAAAAGACAGAGGAGTCGGTGAAAGTTTGGGATTAGAAACTTTTAAGGCCTCAAATGTATGGCTGGAAAAATTCCAAACACGTCACAACACATCTTTTAAACAGATTTTTGGCGGAGAAAAATCTGTAAATTCAAATGAAGTAACAGATGGATTGGAAAGCTTAAATCTTTGTGCAAAGGATATGATGACAGAGAGACATTTTCAATGCCGATGAGACTGGTCTCTTTTACCGCGTCCTTCCGGACAAGACCTTATGTTTTAACCCTTTGAAGGGCGCCGTTTGCACAGTGCAAACGCCTAAATCTAGTCTTTTTTTCATTTGCATTCAATGTATTAATGCAAATGAAAAATGAGCAGTTAAATAAGCAGAAAAAGGGCTATTACTGCCATCTGTCGTCAGTTTAAAGAAGTAAAACCATTTAGTAATATTAAATTGGAAAATTTTTCAAGATTCTTTAGGTTAAAAACCTCGGGAAAAAAATCTGCACGGTGCAAACATGGGAGGTTCTTGCCCCTGAAAGTGTTAAGGGGGGGAAATGTAGTGGCGGGAAAATTTCTAAAGAGCGGCTCACTCTTTTCCTGTGTTGAAACATGCCGGGAGACTTCGAAACTCCAGTTGTTACTGGAAAATCCTAGATGTTTCAAGAACATTGATGTGAGAAAGCTTAGAGTTTCGCGGTAGTCAAATATGAAAGCGTGGAAGACCACTGAGATAATGAGCGATTGGTTGGTGGAGTTAGACAACAAAATGAAAAAAAGGGAGAAAAATCCTTCTGTTCATGGACAATACTACTTCCCACCCTGATGATTTAACGCTCAAAAATGTTAATTTAGTTTTCTTGCCTCCTAACATCATTTCAATGCTACAGCTACTTGATCAAGGAATTATCCAGAGTTTTAAAGTACGATACAGAGAGCTGCTTCTGAGACATGTGAAGATTATCTCCTGTAAATCCAGCGAAGAGTTAGCAAAATCGATGCAATATCCTGCAATACGTCAGCCCTTAAAAAGGTAGAACCTGGGTGCGTTCTAAAATATTAAAAGAAGGCGGAATATTTTAGTGCAAGCGAAGTGGCAACTGACGGTACTACTGGAAAAGCGAAAAAGAACTTGCGGATCTAGTAGCTAATTTGGATTCAAATGTCAGCATTGAAGAGTATGTCAATATCGACGACGATTTATCCATTCCGGAAGAAAACCTGCATGTTTCCAATTTCGTTCATCGGGACAGCACTGAAGCACTGGCACTTTCTGACGATGATGATGAGGAATCGCCAATGGAAGAGTGCAAAATCAAAGATTATTCGAAAGCACTGAACTATTGCGAACAATTAAAGTTCTTTCTGTACAATGAAGACTCGGAGGGGGGGGGGGGAGGGCTAGCAAAGCTAAATCTTATGAAGATTCACCTTGATAAACAGGTTTTCTATGTAAAAAAAAGTTATTAAACATTGTTAACAGATTTTTTTCAGCAGTGATTAAAATAATTTAGTTCCTATACATTGCATTTTGGGATTATTTAATGCAAGATAAAAGGATTAGCACACAATTAGGAGGTAAAGCAGTAAATAGTTATTATTTTCTTATTTAATTAATTTTTCCTTTTTAATTAAAATTGTAGCTGTAATTTTCAATCAAATGTCAAACACAAGTGTAATAACTTTTCTTTATAAAAAGGTTGTCTTACGCAATAGAGGTAACCTCCTAATAACGGAGAAAAATTTCGGCCCCGTGATTGTCCGCTTTTCGGAGGAACCACTGTATATATATATATATATATATATATATATATATATATATATATATATATATATATATATATATATATATATATATATATATATATATATATATATATATATATATATGTTAATTTTACAATTTCAACTTTAACTATTCCTGAAAAGAAAAACGAAATGAAAATTTTTACAGATCTCTTTCATATAATGAAGTTTATAAAAAATCAAGTATTTGAGTTCAACTCGAGAAGGGAGAAACGAACGCAAGAGTGATACAGGAATGTTCAGTTGATACAGAAATGTTTATAAATAATGTCGAACGACATGGAATGGGTGGATCCACTCGAAACATCCAGACTGTTGTGAAAAGAAATCACCGGGGAGCATTTTTTACGGTACAGCTAAACAGGAATTCAGAAAGGTTTTCTACACTGCGGATTTCAAACGCTTTTTAATAGATCAAAGTTGAACCGATTTACATTTAGAAGAGTTTCAATGACTGATTCTAAATTTACAATATATATACATACATACATACATACATATATATATATATATATATATATATATATATATATATATATATATATATATATATGTGTGTGTGTGTGTGTGTGTGTGTGTGTGTGTGTGTGTGTGTGTGTGTGTGTGTGTGTGTGTCTGTGTCTGTGTCTGTGTGTGTGTGTGTGTGTGTGTATATATACACTCTGTCACAAAAAAATATATGCACAGAAGAAATCGAGCTACTATCACGAAATTTGACAGGAATGTAGTCTGGTAAGAGATATGCAAATAATTAAAATTTCGACGCCAATGAGACAAGGGTAAACGCGCTATGGGCATATAAGGTGCGCTGCTGGGAGATTTTAAAAGCATGATTGCTCTAAATCTGTCGACTTGGATGGACGGTATTGTGGCTAGAGAGGCTTCTGAGACGTAACCGGTGACAGTACGAACAATTGCGGGACTTTGAGAGGGGGCGTATATTAGGCCTCAGAGAAGCAGGTTGGTCGAACAGGTGTATCGGTCACCACCTCGGTCGGATCGATATGTTAGTTGGTCGGGGGTGAGTTGGTCGGGTGGGGTCAGGGCGTCCGAGGAACAGAAATGAGCGCGAGAATCGCGCAATCATAAGAGCGGTCACGTCAGCACCAACAACATCGCTAGAATCGGTTCAACGCCATTTACCACCTTCCAGACATCCGGTGGTATCTAGGGAAACCATTCGGAGACGACTGGCAGACGCAGGTATAAGGAGCCGACGTCCATTAAAACGCCTACCACTGACCCCACAGCATAGGGAGCGATTACACAAGGTGTGACAGTATGGGGAGCGATTTGTTGGGACCCACGATCACTTCTAGTCTTCCTTCAACGCACTTTGACGGCCGCACTTAAGTGGACGAGATTTTAACACCAGTTGTACTGCCTATGCTATGAAGTCACCCAAGTGCCATTTATCAGCAAGACCCTGCTCGTACACATACTGCGCGACTCTCCCCACAATGTCTTTAAGGATATGACGTACTATCATGTCATGCCAGGTCACCAGACCTCTCTAAATAGAGCATGTCTGGGACGTGCTCGGAAGGCAATTGCAGCCGTCCCGGAATACTGGTGAATTAGCTGCCCAGTTGCAGAGATTATTGATTGATCTTCCGCTGGAGGTCATAGGTGACCTCATTGATTCAATGCCACGCCGTTTTTCGGCTTGTATAGCTGCCAAAGGCGGATTTACTATTTACCGATTTGTAACCTTTTTCATGCCATATCTTCTTAATAAAACGTTCTGTTCTTCTGAATTTGTAATTCGTTTGCTTATCTCCTCATACACTACGTACATATTAAGTTTCGAGATAATAGCTCGTTTCCTTCTTGGTGCATATATTGTTTTGTGACAGAGTGTACATACATACATACATATATATATATATATATATATATATATATATATATATATATATACACTATCTGGCAAAAAGTATCTGGACAACCCCCTAAAGAAGTGGATCTGTCAGGTGACGTAATTTGATGCGTAACCGAAAGCTATAAAAGTATTGTTAGTGGTTTGTCAGGTCATATTTATGCGCTTGTGAGACAATGAGTAAGTCATAGGAGCTTAGTGACTTTATAGTGGGCATTATAGTGGAATCATGGCATTATAATGGGATGCCACCTTTGTGGGAAATCAGTTCGTGAAATTTCGGACATTCTGCAGAAGCGAAAATCCACTGTGAGGGATGTAATTGTGAAGTGGAAACGCAGAGGCAGTGAAATTGCAGTAAAACGAAGTAGCAGGCTGAAAAAAGTTAGTGACCGCTGAAAAGGGTAGTGAAACAAAATCGCAAGTCCTCGTTGATTGAAATCTCTCTGGAGTCCAAAGTTCCCCGTCGTCATTGCTAGTAGCAAGACTGCTCCAGAGTTAAAAAACCTGGGATTCCATGGCCTTTCAGCCTCTCACAAGCCGAAAATCACTCCCTAGAATGTGAAGCGTCGATTGTAATGGTGCAAAGCTCACCGTTAATGGACTGTGGACATGTGGAAAAATGTTCTTTGGAGTGATGAATCTCGATTTATAATCTGGCAGTCCGATGGACGCGTCTGGGTTTGGCGGATGTTCGGCGAGCGCTTCTTACGTGACTGCATTGTGCGACTGTTAAGTTTGGTGGTGGTAGCAACATGGTGTGGGGGTGTTTTCCATGGTTTAGAACGGGTTCCTTAGTTCCCGTGAATGGAAACATGAACTCTGAGATGTATGGGGACATTCTGGACAATCCTACTCTCCCAAATCTATTGCCATATTTCGGGGAATGCCAATTTCTCTTCCAGCAGAATAACTGCTCCATTTGCACATCGAGAATTGCGCAGGCGTATTTTTACGAAATGTTTGTTCAGAAACTGGACTGACCTTCTCAGAGCCCCGATCTAAATACCATTGAACACCTATGGGACGAATTAGAACACAGATTACGTAGCCAGCCAAATCGACCATCCTCACTGCCAGCACTCACTTCATCTGTGATGGACGCCTGGAAGCCAATTACTATGGACACCTATCAAAAACTGGTGGAAAGTCTCCCGAGACGTGTGCAGGCTGTCATCAATGGAAAAAGAAGACCAACATCATACTAATATATGCCTCAAGACTCTCCGAGTCCGTACCACTGGGCGTCCGGATACTTTTGGCCAGATAGTGTATATATATATATATATATATATATATATATATATATATAGATCAATATATATATATATATATCAATATATATATATATATATATATATATATATATATATATATATATTTACACAATCGATTCTAGAATTGCACTTATAGATAATGGAACCAGCCCATCATCATCACTACCATAAACTAACGTGGAAACATCTGCATTGTCCAAAATGCTCTCCGATAACATTGCACGCATTATTTTTTATTCTTTTTAGATTTTTAAGCCATGTTAAATTAAAAATGAAACAGAGTAAATAAATAATCGGTTCTTTTCCTTGGACTGCGTATTTCAATACCGTTTATAAAAAATATGGGCAAAACAAGAGAATTTGGTGTGTATATAGTGTATGTATATGGTAAAATCTTTTTCTATTTGAAAAATGCAATAAATCTAATATCTTCACTATACGTAATCATGAAAAGCTCCCAGAGTATTCTGACTGAGAATTCTGACTGAGAGAAGAGATCAAAAAACGACACATGGACATAAACAGTCCTTACCTCCAAGATAAATCAAAGATAATCCAATCGAAGGAGAAGACGTACAGAAGATAAATCGACATCGTTTGGACAGAAGAAGATGGATGTTAGTTCTGTTATATCCCACCGTCGGACTATTAAAAAAAGTAAGAGACCTTAGGATAACAGTTTAGTAGGTTTATAGCTAAACCTTATCTTCAATTCTGCCATCGAGTAAGAAACAAAAAAATTACTGCATATATATATATATATATATATATATATATATATATATATATATATATATATATATATATATATATAAATATATAAATACAGTCGAACCCGCTAAATGGGATATCGGTTAAAAGAATATACAGTTTAATGTAATGAATTTTCAATGTACCAAACCACTGTAATTTGCTTCTGTGTTAAATTTCCCGCTTAATAGAATATCAAGTTTTGAAGCTATCCCGATTAAAGGAATAATTTTTAGCCATGGCGATATCGATCTTTATCTATTTCTCACACTTCTTTTCACAATTTTTCTCTGTAAAGTACAATAATCAATGTTCAGTATCTGAATGTATTTCAAAGCAATTTTTTCACTTCGCAGACAGCGTGCAATTGCCGGAAATGGCAAATTCTTGGATTTGAAGGGCCAATCAGTGATGTTATTTTCTATTGCTCCCCTCCCCCTTATTGCTCGTCCGCTCAGCCTACGTTTCCCTATTCAGAGAATGAACAATAAACTTCACCCCGAGATGAGAGCTAGAGAGTTGGGTGGTGGTGGTGAAGGAAATGTCAAACATCAACAGGTCCTTATCTTGAAGGGGACGGAGATTACCAGCTATAATGAATCTCTTCAAAGAAACGCAACATTTAACCTGGGGAATCTCTAGCCTTGAACATTTAACTGTACATTTTCTACGGCGATTAGTTCGACAGTTTGCTTTCGTGAAATCAGTGTCTCTTCGCTCGCGTGAAATCAGTCATCTCTCTTTTGCTTTACTATAATGTCTTCGAGACTAAAAGATCTTACTTTAAAAGAAAAAGTAAAAGTTATTGAATTTGCAAAAGTAAATAAGTGTACGCAATTAGAAATCGTAAAAAAGTTTGAGATATCCCAAGCTCAAGTTTCGAAATTGTTTAAAAATAATGAAAAAGTCTTGAACGACTGGAAATGCAACAAAAATCTTAATCAAAAACGAAAACGTACTGGAAAAGAATCTGAAGTTGAAGATGCTCTTCTTCAGTGGTTTGCTGAAAAACGAGCTTGTAATATTCCTGTTAGTGGATTATTATGGAACCAGAAATCTGAAGATTTAGCACAACAGTTAAATATTAAAGCTACAAATGGTTGGTTGTGCAGATGGAAAGGAAGAAGCCAAATTTATTTAAAAAAAATTCACAGTGAAGCAACTGATGCTGATGAAGTCAGTGCCAGATCTTGGAAAAATGTAGTATTACCTGCTTTATTACAAGACAAAAGTTCTTCTTGTATATATGACTCTGACAAAACAGTGCTTTATTATAGAGCAATGCTTGTGTGACTTTATGCTTAAAAGGTGAAAAACTTGTTGGAAAAATCCCGAAAGACAGACTGACAGTTTTATGCTGTACTAATGCTGACTTTTTGTAATCGGGAAATCCAAAAACGCACGATGGTTTAGAGATGTAAAATGTCTTCCAGTTAAAAACAAAGCGAATTCAAAGGTTTGGATGTCTGCTAATTTCTTTCAAAACTGGTGAGTGTCATTTGACAATGAGATGAATAAGAGGAAAGGAAAAGCTATCCTTTTTATCGATATTTGTAAAGCCCATAAAATCACGTAGGACTAGAAAATGTAGAACTTCATTTATTGCCTTCGAATACTACAGCTATTTTACAGGCAATGAACCGGGGAATTATATCACTTTTTAAGAGGAATTATAGAAAAGAAGTCATTAAGAAGATCATGGCCTGCATAGATGATACTAGTGGATTTTCTGTCAATAGTTCAACTTGTAAAGTTATTAGAAACATTTAATTCTTACAGCTGTTCATATGATGAGTAAATCATAGAATAAAATTTCCTCTGAAGCATTTAAAAATCGTTTCGTAAAATGTAAATTTTCAACAGACGTAAGAAATGATGAATTAAATGATGAATCAATTACAAATGCAAATGATTTACCACCAGAAGGAATGACAGAAGAAAAGTTTTCCAATTTTGTAAACTTCGACAATGACTTGGAAGAATGTGGTGAAACTTCAGACCCTCAACTTGATCAAAGCGAAGTCTATGAAGATTAATTTGATGAAGAATGTAAAATTAAAAATGTTTCTTCACATGTTGAAGTTAATAACACTTGTGATATTATAAGACGTTTCTTGGAAACGAAGCCAAATGCAGACTTTCATTTGGCTTTATAAACTAGAAAATCAAATAACAGATTTGCTACATTCACAGGGCAGTAAACAGTATAAAATATCCAATTTCTTTAGCAACAAATAAGAAACATTGTCATTATTTTCCAAAACCTAAAGGAAATATGTATATTCTACAATAAAATTAGCTCATTTTTCATTAAATTTCTAAATTTTAATGTGTTTAAAGTGTTTCTTACTTTTAATTAATAGATTGTTTGTTAATTATAATAGTTTAAATATGCCTACCTTAAATGGTTTAGGAAATTTTAATGCTTTCTTGGTTTAACTGTAACTTGAAAGATTGTGGGCGTATCAATGTGATCCCGGATAATGGAATATCTCGCTTATTAGAATAATTTTTCGTGGCAAATTGGCTATTCCATTATGTGGGCTAGTATGTATATATATATATATATATATGTATATATATATATGTATATATATATATATATATATATATATATATATATATATATATATATATATATATATATATATATATTTATTTATTCATGTGCATGTGTATACAAAATATAGATGTCTGCAATATTATGATTATATATATTACCGTCACTGTGTGAAACCAGGCATTGTACATAATACCGAGGAAATCTATAGAATGCAGAAAATGGGTCATCAAATTGCCTAATAATCGCCTAATATTTCCCAAAATGGCAAAGTATAAAATAATCCAGCCAGTGACGATTTTATCGTGATGTGGCGATGCACGTAACTTTCAACGCTCTTCTCAACCGGAAAGCGTTGAGTGCTTCCACCATTTTTGCCCTCCGGACTTTTATCAGCCGTGAGACGATTTTCATTTTGCACAGAAAATGCTAGCCCATACTGTGCTGCATGAAAATGGTGGAGCAAGATGTAGTTTTTGTCCGAGGAAAAATCACCGCATGTTGACAAGAAATTACGATTCAATGAAAAACTATCTAAAGTCCGAGCCAATGCTGCTAAAGACTGCGCTTTTCTTAGGAAACACTTACCAAAAGTTAGTGACCGATGGGAAAAAGGCTAAGACGAATTCTGAGAGGGAACCACATTGACTGATAAATCACTATAACGTGATAACCTTAGAAAAAAATAATAAGTTGATTTAAATTGTTAAAGACGGTGTGAGTGGCATGCAATTTCTCTCTCTGGCTAATGTCCCTGGGGGATGACGACATTACACCTCAGTCCGGTGTACATATGAATACAAGACATAGAAACAGACAAACGACACAATCACAGATGAATTTTATTGACAAACGATGACACAGGCGATGGACGATGGGTTGCAGCTCCCCTTTCTAGACGGGGCTACATTTGCAGGCGGAACACTGACCGGTTCCCCAGAATACAGCCAAGTCTTATGCGGGAATCAAACCCGCACCCTCGGCGTGGCAGGCCGATGCCTTTAACCACTTAGCCACTGGGCGACAATGCAATTTATTGTCTTGGACTATGAGTTATTTAACGTACTTCACGAGGTTCATCCGTCCATTCGCCGATAAAGCTGTGACAGAATTTAGAAAGAAATTTTACCCAAGCACTAGATCATTACACGTAATGATACTGAAATCTACATTTGCCTTTGTTAATCGTACCAGAAAAAAAATAATGTTAAAAAGGGTGGGGTGAAGCCAACGTTTTTTTTTCTGATTTCTGTTCCCGTTGTCAGGTCGATCTCATCGAATTCAGTCCCAACATGATAAGGAATCTATATATATATATAACGCGTAGGTATGCGGCACAAAAATCGACGATATTTCTACACTCCGAATGGCAACAGCTGCAACTACCACATGTAAACATTAGCGGCCATCCACAATTTGCAACCGCGTGTCAACATGGATTTACGCACTGAAACCAGGAATGCTCGAAAGCGAGCTGCACGATCAAGTGAAAATTAGGAATAGTCTCAAGAAAGAAAGCGAAGAAATAATTCATTAAGAGAGAGCATAAATGATCGCGAGGTTAGGCTTAACCGTCGCCGGCATAGCAACCGATAGCCAGTAATAGTTAATTTTCTACATTTTTTTCAGTATTTGCTGAATTTTTACTCAATTTTACAATTGAAGAAATTTTCCCAACAATTTATTATTTGACATGATTAAGTGTAGATATCTAAATTGCGAACAATAGTACATACGCAGAGTGATGTAATACACACTATATTTTAGTACTTGCTTAATTTTTACTCTTTTTTAAGTGAAATTTTTTCCCCCAACAAATTCTTATTTGATGTAATGATAAAGTGTAGATATCTTAATTTTGAAAAAATAGTACATACAGAGAGGGATATAATTTTTAAAATCATTGGTGTTGGGTTTCTCAGTCTGTAACTCTGTTCTGTAGTAATGGAAACTCATATTTTTTTTATCACGATGTTTTAGAATCAGCCTTGCGGAGAATACCCCTTAACAACGTATATTTATGATGATAAGTAATGGTAACATTTCTTACATATGTTACTTTCGGTTGAGTTGTTTTGCAAAAGAAATATAAAACTAAAAGTGACCATGCTGGTCGCGCAGCGGCTAGTAATAATTTATAATAGCGTACGAAGATCATCTCCTGAAGTTTGTGTGTACTAATGACTCTGGCATTAAAAAAAACGGAAGAAGTATCGTACTTCATTGATTTACGTTCGTTGCTTGGAGCACCATCCATTCTACAGTCCGACAACGACAGAGAATTTGCGAATGGTGGCGGGAAACCTAAACAAGTTGTGGCCGACTTTAAAGTTCGTACATAACAAGCATCGGCGCTCACAAAGGCTCGGTAGTATGAAATGTGATATTCAGGACATTGAAAGTATATATATTTTTTGGAAGTAAGATGAATAAACTGACTGGTTGACTGAGGGACTACACATCGGCGCTCACAAAGACTCGGTAGTAACAAATGTGATATTCAGGACATTGAAAGTATATATATATTTTGGAAGATGAATAAACGGACTGGTGTGATCGCGGGACTACACATCGCTCACAAAGCCTCGGTAGTATCAAATGTCATATTCAGGAAATTGAAAGTATATATATTTTTTGGAAGTAAGATGAATAAACTGACTGGTTGACTGAGGGACTACACATCGGCGCTCACAAAGGCTCGGTAGTATCAAATGTGATATTCAGGACATTGAAATAATATATATTGTTTGGAATTAAGATGAATAAACTGACTGGTGGACTGAGGGACTACACATCGGCGCTCACAAAGACTCGGTAGTAACAAATGTGATATTCAGGACATTGAAAGTATATATATATTTTGGAAGATGAATAAACGGACTGGTGTGATCGCGGGACTACACATCGCTCACAAAGCCTCGGTAGTATCAAATGTCATATTCAGGACATTGAAAGTATATATATTTTTTGGAAGTAAGATGAATAAACTGACTGGTTGACTGAGGGACTACACATCGGCGCTCACAAAGGCTCGGTAGTATCAAATGTGATATTCAGGACATTGAAATAATATATATTGTTTGGAATTAAGATGAATAAACTGACTGGTGGACTGAGGGACTACACATCGGCGCTCACAAAGACTCGGTAGTAACAAATGTGATATTCAGGACATTGAAAGTATATATATATTTTGGAAGATGAATAAACGGACTGGTGTGATCGCGGGACTACACATCGCTCACAAAGCCTCGGTAGTATCAAATGTCATATTCAGGACATTGAAAGTATATATATTTTTTGGAAGTAAGATGAATAAACTGACTGGTTGACTGAGGGACTACACATCGGCGCTCACAAAGGCTCGGTAGTATCAAATGTGATATTCAGGACATTGAAATAATATATATTGTTTGGAATTAAGATGAATAAACTGACTGGTGGACTGAGGGACTACACATCGGCGCTCACAAAGACTCGGTAGTAACAAATGTGATATTCAGGACATTGAAAGTATATATATATTTTGGAAGATGAATAAACGGACTGGTGTGATCGCGGGACTACACATCGCTCACAAAGCCTCGGTAGTATCAAATGTCATATTCAGGACATTGAAAGTATATATATTTTTTGGAAGTAAGATGAATAAACTGACTGGTTGACTGAGGGACTACACATCGGCGCTCACAAAGGCTCGGTAGTATCAAATGTGATATTCAGGACATTGAAATAATATATATTGTTTGGAATTAAGATGAATAAACTGACTGGTGGACTGAGGGACTACACATCGGCGCTCACAAAGACTCGGTAGTAACAAATGTGATATTCAGGACATTGAAAGTATATATATATTTTGGAAGATGAATAAACGGACTGGTGTGATCGCGGACTACACATCGCTCACAAAGCCTCGGTAGTATCAAATGTCATATTCAGGACATTGAAAGTATATATATTTTTTGGAAGTAAGATGAATAAACTGACTGGTTGACTGAGGGACTACACATCGGCGCTCACAAAGGCTCGGTAGTATCAAATGTGATATTCAGGACATTGAAATAATATATATTGTTTGGAATTAAGATGAATAAACTGACTGGTGGACTGAGGGACTACACATCGGCGCTCACAAAGACTCGGTAGTAACAAATGTGATATTCAGGACATTGAAAGTATATATATATTTTGGAAGATGAATAAACGGACTGGTGTGATCGCGGGACTACACATCGCTCACAAAGCCTCGGTAGTATCAAATGTCATATTCAGGACATTGAAAGTATATATATTTTTTGGAAGTAAGATGAATAAACTGACTGGTTGACTGAGGGACTACACATCGGCGCTCACAAAGGCTCGGTAGTATCAAATGTGATATTCAGGACATTGAAATAATATATATTTTTTGGAAGTAAGATGAATAAACTGACTGGTTGACTGAGGGACTACACATCGGCGCTCACAAAGACTCGGTAGTAACAAATGTGATATTCAGACATTGAAAGTATATATATATTTTGGAAGATGAATAAACGGACTGGTGTGATCGCGGGACTACACATCGCTCACAAAGCCTCGGTAGTATCAAATGTCATATTCAGGACATTGAAAGTATATATATTTTTTGGAAGTAAGATGAATAAACTGACTGGTTGACTGAGGGACTACACATCGGCGCTCACAAAGGCTCGGTAGTATCAAATGTGATATTCAGGACATTGAAATAATATATATTGTTTGGAATTAAGATGAATAAACTGACTGGTGGACTGAGGGACTACACATCGGCGCTCACAAAGACTCGGTAGTAACAAATGTGATATTCAGGACATTGAAAGTATATATATATTTTGGAAGATGAATAAACGGACTGGTGTGATCGCGGGACTACACATCGCTCACAAAGCCTCGGTAGTATCAAATGTCATATTCAGGACATTGAAAGTATATATATTTTTTGGAAGTAAGATGAATAAACTGACTGGTTGACTGACGGACTACACATCGGCGCTCACAAAGACTCGGTAGTAACAAATGTGATATTCAGGACATTGAAAGTATATATATATTTTGGAAGATGAATAAACGGACTGGTGTGATCGCGGGACTACACATCGCTCACAAAGCCTCGGTAGTATCAAATGTCATATTCAGGACATTGAAAGTATATATATTTTTTGGAAGTAAGATGAATAAACTGACTGGTTGACTGAGGGACTACACATCGGCGCTCACAAAGGCTCGGTAGTATCAAATGTGATATTCAGGACATTGAAATAATATATATTGTTTGGAATTAAGATGAATAAACTGACTGGTGGACTGAGGGACTACACATCGGCGCTCACAAAGACTCGGTAGTAACAAATGTGATATTCAGGACATTGAAAGTATATATATATTTTGGAAGATGAATAAACGGACTGGTGTGATCGCGGGACTACACATCGCTCACAAAGCCTCGGTAGTATCAAATGTCATATTCAGGACATTGAAAGTATATATATTTTTTGGAAGTAAGATGAATAAACTGACTGGTTGACTGAGGGACTACACATCGGCGCTCACAAAGGCTCGGTAGTATCAAATGTGATATTCAGGACATTGAAATAATATATATTGTTTGGAATTAAGATGAATAAACTGACTGGTGGACTGAGGGACTACACATCGGCGCTCACAAAGACTCGGTAGTAACAAATGTGATATTCAGGACATTGAAAGTATATATATATTTTGGAAGATGAATAAACGGACTGGTGTGATCGCGGGACTACACATCGCTCACAAAGCCTCGGTAGTATCAAATGTCATATTCAGGACATTGAAAGTATATATATTTTTTGGAAGTAAGATGAATAAACTGACTGGTTGACTGAGGGACTACACATCGGCGCTCACAAAGGCTCGGTAGTATCAAATGTGATATTCAGGACATTGAAATAATATATATTGTTTGGAATTAAGATGAATAAACTGACTGGTGGACTGAGGGACTACACATCGGCGCTCACAAAGACTCGGTAGTAACAAATGTGATATTCAGGACATTGAAAGTATATATATATTTTGGAAGATGAATAAACGGACTGGTGTGATCGCGGGACTACACATCGCTCACAAAGCCTCGGTAGTATCAAATGTCATATTCAGGACATTGAAAGTATATATATTTTTTGGAAGTAAGATGAATAAACTGACTGGTTGACTGAGGGACTACACATCGGCGCTCACAAAGGCTCGGTAGTATCAAATGTGATATTCAGGACATTGAAATAATATATATTGTTTGGAATTAAGATGAATAAACTGACTGGTGGACTGAGGGACTACACATCGGCGCTCACAAAGACTCGGTAGTAACAAATGTGATATTCAGGACATTGAAAGTATATATATATTTTGGAAGATGAATAAACGGACTGGTGTGATCGCGGGACTACACATCGCTCACAAAGCCTCGGTAGTATCAAATGTCATATTCAGGACATTGAAAGTATATATATTTTTTGGAAGTAAGATGAATAAACTGACTGGTTGACTGAGGGACTACACATCGGCGCTCACAAAGGCTCGGTAGTATCAAATGTGATATTCAGGACATTGAAATAATATATATTGTTTGGAATTAAGATGAATAAACTGACTGGTGGACTGAGGGACTACACATCGGCGCTCACAAAGACTCGGTAGTAACAAATGTGATATTCAGGACATTGAAAGTATATATATATTTTGGAAGATGAATAAACGGACTGGTGTGATCGCGGGACTACACATCGCTCACAAAGCCTCGGTAGTATCAAATGTCATATTCAGGACATTGAAAGTATATATATTTTTTGGAAGTAAGATGAATAAACTGACTGGTTGACTGAGGGACTACACATCGGCGCTCACAAAGACTCGGTAGTAACAAATGTGATATTCAGGACATTGAAAGTATATATATATTTTGGAAGATGAATAAACGGACTGGTGTGATCGCGGGACTACACATCGCTCACAAAGCCTCGGTAGTATCAAATGTCATATTCAGGACATTGAAAGTATATATATTTTTTGGAAGTAAGATGAATAAACTGACTGGTTGACTGAGGGACTACACATCGGCGCTCACAAAGGCTCGGTAGTATCAAATGTGATATTCAGGACATTGAAATAATATATATTGTTTGGAATTAAGATGAATAAACTGACTGGTGGACTGAGGGACTACACATCGGCGCTCACAAAGACTCGGTAGTAACAAATGTGATATTCAGGACATTGAAAGTATATATATATTTTGGAAGATGAATAAACGGACTGGTGTGATCGCGGGACTACACATCGCTCACAAAGCCTCGGTAGTATCAAATGTCATATTCAGGACATTGAAAGTATATATATTTTTTGGAAGTAAGATGAATAAACTGACTGGTTGACTGAGGGACTACACATCGGCGCTCACAAAGGCTCGGTAGTATCAAATGTGATATTCAGGACATTGAAATAATATATATTGTTTGGAATTAAGATGAATAAACTGACTGGTGGACTGAGGGACTACACATCGACGCAAACAAAGGCTCGGTAGTATGAAATGGGATATTCAGGACATTGAATGTATATATATATTTTGGAAGATGAATAAACGGACTGGTGTGATCGATGGACTACACATCGCTCAAAAAGCCTCGGTAGTATCAAATGTGATATTCAGGACATTGAAAGTATATATATTTTTTGGAAGTAAGATGAATAAACGGACTGGTGTGATCGATGGACTACACATCGGCGCTCACAAAGCCTCGGTAGTATGAAATGTGATATTCAGGACATTGAAAGTATATGTATAAAAAGATGAATAAACTGACTGGTGGACTGAGGGACTACACTTCGTCCAAATGAGGGTGAACATGACCTTTCCTTCTAGGATTAATACTGGGAAAATCATGCGAAGTTCTCTTTGGCTTCGAAGCTAAAGTGGGCCTATCAACGTCTTCCCTACTTCAATATGTTTTACAAGACATATGGACTGAGATAATGCTAAAACTATCACGAAAATGTTCATGCCATCTGTGGGCAAGCTAGTAAATTCGACGGAGATGAAAAAAAATGGATGGCAATGTGTATACTTTGTGGAGTCTTTGCTTCGATAATGAGAATGCCATCGAAAGTAAAATTTCATCTAAATTGAATCTTGAAATACAGGCAAAAAATTAAAATGAATGTCACAAAAATTTCCTCCTGTATGTTAGGAGGCCACTGTTCGAATTCCATTTCCCGTCGTCGATGAGGGACGGTTTTGACTCGCACAATTTGTTGGCTGGGGTTATATCTGGGACAGATGACGGTTTTTACAGACTTGGAAATTTTCAAGAAATTTTGAACCATCTTTATGTCTTATCACACTATAGTCACTTTACATCTAAAGGACTTTCTCAGAATTATAAACGTTCCTGACCGCGAAATACATCTTGGAGCAGCTACTATCGATCAGAACACAGGAAGTATACAATGATTCGTGAGGTTTACGTGCAAGACCAAATGCCAAAATATGAAGCGCTCTTGTGTAAAAAAGACGATTAAATGTTATTTAAAATGCCATTCTAGCCTTCCTTTTGCAAAAAGTTGGTCAATACTGGCCTTAGTTTATTGTATTTTCACCAAGAAATTTCTGTACATTATTTTCTACTTCTTTCATTTTTGTATACTTCTTTTCAATAAAGGACTTTTCATAACTCTCTTTTCCCACTTTGCCAAAATAGTACCTGTCATTCTGTACAATGACTAAGTACTATATACAGTGCCTAGGAAAATTATATAGAATATTAAAATAACACGGAGACATCAGGCATTGCCTAAAAAAGTCATGTATACTATGGATTTCCTCCGCATTCTATAGAATGTCTGTTTTTCAGATATTCCGTATATATATATATATATATACATATATATATATATATATATATATATATATATATATATATATATATATATATATATACATATATGTATGTATATATGTATATATATATATATGTATATATGTATATATATATATATATATATATATATATATATATATATATATATATAGATATATATATATATATATATATATATAGATATATATATATAGATATATATATATATATATATATATATATATATATATATATATATATACATACATATATATATATATACATACATATATATATATATATATATATATATATATATATATATATATATATATATATATATATATATATATATATATATATATATATATATATATGTATGTATGTATGTATATACACATTCTATGATTCAAGCATGCTTATAAAAATTGTGAGCTCAGCCTCTAAGAGAAAAAAAACTCAAGTAGATGAGGGTACATAAAGTATGATTTTTCATTCCACCTCAGATAAACCACATCAGACTGATCTTGTGATCCGACTCTCTTGTATTGTTCGGTTTCTGTATCGCTCTTCCTCCGCCTTTTGGCTCGAGAGGAAAAATAATCGATTCATCGATGGAAAACCGAGATCATTACACGGGTCGATGAAATCCCTACGGATGACATTTCATCTAGAATGTTTTTACGTGAGATTTTATTTGTGTCGATGTTACCCGATGTTTTTTCTATATTATATGTATATATACATATCGTATATAAATGAGTGATTTATATATATATATATATATTGCTCTCAAAAAGTTAAGGTACAGCATGATTTTTTTAAGTCTAATTTAAAAATGAATGAACAGAAAAACAAGAAATTTGGATGAAATATGCACTAAACAGTTCTTTATTAAATGCGACAAAGAAATTTACACAATTTTCATAATTTACATGAGTTACAGCAAAAAAACACTCTTGGCAGAAAACTCTATTATTGGAGAAAAAAGTACATCACAGTTTTATGTAGAAAATGTCATGGAAACATAACAAAATGGTTTCTAATAAAGAATATGTCCACCCCTAGCTGTAATGCATTGTCGGCACTGACTTTCCATGCTGCCAATTAAGTTGTCGGACACCGAAATGGGAAGCGAAGATCAGACACGGAGTAAACCTTGTTCCAGCTCATGTAACGACCGTGGAGGAGAACTGAAAGCACCAATGTGGGTGCCAAGGTAGTCCCAAACATGCTGTATCGGATTCAGGTCTGGAGATAGAGCTGGTTATTCAAGGAATCTATATATATATATAACGCGTAGGTATGCGGCACAAAAATCGACGATATTTCTACACTCCGAATGGCAACGGCTGCAACTACCACATGTAAACATTAGCGGCCATCCACAATTTGCAACCGCGCGTCAACATGGATTTACGCACTGAAACCAGGAATGCTCGAAAGCGAGCTACACGATCAAGTGAAAATTAGGAATAGTCTCAAGAGAGAAAGCGAAGAAATAATTCATTAAGAGAGAGCATAAATGATCGCGAGGTTAGGCTTAACCGGCATAGCAACCGATAGCCAGTAATAGTTAATTTTCTACATTTTTTCAGTATTTGCTGAATTTTTACTCAATTTTACAATTGAAGAAATTTTCCCAACAATTTATTATTTGACATGATTAAGTGTAGATATCTAAATTGTGAACAATAGTACATACGCAGAGTGATGTAATACACACTATATTTTAGTACTTGCTTAATTTTTACTCTTTTTTAAGTGAAATTTTTTTCCCCCAACAAATTCTTATTTGATGTAATGATAAAGTGTAGATATCTTAATTTTGAAAAAATAGTACATACAGAGAAGGATATAATTTTTAAAATCATTGGTGTTGGGTTTCTCAGTCTGTAACTCTGTTCTGTAGTAATGGAAACTCATATTTTTTTTATCATGATGTTTTAGAATCAGCCTTACGGAGAATACCCCTTAACAACGTATATTTATGATGATAAGTAATGGTAACATTCCTTACATATGTTACTTTCGGTTGAGTTGTTTTGCAAAAGAAATATAAAACTAAAAGTGACCATGCTGGTCGCGCAGCGGCTAGTACTAATTTATAATAGCGTACGAAGATCATCTCCTGAAGTTTGTGTGTACTAATGACTCTGGCATTAAAAAAAACGGAAGAAGTATCGTACTTCATTGATTTACGTTCGTTGCTTGGAGCACCATCCATTCTACAGTCCGACAACGACAGAGAATTTGCGAATGGTGGCGGGAAACCTAAACAAGTTGTGACCGACTTTAAAGTTCGTACATGACAAGCATCGGCGTTCACAAAGGCTCGGTAGTATGAAATGTGATATTCAGGACATTAAAAGTATATATATTTTTTGGAAGTAAGATGAATAAACTGACTGGTGGACTGAGGGACTACACATCGTCGCTCACAAAGGTTCGGTAGAATCAAATGTGATATTCAGGACATTGAAAGTATATATATATATTTTGGAAGTAAGATGAATAAACTGACTGGTGGACTGAGGGACTACACATCGGCGGTCACAAAGACTCGGTAGATAGAGCTGGTTATTCAATTCGCTCTATACCGTGACCCAGATAATCCTCTACAAGACCATCTCGGTGAGGTCTTGTATTATTTTCCCTTAGAATGAATTCGTTGAAAATGGTAGAGACATATGGGTTGACATATTGATTAAGGATCTCGTCCCGATATCTTACATCAGTCAGAGTTCCTCGATGGAACACATGCAGGTCAGTGTGACCACCGAGAGAGAATCCTGCCCAAACCATAATTCCACCACCTTTGTAAATGAGTATTTCAGAAATGTTGGATTGGTTGTACCTGGTGCCTTGTTCCCTCCAGATCAGCAGATGCCCCGAATCGCTCTCTAGTGTGAGCCTGGACTCATCTGTGAAGAGTACAGAAGCTCATTGTTGTCTGGTCCAGGACACGTGTTCTCTTGCCAAACATAAAAGGGCACTTCTCTGTCGTCGGTTAAATGGGACACACACAACTGGTCGTCTTGCATAGAGACCACAATTTTGAAGGCGTCTTCGCACCGTAGTAGCGTATATTCTTGTCCCTGAAGCGATAAAATGATCTGAAACAAGCTGCGGCACAGTAATGCTTCTCTTTCTTCGGGCCAAAAGAGCTAGAAAGCGGTCTCCCGCAGGTGTTGTAACTGACTGAGGGCATGACATTGGAATGCTGAAATCTTTTACAGATTTTACATTGGAGATCCTTCTTATGATGAATGGCCTCAGAGACAAAAGGACTGAGTAAAGGTTAATGGTAGCCATTTTGAAAATGGATGGATGTATTACGGACGCACGTATTGTAACTATATTATATCCTATGATTACTCAAATATTCAAAATAATTTTGTCGTTCATTTCATAAGTTGTAACATTTTTTATGGAAACACGAGGTATGCAAATGTAGCACACAATCAATTATATATATATATATGTATATATATATATATATATATATATATATATATATATATATATATATATATAATACAATTGTTTGCTAAATTTATACAAACGCAATAATACTAATCTGGTAGATCCCTACACAAAATTACAGAAACTCGCTGTACTCAAAGCTTCCCGGAGAACACAGCCCATACATCGATCAGAGATAATCCAATCGAGAGACAGACGAAAAATAGATCGACGTCAGACGCTGTTTGGACAGGCGAAGATTTGTGTTTGCTCTGCGATATTTTATGTCGTTTCGTTCAGTAAACTGAAAGACGTCGGAGATTCTTCATTTAGAAGAATTGAACTGACTGTATTTGTTGTAGGTATGTATGTATGTTTATATATATATATATATATATATATATATATATATATATATATATATATATCCTATTTTACAAGAAACGCTTTAAAAGGAATCTCCATCAACAAACTGAAAAAAGACACGTCTCCTTTTTATATCCACGCGATATAAACAAGGAAATAACATTTTTATCTCCCTTTTGAAACGCCCGCTCTCAGTCCATTTCATCCCTTGAATTAATTTCCGTCCCGCGTGGTTTGTTCCGCCGTCAGTTCGGGCCAGCCCTTTCTGTGTTCCACAGATATGATTCGGTCTCCCCCACCCCACGTGTCCGAGCGAATATGGGACTTCGTATCCTATCGGAATTCAATAATGGTGAAGATGGATTAACAAAGCATGGTTTGAACATAATTTTTCTTTTACCTTACTACTGTGTGGGAAACGGTCCTATTTTGTACAGAATTGATTGGGGACTTCATCGAGTGAATGTTATGGAAGGGACCTCTTTACGACGGCTATCCCTCGAAACGGCCACTTTTTACATAAAATGTTACATAGTGCATAAAATGTTTATTGTATGTAAAAAAATGCCAAATTTTTTATTGTCCTTTCGTATTATTATTCATTCATCTTTCATTACTAATCCTTTATTTCCACAACTAATTCAACAACCTAAAACTATATATAATTCGAAAAAGCATGATAAAAATATCAATATTTTGTTCAACAACTTTAAATTACACTCCAATTGATAAAATATGTTAAATTATTCGCATTTTATTCAACACTAGCTGAAGTACCCGGCGTTGCCCGATTTTCAAAAAATAATATGCCTATGTTTTAATCTGAACTATCAACATATCTATAAAAAATTTCAGATCAATTGAACCAATACTTTTTCACTTATAAAGTCACAAACATAGACCTATTCGAAATAATCAGTAAATTTCACAGTTTCAATGAACACACACTGATTTTTGAATAAAATTCAATAATTCAGGTTCGATTTACGCAAATTGTGCATAAAACTGTACATAAATTCAAAAACTTAAAGTTTATAAGTTAAATAAAGTTCTGTAATATTATACCAATAAATTTCCAGTTGATAGCCAATAAATTTTAAATATTTTTTTACCTTAAATGTCCAATAAAAAGCGTGGTTCTAAATGTAATTTTCCTCAATAAACCCTTACACGTTGCCAATTTCAAAAATCTTTTTTGTATTTATCAATACCTTCTCCACTTGAATCTTTAAAATATTAAATGTTTTACTGATAATAAATGAAAATGTAGTTTTATGTGTTGCTATGGTTACTTAACTATGGTTGACAAGGAAAATTCAAATGTTAAATGTTTTGCTGATAATAAATGAAAATATCTTTTGATGTGTTTGCTATGGTTACTTGACTATGGTTGACAAAGGAAAAGTCGTAAAGGTGAAGCATCAGCTCAACATTTAGGCCCCTAACTTTCTTTCTACTGATCAGATATACATAATATATAGCCTATGTCCATCTGGAATAATGCGCCTTTCAAATAGTGAAAGAAGTTTTCAAATAGGTGCAGTGGTTCGGGAGATTACCCTCCACATACAAAATCCGCTCTCTCTCTCTCTCTTTATATATTAATATAGATTACTAACACAATTCTATCATTCATAATAATTGGTACAACAGCCACACGTGGGCCTTGATCTTCTCTAGAAGTTTTTCCCAGACTACCTTCTCACCTGCCGTGGATCTCCAGTTCTCAATCTTCATGGCACTAAGGTCCGAATCCAGGCAGTTCCTCAATTTCTTTTTTGGACTTCCTCCCTGTCTTTCACAGAAGGGGACTGCAGTAAAAAATTTTAATGGTGCTCTTTCTGAATCTATTCTCAAAAGATGACCTGCCCATCTCACTCTGTTCGGTTTCAGAAGTTTCACGTTGTCTTCATTTTAAACAGGTTGTATAGTTATAGAGTTTCTATGCTCACTTCTACCCAGACTTGGGTGTATATAATTTGAAGAGGCACTCTATTTGAATTTGAAGCAAACACAGTTTATACATGAAACAATGTTTATTGAATTCGTTGCACATATAATTGGCTTTTACAGCAATAAGCATGCGTACTACTTGTACGGAATGTATAAACACAGCTTTCAAGAACAATATATTTTTATACTCACGAACAGTAAGTCAAACCAGCAGTACTGCCATGTAAACTTCTGGCCCGCTAAGCACTAGCGCAGGATAACACCTTTTCAACCTTAACAACCTCCCCCTTTTTTTTAATGACGCTGCGTGGTATTTTTACTAAGCGCGTATGCCGAAATTAGCATATCTAAAGCAGCTTCTTTAATTCTGAGGTCTGAACGGCTTCAGTTAACTAATTGAAAACGCGTGCTGGTCTGACTTTTGACATAATGGGTGGCAAAGTCAAAAAAACCTTCCACACGTGGTGTGGAGGAAAAACGCCACTACCATTTTACAAAACTAACCCCGAAGGGTCCAGGTGACACCATCAAACAGTGGATTTGCAGAGTTGCGGATACTGGGCTGCCAACTGCGCCCTAAAATATCTATTTTAATTAAAAGTGACAACACAATTGCACAGCATGACATTTCTTGACTGTATCTGCTCTCCCCCAATTTATAATGTACATGTGTTATTTTTTTGTGAAGTTAGTACATTAGTGGTTAATTGGTATATTGTGCAGTATGTATTTTTTTCCTAGTCACTACATGTCCCCTTCAAAAATTTATAAAACAGTATGTCTTTTTTTTTCAGTGCCTCACCACTTCCCCTCAAAATGTTTACAGTATATACACTGGGGGAACTGCAAACCAAATTGGTTCGGTTTTATTAAAGGGTGGGAGTTAGAATAAGAAAGTTGATACAAGACTTGTTCCTCATGAATGCAGCAACTTCCTTGCACCAGTCTGTCCAATCCGTGGAACCTCTCTTGATGGTCGCAGTCCTAGTAAAGGGGTTCGTTGACCGTGTGGGCATCCTTTGTGCAGCAGGTCGTAGGTCCTGAGGCGCTGGTCCGGCTTGACGATGGACAGGAGGTCTCTTGGGAGGAGGCCAACCTTGCTGGGCGGCTGATATCTTGCGTTTCCTGTACTTATGTAAAGAAGCTTTAAAATTGTCATCTATCCTTTTCATAACCTTGTGTACCTTATGTGTGCCACTTTCATCCTTTGATAGAGTTTTTGTAGTGCACACGTTACATTGCTTCGTACTTTTGCTTGTATCGGTATTAGATTTTAATGCAGATTCTATTTTTTCAACAACCTGACTCTGCTTTTCGTATTTGTGCTTATACGACTTCTTGTTTACCGCCTTAATTACTTCAGTATTAGCAGTTTTAATGCTGGAACTTGAAGGCGCTTTTTCTCGTTTTTTATCCCCCTTAACTTTAGTTTTATCCTCTTTTGACGAAAAAGTCTCTTTGAAACTTGCGACATCAGAATCGTTATCATTTATATTCGTTAACACTGCTTCAGTTTTAGGAAGATTAAGCTTTTCGTACTGGTGCGTTTTAATACAACCTACGTCTATAACTTCCGAAGCATCAGCTAAACTACTTACAGTATAATTCTGTGTCAACTTTTCATCCTGACTCTCAGTATGGTTTTCATGTACTTTATTTAAAACCATATTATCAACCTGGCCTACACAATCCTCATTCAGCTGGGAACTTGAAATAATATCATCATTACCTAGCGAGTTCCTAATATCGTTTAAAGAATTTTATTATCGTCAACTAATAAGTATTCACTAACTGCCGTAACGCATACTTCGTCATCTACTAAATTTCCTTCATTAACAGATGTGTGAATATCATCTAAAATATCAGGTATAGCATTAATAATATCAGGTATAGCATTAATAGAAGTGTCAGATGATTTATTTTCTAAACCACTAGCATTAGTATCGGCACTATTTTCAGAAATGTGTACTGGAATTACCTCATCATTCCAGCTAGACTCACTTTCTTTATAAGCCACAAAAATACCCTGACTTTCACTATTCTCAAAATAATGATTACTGCTCGGGCAAAATAATACATTTGACCACACAGTTTCAACAGGTTGAACCATATCATGTGAATCAACTTGCCAGTGCAAGTAAGGTGCTTGCATATTATTTACTTTAAGTGAACTAATTTCATTATAACGCCGTGCGCTTCTATTATTTTGCCTGCGGTACTGCTTACGCTGCTGGTTTGAAACTCGCGAAAAATTTTGGCGCGGTTGTATAAAACTTCTTGTACCTGAATGAGGGTACGGGGTAGCGAAGAAATGCCTATTGTCATGTTTAGCTAAAGCTTGAAGGAGGGTAACCTTGCTTGTAATTGTTTGATTATCTAAAAAATCTTGAACACTTGGCTTCAAACGTTGGATAACTATTTTTAAGATTATCGCTTCCGTCACCCCTTCTAAATATTCCTCACACTTGGAAATCTTTTCCATAGCAAAATCTAATGCAGACTGACCTTCACGTTGCCTTAGCGAATAAATTTCCGCTTCAATTTCACTTTGATTAAAGGTCTTTGGAAAAACACTAAGAAACTGTTGCTTGAATGACAAATAGTCAAAAATCAGATTACTGCTTTGCATGCATGTGTACCACTGAAATGCACTACCTCTTAAAGCGGCTAAAGCAATTTTAAGTTTATCCCCCTCTGGGGTGCATTGTTGCTGAAAGTAATGCTCAATTTTCTTTAGGAATTGGCTTGAGGGGCCGCCATTGAAGGTGGCTTCGAATGGCGCAAAATGCTGAACCATAATTACCCGAGGAAAATTTCCAGCAGGATTTTGTTCTACAACACTCATTTTTAAATAGTATATAAGTACTTGCAACAATTTTATCAATATAAGTACACAGTACACAGTTTTTAATTTCAATCATGTTGTTCGTTACAAATGTAACGCTAACTACCAGGGTATATATATTTTCGGGCGCCAGTATAGAGTTTCTACTTAGGGGGCACTCTACTTTGTATTTTATACAAATTCAGTTCATACATGAAACAATGTTTATTGAATTCGTTGCACATATAATTGGCTTTTACAGCAATAAGAATGCGTACTACTTGTACGGAATGTATAAACACAGCTTTCAAGAACAATATATTTTTATACTCACGAACAGTAAGTCAAACCAGCAGTACTGCCATGTAAACTTCTGGCCCGCTAAGCACTAGCGCAGGATAACACCTTTTCAACCTTAACAACCTCCCCCTTTTTTTTAATGACGCTGCGTGGTATTTTTACTAAGCGCGTATGCCGAAATTAGCATATCTAAAGCAGCTTCTTTAATTCACTCAAAAGTTCGATTCTTGTGAATCGAATCTTGTGTATACCTTACATAGTTTAAAATTCCTTCGCCAAATGCCAGAATCAAGGACACCAATCACGAAAGATAGCCCTCAAAACTCTCCATTCAAAAATTACCAGAGCCTTCTCTTCCCTTGACGTCAATCGCCATGTCTCAGAGGCATATGTTAGAACTGGTCTTATGAAAGTTTTGTATAGCAAGATCTTTGTTTTTCTTTTGATAAGATAATATTTAAGCTGGTTCCTTAACCCATAGAAAAAGCGATTAGCTGGGATGCTTTTTTCCTTATTTCTGGGTCAATCTCATTCTGATATTCAATTTCAGATCCTAAATAAGTAAATTTTTTAACAGATTGAAATTTATATTTATCGATTTCAAATAAATTAACATGGTTTCCTTTTTTACCACAATACATATATTTTGTTTTTCTTCATTTATTTTTAGTTTCATCTTTCCCGCAGCTTTTTCTAGTGCTAGGAAAGCTTCCTTCAGCGTGTTTGCAGATCTTGAAATGTCTATATCATCAGCATTTGCCAAAATCTGTATAGACTTGTAAAAAATAGTTCCCCTAGAATTTATACCAGCATCACTAATAACCCTTTCCAGGGCTATATTAAACAGGAGACATGTAAGAGCATCTCCCTGCCTAACATCATTAAAAATTTGAACGGGTCTGGATAATTCTCCTTGAATACGTACCATAGAGAAGGTACCTGTAAAGGTAAGCTTCACAAGATTAATTAACTTTTTTGATACATCAGTCTGACAGAGACTTTTGTAAATCCTATCTATACCAGGGGTCCCCAAAGTGGTCGATAGGAGTCGATAAGAGTTCTCTAGGGGTCGATGAATACATGGGGGTCGAAAGGGGGTCGATTAATACCAAAGAGGATCAATTAAACTGTCTAGGAAAAAATAGAATATTCCAATAAAAATTCGAAATACAGTTTGGAGATTTATTTTAGTGAATGTCCACTAAATTACTATATTATTATAGATTCTATACTATCATATGCTGCCCTAAAATCTATGAACAGGTGGTGTGTTTCTGTTCCATATTCCCTGCATTTCTCCAAAATTTGTCTCAACGTGAAAATCTGGTCAAACGTAGATCGTCCTTTTCGAAAACCACACTAGTAATCCCCTATGTTATTAATTCTATCATTACTAAAGTTAAAACATATTCATGCTGAAAGTTTATCATCATGTAAATTATAACAAACACTGTGTAAAAAAAAAGCTGTCAAAAGCTCTGAAGAAACCAGAATATGTAGAAACTTACAACGAAGTTTAGCAGACAATGTTCTCAATATTATATAAATTTTGACAAAATATTAACAAAACAAGTCTTAATTTTAATGACAATTAATGCAATTAAAAATATTCAAAAATTTCACAAATTTTTCATATTCTGATACATTATTACACTTCTTTACCCCCTAAAAAAATGCCGGATAAAAATGTCTTTATCTCGTAGAAGAAACAATATCACAGTTTTTCCCAGTATTGATTCCATACTGGGAATCAATTCTGGTATAATGAATACTATATTGAATCAATACTGGTTTATCAATTTGAAAGTATAATTTACTTAATTTAGATTAAATCATGAAATAAGTCTTTCAAACTCATAAACCTCTAACTAAATTCTAAAAAAAATCTCAGACATGAAGAAAAGAATTTAATTTAGCAGTCTAAATAAATCCACTGAAATTGAAAATGTCCAACATTAATCAACAAACCAATTGGAAAGTGCTGTTAGAAAAAAGTTAAATGTCTAAATTCTCTAGTTGTTCCAAAGTTTACATAGTCTTTAGTGAAACTGGGATGGGTAACATCAGTTGACATCAGTGTCAGGTTTTATATTACTCCCAACTTTACACTGATTTTAGTTTAGATTCTGTCGTCACCTTCTCAGTTAACATTTTAATTTTACATCAAAACATGCTATTAAGAAAATTACACATCATAGACTTATTTCAATTACAAAATATAAATCATAAATATTAGCTTACCGTTAGAGGTTTTAAATCCCGTTATAATTATTATTTTAAAATAAAAATTAAAATAAATTAGAAAATGAAATCTTCAGCATAGTTAATTTTTCAAAGTATTCGGTTATGTCGTTATATAAAATTGTTTAATTTTTAAATTTTCTACCGAAGTCCTTGAAGTGATATCTCTAAGTTTTAATGATGTCCAAGGGTTCTTTCTAATATTCTGGCTTCATTGTTAAGTTCACAATGTTTTTTCTTCTTCCTTTTCCAGTTCAAGATCATTGCCACACCCATGACATATTAAAACACCTCCTACTTTGTGAAAGCACAATACGGTATCACTTTGAAAAATTTTCTATTGTTCTCGAATATGGATTTGAAATCCATTGGGGTTTCCCCGCGCAGGTTCGAATCCTGCCGGCTCTTGACAAAACCTTTACTGGGCGTTTAATTTTGGTTCTTCATGATGCAGTCGTGAGCGGAGGCTAGAAATGATAACAGTTTAGTTCACAGGTAAGTATTTTATTTATTTCAAATTCTAAAGTACTCCAGCTCATTTAATGGTTATTTCGCTATTTTACTAACCTCTCATTTCATAATTTACATACGTCCTTTCGGTAACGCGTTTTCCTAGGCTCTGCGATTAAATTTTGTATCCCCACAGCAGTAAAATGACTATTACATAAAACATCGTGTGATCTACTTACATAACTTATGTGATTTGATTGGTTCTGCCATCTGCTTGTTTTTTATTAGTTATTTGATTTCAATTGAGTTAAAATTAAATAGTCACACGCACACACACACACATACTACTGTGATCAAGATGTACCTGAAATGGTGGCATAAAACAAAAGTTATCAATTTATTGGTAAAAAATTATTGCATCTCCTTTAAAGTAAACTTTTCCGACTGCAATGAAGTTCTGTCAACTCCAACCATCAAAACATACCTTTAATCGCTTTTGTGAAACCCCTTCAGAGTTCGTAGACAATTTTCTTTTATCGAATGAATGGGCTGAAAACGGTGACCGCAAAGAGGCAATTTCAACCGTGGAAATATGAAAAGTCACACGGTGCCATATCAGGTGAATACGGAGCTTGTGGAGCCGTATTTGTTGAATGTT
The DNA here is from genome assembly GCA_907164885.2 of Dolomedes plantarius. Lineage (NCBI taxonomy): Eukaryota > Metazoa > Arthropoda > Arachnida > Araneae > Dolomedidae > Dolomedes > Dolomedes plantarius. Next base: position 153,349,077 of record OU015500.1, read on the forward strand.
TGGTTAAAAACTCACGAATAAAAACTGCAGTGTAAGAAGACGCATTATCGTGATGCAAAATGCATGAGTTTCTTCGTCACATTTTAGGCCGTTTTCAACGAATTGCTTCCAACAAACTTCGCAAAACACTCAGATAGTAATATTTATCAACTGTCTGGCCAGTTTGTAGGAATTCATAATGCACAACACCACGGCAATCAAAGAAATCAGTCAACATTACTTTGATTTCTGGATGACTGACGACGTCTTTTTGGTCTTGCTTCACTTTTCAAGCGCCATTCCCTTGATTGTTGAGCTGTTTCTGTATCAAAAGTGCATATCCAAGTTTAGTCATCAGTAATAATGTGTTTTAGAAGGGAATCACCTTGAGAAAGCATCTCTCGGGCCACTTGAACACGTTGTTGTTATTGGAAGAAAGTTCTCAGAAGAACTCGAGAAGCGACGTCGTAACCCAAAATGATCTTTTAAAATTGCTTGACAGGAACCAAATGATATAGGAACTTGTTCAATAATGTCTCTTACTGTCAAACGATGATCATCTAGCACCAATTCTCTGACCGTATCAATATCTTGATCATTAATCGAAGTGGATGGTCTACCAAATCGCGTATGATTTAAGACTGATTCTCCACCACTTTTATACCAATTTTTCTACCAACTTGTTATACCAATCAAATACTGTTGTTTTTGATAAATAGTCGTCTTTAAAAGCTTTTGCAAATTGCTTTTGTAATTTAAATTGCTTTTGTAGCAGAAATTTCATTGCGAAAACAAAATTTAATGCATGTTTTTTGCTCAATAACATTCGCCATTTCGGAAAATCCACGGAGTGAAAATTCTTATCTCATTAAAAACAAATTTACTTTTTGACGACAAAATGAAATAAATTCCTCACTATTGCTAGATGTTTATAGAAGTCGTTAAAATGTTTGATAAAAGTTTGCAGGCAATATCTACTATAGATGTATTCTAAATGAAGCATTCCGGATACTTTTTGATATAAAATGAGAAGCGTCGTTGCTTTCTTTGAGACGGCGTTTATATATTTTGGGAGCTGATTCGTCCTTTAGAACAGCGGAAATCGTTGACTGTTATTTATGTGAGAGCACCCCACAAGTCAGTCAACATTGCTACCTTTGGGGCCATCTCCATTTTGATCGACATCTCGAGGGATCGCCCCTTCCCCCAACCATTGACGGCGTGGAAGGACCTTCCGGTCTACAGATTGAACGGTCCTCCAACCTGCCTAGATACGAAGGTATTCAATATATACATTAGGGTGGAGCGAAAAATTTAATTTTGCCAAATTCTTTCCTAATAGCGAAAATAATTTGACCCAACCGTTGAAAAAGCGTATCCTAAAATATTTTAAATTTATTTTGGGTCTATCTACGCGCTCATTTGATTTGAATTTCTCAAAATCCGTTCAAATTTCTCTTTTCTATATCATTAGTAACCGCAAAAGATCGAGGAAACAAAAATCAATTAAGTATCCAATAAGACGTTTTTTGCAACCCATAGGTGTATTTGGGGTGAATGTCCTTGTCTGGCCATTACTCCTCTGTCCGTGCGTATGCGCAAGCTCACATGCCATACACACTTCTTTGGTAAGAATCAGTGACTTCCCGTGATTATTTTTTACAGTTCGGTTGTATCTAGAGTTTTGTTTTCAAATTGTTATAGATTAGAATATGGATAAAACAAGAAACGCTTTTAGTTGTTGTATTTTTGGAAACATTGAAGAGGTGAAAGGTAATATGTTACCTACGCATAAAGAGGTCATGAAATTTTATAATTTTGCAAGATTTCAACTAAAGTTTAAATCGGATACTCGAAGGGAGCCAGCTACATTACATATTGCGGAAACTGTTGCGGTGAGAATCGAAACCATATGGCAAAAATATTCAATTCCAATCGCATTCCACACCCGCATTAATACAGTTGATAAGAGCTTATCATTCGAAATGCAAAAATTTGAGAAAATCTTGGAAACGATTGATTGGCGATAAAAAAGAAGAGACTTCCAAACCCGTAGTAATAAACTATTTGATATCTGTTCTTGTAAGTGCAAAGATTTTCTACAATGTAAGTTTCTAAACGGAATAAAAGTAGCGAAAGAAGAACGAACATTTTTGACTGATGAGAGGACTGAAAGAAAATAGATTATTGGTGGTATAGACTTTTCACAAAAAATAAATAGAAATACGAAATGATAGAAATAAAACGTTAGAACTATATTATTCTTCTGTGACAAATAGAAAGAAACGCAAGAATACAGAACTTTCTCCACGAAGCTCTATTATATCGGACGAGTTAGAAGATACAATTGATATAGGTTATAATTTAGAACCGTGTTCTTCAAAGCTCCAAGTGTACCAGTAAAAGTCAAATCTCAGCTTGCCGTCTTTGTCAAAAACATTTGACCGATATGGCCTATCTGATAGAGCTGGTACAACAATCGTGTCGGAAGTTCTTCAAGACATTAAATCAGATTTCGAAATAATAGACAGATCAAAATTATGCCGTGAAAGAGCAAAAGAACGCACAGAAATATCAGCTAAACATCGAGTTTTCAAAGCTCCAGCTTTATTCTTTGATGGCAGAGAGGATAAAGTTTTAACGATAGTGAAAAAGGGTGTAAAATAATACTGCCAGTTGATGATAGAACACATTTCATTTATCAAGGAACCAGACTATATTTATGTCGACAGCACATAACTTGTTATATGTGACTTGCTTTCTTCTGAAAACATTTCATTGAGAGAAACTTTAGCGGTTGGTTGTGATGGAACAGTTACAAATACAGGGAAAAACGGTGGTGTTATAAGGTTGTAATAAAAAGTTTCAATGAACCTTTACAATGGATCTCATGACTTTTACTCACGAATGAATTGCCTTTAAGACACCTGTTTTCATACTTAGATGGCGAAACTATTGGGCCTACTTCCTATTCTGGTACTATTGGAGGATTACTAGGAAAATGTGAAAACAATCAAGTTGTACAGTATGAAAATGTAGAAAGCGTGTTGCCGGATATTAAATCGTATACCATCAGAGATCTAAGTTTGTATCAACGTTATTTGTATGATATTGCATCAGCTGTAATAAGTGGCGAGTGTTCTTCCGATCTAGCAAAAAGAGCTCCAGGAAAAATGTCGCAGACTCGATGATCAAGGAAAGCCAGCAGGGTATTAAGTCTATATATTTCGACGAGAAAACCTTCTGAAAATCTTAAACATCTTGCCACGTTTGTTGTTAGAGTTTACGCTCCCATTTGGTTCCAAATTAAAATGCATCCGTCATGCAAAGATGGGTCTAGACATTTTTGGAAACTAGTTTGATTCTTGAAACCTTCCACCTCAACTAAAAGAAGTAGTCAATCCTGTCACTGAGCGGAAGAACTTCTTTGAGCATCCTGAGAATGTTTTATTATCGATGCTTTCAGATCCTGAAAAACACATTCATGAACTTGCTACTAGAAATATCTTAAAAGCAAGACACGCGATTCATCTTGGAAAGTTTCCTCGTGTTTTTGAGGTCCCTAAAATAAAACTTAAGGCCAAATCATACACAGATCTTATAGATTGGCAACAAAAGTATTTCCACCCTCCTATTCTTAGAGACGTCAAGGATGAAGATTTGCTCTCGATGGTGAAAACAAAATAAGTGAAAAGATACCATTTATAAGATTTCCATGTAATACCCAAGCCGTAGAACGTTCAGTAAAGATACTACCGGGGGTTTCGATGCAGATATGGAATTAAAAGTCCAGACAAAGTCTCGTGAATTCCAATATTGAGTCAAGAAAATTGATGCCCAAATTCAACACCAAACGTGATTTTAAAGTATACTTTGACTAGTTTTATGAATGTTTCTTGTTTTAAGTGAAGCTTCTTTTTATTAAATTGGTAACATTTTGTTCTTGTGAGTCGTTTTATTCTTAATAACTAATAGTTTATATATAATTTAGAACAATATCCTCGTTCAAATTTCATCTGTATACCAGCAAAAGTGTAAACTTTCAAAGTAAATGCGCGGGTAAAAGGAAAATATTAATAAAAAACTTGTAATACATCTTTGTTCCTCTATAGGTAGGTGAAAATTTGATCACTATTAGAAATGAAAATTTGAAATTTTTTTTCCATATACGAGTTCTCCACCCTAATTAATATATATATATATATATATATATATATATATATATATATACTAGCGGCCCCGACAGACGTTGTCCTGTTCAAACGTTGTAATTCTAGCTGAAGTACCCGGCGATGCCCGGGATTTTAAGAATGTTTGTTAACCAAAATCAATTTAAAAATTAACACAGTATAAATAACAGAAAAAAAAGCATACTAAATGTTATACATATTAATAATATGAAAACCCAATTAAAAATGTATAAATGTATAATAAACTCCTCAGATTTCAGCTATATTCGGTATTTCATCATAAAAAAGCTGAAAAAAATAAAAATAAATAAAAATAATAATTAAAAAAAATTAAAAGAAAAAAATAATAAAAGAAAATAAAATAATAATTAAATAATTTAAAAAATAATAAAATAAAAGCTGAAATAAAAAAGCCTTAAAAAAAAGCTGAAATAACAGGTCTAGCAAAATTTCCACAACTCTGGATTCGAACCCGGGTCAAGAGCATGGTACTTTCCAAATTGGCGACCTTCCGAATGCGCCACGATGACACTGTGTTCTTGTGGGTAAAGTGAAACATATTCGCTGTTGGAAAGTTGTTGTGGGCTGGTGATTATACATGTCAGAGGAGTTTTTAGTCAGAAATAAATAAGCAGGATAGAAGCTTAGTCTTTAGCTCTTCAATAGACACAAAGATATAGGCGAGGAGGATTGCAGTAGCGATTAAAAAAAAATCTCGTGTCACTTAACGTGGTTGATTCTAATTTTCTATCGCGTGTCGAGAGTATCAATATGCCGTTGGATATGATCCTTTTTAGAGTATAAAATCTGACTTGAAATATTATTATTTTCTTTTATTATTCTGGTTTAATATATGACATGAAACTTTTTGATTTTATTTATTTTTATTTTTTCGCTCGTTGTTTGCTAACTAAACCTAACGTGGACGCCATTATCTAGAGGGGTGATTTCAAAAACTGTAACAGCTTCCATCTACCAGACGCACCCCCTTATAAATTGTTGTTTTTTATTAATTAATTAAAAATATAAAAACATATTCTATCGGATCAAATTGTGAATCTAAACTATTCTCGAATCAAGTAAATTGCACACACAAAATTTCATAAAAATCAGTCCAGTCGTTTAGGAGGAGTTCAGTTACATACACACGGACAGAAGAAATATATATATAAGATATATATATATATATGTATATATATATATATATATGTGTATATATATATATAAATATATATAAATATATGTATATATACATATATATATATATATATATATATATATATATATATATATATATATATATATATATATATATATATATATATATATATATATGTTTGCATAGTTGTGTATATGTATACCTATGACATAAATACACTCTCTATTTTAAATACGCCTATAACCATCCAGATTGAAGCCTCCAAAAGAAAAAAAATAATCTTTAGTTGATGAATCACAAAAATCTTGCTGGAAAGCCACCGTCTTTCCTTGATCTCGCGATTTGTTATTTCCTTTATTCCTGACTCTTAGAAGCACGCCCGTTTTTGGTAGGAAAACTGTCCGTGGAAAAAGGAACAAAATCGAAAAAAACCGAGAAAAAAAAGATTCGAAGAAGAAACAAGATCTTTGTGTATATGGGTCGATGAAACCTTCAGCCAGTGGATTTCTCATCTTCGACGCTTCTCAGGGGATTTGTATTAATATTCCACCATGCTTTATCACTTTATGTATATATATATATACTTATACTTAGATTATAAAGACATAGCTTAAAAAGTGCAGAACAATCATCATTATTATTTGAAAAATTTTAACTATTATTTTTAAACAATAGTATTATTATTATTAAATAATTGCAATAAATAAAGTATTAAAGTGTCAAAATTTTAGACTTTCAATCGGGCTCTCTCCCTCATCATACATTTTAACTTTATTTATTTCCACATGGTGAACTTATATCACACTTCGATGACACACATTTGATGTGCCTTCTTGCACACGCCATTTTTTCTACGACACTGAATTTTTCACACTGAGCACTTGCACCTGCTATAAACATGATCTCCGAATTTCAAATTATTCACTACAGCTTCACGAACAAATATATATATTTTCTGGGACGTTCTTCAAGGTTTTTGTGCTCTAGAAGTCTGGATGTCCCATCTAGCAAACCAAGTTTTAATAAAGCCTCTTTTTGTTACTATGAAGTAAACATTATTTTCCCCCTTAAGAATTTTCCCAGTTAAATTTACTCAGTCTAAATGCCACGGTCTAGTTTAGATTTAACAGAATAAAGTCTGCAACTTTAATCGATTTTAGTTTTTTTCCACTAGTTTCAATCCTTTTTTTCTCCTGCTCTCTTCTGAACTTTTTGACGTCCGTTGCTATTTTTTCTTTTCTATTGCAAATGTCCCCAATGATAAACGAAATTATTCTCGTCAGATTTTGAGGCAACGCTTTGGCAACAAGTTATATGAATCTCCATAGAACATGAAGAGCGCGATACAAAAGATGCTTCATTCAAATTGCCTGAACAAATTGAACACATATCATGTTCCAAGTTAGCGATGTGATTTTCTCCTCCTTCTTTTGAAATTTCAATTTCCTTATAACCCTCTTTAAACCGATCCAAATCTCCTTCACCGTCAATATTTTCTAATATTTCTGGCGGAATATTCGTTGAGTCTAATCCTAATTTTGGTTCTGTTCCAAAAAGTGCTTTGTACGTCCTATAAATCTATGGTTTGATGAGTTTTTTGCCACTGACCAAAAATGGCAGTCTATTACCCAATCCGTACTACCACTGTCGTCCACCCAAGCATATTTTAAATACCCTGTTTACAGCGGTCCACACCACTCCCCCTTTTTTTTTCGATATCGGGTGTATAGAGAATAGCTCACTTCTACCCAGACTTGGGTGTATATAATTTGAAATGGCACTCTTAATGAATTTGATACAAACACAGTTTATACATGAAACAATGTTTATTGAATTCGTTGCACATATAGAATTTGCTTTTACAGCAATAAGCATACGTACTACTTGTACGGAATATATATTAACATTCAATAGAAATACACTTTGCAAATACTCACAAACCAGCAGAGAGTCAACCAGCAGTTCTGCCACGTAAACTTTGGGCCCCCTAAGCACTAGCGCTGGTTAACACCTGGAGCTGTTTACCTCGTAGCTCCCTTAACTCGCTTATCTATCAACCTTAACAAAAACCTTCTTTTTTTAATCAAGCTGCTTGGTATTTATACCAAGCGCGTATGCCGAAATTAGCATATCTCAAGCAGCTTATTTAATTCATCCACTCTAAAGTTCGATTATTGGGAATCGAATCTTATGTATACCTTACAGGGGTCTTCCATGTACAATTTTACAATCAGGTCACATAAGTGAAAGTTCCTTGATCACGTTAGCTGTAAATTCACGCCCGCTGTCGCTCTGCAAGATGCGAGGTGAACCAAAGTCCAAAAATGTAATCAGCAATTCCATCGCCACTTCAGTAGCACGCTTAATTTTCAAAGGGCGATGAAGACAAATT
>OU015500.1:153357296-153372296 GCA_907164885.2 Dolomedes plantarius
AACCCAATAATTGTGAATACAAAGGTTATGACAAGCTTTTAATTTATTTCAGGTAATTTGAACCCTCCAGCCGGCTTCATGTCTATCCTTCCGAAGACCTCGACTTGGAAACACGAGCAGGAAACAGTCACACCGGCCTTATCTCAGATGGAACAAAGCGACCGATTGTGGCCGAGGCAGACACGACCCACTAGTGACGTACATTGTGGACCGCAAAGTACTTCGGCGGCCAAACACCAAACCGGCCTCATCGTCGGCCATCTTGTGTCCTCGAATTAAAAAAAAAATCAAGTGTCGAAACACCAAGATACTTAGTCGATTCTAAATTTTGCGCGACATTCATAACAAATAGAGAGTAAAGAAGAGGTGAATCACATTACGAAACTGAGTAATTATTTATATAAATAAGAGTTTTAAGAAAACCCAGCGGTCAGATCTCCAGATTTCGGTATTTTAATCTTAAGAGACACGAAATTTATTTACTTTTTTAATATATTTCGTGGGGTTTATTTTCTCCAAAGATATTCAATAAGGATCATTTTTACATAAAATGAAAATTTTGATCTTTATTGTTTTAATAGGGACAAGGGACCTTCAAACTGGATTTTTTAAAATTTTAATTTTTAACTCTATATACAAAATGAGGATAATTAATTTTCTTTCTTACTACATTAAAAAACCTTAGAATTCAAAATAAGGAATTTTTGGCAGAATAATGCCTGTTTATCAAAAATGTTTTTCAAAAATGCTAAAGTTTTTCAAAATGCTCTATGTGCATTCCATTCCATATCAATTAAAATACTTAAATTTTTTATCATAAGTTTGCCACATGTATAATTGTGCATTTAATTTTTTGTAGTATGATGCTAAAGTCTTAAGTAATTATTTTCTATTCTGCCTGTTATTTTTTGTTCTTTTTTTATATTTTTACTTTATTTTAGGGTCTTATGAAGACGTGGCCCATAGAGACTTAAAACAAACTTGGAGAAACAAGTTAAAACACGAAACGGAATAATTCGAGAAGGAAACTTGCGTACAAATGTACCAAAAGGTTTTATTAAACCTTAATATTTACAAAACATTATTTATTACAATAATTTCCCTGGCTAACACAAGCCAAATATCATTATCCACGGTCTTTGTTCCAACCAGAGCAAACCCGTGCAATCTCTCAAGAGATTAATAGGCTTTTCGCCGTCACAGACCCGACGCACTCCAGCGATGTCGGTCTAGCAAGTCGATGAGCTAAAAGTTGTCTAGACAAAGAAGGGGAGTCCTTTTATACTTCAACCGATTTTTCCAGAAGAATCCAGAAGACTCCACAAATTGCTGGAACACTTTATACTTCCGGGGCCGATGGGGGTCACTTCCGCCCGCGCCGACCCTTTGGAAGAATACCTGAAATCCATTTGGCCCGGGACATACTCCATTGTTAGCTACTTGAATGCCGTCGCTGATCTGCAACATGCGTGCTGACTGCGGGGAGAAGAAAACAATGTTATTTGGAGACTTTTGCACATGAGAGTTCCTTTTGATGCACCTGCAACACATGTGGGAAACTCATCAATTCCACCGGCTGTGTCGAATGAGAGGAGTGCCGATGTCAACGACATGACAGTCTATATATTTCAAAAATATTTTTGATTTCAAAGAATTGCGCACAGTTTTGTGACAAACACGTCAGTCAACAATTCTGAAAAAATTTGGAAAATATCCGATGAAAATGAATGCGCATGGAGCCTATTGAAAAATTCTAGAATTATTTGATAAACAGGTCTTATTCCTCGACAGATTACTTATTTGTGAATTATAAGTATCTTCATTGTGGTAGAAAATAATATTAATTTTAGTCATGTGGTATATAGAGTAAAATATTGAAAATTAAAGAAGGGTGAGATTGAAGGTCCCATGTTTTCTTTAAAAAATTAAATCTTTAACCCCGGTGTAATTACACCTCGTATCAAAGAGATTTCATTTCTTATTTGATGAGGCAAAGAGGATGACCAGACTCCAAATAAAAAATATTTATTCATTATCAGGATAAGAGTTTCAGGATAAGGGATAAATGTCACACCGGCCTTAACTCTTATCCTGGTTAATATTCATTCAATATCCAATTGTCCATTAAACGGACGCCATGCTCGGTGGTTCTAACAAAGACAATACTGAAGAAAATTACATAATTATATACGGATAGAAAATTACATAAGCAATGTTGAAAATACATCTAAACATGGACGACTACCGCCCTCTACACTTGAAAAACACAACTAATTGCCGTTACATTTGACAATCGCATGCTACAGCCGGAGTCGTCACCCTCAAATGATTATCAGGATTCAAAGGAACCCGAGATGTTATTTAATTAAATTGACACGTTTGCTTATTTACGTGTCGACTTTCGATGGCTTTACTTTCAATAACTTTTCTTGCTTTCGAGTTCATATCTTCCTGTAGCGGGTTCGATTTCTTATTACAGAGCGTAGGGTGACCGTGATAAATTTTTGTTTACGTGCGAACACCCCCGAATATGTCGTTCGTCATACTGAACTAATTCTAAATAACTTACGAAATATTCGAAGTAAAATGAATCAATAGTGATTGACTGAAAATAATGCTTATTATTATAAATTATTGAAAAGAAACAATATTTCTTCTTCGATATTTCCTCATATTATAAATCAGTCAAAAAATAGATATTCTTACTCAGAAATCTTAGCAGAAAAAAAAATTTTAAGAAAATTTATAGATTTTGATCAGTCTATTTATCTGAGCTACAGGACCAGTAGTAGCCTAGTGGTAGCACGTTGGACCTCGGACGGTAGGTGCTGGGTTCGAATCCCGACGAATGCCTTTAAATCTTTAAATTTGTCCTCAGGGCCTGTTCACATCACATCAGTGAGAGTTAGCGTTACTCGTATTGAAATATATTTAACCAATTACAAACTTCCAAACGACTAGCCCACGAAAATGTTATTTTAAGTCCAGTGATTGGTTTAAAATATATCAGTACGAGTAACGCTAACGCTGACGGATCCTATGTGAACAGACCCTAAGTATCTAGGCTGTATAGGGGCCCGTTAAATCCGTACACCGGAAAGTTTTTCTATGTTGTCAGCGGGTTGGAGAAGTTACGATCTCTTCAGGTGTGGCCCCTAGAGGTGCTCTGTTAAACTAGTGGTGGCACCAGACTCCGACCTGTGTGATGCCATTAAAAACCGGAGCCGCATCAATCAGCCCGCATCCTGGACCTGGTTTGAATGTTCCGGTCAGGGGGCATAAATAGCAACAACAAAAGCTTCCGAGATACCAACATCTTTTAATACCTCACTAGTTGGTACCCGTCGAAACATAACGGCTGGATAGTAATTGAATGTACTAATATACAAATTATACTCAACAAATCATTGCCAAATGTTGAAAATCATAATAATGCGCGGAAAAAAATTGATGTGTTTAACCCCTTAACGATCGCATAATTTTCAATAAATCGGTAATAAAAGTGCCTATTATTTTCGGAGGATTGCATTTATTTCTTGTTCTGTCATATCTAGTTTAAAATAAACCATCCCCAATTACATTATAAATAGTCTGGTGCTGCCATCTGGTATGCAAAATAAGAAATAACATTTTTTCAGGGTAGATGAAATGTATTGTTTTAATCTTTTTGGTGCGTTACTTTTGCACACTTCAGCCCGGCAATATCACGGGCACGAGAAAGAGAAGGAGTAAACTCACGCCGTGATTTTCACAGGAGCGAGAAGGAAGGGTTTAAGCAGCCTCGTGCTTAGTAACTAAAGTCAGATTTAAAAATGTCACTGAACATGCACAGAAAACAATTTTTTTAATTGTAAATTATCACTCATTAAACAGCGCGAAATAAACAATTTCCATGAGGTTTAATCTTATATTTCACAAATATAATTATCATAAAAATAAAAATGGCATAGAGAGATCTAGAGAGACTCCCCGGATTAAACGTGTTTATCATTAAAACATGTCATTGAGCATGCGCAGAAATCAATTTTGAATTGTAAATTATCGCATAATTTTAGAAATTGTGATTACAAAAACCGAATTTGACAAATCTACAGATTACAATCTTTCGTTTAAGACCAAAATGAAGTAAGTGGGTGCAGTAGTTTTCTCTCACGGACCGCCCAAAAAGTCGGCTTAGCAACTTAAATATATAGATTATCACTATTATATAGATTATCACTATAGATTACAAGAGATTCATGATTTTTTTCAAAAAATTTGAAAAAAATCATGAATCTCTTGTAAAGTCATTTAAAAATAATATTGAATCTCGATCATTTCGGTTACAGTTTCTGGTTTTTGCTTATTCTTTCTTGAGTCTACTGACTCACTCTGAGGGAAATTACTCTTTAAAATACACTCATGATGTGCCAATGAGCAGAAACATAATTCTGCCACTTGTTTTGCCACCTTCAGACTCTTTAAAAACTGTTTCTAGTAACTTTTTAAGCAAATAAGCTCATTAAATAGGTTTTTCATCCAGTTTTATGTCGCGTGACCTTAAGAATTCGAGTGGCGATTTCAGATCTGACCAATTAGCTGATTTAACTTCTTGTTATCTATCCATTCTAAAACAATCGAGCCGTCTTAGGGCGCGATCCAAGATTTCAAATATATTTTCACTGTCCTATGAAACCTTTTTATTTCTTCCGAAAAACTCTGCATTTTTATCCGTATCTAGTACATTCGTTTGCCTATATATATACGGTGCGTTCTTCAAATACTAAAATGATAGAAAACCGCACATTCTTAAAAAAAACCCGGATGCATTTAAATATCCCCCGGACGCCCTCTAAAACCAGGACAGTGTCCGGGGTACAGAAGGTGGATAACAAGTCTAGCTGTTCGTTTACAGAATATGATAACCTTTTCAAATGAGTTTTTAAAAATTCACAACATCTTTTGGCTACTGAAATCTGTTACGTTTTGAGAAGGTTTCAAAAGATCAGCGTTCATTAATTCCTTGAGCACCAATTTTTTTTTAAATTTTATGGTTCGAATCTACCTTACTCACCTGATCACAAGTGCGACAAGTGGACCCGTTTGAATCATTTTCTTCAAATTCTTGGCACTTTTCCAGATAGTCGTGTTTTATCTAATGGTCAAATTATAGGGTCGTTGGAAGTTTAGGTTGTACAGCTCTCCCTGGATGGTAGTAAAATAAATCAGACGGAACATTGCGGATTTTTTGATTCAGACTGTATTAATGGTCTTAGGAGTAAAGAATTTTTTTCAGTCTTAGTAGTCTCAACATCTTATATTAAAGTAAATAATCAGACACCAAGCTGATTTTTGGAAATTTTTCTCTGCACAGAACCTTTGTTTTAATATTCCACGAGGGCTTTTTTTGAACAATCAATATATGAGGCGGTGAAAGGCATAGTGGTGTAAGTCAGTAAGTCAAGTGGTGTAAGTCAAAAGAGTTTTACTGCAAAAATACAAAAATTTCCCTATAAATTGAATAAATTATAATTAATAATAATTATTATACTATTGCAAATAATAATTATTTGCAATTCTACTATCAATTGAACATGGAGATTGCATTTTTTCCCTCAAATAAAAAAAATTGAAAATGTGACTTACACCACTTTGCCTTTCACCGCCTCATATATAAAACGCGTAGGTATACGGCACAAAAATCGGCGATATTTCTACATTCCGAATGGCAACTACCAGATGTAAACATTAGGGGTCTACCGCGTGTGTGTAGTGGTTTGACTATAGCACGTAATTTGGTACAATTTAATTGCTGTATTTTACACGTGAATAATTTATTCACGAGATAATTCATTCTTTCTTTTCATCGGTTTTTCTAAATGTATGTAAGAGGACAAACTTTTGACAAAATATGTTTAGAGCTATCAAATCGAGTGTTTACTCATGGACACTTGTATGTAGGTTCATCTAGAGTCCGTTCTTTTGATTATGTCACTGTAGTATCTCCTACTTCTGAAATACTCAACTGTGTATATCAAGAAGTTTTAGGAATATCATAGTAAAATATTAATTATTGCATTATAATATCTTAATAGCAAGTAAGAGTTAATTGTCTACACATTTTAAGTAGTACTTGCTGAATTTTTACTCCATTTTATAAGTGAAGAAATTTTCCCAACAATTTTTTATTTGGTATGATTAAGTGTAGATATCTGAATTGTGAACAATAGTTCATATAAAGAGTGATGCAATTCACACTATATTTTAGTATTTGCTGAATTTTTACTCCATTTTATACGTGAAAAAAATTTTCTCTAACAATTTCTTATTTGATGTAATGATAAAGTGTAGAAATCTTAATTTTGAAAAATATTACATTCAGAGAAGTATGTAATTTTTAAAATCTTTGTTGTTGGGTTTCTCAGTCTTATCTTTAACTCTATTCTGAAGTAATGGAAATTCATATTTTTTTAATCCCGATGTTTTAGAATCATCCTTATAGAGAATTTTGCAATGCTTATAAATTTTTTGGCTGAGATCGCACTACCACTTAACAACGTATATTTATGATGACAGGTAATAGTAACATTCCTTACAGACGTTCCTTTCAGTTGAGAATTTTTGCAAAAGAAAATAAAAGCGACCATGTTGGTCGCGCAGCGGCTAGTCCTTTAAAAAATAAAAGTTTTGTTTCGTTCATTTTGAAAAGTTTTTTTCCTCTTAAAAATCATAGAAATCTGCACCTTTCAGATAGTCCGTAACTATACTATTCATAAATTTATGATTATCAACTGTATGACAAACAATTTCTTAAGGAATTTTATTCATTCACTGGGCTCGAGGTATAATTATTTGTTATGCGATTTTCCCTCAAGAGAGTCTTCATATGAATATCGTCGTAAGTATAAAAACAGTGGGAAAATATTTAAAATTTCAAATGTGTTTTGTTTCTTCTGAAGTAATTGCTCTTCTTACATGAGGTTTTCCCCTTTCGTTCATCCTAATTAAATTTCAAGGTTCATAATTTTCTTTTAATTTAATATCTTTAAAGGGCAAAGAAATAATTTTTTTATATTTTTTGTTTGTTTGTTTCCACAGTTAATATTTTCTGAATTTTCACCCTCAATCAAATATTCCCAAAATACAAAATTTCCTAGATGTATCCTTAACCTCTTCCTGAAGGGTGGGATACATGGTGTTCCAAGAAACTACCTTCGAAAAAAACGAGCTTAGGATAACTGTTGTCCCAAAGTTTTCCTTCCCCTTTTATCTGGAATACCACAGCGGAAGCAGGATATTGGTTCAGCGTGTAAGGAGTCGTCGAGCGGTAGCGTGAACAAAATGACGACAAAGTATAGTACAAAACTAAATGAAGAAATTTATTTACAACTAGCTGTACCCGGCCACGCGTTGCTGTGGCTCAGTCTGGATAAATGGAAAAGAAAGAAAATAGAAAGCACGTTTCTAATATGTTTAATTTATAGAGGCTGCAAAGCTGTTACTTATTTTACACTACCCAGGGGGCACGTGTAGCTTAAAGTATGCTACGGACGCGAGTAATGTTATCCCCCCCCCAACATATTTTATAGTTCAGTTTTTAGTACTTGCTTGTTTTATGTAATATCTTGGCGAAATAATTGTGTTCCCTTCCGCCCGCTGCATTGGAAATAAAAAAAAATTTAAAATGCTTAATTTTACAATACTTGTGGGTATACAATATTTTTTGTTGTTCCATTGTCTGTGCAGATATATAGATTTTCTGGTTTGCCGACTCTAGAACACGCAACATATAATTTTCCATGTGAGAAGCAATCCGTGTCTAAATCTAACCCGCACAATTGTAAAGATTGGCCCTTTGCTTTATTTATGTTGATTGCAAACGCCAATCGAATTGGGAATTGCAATCTCTTAAATTTAAATGGCATATCTGTTGGAATCATTGGAATTCGAGGAATGAGGACATCTTCACCTTTGAATGGTCTTGTCAAGATCATTCCTTCTACGACGTTGCTCAGTAATTTTTTTACTGCAAGCCGTGTGCCGTTGCAAAGCTTTGGTTGGGTGATATTTCGCAACATTATAATTGGCACGCCGATTTTCAATTGCAGTACGTGCGGTGGCATCCCTGGCAGATCGAGTGAATTCAAAAATTCTGTTGGATAATGAATCGCTTCATCTCCTTCCACAACAGTGTCGACGGACTTGTATGTGACTGCCTCGCTTTGAATGTTATACTGAATGATGTTAAGTTCGTAGACGTCTTTGTTTTCGTAGAAGCCTTTGTTTTCATCTTTGTAGCTCGTTCACTCAGCCAATCATGATTCTTATAATTGGTTTGAATATTGGGAAATACTTTTTCAACCAATTCTTCTTTTGACGATACTAAATTGCAGAAGTTATGAGGCAATGAAATTCGTCCAGATGTCAAATCAACCGGCACCTTTCCGTTCCCAATTTCGAGCAATTGATGTGAGAATAAGGGCCTGTTCACATAGGAGTCCGTTGCGTTGCGTTAAGGAAAAGATGACGTTGAGACGAAAATAAACCAATCATAGGCGTTAAATATTTCATTGCTAATCGTTTGGAGGCATATGATTGGTTTATTTTCGTCTCAACGTCATCTTTTTCTTAACGCAACGCAACGGACTCCTATGTGAACAGGCCCTAACTCAGCTGATCGATCGTCTTGCAGATGGACACGCATATTTCTAGATAATTTCAACGTCTTTACGTGTCGCCACAAAGTAGAGTATTTCAGGCAAGCATTTATTTCGTCCGCTGTTGTCGATCGAGGAATTATAGGTAATGTTTGCCTGAAATCTCCTGCAAGCAATATTAATGCGTTCCCAAATGGTCTGATGTTTCCACGCAAATCTTGCAATGATCGATCAAGAGCCTCGAGCGATTTTTTGTGTGCCATTGTACATTCATCTCAAACAATAAGTTTGCATTTCTGCAATACTTTTCCCATGCCGGAAGCTTTGGAAATGTTGCACGGGGGAGTTTCAATGAACTGCATGTTGAATGGCAATTTCAAAGCTGAATGTGCAGTTCTACCACCTGGTAGCAATGTCGCAGCTATTCCGGACGACGCAAGAGCTAAGGCTATGACATTTTGGGATCGAATTGCTGCCAGAATCAATCTAATTAGGAACGTTTTGCCAGTTCCTCCTGGCGCATCTAAGAAGAAGATTTCTCCAACCCCGTTATTGATAGTTTGCATTACTTGATCGTAAATGCCTTTTTGCTCAAGCGTTAGCTTAGGAATATTTTATTGCACATACGACAAAAGATCACCCGTGTTGTAATTTTGTTCACGACGCAATTCTACATCGAACGAAGCATCAGCAGATCGATTCGGTGATGGCATTCCCAATTGATTGAGAACTTTGTTCGCGATTTCTAAGCACAAATCTTCAATCATTATCAACGCTTCTTTGTAGATTTCTGCTGTGAAATCTATGTTCATATTTGAATTTTCCTCGCGTATTCGACGGAATATATCTTCAGCCATGTGCGATTTATATTTCTCCCGTAACTCTGTTGGAGATGAAGGATAACAGGTGGTCAATATAATTGCAAACAACGCACGAATTTGTTTTGCATTTGACGTATTGCACGCGTCATTAATGCAGTGGTCCCCAACCCCCAGGCCGCGGACCGGTACCGGTCCGTGGATCAAATGGTACCGGGCCGCCCAAGGAACATTAAATTATTTCCATTTTATTTACTGTGGTGTATTTCTTTCGGGTTAGTGCGACTTTGTCGGGTTTGTGCTAATTTATACCTTTGTAAAAAAAAATCTTGTGACTATTTTAAATTAGTTTATTGTTTATTAAACATTTCAAGATTATGAATTAAAATTGCAGTCATAGCCACCCCTCAGCGGCCCGCGGTAAAATTATCAAACGTTGACCGGTCCGCGACGATTAAAAGGTTGGGGATCACTGCATTAATGCATATATCCCAGTCGGTCATTCTCCAATAAATCCAGAGCTTGACATGCACTGCGGAAAGTGGCATGTGTAACACCGTTGATAATTCTGAATTGCTAGAAAGACGTTGGACCGGGTACATTTACCAACAGCATGAGAAGAAAGAAGCATTCATCTTGATTGGGATGCACGGTGTACAGTCTGCCTATCGTAGTTTCTTTGAATATGCCAGGTTGTCCGTCGACTCGCTCTCCTCGTTTGCGTCGTTCAAATGATTTTCTACTCTCATTCCATGTGTAATATGTAGGCACTTCCGAATACAGTAGAGTTTTCGCAAACGCGTCATTTTGACATAACGTGAAGAAAGCAGTTAACGTTGTAGCCGGTGGATTCATGGCTATTTGTTGCACAGTTGCAGTTGTGAAATACACGCGTTGTCCATTTTCAAGATGTACTGCTAAGTGAACAACAGCTGGACTTCGTTCATGTATGGGATATGAATGAATTCGCCATACAACTTCATTGCTGCTTATGTATCTTCCAGCCTGATACTGTGCGATTTCATCGATATTCCGAAAGCGAAATATTTCAATCCGTTAGAAGAAATCACTCCGAAGAGGTCAATTTCCCGATATAATTTGAATTTCAATGAAAATCAATCGATACAGCTCAATTCCACCGCCACTTGCACAGAAAAATAAGAAAAACAGTTCAAAAACATATAAATTTGAAAAACGTTAAAAAAAGGAAAAAACACGAACTAAAAAACAAAGGCAAAACAAAAAAAGAACAAAATACTAACGAAATACTGTCGAACCTCCATATATCGAAGTAGCAAATTGCGCGAAAAAAATTCGATATATAGAATTGAGCTTAGTCTTATCAAAATTCTCCTAAAAAAATTAAAGCTAATTTTCGTATACGAAACTCCATTTCTAAGTTATATGCGAATCCCATTAAATGAAAGTTAATAACTAAAAAATGAATTAATATGAAAGATTTATTGATTACTACATATCTTTAAAAAAACAATAATGCAGACAGTGGTTACAATGATCACAGTTACATTCTTTAAAAAAAACTACGAATATCTTGCTGAAAAGTTAGTTTTGTGGAAAGTTCAAAGAAATATTCGTATTTATTCAGTCCACTAAAAACTCATCAGGGACATTTTCCGCGAATTGAAGTCCACGACGTATTGTTTCAAATGCCAAAAATTGGGAGATTTTATTTTTAAGTGGAATAAAATCTCCCAATTTGTCTTGAAAAAAATTTCGATATATAGAGAAATTTTCGATATATAGAAACAATTTTTCTATGAAATGAACATGGAGATTTGTTAAGAGTTCGATATATAGAAAATTTCGATATAGGGAAGTTCGATACATGGAGGTTCGACTGTATTTCAATTCAAACGCAGATTAACCGACAGAACTCAATTCTAACGCAATGAGAAACGAAATATTTCAATCCGTTCGAAGAAATCACTCCGAAGAGGTCAATTTCCCGATATAATTTATTTCAAATGAAAATCAATCGATACAACTCAATTCCACCGACAATTGCACAGAAAAATTAGAAAAACAGTTTAAAAAAACGTAATAAAAAAATGAAAAATTAAACTATGCTCACGAAATAAACGCTATGGTAAACGACACAATTCAATTCCAACGCAATGACAAACGAAATAATTAACCTTCTGAAGGCCACTAAAGCAGATCGATTACACTGAAAAAGAAGAAAGTTATAACAAAAATATAGAAATTTGCAAAACCTTAAAAAAGGAAAAAACACAAAAATAAAAATAAATAAACTATACTCACGAAATGAACGCTATAGTAAACGACACAGCTCAATTCCAACGCAATGTGAAACGAAAAATTTCAATCCGCTGTAAGAAATCACTCCGAAGAGGCCAGTTTCACGATATAATTTGAATTCAAATGAAAATCAGTCGAACACCGGACAGTGGTTCTCTTATCTCTTCGATCGTCTTTTATTGTCTAGAACGATCTCTCCGTATTTTACGATCTGTGGGGACTGCTGATAGTGGGGTCGTACCCCACCGTGACAAATTTCTGTTCTGAGGGGGAAGGGAAAGACATTTCTCGTTTGCGGTAAAATACTTAGTATAGCGTTGTTTCAAAAAAGAATGTTTATACCTGTCACAGGTGTGGCATCTATATAAAAGGTATATAAAAACACTCACGTATTCGAATGCAACGTTGTGTCAAAATTTCAAAGAAATTGGTGAAGAACTTTTGGAGATTTGAGATTTTGAACAAACGAACATTTACATTTTTATTTATATAGATGAGTAATTTATGATGGAACACTTAAGAAATAATTGATCATTATGCATTCTACTACGACGTGCGAGCTGACAAAGTTCCTGACAAAGTCACACAGCTTTGAGCATAGAAAGTCCTGACGGTATTGACACAGTCGTAAGCTGATAAGTTCCGATGTAAGTCGCACAGTTTTGAGCAGGCAAAGTTCCGACGATATTTACACAGTCGTAAGCTGATACGTTCAGATGTAAGTCACACAGTTTTGAGCATACAAAGTCCTGATGGTATTTACACAGTCGTAAGCTGATAAGTTCCGATGCAAGTCACACAGTTTTGAGCAGGCAAAGTTCCGACGATATTTACACAGTCGTAAGCTGATACGTTCAGATGTAAGTCACACAGTTTTGAGCACACAAAGTCCTGATGGTATTTACACAGTCGTAAGCTGATAAGTTCCGATGCAAGTCACACAGTTTTGAGCAGGCAAAGCTCCGACGGTATTTACACAGTCGTAAGCTGATAAATTCAGGTGAAAACTGAGTCCGTGGTACAAGTGTTCTCTTTCCAATACGACAGCCTATTAGGGTCACAAAGTACTTCTGCTAGAAGTCACGACGAAGGGGTGTCGAATACTAAGGATTATATCCTTCCAGGATCTAGGAGAATCAAGATCTCCAGTTGTAATATACTTTTTCTGGAAGTAAGTCGACAGGGTGTCGAATAAAATTTTTCCGATCACTCAGGATCTAAGAGAATTCGTCATCTCTTAATAAATCGACCTAACGTTAGGTGCGATTCAGAACGATAAGCTCCACGGCTCTAAGATAAGTTCTCTGCTTGCGAAAAAATTTAATCGTGACCACTTGGCCGGAGTGAGCTGTCTCGCCTTCGAGATCAAATCTATAACTAACTCTAATTTTTTTCTCAACGACGTAACTTTAGATTTTGGCACCACGATCGCTGGAAACTAAGATGTTTTTTAAGTGATGCCCTTCTTGGGTGACATCACTTCTCTGGATTTGTATTCGTCGACTTCTTTTCCCACCAAAACTCATCTAATGGGCTTGCCCGATTTATTTACGGGAACCCTCATCAATCAGCTGGAGAAGCAGAACTATTCTCTTTTAAAATGTAGTGTCATAATTCTAGACTGACTGGCGCTATGGGTTGTCGGCAGCTTTTGTCGACACCGACTTTTGTCTCGTCCGCTCTTGTGACGTCCATTATCACCTTCTTCCGACTCCATTCCTGTGACTGCTGGACCACGGGAAATCGGGAATTTTTAGGAGATGGTTTATTAATTGAGGCGTTGAAAGGCAAAGTGGTGTAAGTCAGTAAGTCAAGTGGTGTAAGTCAAAAGAGTTTAACTACAAAAACTACAAAAAAAATTCCACCATAAATTGAACAAAGTATAATTCATAACAATTATTATAATATTGCAAATAATAACTATTTACAATTCCACTATAAATTGAACATGGAGATTACATATTTGCCCACAAATGAAAAAAGTTGAAAATGTGACTAACACCACTTTGCCTTTCAACGCCTCAATTGGGAGAATCAATTTGATTCTTTACAAGCGGGGGTCTTATATTGCCGAGGGTTGATCGTTTCTACCAAGCGATCTCACGGAATGTCGTCATACCGCTGAATTACATATTGGCAAAACGGAGAACTGAAGGCGCCTTTAACTCATATTAGCGCTCTATTATTCCCATGGGCATCTGCCCAGTTACCCGAAAATAGACCATTGGCGCCTATTTTCCGATTCAACCGTGAGAGCAGTGACGTCAGAGTATCGAAATTACCGATTTTTCCGCCACCGATCGAAAAAGCTCGGACCTTTCGGGACGATCCCCCGTCAATCACGGAAGTTCGAGTCACCACCAGGTGACTCGAACTTCCGTGATTTTTAAAATTTCGCGATTAAGCCGTAAGATGCCATACCGCTGAGGATTTCATGAAAGTCCTTCCTAATGCTTTATTCTGTGGTAGGGAACTATGCTCTGCGAAATGCATCCCAAAAGAGAACACGGTGGTACAGGGTTCAAATTACTCTTGAGAGCGATGACGTCACTGAAACCGCCGCACGAGTTAATCGTTTTTTTCGGCACCTTACTGGCAAAATGTAGCACTAGAGACGCCATTAAAAGAGTTTTAGGTGTATCCATTTCAAACAGAAATACACGGGTACTAAAAGTCCAGAATAGTATAAAAGGGGAAACACGTTTCACACTTACCGGTACAGTCCTTCATCAGGCCAAGAGGATTAGGTGTTGAATATATCCAATGATAATTAACAAATACAAGTGAAAATCCCACTGATGGGGGCAACCTAGTGGTTATCGGCACTTAAAGTGCATGGTAAGAATCCCGATTAAATGTTTTCGTGTTTATGCCGGGTATAGCAACATTAAATCTGTTCTGGAAAGTTCTTCGGAGTAATTTGTAGAGGTGGGATGAGGATACGAAACCCACGATTCGTCGTTCCTGAGGAGTTTTTATGGGAAAATTGTAGTGGTACCGTTCTCCGACCGTCTTGGTGCCAAATACAGAGGCTGTTCGCACATTTTTAGACGATTTTGGTAAGCGGTAATAAAAAATCGTTTGCTGCAAAGAAAATAATTGCAATTGTACTATGTTTTTAAGAGTCAAAATTATCGTCTGCGGCTTGAAAGTTTTGTTTTTATTAAAAATGGCGTTTTTAACAAAGCAGAGGTTCGAAGGCTACATTTATGCTCTTTCCGAAGAGAAATATGCATACTCCGTTATCCAAAAACGATGTGAGAGTC
>OU015500.1:153377296-153597296 GCA_907164885.2 Dolomedes plantarius
CTGTGAATGATAAAAAATTAATGCAAAAAATAAAATGTTTACAACATTTACATACCTTTAGAAAAATGTAATGCACATTTTAATTGACTTTTGAGACGCTAAAATTTAGGTTTTACATAAAAAGAGAAACTAAGAAACAACTTAATAAATTATATTGCCGATTGTTAAATTATGATGTCCAAGGAGAAATAAATGAAGAATCCTGGTCCTTACGTCTACGTAAAATGAACTGCAGTTTTTATAAGAAAAATATAGCAGCTGGATTTTTCTGTACACTTGCTACATTTTTTGCAAAAATTAACCGCACCAAGTGATACTATGACGGATATTTGAATAGACATCTCCAGACCCAAGTGTGGTTACTGCATTCAAATGTTATTTTGCCAAAAATAATTAATAACTTCCAGATATCAAATAACATTAGGGAATAAATCCATCTACTTTAAGCCATAATCGAAAAAATTCTTGCCAACAGCGTAACCTGTATGATTTGTCATAGTAAATTTAGTTGAGTCCCTTGGTGACTGCTGTTAATCGTGAACCTTTTGCAAAAATCTGCTCATTATTGTTATTTTTAAGCCTCGATATTAGTTTACTTTTCCAGTCGCAATAATCCAATCCGAATCTTCACACATTTAAATACAATAATTACACGATAAAATGAACCTTACATATACCATGCTTTTAAATTATCTGTTGAATCATATAAACTTGACAATTCTATGTATTAATAAATATTTTTTTCAAAATTTTTTAGTGAATTTGCCCATAAACTTGAAAGAAAAGGAAGTTAATTGGAAGTTAACTTGCGTTTAATTTTTCGTTCCCGTCCCGGCCGTTAGATGGCTGCACCAGTCTATAAAACAAAATTAACTGAAAATGAATTCAAATCTGCTTAAAGTTGGCTAAAAGTAACAAAAGAATGCATTTTCATCTTGTTCTGAGCTGTTCTAAAAGTTTCAAATGTCTAGCTAGTCGGGAAGTGAATTAAAAATTGATTGCCAGATTTGAACTGGACAAATACACAAACACACAAACAAACAAGAAAGCGAGTTAATAAAAACATGGTAAACTGGGTAAATTCCTAATACAATGTCCCCTTTATTTGGCGACTTGTTACCACCATACATAGTGAGAAGCTTTCAAACGATACCGACAAGAAAATCCGTCTCTAATATTATATGTGGTCAGATAATCATGACGTTTTAGACATTAATCCCGTTTCCATACAAAAATCTACAACACGCATCTCAGCTTCTAAATTCAAGATGAGAAAAAGACGAATCAATTTTCTTGGCCATTTTAAACTTCAGAGAAACACTATCAAGTGACACGAAATTCAAAAAATTTACAATGGGTTTAATGGTCGGCTTTTAAAACAACTAATTAGGAATGATTATTCAAAAAGAAAAAGAAAGAAATTGCGATAGGAGGATAAAAACTGGTTAACAGAAGACGAAGAAAACTCAATTGGCGACGCTATCTCTCTTTTAGCGAAAACCAAGATACACGGTGCACCGTGTACTGCGATAGAGCCGATAAACGATGTAATACAAAAGAACCCATCAGAAGGCAAAGGGAAGATTTGGCTGAATGCGCAAATAGTTGCATGGGTACGACCTTCTTTGGGAAAGTACTATAGGGATGATGTGAAGTGTTAGTACTTTCATATTAGGTGTTAGTTTTTCATTGAGCGCATTGAAGAGAATGACTTGGACAATCCCTCCCCAACCGAAAGAAACAAAACAAAACGAATTAATACATACATCGCTGTAGCATATTTGTCGGCTAATTTAGCAACTGATTACGTTTCTTTACACACAGCCTACTCAAGCTAGCTGGTGTACCGTTCTGGAGTCTGCACATGGTTATTTTATCCGAAAAATGCTGAGAAAGCAAATAGGAGTCATTGACTATACTCATACTCTTGTATTAACGCATTCAGGGGCAACAACATCCCCCGTTTGAAGGGTTCAGATTTTTTTTCCCAATTTTTTCAACCTAAAGAATCTTGAAAAATATATCAATTAAAGGTTGCAAAATCTTTTTACTTCTTTAAACTGATAACAGATGGTAGTACTAACCAATTTTCTGCTCATTTAACTGGAATACATTGCAAGTGAAAAAAGACTAATTTTAGGCGCTAGCACTGTGCAAACGGCACCCGTCAAAGGATTTAACAAGAGATTCAACTCTTGTTCATTGGATCGTCTATAGTTAACACATGGGCTCATTAATCTGCTCACACCGGTGTCGCCAAGCTAAAATGTCTCTTCATGTCGTCCCTTCATAGGAGGTAATGCTGTTCCGCCTATATGGTCCCCCCATAATAAAATATCTAGCAATCTGCGGGGAATTATAGGCGAATATCTACACGACAAGTGCCTCCGCTAGGGAAAAAAATGTCTTATACCTTTGTGTAAACCTTTTAAATTTAGATTCAAATTGAGTACGTCAGTACGTAGTTTTGTAATTTGTGTTTTAAAACAATGTTTTTTTATGTAATGATATATTAAAATATGCATGGTAACTACATCACAGTGCATGAGACTTGCTTATATACCAGTTACATTGGTTCCAAATTAAAACTACTTATGGTTTTATAAATCATTTTAATACAAATATCAATCTTTTTAATTGAACTTAACTTTGCAATTATAATCCAAACAAGTGGGAAATTGGAACACACACTGAATAAATTCAAAACTGAGTTTTTAGTAAATTGTTCATGATATAATTATTTCCTTAGATTATTTTCTCTTGGAAGCTAACAGTTTGTCTTTGATTTAAGTCATCAGATATGGTATAATATAATTAACTGAGGCCTGTATCTCAACAACATTCCCCATAACTACAAAAAAAATAAAAATAAATAAAAATCTGGAGTCGCCTTCTTAAATAAAACTTTGAGCAAAATTTAAATAAAAAACCTTTTTTAAAAAATATCACTTTCATAAGATATAATTAAAATTTTAAAAAATATTTTGACATGAACATTTAAAAATACATACTCATTAAAATTAGTCAATCAAATAATTCTGGTGGGAGACCCGGAAACAAGACTTCAGTAAATTAACGTTGAATTTTAAAAAAAGTTTTTACCGAGATTCGGTCATTCATGAAATAATAACCCCACTCCCAATTCATCTGTGGTAACAAGAGTGGCAGAAACATCCAAAGGTGTGAATTTCGAGAATTCTTAACTCACCTTTGAATTTCCTCAGATTTCATGGGAAATGTTAAAACATTACCTTCACTGTTTATTTCTTGCGATAATTTATTGTTAGAAAATAAATTATCCGGTTCTTTGGTATTACAAAAGAACCGGATAATTTTGAACTTATTTTAATTTAAGTTCTAAAGAGTCGTTCAAATGCCTATATATATATTTTTACTCAAACTTACCAGCAAATAAAAACGTGAATAGGAGATAAAGCTCTTAAGATGTTATGGACAAAAAAATTGCAAATAGCTTCGACAGTACACTACCATAATCGTTAGCGTGTGTATTCCGGATTTTTTTTTTATTACCTATGGCTTTATTTGGAAAAGCGGTAAATATTTAAATAATCTTATGGTTTTATTCCGGATATGGATACGTTAAATCTGTAGACCGGAAAGTCGCTCTATGAGGTCAGAGAGGGTGAGAGAGAGTGTGATCCCCCAAAATGTCGTCCATGGGGATGCTCGGTCAAAACTGAGGTGGCAACTAGCTAAGACGGACACCGACCCTTGAGGTGCTATTTAACCATTTTCTTACGGGGTGGGATAGCATGTATTCCCAAGAATACGGGTCCAAGTATAAATATATATATGTAATGATAATAGATGTAAGTTCGAGGTG
Organism: Dolomedes plantarius; assembly: GCA_907164885.2. Classification (NCBI taxonomy): domain Eukaryota; kingdom Metazoa; phylum Arthropoda; class Arachnida; order Araneae; family Dolomedidae; genus Dolomedes; species Dolomedes plantarius. The sequence goes on from OU015500.1 coordinate 153,381,141, forward strand.
TAGTTGTAAATAGGCAAATGGAAACTGTGGCGGGGCGAAGCAATGGCCGGGAGCTTCAAACATTTCGGATCCATAATGTGTAGTCGAAGTGGCGAGTGGCGAGGTAGATGGAGTGGACAATAAAACACCTCGTAACACATCAGGAAAAAGGCAGATGGTTCATACATAGTCTTTATTTCCGACACTGTTTCTTAGAACATCAATTTGATTTATGCGAACACATCGCGCGACGCTGGCCGGGGAAGGGGACGCGGCCCTGCCCGCGCAAATTTGACAGGAATGAAAACTCACATCTTTTCTGGCTGTGAGCAAACAGACAAAGACCTACAGAAGTGCGAAATTTCTCGCCCACGTACGGGTCTATAAAACTTCCAATTTCTCAGAAACGAACACGTGATTAAGTCGCGTCATGTGGGGTGATGTTTCTCGAGCGTTCGACCCGGTTCGATCTTCTATAACTGTTATATAATGATCCGCAAGTGGCTTTAGGGGAAAAACTAATAAATTATTTCAGTTTGGATTTAGGTAGAAATACAGAAAGAGGGACAGTGTTCTGTTGCGGTATTTGGAAAGGGCGTGTTAAATATTAAAAAGCTTGAAATTTATTTTATATATATATATATAACACCATTAATTCTTACATAGGGGATATGAAATTTCCCGTTCTAGAGAGGGAATCGAAAACATGGGCCCCGCAAGATAAGGTTAAACCGGAGCCGCACTTCTCGGCCCGAATCCTATATGGACCTAGTCTTTAACTTCCGGCCAGGGGACGTTAGAAACAACACGCAACTACATCTACGTTAGGAATACTTAAAAACCTTTTTCCGTTTTAAAAAACACTTTTCACTTCAATATAAGAATCGTGGTTTTTCTATTGAATACTTCTTTCGAATACGTAGTTGCTTAGGTAGTTCCAAAGCTCGTAACAGATGTTCAATAAGTAGAGGAGAAGGTGGGATTATGGATCCTGCATTTATTATGGAGCCCCTTAATATATGCCCTATGCGCAGGTGCAGCCACTAATTATAGCTGTGATCTAGAGCCCATAGGTGGCTGCAGTGGATAGTCAAGGTCATTGACCCCAGTTCACTCCCGTATGACGTCCTGTGGCCAATTTCTTGTTTTTCGAGTTTTCAAACTTTTTTGGAGGAAAGTAAAAGTGAATATTTTACATATCTACTACTATGTTTTGTAAAAACTGATTCTTCTGCCTTATTCTACATGAGATAAAGTTCCTTTTGAGCTACACTGCTGGCCACTGTAAATGCAACACCCTGAAGGAAACATGCAAATAACATGAAATTTACAACATGCATTAGCGGAGGTGAGATATGCAAATGATTAGAATTTCAGCGCAGACGCACATCACGCGCGCCTGCGGCGCCACTTCAAAGCGCTATTTAAGGCTTGGAGATTTCGACGATTTCAAGTTCGGCAATTGTGTTTTTCTTGTGGTTTTTTCAAAAAAAGATCAATTATGCCTCGTCGAAAACAGCGATCATCTTTTGATCAAGTATACGAGTTCGACAGAGGAAAGATAGTGGCCTACCGAGATTGTGGATTATCTTTCAGGGAAATCGGTAGTCGTGTTGGACGAAACCAAACAACTGTAATGCGGATATGTGATCGTTGGATGCAGGAGGGTACAACTGACCGGCGTGTTCGATCGCATCCACCTCAGCGCACCACTTCACGTGATGACAGGCAAATTGTGAGCATGGCAGTGACGGATCGCTCAGTCACATCACGAACCATAGCACAGCACATGCAGTCTATAACGCATCATCCAGTATCTGCGCGTACCATTCGACGCCGTTTACAGCAGAGTGGTCTGTCCGCAAGACGTCCATTGCTTTGTCTACCCTTGACGCAGAACCACAAATGTCTCCGCCGCCTATGGTGCGATGACAGAAGGATGTGGACGGCAGAATGGAATGAAATTGTCTTTACTGACGAGTCACGCTTCTGTCTGCAACACCACGATGGTCGCATTCGAGTCTGAAGACACCGTAAAGAGAGGATGCTGAACAGCTGCGTTATGCACCGCCACACTGGTCCTGCACCGGGTATTATGGTATGGGGCGGTATTGGATATCACTCTCGCACACCTCTAGTACGCATTGCCGGTACTTTAAACAGCCAGCGCTACATCTCCGAGGTGTTGGAGCCAGTTGTCCTTCCTTACCTTCAGGGCTTGCCCACAGCCATATTTCAACAGGATAATGCGCGACCACACGTGGCACGCATTGTCCAGCGGTTCTTTGTCAATCGCCAGATTGAATTGCTTCCCTGGCCATCTCGCTCTCCGGATCTTTCGCCGATAGAAAACACGTGGTCCATGGTTGCTCTACGATTGACCCAGATTCCATCCCCAGCTGCCACAGCAGATCAACTTTGGCAACGTGCGGAAGCTGCTTGGTCTGCTGTACCCCAAGAACTCATCTAAAGTCTCTTTGAACCAATGCCGAGGCGTGTGGCAGCGGTGATCTCCAACAATGGCGGCTACTCTGGCTACTGATTTTGGCAGGAACCACACTTCACAGAAGTCTATAAATTTAATCATTTGATACTTGGTCAACATGTTATCTACAAAATAAATTTCGTTGTGATATCTCTTGTCTTTCTTGGTGTTGCAATTTGGGGGGCCAGCAGTGTATTTCGAAATTAAATTCTATGTATTTCATAATGCAAAAAACGAGTTTGTTTCCAAGATGGCGTTGTTTGAATTATGGACCCGGTAACCATGGGTGAGGGTATTATGGTTGCGGATCCATATTACCAACAACCGGTTTGGATGATGTAATAATAATAATTCCATGAGAAAGTGCGATTCCACTAAAGATTTCATTGTGATATCTTTAATTTTTATGTTTTGTAATCCTTTTGGGTTATTCTTGAAGCTAAGAATGCAAGTTGACAAGAAATCTCCCGCTGGAAAGGACTCTGTAGTGCGCAGAAGAAGTTGGGATAGGGTGGAGATGGCTGAAGCTATCCAGAAGCTAAGATGCGGAGAAATGTGACTAAGGAGGCTGCCAGAGTATTTGGTGTACCAAGAATAACTTTGAGATTATTGGTTTCACAAGTGGATAAGCCAGCAGCAGATTTGGCTGTACAAAATCAAAGGTGGAAGCCTGTTTTACCAGATTGCATTGAAAAAGATTTAGCGGTCTATTTGCTATAGGTAAAGTCAGTATTTTACGGTCTTACTCGACAAGATGTGATGAAAATGGCGTTCCAATTCGCTGAACGCAATAATATATCCCACCCTGTCATAAACAAAGCAGCAGGGTGAGACTGGCTAAACCGATTCCTCACTCTTCATAAAGGACAAATTTCAATCAGGAAACCTACAGGGACGTCATATGCACGAGCAGAAGGATTCACAAGTGAGCAGGTGGCTGTTTTTTTATTTACTTAAGGATTGTGTTCTGGGAATGATTTCTAGAATCTTCAATGTAGATAAGACTGGTTTAAGTGTGGTTCCGTCAAAAGTTTCCAAGTCATCGGGTTGAAGTGCAAACGTCATATGGGAGCTCTGTCTAGAGCTCAACGGGGTTCTCTGGTAACTGTGGTCTGCTGCGTGAGTGCCCACCAACGATGATATTTCCTCGTAAAAACTTGACGGATCAGCTTATGAATGGAGCCCCATCCGAAGCAATTGGAAGAGCTCATCTCTCTGGGCGGATACAAGTCCATATGGTTACATAGATGGTCCAGACCTGCAAGGAGCATCGTGCATCTTCTCTGAAGGTGCATTCAAAGATGACACATTCGGAGAACTTTGGATTCATTGTGTGATGTGCCTACGCTGGACTTATTCTGTGTGCACCGGAGCCAAAGCTGAGTTTTAAATTTGCGAATTTTGTCGCCAGAATTAAAGTTTTTTTTATATGCATAATATTTGATGATCCAAATGTTTAATAATATTATTTTCTTTCTTTCACTTTTTCTTTTGAAAACTTTTCTCTTTTTTATTTCAAGCTATTTAATAAATAGATAAAGGATTTTTTGGTGTAAAAGGTGGGGGTCTATATTACCTTCCACTTTGGGTCACCTATAAGTTTTGACGACCTATAAGTAATCTTAAAATTTGATTTAACGGCAAATCCTCTTAAGGATGTTGAGTTATGGAAGAGATGATGAGTTATGGAAGACGTTAGAGCCCCAAAATATGAGAATCAGTCTTTGGTATGACCACAGGGATCCAGAAACAAAAGGGGGTCCATAATTCCACCTTCTCCTCTAATTGTCTGTTGGTCCACCTACCTCATTATGAAATTGTCTGCACATAACATGTTTGAACAAAGATGTTATGTTGCTGACGGGAGAACAAATTTTCGTAGCTGTCGGCCACTTCATCTTATTTTGCAGTTGTCAGAACGAGATTTTGCTTCTTTTTTACTTTATAAACCTCATTTTGGTTGAAGAAGCACCATTTTCTCGTTGTTGGTCCAATATGCCTACTTTGCAGATGACCCGTGGTGAAAAAATTTACTATAAGCGAGGGTTGTCAATTAGCCAGAAAAATGAAGTATTAGTTAAAGATCGTTCATCATTTGGCAATGCATTCAATTCCCATGTTAAACTACTGGGAAACTTTCCTCTCTGTTTTTTTTTAATCACAAAAGCATAGTTTTTTATTCAGTCTTTTTCCGTACGAGGGTAGAAGCTTAAAGATCGCGTGCTTTTACTTGGGCTCTTATGTCCTACTGTGCATTCAGTTATATAATTCTTAAAATCTTAAAATTGCTACACACACACACACACATACATATAGCAATACTATATTTCTACTGATGTCGGGGCAAATCAAAAATCGCTATGTGAATGCTTAAAATACTTTCGCTCACAGAAGGAGCAGCACACATTATTAGCAACACTCGCATTGGAAATATTTTAGACTACCGTGGAACGAAACAACTATGCTGCTAGGAGTGTACAGCGGACGCTGTACGGTTGTAACTTGAACAGCTACTAAAGATACTATCTGCTAAACTAAGGCCTCGTTCACGTCGCTTGCGTTCTTCTGTTTGCCCAGAGATTGTTGACCCAGGACTCGTTTGACATATCACGTGGTCATTCTTTCGAGCTCTGTGATTGCACAAAATTTTTATCGCTGACGTTCCGCTCCTCTTCGGGAGCATTGTGAAGACCTAAGAACTTATATTACGTTGGTTTGACGATATAAGAGAAAAAAGGGATAAATAACACACGCAGACAACCTTGGTTCTATTTGGTTTTATTGTGGCTATTTTTTTGGCTGATTATAATACTATTATATTTAAGGATTTTATCTTTATAACTAAGCTTTTTATTGTATGAATGCTATTTTCTTGCATGAATTTTCTGGTAGCAAAGAGAGGTCTGTTTTTTTTAAAATCATTTTTTCGTATTTTTTCTCATCACAAGTATATGGAGGAAAAGTGGTTTTGATTGGTATTTTAGCTGTAATAACCAGTTGAATTTCTGGATAATTATAATTATTATAATTTCTGGGTCGATGGAATAAATCATTCTATATTCTGATGGAATAAATCAGAGGGCTGAACTTCTCATTCTTGCTTCTGTCAATCGTCCAACAAAACTATCAGTTCATGTTCTTGGTTGTTTTTTGGGTACGGCAAATGGAATAATCAACTGAGATTCTGGATCCATCTCTAGAACCGAAGGAATAAATCAGTGTCTGAAATTCTCATTCTTGCTTCTGTCAATCGTCCAACAAAACTATCAGTTCATGTTCTTGGTTGTTTTTTGGGTACAGCGAATGGAATAATCAACTGAGATTCTGGATCCATCTCTAGAACCGAAGGAATAAATCAGTGTCTGAAATTCTCATTCTTGCTTCTGTCAATCGTCCAACAAAACTATCAGTTCATGTTCTTGGTTGTTTTTTGGGTACGGCGAATGGAATAATCAACTGAGATTCTGGATCCATCTCTAGAACCGAAGGAATAAATCAGTGTCTGAAATTCTCATTCTTGCTTCTGTCAATCGTCCAACAAAACTATCAGTTCATGTTCTTGGTTGTTTTTTGGGTACGGCGAATGGAATAATCAACTGAGATTCTGGATCCATCTCTAGAACCGAAGGAATAAATCAGTGTCTGAAATTCTCATTCTTGCTTCTGTCAATCGTCCAACAAAACTATCAGTTCATGTTCTTGGTTGTTTTTTGGGTACGGCGAATGGAATAATCAACTGAGATTCTGGATCCATCTCTAGAACCGAAGGAATAAATCAGTGTCTGAAATTCTCATTCTTGCTTCTGTCAATCGTCCAACAAAACTATCAGTTCATGTTCTTGGTTGTTTTTTGGGTACGGCGAATGGAATAATCAACTGAGATTCTGGATCCATCTCTAGAACCGAAGGAATAAATCAGTGTCTGAAATTCTCATTCTTGCTTCTGTCAATCGTCCAACAAAACTATCAGTTCATGTTCTTGGTTGTTTTTTGGGTACGGCGAATGGAATAATCAACTGAGATTCTGGATCCATCTCTAGAACCGAAGGAATAAATCAGTGTCTGAAATTCTCATTCTTGCTTCTGTCAATCGTCCAACAAAACTATCAGTTCATGTTCTTGGTTGTTTTTTGGGTACGCGAATGGAATAATCAACTGAGATTCTGGATCCATCTCGAGAACCGAAGGACTAAATCTGCAGCTGAACTTCTCATTCTTGTTTCTATGAATCATCAAACAGAATTATCAGTTCATGTTTTCGGTTGTTGCTGGGGTACGGCGAATGGAATTACCAGCTAAAGTTCTGGATCTTTCTGAGAACCGAAGAGGTAAATCAGCGGCTGAACTTGTCTTTCTTCTTTTTGTCAATCGTCTATCGAAATTATTAGTTAAAAATCATGGTTGTTGCTGGTGGTGTGGCGAATGGAATTGCAATTTGTAAAATGGCTAGATGTATAACTGACTGTGGTTAAGTGTGTGATTTCCAATTTTCTGTGGCTTATCCAAAAAATAGTATTTGTTTTACTCTTTTACCTGAAATGAATAGAATAATATTAGAAGAATATAAATAAAATGAAACCGAAGGTTCTGTGTAATGCTGAACATAAAATTATGTAGTTTTCATGTGTTTATATGTATATACAAGCAAATAAAACTTACAATGCAAAAATTTGCAGTCTATACGTTAAATCATATAAACATAAAATATATCATCTAAACGTGGACTTCAAATAGCTTAATAGAGGAATTTGTCAACAGTCGGGAATAAAGATTATCCTTTCTATAAAAGTTTAATATTATTGTGGTTTAACACAATTCAGTGATATCAAATAAAATGTTCAAATCGTGCTTGGTTTGGTTTCGACAGCAAGGATTGCCAAAAAATATAAGCTATTACAGTTTATATGGTCTTTTGTTCGTGTAACCTAACACGAAGTCTGTTGCCAACGACATTAAATAAAAAATGTTGTATTTAATAAAATAATAAAAATAATAAAAAATATTGTCGATAAATATAAAAGGTACTCTAGAGGCCTTCATCGATTCTGAGATATGAAATGAAGAAAAGCTTTCAAAATGCCGTCACTCACTTTTCTTGTACAGGCCAGGAAGCTGAAGAATTTTCGAACTTTTCGGAATTTTTTCTTCTTTACTTTCTGTAAATCAAGAAAAATCAGAATTTAAAACACGAAGAATATACTTACGGAGTTCCTGCAACTGATAAATAACACAAACACACACACACACACACACACACATATATATATATATATATATATGACGCCCGGTGGCGTGTTGGTTAAAATATTCAAGGTGCCACATCACAGGTCAAGGGTCCGATCCTGCGACTGGGCAAGGTCGGATCAGCCTTTCATCGCTTGAGCGGGTGGATAAATGCGGACGAAGGTTCCTTGGGAACTAAACTCTGGGTGGTCTCACGTCAGGTTGACCACCTGACTGAGAGATATGCGGTATGGCACCCCAAGCCCATGGTCAAGAAAGCAGAGATGGGCACCGCCGGTCTTGGTCAATAGCGGACTGTTGTGCCGTGAGATTATATATATATATATATATATATATATATATATATATATATATATATATATATATATATATATATATATAGAGAGAGAGAGAGAGAGAGAGAGAGAGAGAGAGATAGATTGATGGATAGATATGTGTGTGTATGTGTGTTTGTTTGTTTATTTTTGTCATCGTTGAATTCTATTGCATTTTTCTTCTCTTTTAAGGAATCAATTGCCTTAAATACCAAAATGATAGCAGAACGTTACAAACAGCCTTTGCAAACTACCGGAATGTTGTTATCAAGCCTTCAGTAAACTCCAAATCATACTGTCTTCATCACAATATTACGTGAAACACAGCCAATCATCAAGCCTGGAAACCATTTGTTTGAGAAAAGAGACAATTCTGCTGATCTGCAAAGTTATTTCTGAACTGGACGCAACAGCGGTGTCTATTTGCAGCGGATAGCAAACTCATTTTAATGTTTCCCGTTGACGAATGAAAAATTCAGGGATATCGAAATCAGTTAATCCTTAATTTCTAGATCGGGAAGATGCGGAAATTGTGTTTACTTACTTTTGGCCGCCATATGACTCTGCTTTCCAAAACTTCTATTGCAAGTTCATCAAAAGATACACAAGGGTTGTTCCTAAAACAGGAATTGAAACGTAAGAATTACGTTTAGTGTCAGTTAGTCAGCCCGGACCCTGCATAATAAAATATGCATTACAAAATTGAGAACTTTTTTTGCGGACAACTTTTAGTCACTCCCTTTGGTTGCATAAAATAGGCATAAAACAATGTATCAAATCGATCCCATATTATAGTCACCAAATGCACACACACACACACACACACACACACACACATATACACATATACATATAGTCATATATATATATTATATATATATATATATATATATATATATATGCACTGTATATATATATATACAGTGCTCGATATGTAGAAATAGAGGTGCCAAAACTGTAACCGTCCGGGGTGTGTGGGGGTATTCCAAAATATTTGGCTGAAAACAAGAAATCTTTGGTTATACAGAAACTTGAACATTTTATTTAATTCCAATTTTTATTTTGTAAAACAAGTACAAAAATATGTTGTATTAAAGTAACAAAATTAATAAAAGTGATTAAATAAATATTTCCAACTATCGTAATTTTTTTCTAAAGAGAGGTACCGGAACGCCGTTCTGGCGCGTTCCACATCAAATCGAGCCCTGTGTATACAGATATATATATATATATATATATATATATATATATATATATATATATATATATATATATATATATATATATATATATATAAGGCGGAGTGTAAAGTAATTTAAAAGCACTTACTTTAACAGTCGCAACCGGTCGTTTTCCGTTTCTTTTTCACATTTTTCAACAACTTTATCATCAATTGCAGTACAGATGGTATCACTGCTTACGGTACGAGCAACGAAATTGCTGGAACACAGAATTAAAATATTAGATGCTATTAACCGGGAATTATTGAATCAGATAATTAGACACTTAATTGAAGAAATGACCATGTATTCTTCTCTCACCTGTTAACGTCGTTCTCGACTTTATCCAAAACACTGCTGATGAGTTCTGCTATTTCAGAATCATCAGATCCAGAGGAACTGGGAGCACAAACAGGCACACTGGAAAAATATTCAACAGTTAAATTATAAAAAAAATGTACCTCTAAGAAGTCATTTTTTACAGTAACTGAGCTTTTCAGTAACTCATCACAGGAAACGTCACGACTTATTTGTAAGAAGGCTAGTACAAGTTAAAACATAATTTAAAAAGTTTCGTTAAAATCGGACCTCGAGTGACCGACCCTTAGCCAATTTAAAAATATTACCTACCAACTAGAAATAGACATGACTAAGAATTAATTCAGTGCTGCCATCCTTTGGCCGTTAGAGAAAGTGTTTCTGTTTATAAAAACTTTTCAGAAAAATTTTGATTGTACGCACTATAAAATGTTGAAAACAATGCGCCACTGTTATTAATTATTATTTTGAAAAGAACTATGCACAGTGACATTTTTATTAGACTGAATTCTTATTACAAACTTCATACTGAAATTTTTTGTAGAAACGAGTGCATTTATTGAACACAAGTCTAGAAATACTGCATTTTTATTGTGAATTTTTTTTTATAGAAACGAAAGAATCTAAGATACTTTTCTAAGGACCCGAGGACGCATGAAGTGAGTTTGAAAAGTTTAGAAAAATGCAAACCTAGCCTTCCTGCTTTTTTTTTTTAACACAGACCACAAAGAGGAAACAAAACATCCAATTCATGAATTAGGTATAGCATGAATCTATATATATATATATATATATATATATATATATATATATATATATATATATATATATATATATATATATAACGTCACGCTTGCGGACGCTGATTTCCATGATAACTAAGCAAAAACTTCCAAGTATTCTATTACAATCAATCGCCAATATCAAACTTCGAATAAAAGAACAATCCTCGCCTACTTACCTGGCCTCTGTGACATCATCATTACCTTCAAAGGTGGAAGTAGAAGGAACCTGAAAAATGAATGGAATCGTTAATAATGAAGTGTATAGGAATACAATTAGGATTACTTATAAAAAAAATTACTTAGGGCTGACTAGTCGGGAAAATATCCCACTAAGTGGGCGCCTCAAGTGAGATTGTATAATATATATATATATATATATATATATATATATATATATTAATTATAAAGGTGCCACGGTAGTCATAATTTTGAGAAGATTACATATATATAAATATATATATATATATATATATATATATATATATATATATATATATATATATATATATATATATATATATATATATATTTATTTATATATTTATATATATGTAATCATTCTTCTTCAGAATGGTATTGAATTTATTCTATGAAAATATTTGCCGTAGATCTCGTAATAGTCATTCCCCCATATGATCCCCCCCTCCCACTCTAGAGACTGTTTACTAGGGAGGGATTGAATTCTCCTAATTTTAACTTAATTCGATCTGAGGTATTCCTGTTTGGCGACACTCTATTTTCCCCCTGCAATGAAATTAATATTTGGTACTTACATCAACATCCACGGGAGGAGAACCGCCAATCTACAACAGAGAAAGAAGGATGTTTACATCACACTCGCTTTCATCCACAATTCATTCTTAAAGATGCCAACATACTTCCCAGAAAGAAATAGGAGTTAAAAAAGTAAAAACATTTCTACGATATCGTGCACCTCACCTCACTGGTTTACTGCGAGGTGAGCGAATCCAAAAGCCTTGAAAAGCGGTGCACCATCACCTGAAATAGTCATTCCAGTTTGACACTGAATACAGTACATTACCTTGCTTAAACGTCAAAAAGCATTCTGTCACTTTTCCAAACTCTTCTACAGAAATTTGACAAGCCACAAGCTTGACTGACTCGGTAGGCAGTCAATGAATAATTTGCACATTCATTTCCAGATCTCTAGAAGACCGGTGATAAGAAGTCAAAACGGCAAAATCTTGTAACAGATTTGAGTATACTGCGGCTTTTAGGAAGACAGCATACACCTGATCTACCGCTACCAAATAACACATGACGCTGGACTCTTAAATCTCCGAGGTTTCCACTCACTTTTTTATTTCTTCAGTAATTATTCAACTCTTTATATCCCTCATAAATGTTGCAACTAAATGTCAGTATTGACCACAATGTGCTCGAACCAATAAAATGATTATTGCTATTAACTGAACTGTATTGACTGGATGCAATAATCATTCAAGCCAACACGATTGCCACCCCAATTATCGTCTGCCGTAGTGACTTCTTTCTGGATTTGGAGACATTACTTACATAAAAATATTATTTTATTTATTTTTTCCCTGAACCGAATCTTTGAACTCCACAAAGAAGCTCGAAACATCATTCACAGTTGACCAATCAACATCTTACAAAATTTCTGCCGACAGCTGAAACTAATTTTGCGACAAATTTTAATAATTTGGCCAAAAATTGTCGTTAGATGTAATTATACTTTTTATTAATAAAAATATTTTTATTATATTCGATTTTTGTTATATTTAATTTTTATTATATTTGAATTTTATTACTAAAATTTTTTAATATATATATATATATATATATATATATATATATATATATATATATATATATATATATATATATATATATATATATATACTGTTCTTGAACACATGCAAATAATATTTTTAAATTTAAATGACAAAGGGGGAAAAATCTGGTATAATGTATATATATATATATATATAATGTATATATATATATATATATATATATACTGTTCTTGAACACATGCAAATAATATTTTTAAATTTAAATGACTCGGGGGGGGGAAATCTGGTATAATGTGTTTTAAACACGGACCTCGTTGAGGGATTGGCAGGGTTGTTGCAACTTCAAATGTACAATCTCTAGATGGCGCTGTAATGTCCTCTCTCCCAATGTTAGTACTTTTAGTTTCAGATTAACCAGAGACTAGGATGAGCTATGGATGAGTTTCGAATGCCAGCTAATATTTTCCTTTTGTGTTAATTGTAGTACGGAAAACCATTTAAATGTGTTTAATGTTTGACGGGACGCCCACATAGTGTAGTGGCTAGCGATCTGAACTGCTTGGGTATAAATCCCGAGTAAGGCTTGGTCGTTTCCGGGTCGTCCCCTTCATAGGTTGCAATACGGGCTTACCTATATGGTGCTCCCATAATAAAGTAGCCAGTAAATCGCGGTGAATAAGAAAAGGTGTCTAAAGACCAGTGCCTCCACATTACATTTAAAATAAAATGTTAACGTGTACATTATGTAAATAAAGTTTAAGTTTAATTAGTAGCCCTCACGCCGTTTAATGTGCCAGAGTATATAAAAAGGCATGATGCGACATAGATGAAAACTTCGAGGGTGAGTTTCAGTTTCCGTTCCTTTGAGAAATTAAGTAGGTGAAAATTAACCTAAAGTTGCAATAAGGGTTGCTGTCGCGCGATTCGTCTTCAGTTTGTTAAGCCGTCTAACCAATAGGTGAGTACGGCGTAATATAATTTTTCCATAGCTTAACATCGAGGTAAACGAATGAAGTAGGGTTAGAACACAGCTGCCTTAACTTCTCTAGCAATATCGCGTTTAATTTATTGAACTTTTCAATTCAGAAATTCACTTGAGTGATATAAGTTAAGCTTACCGCTACGGAACCCTCTCCTCGTTCGCCGCAAAGCAAGCGACGCAAAGCTCGATTGAGCAAATAAAAACCAAAGATAAGCGTAAGCAACATCTTTGAAGGAGGTCAGAATTAGACTGACGGAATTCGCAAGAAAACGCAGGATTTCATTGTTACCAACAGTGGATTCGTTTTCCATTATTGAACAAAACATATTCAGACAGTCATTGTTTCTTGCTCTCTTCTTGCCGTTCTGTTGCGTAACACAGAGATCCACGTGGCGGACCCTGATGAAAAATAGTTCTGAATGCTTAAAAATACCGATTCTGTCTGCGGATCGCCGAATATGGAAGATACATTTAAAATTGTGATAGCAGTTTTTATCGGCTAATGAAATGAAATATTTGTGTTGCATAAAAGCTTTATTGGAATATAACTGCACTGCAATAAATAGTGCATATTTTACGCGATATATATATATATATACATATACATATATATATATATATATATATATATAAACACAATAGTGAATAACAAATCTTTGCTAAAGTACTCATGCCTTTAACTATTTAACGATTGTTACACATACGATAACTTCAAGAGCTTGATTGCAGCGAAATATTTGGACAAAGCAACAAAAAAGCCACTTGTAAACAGGTCATTTATAGCAAATAGAAAACATCTTTTACCAAAAATTGCCTTAAATATGATCAGCTTTGCAAAGTGCCATGCAATTAAAAATGGAACGGCCCTCTGTCGCTTATTTCGCAGAAGCCACTATTAGTACAGTCTAGGTTTGTTTCTTAAAAAGTTTCACCCCTATTAGTGAACTTCATAAAAAGTTGAATTCATGAATCAGAATCAGGATAGAAAAGAACCGACTTCTACTGGTGACGTTATGTTTTTGATAAGTATTTCTAAACCTCGATTTGTTGAACCCTAGGATAAAACTCTTAAATAGGGCAATGTCCTCATCTTACAACCTGTGTCTAAAATCCTAATAACAAGTTCGGAATAAGCGAATGTATCCATTCTACACCCTGGAAATGATCAAACAGATGTTCATTGTACAGGAATGACTTCCATTTTAGCCAGTGAAGGAGGTTTAAAGTGAAGATTTCGTCAAATAGAAGTTCTTCTTACTTCAATTTGAGTCGCTGAGGGTCAAACAGAAGATTCCTGTCAATAGAATGTTATTGGTTGGAGACTCTTCTGTAAAACAAAATGTGCTCTACTGAAAACTTGTAGCTTCATAAGATATTATGTCCCCTACTGATTCTTTTCGTTATAATAAGATTCTTGTGTGAATATGCACGATATTGATATCAACGGATCATTCATCGTTTAGTACTGTCTAATGTGGATCCCTGGTCAATAATCTCATTACTATAATCCATATGATCCCATGTTACCGGGAAACATTCCAAAATACTGTTTCTATTTCATATCATTCATTCAAATCGTGTATTAAACGTGATATAATCCGTTTTTGTCTTCATTGATGCACTTTTGTATTAAAATTTTTTCCAAAAAAGTGTGATTTCAATAAGAGATTAACAACCACCCTGGGCGGCAACACAAAGTGGATCACAAGAATGTTCTGTACACTTAAGATTTTCAATGAAATAGGCGTCTATCCATTAAATAAAATAAATATTTCAGAATGAGTATTTAATAATAATATCTATAATCTATTCTTAACAAAACTACATGAAATATTTAAAAATATAGTAAAACTTTATTTTTAAGAAACCAGTAATCAAAAAGTAACTAAAACTTTATCTCACAAAAGTCATCGTACACTTGTAAAAAATCTCTACATATTAGTAAATACTCTAATTTTTCGTCAAATTAATATTTAGAAGGATATCCTTTAGTATCCACAACAGCTTTAAAACGTCTGGGAATACATTGCAATGGATCTTTTTTAATTTCTGCATTCATCCATTCTTCCATCATAATTGTTTTTAGTTCGCTTTTCGTTTGAATGTCCTGTTTTCGTACTCCAACCTCCAGTTCTCTCCAAATATGTTCTATAAATCTGGCAATTGAGGTGGTGTTTTCAAAACTTGTCGACAATTATAGAGACACCAGAGGCGAACGCTGAGACCTGTGGGCTTAGGATCGTTATCTTGATAAAAAAATCAAAGTTGTTTCCAATACCCAAATTTAGGACTGATAATTTTAAATTGTGTCTTAAAATATTTATAAAAACAGCATGATTCATTATGCCATCAATAAATACCAAATTACCTAGTCCTGAGGCTGACATGCACCCCCACACAAGGACACCTCCACCTCCATGCTTAACTGTTCCTACTATGTTCTTGGGATTAAGTTCCTCATTTTTTCTTCTCCATACAATTATACGCCCTTCGGAAACAAAAATTTTAAACTTGCTTACATCGGCAAAAAAGACATTATTCCAATACGTTTGGGGCTTATTTATCATTGATAGTGCGAAGGAAAGGCTAAGGTTTCTGTTTAACTCACTCACAAAAAATTTTCTACGAGCAGAACGGTCATGTAATCCAGCTGTTATGAGAACTCGTCGAATAGTTTCAGGTGAAATTGAAGTAGAACATGTTTCATAAAATTCTGCAGACACTTTTATAGGACTCAAACGTGGATTTTTCACAAATTTTCTAATTATAAATCTCTGATCACGATTTCTTAACTTTGTCGGACGACATTTTCTTACCTTGTTTTCGATCCGATTTTCTTCTTTAAAGCGTTTTATCACATACTGCACAGTAGACTGGGACAAATTATGTAATTTAGCAATATTCTGAACTGATTTACCACTACTATTATGAAAAACAATAAATTTTTTAATGCTGTTTGTTGTTTCTTTACGACTACGAGTCATTTTTAATTAATAAGTAGAATATTACGGAGTAGGCAAGATAAAACTAAAGCCAAACGATATTTTAAATGCCACCACAATTCAAAAATAAAAATAAAGCACCAGACAATAATTTTAATTATGAATTTATCCGAAAATATTTCAGTGTACGATAACTTTTGTGAGATAAAGTTTTTGTTACTTTTTGATTACTGGTTTCTTAAAAACAAAGTTTTACCATGTTATCAAAATATTTCATGTTTTGGTAAGAATAGATTATAGATCTTATTATTAAATACTCATTCTGAAATATTCATTTTAAATAATGGATAACCCTATTTCATTGAAAATCGTAAATCTGCGAACACTTTTGGGAGCCACTGTATAAGAAGAAACTATTTTTAGATTTGAAGCACAAAATCGGATTCAAAACATGTGACGAACTCCTTATAGCGGCCACTGGCTTGCAACAAAACTTTGAAATATGACACTAGCATTCGGTTATCAGTGACTGAGAGCCGAACGATCGTGTTCCACCAGAATGTCCGGAGTCCCTTTGATCATTACGTTACAAAGTCACACTGAATTGACTGAAGGGAAGCAGCTTTTGAGCCGAATGTTCGAATCGAAGAAACATGGATACACTTGTAATACACTGAAATACCACTGAATTAGGGATACCTACCCAGTAACGAGTTGGGCCTCCTCTGGCTTTGATAACGGCTGCCACACGACGAGGCATAGATTCAACAAATTTCTGGTAACGTTCCTCGGGAATGGCTTGCCAAATATTGGCTAAAGCTGTCCATAATTCAGTAAGGTTCTTTGGTGCTGTGTGATGGCCTTTCACGCCTTGTTCCAAAACATCCCAAAGATGCTCAATAGGATTTAAATCTGGGCTTTTAGGTGGCCAATTCATGACAGAGACGTCAGAGGAATGCTCATCCAACCAGCCAGTAGCCAACCGGGACTTGTGAGAGATACAGTTGTCTTGCTGGAAAACTCCATTACCGTTCAGATAACAGAACAGCATAAACGGATGGGTGTGATCACCCAGCAACTCTACGTACCGAATTGCATTGAGGGAGGTTGGTAGACGCACCAAAGATCCTAAACTGTGCCACGAAAAAACACCCCGGACCATGATTGAGCCACCATGCCCTTGTACAGTTCCAGCAAGGCATGCAGGATCCATGGCTTCATGAGCCTGACGCCAAATTCTCAGACTCCCGTCGGCGTTAAGTAGTCGGAATAGAGACTCATCACTCCATGCTACTCGTTTCCAGTCCTCTACACTCCAGTCTCTGTGCTCTATTGCCCAGGCAAGACGTGCAGCTCGATGGCGAGTATAGAGCAATGGTACGCCTGAGCCGTCTCTCACCACGCACTGTCAAGGATAATTGTCCTTTGCAGTTTGCCCGATCGCTAGTTTTTTTCCACCATCCATGTATTCTTGGTATACTCCTGACACTGTCAACCTTGAAAATCCTAGCTGTCTGACGATTTCGGAAATTGAATGGCCCATCGTCGCACACCTACGATTTCTCCGTGATCGAAAGCGTCTAAATCAGGCAGTTTACCCATACTGGCAATTCCAACAACTAATTCAGAACAACCACAGTACGCGCTATATATGCAGTTACCACAGCGCCCTCACTTGCGCATACATGATGCGCAGCGCTACACAATTTGCATAGGCTTTGCTATCCCTAATTCAGTGGCACTAAACGATAACTCATGGTTTGACGATAACTTATGGTTTAACGGCCAGACATGGAGTGACGACAACTTATGGTTTGACTACAACTCATGGTTTGACGTCAACTCATTGTTTGACAACAAATAATGGTTTAACGACAAGACATGGTTTGACGACAACTCATGGTTTTGACGACAACTAATGGTTTGACGACAAGACATGGATTGACGACAACTCATGGTTTCACGACAACTCACGGTTTTGACCATAACTCATGGTTTAACGACAAGAAATGGATTGAAGACAACTCATAGATTAACGACAACTCATGGTTTGACGACAATGCATAATTTGACGACAACTCATTGTTTGACAACAAATCATGGTTTAACGACAACTCATGGTTTGATGACAACACATGGTTTTGACGACAACTCATGGTTTGACGACAAGATATGGATTAACGACAACTCATGGATTGACGACAACTCATGGTTTGATGACAAGTCATGGTTTGACGACAAATTATGGTTTGACGACAAATCATAGTTTGACGACAAATCATGGTTTGACTATAACTCATGGTTTAACGAGAAGACATGGAGTGAAGACAACTAATGGTTTGACGACAACTCATGGTTTGACGACAACTCATAGTTTGACGACAAGACATGGTTTTTTCGACAACTCATGGTTTGACGACAATACATGGATAAACGACAAATCGTGGTTTGACGAAAACTCATGGTTTGACGACAACTCATGGTTTTCACGACAACTCATGGTTTGACTACAAATTATGGTTTTACGATAACTCATGGTTTAACGACAAGACATAGAGTGACGACAACGCATGGTTTGACGACAACTCATTGTTTGACGACAAGACATGGATTGACGACAACTCATGTTTTAACGACAACTCATGGTTTAACGAGAAGACATAAATTGACGACAACTCATGGTTTGACGCCAACTCATGGTTTGACGCCAACTCATGGTTTTGACGACAACTCATGGTTTGACGATAACTCATGGTTTAACAACAAGACATGGAGTGACGACAATTAATGGTTTGCCGACAACTCATGGTTTGACTACAAGACATGGTTTTTTCGACAACTCACGGTTCGACGACAATACATGGATTAACAACAAATCATGGTTTGACGACAACTCATGGTTTGACGACAACTCATGGTTTAGACGAAAACTCATACTTTCACGACAACTCATTTTTTGAGAACAAATCATGGTTTAACGACAAGACATGGAGAGACGACAACTCATGGTTTTGACGACATCTCATGGTTTGACATCAAATCATGTTTTGATGATAACTCATGGTTTAACGCCAAGACATGGAGTGACGACAACTGATGGTTTTCACGACATCTCATAGTTTGACAACAAATCCTGGTTTGACGACAACTCATGGTTTGACGACAAATCATGACTTGACGAAAAGACATGGTGTTTTCGATAACTCATGGTTTGACGACAATACATGGATAAACGACAAATCACGGTTTGAGGAAAACTCATGGTTTGACGACAACTCATGGATTGACGACAACTCATGGTTTGACGAAAACTCATGGTTTTCACGACAACTCATGGTTTGACGACAACTCATGTTTTAACGACAAATCATCGTTTGACGACAACTCATTGTTTGACAACAACTCATGGTTTAACGACCACTCATGTTTTGACGACAACTCATGGTTTGACGATAACTCATGGTTTAACGACACGACATGGAGTGACGACAATTCATGGTTTACCGACAACTCATGGTTTGACGACAAGACATGATTTATTCGATAACTCATGGTTTGACGACAAATCACGGTTTGACGATAACTCATGGTTTAACGTCAAGACATGGAGTGACGACAACTCGTGATTTGACGACAACTGATGGTTTGACGACAACTCATGGTTTGACGACAACTCATAATTTTAACGGCAACTCATAATTTGTGGATAACTCATGATTTAACGATAAGACATGGAGTGACGACAACTCATGGTTTGACAACAAAACATGTTTTGACGACAACTCATGGTTTAACGACATGGATTGACGAAAACATGGTTTTTGACGACAACTCATGGTTTGACGACAAGACATGGATTAACGACAAATCAAGGTTTGACGAGAAGACATGGATTACCGACAACTCATGGTTTGACGACAACTCATGGTTTGACGACAAGACATGGATTGACGACTACTTATTGATTGACGACAACTCATGGTTTAACGAGAAGACATAAATTGACGACAACTCATGGTTTGACGCCAACTCATGGTTTGACGACAACTCATGGTTTTGACGACAACTCATGGTTTGACGATAACTCATGGTTTAACGACAAGACATGGAGTGACGACAATTCATGGTTTGCCGACAACTCATGGTTTGACGACAAGACATGGTTTTTTCGACAACTCATGGTTCGACGACAATACATGGATTAACAAGAAATCATGGTTTGACGAAAACTAATGGTTTTCACGACAACTGATGGTTT
The DNA here is from genome assembly GCA_907164885.2 of Dolomedes plantarius. NCBI lineage: Eukaryota > Metazoa > Arthropoda > Arachnida > Araneae > Dolomedidae > Dolomedes > Dolomedes plantarius. Next base: position 153,401,446 of record OU015500.1, read on the forward strand.
GACGACAACTCATGTTTTGACGACAAATCATGGTTTGACGACAACTCATGGTTTTGACGAAAATTCATTCTTTGACAACAAATCATGATTTGAATAAACTCATTTGACGACAAGACATGGATTAACGACAACTCATGGTTTGACGACCTCTCATGTTTTGACGACAACTCATGGTTTGACGATAACTCATGGTTTAACGACACGACATGGAGAGACGACAATTCATGGTTTACCGACAACTCATGGTTTGACGACAAGACATGATTTATTCGATAACTCATGGTTTGACGACAAATCACGGTTTGACGATAACTCATGGTTTAACGTCAAGACATGGAATGACGACAACTCGTGATTTGACGACAACTCATGATTTGACGACAACTCATGGTTTGACGACAACTCATAATTTTAACGACAACTCATAATTTTACGATAACTCATGATTTAACGACAAGACATGGAGTGACGACAACTCATGGTTTGACGACAAAACATGTTTTGACGACAACTCATGGTTTAACGACATGGATTGACGAAATCATGGTTTTTGACGACAACTCATGTTTTGACGAGAAGACATGGATTACCGACAACTCATGGTTTGACGACAACTCATGGTTTGACGACAACTCATGGTTTGACTACAACTCATTGTTTGACATCAAATCATGGTTTGACGATAACTCATGGTTCAACGACAAGACATGGTAAAAGACAACTCATGGTTTGAAGAAATCTCATTGTTCTGTAACAAATCATACTTTGACGACGACTCATGATTTGACGACAACTCATGGTTTGACGACAACTCATGGTTTGACGAAAAGGCATGATTTGACGACAAATCATCGTTTGACGATAAATTAGGTTTTGACAATTCATGGTTTTACGAATACTCATGCTTTGACATCAACTCATGGTTTACAACAAGACATGGATTGACGACAACTCATGGTTTGACGACAACTCATATTTTGACGACAACTCATGGTTTAACGACAAGAGATGAAGAGACGACAACTCATGGTTTGACGACAACTCATTGTTTGACAACAAATCATGGTTTGGCGACAACTCATGATATGACGACAACTCATGGTTTAACGACCACTCATGGTTTGACGACAACTCATGGATTAACGACAACTCATGGATTGACGTCAAGACATGGATTGACGAAAACTAATGTTTTAACTAGAAGAAATGGATTGACGAAAACTTATGGTTTGACGATAAAACATGTTTTGACGACAACTCATGGTTTAACGACATGGATTTACGAACTCATGGTTTTTGACGACAACTCATGGTTTGACGACAAGACATGGATTACCGACAACTCATGGTTTGACGACAACTCATGGATTGACGACAACTCATGGTTTGACGAAAACTCATGGTTTTCACGACAACTCATGGTTTGACGACAACTCATAATTTTAACGGCAACTCATAATTTGTGGATAACTCATGATTTAACGACAAGACATGGAGTGACGACAACTCATGGTTTGACAACAAAACATGTTTTGACGACAACTCATGGTTTAACGACATGGATTGACGAAAACATGGTTTTTGACGACAACTCATGGTTTGACGACAAGACATGGATTAATGACAAATCAAGGTTTGACGAGAAGACATGCATTACCGACAACTCATGGTTTGACGACAACTCATGGTTTGACGACAAGACATGGATTGACGACTACTTATTGATTGACGACAACTCATGGTTTAACGAGAAGACATAAATTGACGACAACTCATGGTTTGACGCCAACTCATGGTTTGACGACAACTCATGGTTTTGACGACAACTCATGGTTTGACGATAACTCATGGTTTAACGACAAGACATGGAGTGACGACAATTCATGGTTTGCCGACAACTCATGGTTTGACGACAAGACATGGTTTTTTCGACAACTCATGGTTCGACGACAATACATGGATTAACAAGAAATCATGGTTTGACGAAAACTAATGGTTTTCACGACAACTCATGGTTTGACGACAACTCATGTTTTGACGACAAATCATGGTTTGACGACAACTCATTGTTTGACAACAAATCACGGTTTCACGAAATCTCATGGTTTGACGACAACTCATGGTTTTGACGAAAATTCATTCTTTGACAACAAATCATGATTTGAATAAACTCATTTGACGACAAGACATGGATTGACGACAACTCATGGTTTGACGACCACTCATGTTTTGACGACAACTCATGGTTTGACGATAACTCATGGTTTAACGACACGACATGGAGAGACGACAATTCATGGTTTACCGACAACTCATGGTTTGACGACAAGACATGATTTATTCGATAACTCATGGTTTGACGACAAATCACGGTTTGACGATAACTCATGGTTTAACGTCAAGACATGGAGTGACGACAACTCGTGATTTGACGACAACTCATGATTTGACGACAACTCATGGTTTGACGACAACTCATAATTTTAACGACAACTCATAATTTTACGATAACTCATGATTTAACGACAAGACATGGAGTGACGACAACTCATGGTTTGACGACAAAACATGTTTTGACGACAACTCATGGTTTAACGACATGGATTGACGAAATCATGGTTTTTGACGACAACTCATGGTTTGACGAGAAGACATGGATTCCCGACAACTCATGGTTTGACGACAACTCATGGTTTGACGACAACTCATGGTTTGACTACAACTCATTGTTTGACATCAAATCATGGTTTGACGATAACTCATGGTTCAACGACAAGACATGGTAAAAGACAACTCATGGTTTGAAGAAATCTCATTGTTCTGTAACAAATCATACTTTGACGACGACTCATGATTTGACGACAACTCATGGTTTGACGACAACTCATGGTTTGACGAAAAGGCATGATTTGACGACAAATCATCGTTTGACGATAAATTAGGTTTTGACAATTCATGGTTTTACGAATACTCATGCTTTGACATCAACTCATGGTTTACAACAAGACATGGATTGACGACAACTCATGGTTTGACGACAACTCATATTTTGACGACAACTCATGGTTTAACGACAAGAGATGAAGAGACGACAACTCATGGTTTGACGACAACTCATTGTTTGACAACATATCATGGTTTGGCGACAACTCATGATATGACGACAACTCATGGTTTAACGACCACTCATGGTTTGACGACAACTCATGGATTAACGACAACTCATGGATTGACGTCAAGACATGGATTGACGAAAACTAATGTTTTGACTAGAAGAAATGGATTGACGAAAACTTATGGTTTGACGATAAAACATGTTTTGACGACAACTCATAGTTTAACGACATGGATTTACGAACTCATGGTTTTTGACGACAACTCATGGTTTGACGACAAGACATGGATTACCGACAACTCATGGTTTCACGACAACTCATGGTTTGACTACAACTCATTGTTTGACAACAAATCATGGTTTGACGATATCTCGTGGTTCAATGACAAGACATGGAAAAAGACAAATCATAGTTTGAAGACAACTCATTGTTTGGTAACAAATCATGGTTTGACGACAACTCATGGTTTCACGAAAACTCATTGTTTAACGACAAGACATGGATTAACGACAACAGATGGTTTTACGACAAGACATGGATTGGCGACAACTCATTGTTTGCCGACACCTATTATTTTGACGACAAGACATGGATTGACGACTACTCATTGATTGACGACAAGTCATGGTTTGACGACAACTCAGGGTTTTGACGACAACTCATTGTTTCACAAGAAATCTTGGATTAACGACAACACATGGAATGACGACAACTTATGGTTTGACGACAACTCATGGTTTGACGACAACTCATGTTTTGACGAAAATTCATCTTTTGACGATAACTCATGGTTTGACAAATCATGCTTTGACGAAAACTCATAGTTTGACGACAAGACATGGATTGAGGACAACTCATGGATTGACGACAACTCATTGTTTGACGACAACAAATCATGGTTTAACGACAAGAGATAGAGTGACGACAACTCATGGTTTTGACGACATGTCATTGTTTGATGACAAATCATGGTTTGACGATAACTCATGGTTTAACGACAAGACATGGATTGACGGCAACTCATGGTTTGACGACAACTCTTTGTTTTACAACAAATCATGCTTTGACAACAACTCATGGTTTGACGACAATTCATGGTTTTGACGACAACTAATGGTTTGACGACAAGACATGGATTGACGACAACTTATGGTGTGCCGACAACTCATGGTTTGACGACAAGACATGGATTAATGTCAAATCATTTTTTGAAGACAACTTCTGGTTTGACGACTTCTAATTCTTTGACAACAAATCATGGTTTAACGACAACTCATGAATTGACGACAACTCGTGGTTTGCCTACAACTCATGATTTCACGACAACTCGTTGTTTTGACGACAACTCATGGTTTGACGACAAGACATGGATTGACGAGAACTCATGTTTTGACGACAAGACATGGATTGACGAATACTGATGGTTTGACTACAACATATGTTTTGACGACAAATTATGGTTTAACGACAACTCATGGTTTGACAACAACTCATGGTTTAACGACAAGACATGGCTTGACGACAACGCATGGTTTGACGAAAACTCATATTTCGACGACAACTCATGGATTAACGACAAGACATGGAGTGACGACAACTCATGGTTTGGCGACAACTCATCGTTTAACTCAACTCATGGTTTGACGACAACTCATGGTTTGACGACAAGTCATGCTTTTGAAGACAACTTATGGTTTGACGACAAGACATGCTTTGACGGCAACTCATGGTTTGAAGACAACCCATGGTTTGACGACAAGACATGCATTAATGTCAAATCATGGTTTGACGCAACTTCTGGTTTGAGGACTTCTCATTGGTTGACAACAAATCATGGTTTAACGACAACTCATGATTTGACGACCACTCGTGGTTAGACGACAACTCATGGTTTGACGACAAGTCATGGTTTTGACGACATGTCATGGTTTGACGACAAGACATGGATTGACGAGAACTCATGTTTTGACGACAAGACATGGATTGACGAATACTCATGGTTTGACGACAACATATGTTTTGACGACAACTCATGGTTTGACGACAAGACATGGATTATCGACAAATCCTGGTTTGACGAGAAGACATTTATTACTGACAACTCATGGTTTGACGATAACTCATAGTTCAACGACAAGACATGGAAAAAGACAAATGATAGTTTGAAGACAACTCATTGTTTGGTAACAAATCATGGTTTGACGACAACTCATGGTTTCACGACAACTCATTGTTTAACGACATGACATGGATTAACGACAACAGATGGTTTTACGACAAGACATGGATTGACGACAACTCATATTTTGAAGACAACTCATAGTTTAACGTCAAGACATGGAGTGACGAGAACTCATGGTTTGACGACAACTCATGGTTTGACGACAACTCATGGTTTGACGACAAGACATGGATTGACGACAACTCATGGATTGACGACAACTCATGGACTGATGACAACTCATGGTTGGACGACAACACATGGATTGACGACTACTCATTGATTGACGACAGCTCATGGTTTGACGAGAACTCATGGTTTGACGAAAACTCATGGTTTGACGAAAACTCATGGTTTTCACGTCAACTCATTTTTTCACAAGAAATCTTGGTTAAACAACAAGACATGGAATGACGACAACTCATGGTTTGACGACAGCTCACGGTTTGACGAGAACTCATGGTTTGACGAAAACTCATGGTTTGACGACAACACATGGATTGACGACAAATCATGGTTTGACGACAACTCATGGTTTTGACGACAACTCATGGTTTGACGCCAACTAATGGTTTGACGACAACTCATGGTTTAAAGATAACTCATGTTTTAACGACAAGACATGGAGTGACGACAATTCATGGTTTGACGACAACTCATGTTTTGACGACAAGACATGGTTTTTTTCGACAACTCATGGTTTGACGACAATACAGGGATTAACAACAAACCATGGTTTGACGAAAACTCATGGTTTGACGACAACTCATGGTTTTGACGAAAACTCATGGTTTGACGACAACTCATGGTTTTGACGAAAACTCACTGTTTGACGACAATTCATTGTTTGACAACAAATCATGGTTTAACGATAACTCATGGTTTAACGACAAGACATGGAGCGACGTCAACTCATTATTTTCACGACATCTCATGGTTTGAAAACAAATCGTGATGTGATGATAACTCATAGTTTAACGTAAAGCCATGGCGTGACGACAACTCATGCATTTGACGACATCTCATGTTTTGACAACAAATCATGGATTGACGATTACTCATTGATTGACGAAAACTAATGGATTGACGACAACTCATGAACTGATGACAACTCATGGTTTGACGACAAGACATGGATTGACGACTACTCATTGATTGACGACAAGTCATGGTTTGACGACAACTCATGGTTTTGACGACAACTCATTGTTTCACAAGAAATCTTGGTTTAACAAGACATGGAATGACGAAAACTCATGGTTTGACGACAACTCATGGTTTGACGAAAACTCATGGTTTGACGACAAATCATGGTTTGACGGTAACTCATGGTTTAACGACAAGACATGGAGTCACGACAACTCATGGTTTGACGACAGTTCATGGTTTGACGAGAACTCATGGTTTGACGATAACTCATGTTTTAACGACAACTCATGGTTTGACGCCAACTAATGGTTTGACGACAACTCATGGTTTGACGTTAACTCATGTTTTAACGACAAGACATGGAGTGACGACAATTCAGGGTTTGACGACAACTCATATTTTGACGACAAGATAGGGATTAACAACAAATCATTTTTTGACGACAACTCATGGTTTGACTACAACTCATGGTTTTGACGAAAACTCACGGTTTGACGACAATTCATTGTTTGACAACAAATCATGGTTTAACGATAAATCATGGTTTAACGACAAGACATGGAGCGACGTCAACTCATTATTTTGACGACATCTCATGTTTTGAAAACAAATCATGATCTGATGATAACTCATAGTTTAACGTCAAGCAATGGAGTGACGACAACTCATGGTTTTGACGACATCTCATGGTTTGACAACAAATCATGGATTGAAGATTACTCATTGATTGACGAAAACTCATGGATTGACGATAACTCTTGGTTTGACGATAACTCATGGTTTAACGATAACTCATGGTTTAACGACAAGACATGGAGTGACGCCAACTCATGGTTTGACGACATGTTTTGACGAAAACTCATGGTTTTGACGACAACTCATGGTTTGACGACAAGACATGGATTAACGACAACTCATGGTTTGACGACAACTCATGTTTGGACGACATCTCATGGTTTGACGACAAGACATGGATTGACGAGAACTCATGGTTTGACGACAAATGATGATTTGACGACAAGACATGAATTAACGACAAATGATAATTTGACTACAATTCATGGTTTGACGACAACTCATTGTTTGACAACAAATCATGGGTTCACGACAATTCATGTTTTGACGACAACTCAGGGTTTGATGACAACTCTTGGTTTGACGACAACTCATGGTTTGACGATAACTCATGGTTTAACGATAACACATAGATTGACGACATTTCATGGCTTGACGACAAGACATAATTTTGACGACAACTCATGGTTTGACGACAAGATATGGTTTGACAACAAATCTTGGTTTAACGACAAGTCATGAAATGTCAACTCATGGTTTGACAACAACTCATGGTTTTGACGAAAACTCATGGTGTGACGATATATCATGGTTTGACGATAACTCATGGTTTAATGACAAGACATGAGTGACGATAACTCATGGTTTGACGACAACTGATGGTTTGACGACAACTCATGGTTTGACGACAAGACATGGATTGACGACAACTCATGGATGGATGACAACCCATGGTTTGACGACAACTCATTGTTTGACAACAAATTTTGGTTTAACGGCAAGACATGGAGTGACGACAACTCATGGTTTGACGATAACTCATGGTTTGAGGATAAGACATGGATTTCTCGACAAGACATGGTTTGACGACAATACATGGATTAACGACAAATCTTGGTTTGACGAAAACTCATGGTTTGACGACAACTCATGGTTTTGACGACAACTCATGGTTTAACTACAAATCATTGTTTGGCGACAACTCATGGTTTGACGACAAGGCATGGTTTTGATGACAACTCACGGTTTTGACGACAACTCATGGTTTGACAAAAAGACATGCACTGTTGTCAACTCATGGTTTGATGGAAACTCATGTTTTGATGACTACTCATGGTTTGACGACAACTCATGGTTTTGACGACAACTAATGGTTCGACGAGAAGACATGGATTGACGACAAATCATAGTTTGGCGGCAACTCATGGTTTGGCGACAACTCATTGTTTGACAACAAATCATGGTTTGACGACAACTCATGATTTGACGACAACTCATGGTTTGACGACAACTCATGGTTTGAGGACAACTTATGGTTTTGACGACAACAACAGTGTAGATGGAGAACTACGTTACCTTTCAATCGTTATCTGTCAATCCAGAGCCCGGTGAGTCAGTTTTTCAAAAATGTCAAATATACGATCCATTTTATGTTAATTTTCCCCTCTATTTTTAAATGAATGATAACAGCAAAAAATCAAAGAAGGTTTGCACCTTATATACGTTAATTATTCTAAATAGTTTAATTGCCGCTCAAGGTAATTCCTCCTTACTCTAATCCTCAGGCAAGCCAAAGTTTAGAATATGAATAGTATCGAATACAATTAGATTTTTTAATACTATTTGTTATTTTAATTTCGAACTTTTTTGTTTGAAACGATTCGTTCTATGTGCATTTATTATCAAGAGGCGTCCATAGCTTTTATGGGATTGTGAAAGGGGCCCATGACACTATGAATCAATGGTCTAAAGCAAGCGTGTCACACTCAAAGGCTGGCATGAGCCAAATAAACAAGGCCCCTCATTCGTTTTAGGGATGTTTTTGGCAGATCACACACCTCTAGGACTAATAAATGCATTAGGAATGACTTTTATGGAGTCTTCAACGGTATGGCGTCATACGCTGGTGGAGAACGTATCGCCCCCGTTCTCATCAGGGTCTTTAAAAAAAACGCAAATTCGAGTATCGTTGCGGCTCTGCGATAGCTCATACGTGAGGAGCACTGAGGTCATCCCGAAAGCTCTTTGTGTGTAGGATCAGAAGTTAGAAAAATCTGCAATTTCGATAATCTGACGTCACTGATTTCACGGTTAATTCGGGATTGGGGCAAACAGTGTTTTTTCCGGTTTCCTTGCAGATAACCTTGGGAGTAAAAGAAATTTAGAAGGAATTAAAGACGTCTGTGGTGCTACTTTCAGCCAATGGAATGCCGAAAAAATGGTAAACTCGTACGGCGGTTTCGCTGACGTCATAGCTTTCATGCGCAATTTGAAATCTGCTGCCCGTGTTCTTTTTCGGGATGTATTTAGCAGAGCATACATCTCTAGGACTAAAAAATTCTTTCGCAAAAACTTTCAGGGAGTCTTCAACGGTATGACGTCATTTAGCGAGATCGCCGGCTTTGCGGACGTATAAAAAACAAGTACAACATTAATATTAATGTTTTCTACCTGGCACCTTTCATTATTGAACATTAACTTGACGTACACCTCTAGAAGTACGAGGCGTTTAAGAAAATGTTTTTATGATGTTCCTAGCTCAATTTGCTGACGCCTAGGGAGCCAAAAAATACCGCCGATGTTGATCATGAACTCGGTGTTATCGCCAACATCTGCGGACAAGACGGAGAAAATTTTAGGGCCTGTACTTCCATTTTGCATTTTTGGGACCAATTTCCCTGTGCGTAGCAATCTAGGAGTACGGAATGTTTATGAAATGGTGTGTCAGCTCTCAAAAGTTTGCCATGTTTCGGGATAAATTTGGCTCTGCGTAGCCTTCCATGAGTACGAAAAGTTTAAGAAAATGCTTGAATGATGTTTTTAGCCTAAACTTTGACATGTACAGAGATAAAATCTTTTTGGGGGGGGAGGGGGGGGGGACAGTTCCAATACTTTTAACGAAACATTGGGGCCTGTCTCAACAGGAATATACTTATAAGGGGGTACAGGACCTTGAAACTCGACGAAATGTTTATAAATATGGTCTAATTTTAACCACAAAAACTCATATATTATTAGAAAAGAAATTTTCTTTCTTTATGCATATAAAGTACACATCTTTAAATATGCCATATAAAAATGGAATTTATAAATCCATAAATATTTTTAAAATTATTAGTTTAAGATTTTATATGATTAACTGGTGATTAAAAATCATAAAGTGCTGCGCGCATCATAAAATTGATATATATGCTTACAGAAAATATTCAATGGTCAGAATACACTTGTAGTATACTAACCTGTAATTTAAACCCAAATAAATTGTATTACATATTATTTAATATAAAAATTGAGCATAAATTTGGAAAACATAAAAAAAAATATCACAATTATTTACATAATTTTCCCACATAAAAAATATTCCAGAATTTCATATTTTTCTCGTTTTAAAATGTAGAGTACCATGAAATATACATATGAGAGTAGTTTAATCAGTATCCAATTGATAGTATCCAAATGCCGCACGCAATCTCAAATTAGCAGTTAATCATATAAAATTCTAAACTGCTTATTTGAAAATTATTTAGATTTAAAATTTCCATTTTTGTATACGACATATTTAAAAATATGTAATTTATGTATATAAAGAAAGAAAATTTATTTTTCGAATATTATTTGAGTTTTTGTGGTTAGAATTAGATCATATTAATAGATATTTCGTCGAGCTTCAAGGTCCTCTGCCCCCTTAAGGATAAAATTTGGCTATACGTAGGCATCGATGAGTACAAGATGTTTATGAAAATTTCTTAAGGGTATTTCTAGCTCAGTTTGCAGCCGCGAAAGGCCACAAATAATTTCTCGGTCAGATGGCAACCGCGGGCACGTTTTTTAAGAACTCGATGCCTGTGCCAACAGAATATAATTTGTAGAAAAATTTGGCTGGGCGTACCTAAGACTACGTAAAGTTTGAGAAAGTGTTAAACGGTGATTGTACAGCAACTATTTGCATATACAGGTAAAGAAAAGCGTTTTCGGTGGGATGGGAGCCAATACTTTTAACGTAATTTCAGTGCCTACAACCGAAAGAATTTGCCTAAGAAAGAAATTTGGTTACACCTACAGCTCGAGGAGCAGGGGACGTTTAAGAAAATATTTTAATTCTATTTCTATCTCAACTTGCAGCCTTTACGGGGCAAAATATTTGATCTCGACGGAGAAGATTTAGGGGCCTCTGCACCCGTGATGTACTTTCGGGAGAAATTTGGCTGCTCATACCTTTCCAGGAATAAGAATTGTTTAAGAAAATTTTTGAATGGTGTTACTAGCTAAAAGTTTGACATGCACCGAGCCGAAAAAGTGTTTTCGGTGGAAACGGAGCAAATGGTTTTTACCATCCCCTACGTTTGCGGGGCTATACATTAGGTAGAAATTTGGTGGTAGATACGCTTCCAGGAGTACTAGACTTTTAAGATGTGTGTGTGTGGGTGTCACAGATGTGTGTTTGTGAGCGTGCGAAATCCTGGACACAGCACAAGAAACCACTGAGGTATTATAATAGCACTTAATTTACACTCTTGAATAAAACACGTCAAAACAGCATTAAAAATTTTGAAAACAAAATTGTCACTACAAAAGTTTTGATTAAACACTGCCTTATTGAGGCTCACAATCCTCAATTTGGTAGCCACAGAACCTATAAGTTGGCTAAAAGACAGTACTTTTGGAAGGGCATGTCTCAGGACGCAAAAAGGTTTTGTAGTCAATGTCATAAATGTTTGCAAAATAGGTAAAAAAAATAGAAACCAAGCAAAATATAATTACTAAATCAAATTTAATTCCAGGACAAATGTTAGCAATCGATGTGATAGGAAAGCTACCTAGATCTTATGATGGAAAATTCTATATATTAACTATCATCGATCACTATTTCCGATTCTTAGAGCCGATTCCTTTAATGAACCTTCAGCTTCTGTCATTAAAGCCTTAAACGACTATTTCTCTAGATTTGGGATCACAAAAATCTTATTGAGTGATAATGGTACGCACTTCACATCATCAGAATTTGAAAACTTCTTAAAATCTCTTAATATTGAACAAAGAAAAGCGTCAATTTATTTCCCAAGATCAAATGGTGTGATTGAAAGAATTCATAGACCTCTTAAAGAATCCATTGCTTCACTATCGGAGCAAATCATTGAGTGGACCTATAGATTAAAATTTTTCATTTTGCATTACAATAATGTGAAACATGCAGTTACTAACTTCTCGCCTGCGCAATTATTCTTTGGAAGGAATTTAAATATTCCATTCGATCAAATAGCTCCTCACCAACAGGCTCAAGAGGCATCTAGATATTTAAAACTGCAACAACAACATATAGAAGCAGTGCGAGAATTAGTGGCTAACAATGAAGCGGAATATTTTAATAAGAATGAAAAATATTTAAAAGGGAATAAAATGAGAAACTACGACACCGAGGATCTGGTGTACTTAAAAATCTTTTAATAATCAAGGTTCTCTAAGGCCAAAATTCTCTGGTCCTTACACAATATTGAAAAAACTTCGTAATAATAACTATATTATAAGGGAAACTAATGCTGACACACTCAGAGAAATTAAAGTTTACATTAGCAAAATTTAAAAAAAAAAATGGTGATAATTTTTGTTCCATGCCAAATAACATAGGTCAAACGTTGTTAACAATAATAAATATTTGTGTGATTTGTGTGTAATATTTAAAAGGAATGATAAATAAAATAAGATATTAAGTGTGCTTCGATCATATATTTTTCTATTCTATTATTTATGCATGTATGTACATCTGTGTTAATTTCTATAGATTATTGTTCAGTATGATACCATAAACACATTAAGTGTTCATACTTCTAGCATTGTAGTAATTGTTTGACTTATTCAATGTTTGTTTATGAGTGAAAGAACTTCGCACATATTTGGGAAATTGCAGGCTGATCCAATTTCCCTACTAATATGTATGAGTTAGTTTATTTTCAAGACAAATAATTTAATTTAAAGTTGGTTTAATTCAAAACAGCAACTTGATATTTAAAATATAATAGCTTCTACACCTAAAGTAAAAGGTCAACTGTTCAAACTCATAAGTTGTAAAAACTTTAATTGATGTCAATGTACAGTCATTGAAATGTTCATGCAGAAATATATAGAATTAATAAGAAAGAATATTTTTTAACATTTGATCAGTTTTGCAACTGTTAGAATTAATTAATTTGAAAACTAAATTCAACAAATATGTGTGCTGTGAATTTCAGCCATTAAAAGATTCAAGATGATAATTGAAAGCTTAATATGACATAACGTTACTACAAAGGGGATTTAAAAGGTGTATATAGACTTATATATGTATTTTTTCCCTTTCCTTTAAGAACTACTTACCACACTCCAGAGAGCAATTAGTGTATATTGTGTTTTTGTGTATATTAGTCTGTTATTTGTCATGTGGATTTGGATACAATAAAATTTTTATATTTGCTTTGAGCATCACCATCTTCCTATTTTTTTCATTTGGTGGGGGGGGGGGGGAAGAGATATTATCAAAACATCAACTTAAAACTGGTTCCGGAGCATCCGATTTGAAACTAGACGGAACTGGTTTTACTTCCTAGTGCTCGCCCAATCGGACAGTCTCCAGAACATCTTACAAAGTTTTTAAAAAATGTTGGCAACAGGAAAGGTGTGGAAATTTTTTATTTTCCGGCTGAAGAACTTTATATGAAGTCAGTCTTCGCATTCTTTCGGCGAGAGTGTCGGTTGATGTTCTTTTAGAGAGGGTTTTCTGAAGCAATTGGTTGGGCGAGTGGCACAAGGGAGATACAACTGCTCTACGACGGATTTGTACAAATGCGGAATTGACCGATGTTTCTTGGTTTTCGTGCTAAGAATTGTGATGTACAAGTGCAAAAAATTTTCGTGCTAAGAATTGTGATGTACAAGTGCATATAATTTTCGTGTTAAGAATTGTGATGTACAAGGACAAATAATTTTCTTGCTAAGAATTGTGATGTACAAGTACCAAACATTTTCGTGTTAAGAATTGTGATGTACAAGTGCCAACAATTTTCGTGCTAAGAATTGTGATGTACCACGTGCAAATAATTTTTGTGCTCTCCTAACTAAAGTCTTAAATAAAGTGTGGTAAGTGAATTCCAGTTTTATTCTTTTATTTTTTGCAATGTGCTGATCTTTTCTAATCACGGCCACAACAATAAATCATTTACACATCTGATGTCTTCAGATGTCACTTTTTTTCAACTATCAGCACCACACTCCAAAAAATTTATTAAATACACCAGTAAGTGAAAAATAAACCTGGATTTTCACTTGAAATAATAACTTCGTACATGCAGTGAATAAAGAACCAATGACAGACCAGAGCGTATGCGTAGAGGACAGCAGCGCACCGGTTCGTCACGGACAACCCCCTACCCGCCGCTCGACGTCATCATTCTACTCTCCTACATTACTAAGAGCAAAAATGTCTGGATGGGTTCTTTATTGTATAACTGCATTCAAATTACAGATGAACGTAACCGATGGTTGCATAACGAAACAGATTCTTTCAGTAACATTTGGCATTCGTGGATATCAAATATAGAAATGGAGTTCGTAGTCGCACTTGCGCATTATAACAAGGAAACGAGCAAATTTTTACTACCATGTTTTTATTATCTCGCTTTCTTGTTTGTTTGTGTGTGTGTTTGTCCAGTACAACTCTTGCAATCGATTTTTAACTCACTTCCCGAATAGCTAGACATTTGAAACTTTTAGAATAGCTCAGAACACGATGATAATGCATTATTTTAATACTTTTAGCCATCTTTAAGCAGAAATGAATTATTTTCAGTTAATTTTGTTTTGTATACTGGTGCAGCCATCTATCAGACGGGACGGGAACGAAAATTTTAATGCGAGTTAACTTTCAATTAACTTCATTTTCTTCAAGATAATTCAGGACTAGGCTATTATAAAAAATATGTCTGTAAATAATTTAAACTCTATTTTAATAAGTATTGCATCTTTCATAGTACAAAAATAGTTGTGGATTCCAGATTCCATAGTATTAAAATTTCCCGTTAGTTCTTTTTTACCATTTAAACCAGGAGTTCCCAAACTTATTTAGCCTACCGCCCCCTTTTCAGAGAAAAAACTTACTTCAGCGCCCTTTCAACGCCTCCTTGGTAATTTACCTTTATAAGTGAGCAAACATAGATGCACTGACATATTTGCGTCCATTTATGTAACCATATTCCTACCTAAGTCCTAGAACACAATAAAGAAAAATGATGTAAATCGGACACCTTGAAGCTAAAAAGTATAAAATTATTCATTAAAATCAACCATAGTGATATTCGCATTACACACATAAAAATAAGATAACGAAGGATAATATTAAAGTAAAAATTACAAATAACATAAATACAAGATAAAAAGAACTTTTTATATACCATATTTTAAAATTTTCTGTTGAATCATATAAACTTGACATTTCTATGTATTAATAAATACTTTTTAAAAATTTTTTTGATGAATTACCCCATCAACTTTAAAGAAAATGAAGTTAATTGGAAGTTAACTTGGGTTTCACTTTTCGTTCCCATCCCGGCCGATAGATGGCTGCACCAGTCTACAAAACAAAATTAACTGAAAAAACTGAAAATGAATTCCAATCTGCTTGAAGTTTTCTAAACGTATCAAAAGAATACATTGTCATCGTGTTCTAAGCTATTCTAAATGTTTGAAATGTCTAGCTAGTCGGGAAGTTAAAAATCGATTGCAAGATTTGTACTTCACAAACACACCCACAAACAAACAAGAAAGCGAGTTAATAAAAACATGGTAATTAAAACTAATCCTAATGATAAGGATGAACTTGATGCACTGCTATCAATATATTAATGTTCGGCTCTGTTTTTGTCAACAGCTTTCTTAAATCAAAGCGATCAGGTATTTGCAGTCGGTTTCTGTTTAAAGTCCTGTTTTTGCACAGATTTGTGATCGCACTGAAACCACGTTCCACAAATGTGATGAAGGAAATGCAGTTAAAAACTTTTGTACAATAGCCCATATTCCAGGGCAAAGTGTCTGTACGTTTTTGCAACCAGAACTGTTGATTGCTGTGTTTGAGTTTCAATTCCTCATTTGTTGTTACTTCTATCAGTTCTTCTTGTACTTTCGGAGATTCTTCTGTATTTGTTCTTGAAAAAGGGTCCAAAACCAAATCGATTATGCTCCTAATTAGAATGTCTTGAAATCGTTGATTGAAGTCAGAATGAAGAGCTTCCAAGTGCTGACAATATCTAATCAATTTTTTTTTCTCTGTATGATCACGTTCCTCCATAAAGGCCCTCCCTAACGCAAAATTTCAGATGTCCTGCGTTGCGAGTTATAAATTTGACAGCTCGCCAAACCCAGTCTGTATCGTTTGGGCAAGCAGTAAACATTCAAACACAAAAGTACCAAAATGCATCAAAATTTTGACACTCATATATATATATATATATATATATATATATATATATATATATATATATATATATATATATATATATATACTAGCTGAAGTACCCGACGATGCCCGGGATTTTAAGAATGTTTGTTGTTAACCAAAATCAATTTAAAAATTAACACAGTATAAATAACATAAAAAATATATGTGTAATGTTATACACGTCTCAGAATTTCAGCCTTTCATCATTTTAATACTAAAATCTGAAAAGTGAAAATGTCAAATTCTCTAATGTTTGTTAACCAAAATTAATTTAAAACTAAGAACAGTATAAAAAACATAGAAAAAAAATCTTGTGAAATCTATAAATATATAAATTTATAATAAACTCCTCAGAATTCAGCTAGAATTAGCCTTTCATCATTGGGGTAAAAAAAAGCTGCAATTACAGGTTCAGCAGAAATTTCCAATAGAACAATCATATGACTGCAGCGTTGCCTCTTAAAAAAATGAAGTGTTTGATTGAGGGCTGCAAACCATTCAACTCCTCTCCACATTTAACTCCTATAAACATCCTCTACATATTAAATTCCTTTTCTCTCCATAATAAACTCCTCAGAATTTTGGTATATTCAGCCTTTCATCATAGTACCACTAAAATCTGAAACATCCTCTCCAGAAATATAAATTTATTAATTTCAATAATTAAACACACACAAATATATAAATTACGCAAAAGTTTTTTAACCAACATTTGAATAATTCTTAAATGAAAAAGCATATGAAAATAAAGATAAGAACTTCCGGAATCGAAATGAATTACCCTTAATTTTTAATTAATAAAAAACCAACATAATATGAATAAAAACGATAGTTGCTTAAAACCATATGAAAATAAAGCTATTATAAAGATGATAATAATAAAAAAAGCATAAGAAAATAATGCTCGCGCATGAAGTTAACGTTACGATATAAAGATAGTAATAATAATATAAACCGCGTGCATAAAATATTTAGCTTTTCAAGCGAAATAAATTGATTTTTAGAAAAAAACTACTTTTAATCGAGAAATTAAAATACATTGCACAAAATTTTAATTTTACCAACTTTCCACCCTACAATTTACACCCTACTTCTTTTAAATAGGATGTAAATATAAAGTTTTAACAGCCAATTGAAAGCCAGTTAAAAATAATGTGTGCGCATGAAGTTAACGTTACGATATAGAGATAGTAATAAAAATCTATATATATATAAAACAGTTCCGTAACTGACTAACAGACTGATTGACTGACTGACATACAAAGTACAGACCAAACCGTTGAACCTAAAGGACTGAAATTTTGCATGGCGATTCTTCTTATAATGTAGGGGTGCACTAAGAAAGATTTTTGAAAAATTCTTCTTAGATTTTTTTAAATTAAATTTTTAATCTGTTTTTGTAACTTTTTTCAAGTTTGCATTTAAAATAATAATTTGAGGGTTGTAAAATTTATATCACGAAAAAGATCATAAAAATTCCTTTAAAATGAAATTCTTTTCGCATCTTTACCTCCATTTTCTAATTTTTGGTGAATTTTTAAAGATTAATTTTTACAATTTAATTTATTAAACGCTGATCATGTGATTTCTTTATCTGGTACTTTAAATAAATTTATCGTCACATAACAACTAAATAGACACAAAAAAAATTAAAATAGTGGCGCCATCTACTGTACGCTTGTGAATCGAGAGTTGTTGGTTATTTATTAATTAAAAATATTGGAAAGTTCTTGTGGATCTGTAAATATACATGTGGTAACAGTTTTAAAATTTATAAATTATCAACCTACACAGTTGATAATTTATCCGGCGTTGCCCGGGATTTTAAGAATGTTTGTTAACCAAAATCAATTTAAAAACTAAACACAGTATAAATATCATAGAATAAAAAGCATGTGAAATGTTATACACATGAATAAAAAGAAAACCCAACATAAAAAACCATAAATTTACAACAATTTATTCAGAATTCAGCTAGATTTAGCGTTTCATCATTGGAGCACAAAAACCCTGAAAAGTAAAGCAGAAAATATATACATTTATAATAAACCACTAAAAGCTGAAAAGGAAAAATGTCAAATTGTCTTTGGGAAAGTAAAGCTGAAAAGTAAAAATGTCAAATTGTCGAATGTTTGTTAACCAAAATCAATTTAAAAACTAAATACAGTATAAATAACATAGAAAAGATTTAGCCTTTATCATTGGAGCAAAAATTCCTGAAAAGTAAAACATAAAATACATAAATTTATAATAAACCTACCAAAAATCCATTACAAAAATAAACACAGTATAAATAACATAGAAAAAAAGTATACGAAATGTTATACACATTAATAATATGAAAAATAAAATAAAATAAAAATAATAATTTTTAAAAATAATAAAATAAAATAAAAATAATTTTAAAAAATAATAAATAAAAATAATAATAATAATAATAATTTAAAAAATAATAAAATAAAAGCTGAAACAAAAAAGCCTCCATAAAAAAGCTGAAAATACAGGTTTAGCAAAATCTGTACGATCCGTATTCGAACCCGCGTCGTGTAGTGTAGTAAATGAACGCTCTTACCGAATGCGCCACAATAACATGCTGGTGTATTGTGTAAATAGGAGAATATTTGTACTAAAATTACTCGAAAGTTGCTATGGGTTGGTGAATATACATGTATTTATAGAGTAAGAAGAGTTTTAAGTTAGAAATAAGTTAGCAGGATAGAAGCTTAGTCTTTAACTCTTCAATAGACACAAAGACATAAGCGAGGGGGGTTGCAGTAGCGATTAAAAATGATCTTGTGACACTTAGCGTGGTTGATTCGAATTTTCCATCGCGTGTGATAGTGTCAATATGCCGTTGGATCCGATTTATTTTAGAGTATAAAATCTGACTTGAAACATTATTATTTTCATTTATTATTCTGGTTTAATATATAACTTAGAACTTTTTGATTTTATTTATTTTTATCTTTTCGCTCGCTGTTTGCCAGCTAACCCTAACGTGGACGCCATATTCAGAGGGGTGATTCTACAAAGTGTAACATCTTACATTTAGTTTCAAAATTTTTGATTTTTTATTAATTAAAAATCAACGGTAATTAATTTCGATTTTTGAAGTTCTTCAGACCCTCGGCTGTTTTTAAAGACGCCTGTATGTAAAATTTCACGATCGTTGCTCCTAAACTGTGGATTTCTATACAATTACAGAGATACAAACATTCATTTTTATATATTAGATATATATATATATATATATATATATATATATATATATATATATATATATATATATATATATATATATATATATATATATATATATATATATATATGTATATATATATATATATATATATATATATATATATATATATATATATATATATATATATATATATATATATAGATATAGATAGATAGATAGATAGATAGATAGATAGATAGTCACAGAGGTAAGCAGCAATAAGTAATCTTACGTTAATAACCCGAGGTAGTATCGTTAGAAGGGACTACCTTAAATTTTTTTTGGCTAAAAATGTATTATCCTTCGTTACCTTCATTTTGTGTGTGCAATGTGAACGTTGCTATGGTTAGTTTTAATATATAAATTTACAATTTCATTCTTCAAGGTGTCCTATTTACGACTATTCTTTAGTATGTTGAAGGGCATAGGTAGAAATATATATACATAAAAGGACGTAAATCTGTCACTGCTCGTTAGTTTAGGAAGGAAAATTTACAGTAATTTTTCTTTTGAAAAGGAGGTGGTAGGCCAAGTAAGGTTGGGAATCTCTGGCCCAGATAGTCAATTGAGAATTGGCAGGGCTAAAGACAACTCCGATGGTCACTACACGCTCCAATTTTTTTCGTTGGTTTTATTGTGAAATATTGAGCCCATCCTTTGTATATCATGGTTAATAGTAAGCGTAAGAAAAATGAAGATAATGGCAGTGGTAAAAAGCGGCCAGCCACCTCAATGGAAACTAAGGTAGCGATTATAAAAGAATCCGATTGTGGTAAAAAAATGGTATATGTGGCCAGCACGTATAACATCAATCGTTCAACCATCGGTACAATCTGTAACAAGGACCGTATTACGGAATCTGTTAAAAGTGCCCTGCCTGTGCAATCGACAATCTATATACATAAAACGCGTAGGTATGCAGCACAAAAATCGACGATATTTCTACACTCAGAATGGCAACGGCTGCCACTACCGGATGTAAAAATTAGCGGCCGTCCGCAATTTGCAACCGCGTGTCAACATGGATTTACTCACTGAAATAGGGAATGTTCGAAAGCGCGCGGCACAATCAAGTGAAAATTGAAAACGGTCTCAATAAAGAAAGCGAAGAAATAATTCATTACGACAGAGGCGTGAAAGAGAGAGAATAAAAAATCGCGAGGTTTGGCTTAACCGTCGCCGGCATAGAAATCAACAACCAGTAATAGTTAATTTTCTGCACTTTTTTCAGTACTTGCTGAATTTTTACTCCATTTTATAAGTGAAAAAATTTTCTCAACAATTTATTATTTGATATGATTAAGTGTAGATATCTGAATTGTGAACAGTAATACATACAGAGACTGATGTAATCAACACTGTATTTAAAATTTTTCCCCAACAATTTTTTATTTGTTGTAATGATAAAGTGTAGATATCTTAATTTTTAAAAATTGCTGAAGTTTTGCTTCATTTTATAAATGAAGAAATTTTTCCAACAATTTATTATTTAATATGATTAAGTTTAGATACCTGAATTGTGAATAGTAATACATACAGAGAGTGGTGTAATCAACACTATATTTTAAATATTTTCTCAAAAATTTCTTATTTGTTGTAATGATAAAATTTAGATATCTTAATTTTGAAAAATTGTACATACAAAGAGGGATGTAATTTTAAAAATCGTTGATGTTAGGTTTCTCAGTCTTATCTTTAACTCTGTTCTGAGGTAATGGAAATTCACATTTTTGATCACGATGTTCTAGAATCAGCCTTTTAGAGAATACCCCTTATCAACGTATATTTATGATGACAGGTAATGGTAACATTCCTTACATAATTTACTTTCAGTTGCGTTGTTTTGCAAAAGAAAATATAAAACTAAATGCGACCATGCTGGTCACGCAGCGGAAAGTTTTTTATAATCAAGAATAGGGGTAAACTAATAGGACAAATTGAAAATCTTCTGCGTGTCTGAATAGAACAGCAGAACGTGGGTTATACGTACTACCATAATAATTTTTTTAGGTTTCATGTGTCATTCGAATTAATAAAATAACCTATAAAATAGAATACTGTACAGTGAATTATGTTTCAGGAGGAAAAACTGTACAGTATTTTATTGACTTTACAGTCTATCATACTTAAATAGGGTTGAAGAGTACGGAAATTTTAAAATGACGTGAAACAACGACTTACGACTAATTCAAGATACGAACGGCCGTCTTGAACGTAACTCGTTTTTAGGTAGGGTAGTATGTGTATATGATTTGCCAGACAAAAACATAATATCATAATATGCTCAATTATCATAATAGCCGTAGTTCGTTTATGATTTATATGTTACACATGCAATAGCTTATGCGAGTGTCGTAACTTTAACGTAGCTTACACAACGAATTAAATTTAAAAAAAACTAGTGGCCCCGTTTCTCGAAAACGAGAAAATTTTATTTCTTTTCGTTTCGTATTACATGCTAATGTGATGAAAAACGATGATTTGCCGAATGCTCTGACTAAAGCCATACCATCTTGGTAATGCATGTTCATGTTTCTCGGCCACCCTTGGAATGAGGAAAGCAAGATGACGATTTACGCTAGTTGTACTCCCCACCCGGCTGCCTTGTTGAATGGAGAATCTTATAGGGCAGCGAATATCTCAACTCTGAGTTTCTTTTACTCGATCTGTGTCCGTTGTACATAAGACGCTCACTTCAACTCGTACGTATTGATGAACTAAGTACTGAAGCCGGAGTTGTGTAAAAGAGAAAATTCTTTCCGAATAGCCATTCTATAAGCTACATACGGCAGTCGAGTCCCTTTTCTATACATAACGTTGGTCTGTCTTTCATCTGGCCTATTCTTATCCCATACACGTCCTACATAAGGAAACAATAAATTGTACACCATTGAGTCCGTGTGTTGATATTTTTAAGGTATTTAATCCAAGATCCCTTAGGAAAGATCTTCAAGGCATAGTTCTTGGAGTATCGCCATCTTTAGTCGTAAAATTCGCAGAGATCTTATCTGCTGAAGGCAAATTGAATCGATTCTTGAACTAGTAACGAATGTAAGGCTGTTCTGATAGCAAAAGCATTCGCACTTCGTATGGCTAGCTGCCTTCGCTAAGTGCCAGTTCGATCACATCCTTCTCAACTTCTGCCAACATCTTGCATTTGTGAACTAAATGGTTGACCTCTAGCATCAACTCATGCAGTTTTGCTGTATGGTTATGATCGCAGGTTGAGTTCCGTCCAATCCCCATGTCTTTCTTGTTTTTGTCTACGAAATGGCGCTTTTGAGAGTCAGCATTATTCTTCAGGATCGTAATCAAAAAAGTAAATACATAAGCATGCGCGTGCATGCCATCTAGCAATGAAGCAAATGTTTATATGTCTCGCGCATATTTTCCCTCAGCGTTGCAAAAGAAATTTGCCTATTCACCACGTACCAACCATTGCCCTAATCCTGTTTTTTTTTATTCGAGATCCAAATTTGCATGCTAAGACCTTTATTTTGATTATCCTTTAATTATGAGACAAATTAGAAGTCTTATTCTGGTTGCTTGAAGGAATTTTGTCATATGTAATTCAATTCCGTACATAGAATTTCCCATTTCTATTAATATGAAGTATGCTCTATAAATGGCATTTACGTGAAGGCATATACCTAGATTTTAATGTTCAAACGATTAGAATATTACTTACATATATAATAACACAGGCGACATTTCGTTTCGTTGATGAGCGCCATTTTCTATTTCTACCTAAACTATTCTCTTACAAACCCCTTTCGAAGACAACCCACAAACAAGATTTTCAACTCGGTTTAGACTGCGATTCTAAACACGTTAAACAGGTCCGACAAAAGAGTCTGACACATTTGCTTTTCACCACACCGAATATTTGTGTCAAAAAACCCGAAATTTGAGTATTCTGACTCGCTTTTCTTTCTGTGGGTATTTCTCCTTCGACATATATAACATTTTTTATTGAAACTTCCCACTCTGAAAATTCACGACATTTCCCTCGACATTACATGCTAAGTATCATATTTTCATTGTCAAATATCAACGCTTTATTACCTGTACTTCCAGCAGACACCCTCAGATAAATTCTCCAAAAAATTCCACGTCAGAGTTTTCGGCATATCCTTTAAAATTAGTTAATACATTATAACTGATGATACTTACCTTTTGTTATTCATCCCACGTCTTTCATTTACGAAGCATGCTGCTTTTACATTTCTCAAGACATTTTAAATGCATCTTCCATAGACATTTTTGTTATTTTTTTACAAAATTATGACTTTATTTCAGCTCTTAATCTCAGGTTGATACTCCAACCTTTTCCGCGTCTTTTATTCATATTCGTAAAAAATTACATTAATGATATTCTGTAAATTAATATGGGATACTGATGGATTGCAGCGAATTATTAAACTATCTCTTTTTTTCCACTTTTGAAATGAATACGGAAGCTTACTAGATACAGAGCATGGGTCACGGAAATGTTCAAAACCGCTGACACGCATCTGACAAGGAGGACAATGCGTTCTAGTTTAACTTTCTCTATATTATGTGTAATTAATATAAAAATAGAATAGCGGAATTTAGAAAATTGCTAAATGTAATTTATTTGACCAGGCTCCTCCTCCCCTACACCTGGTCCTTTCCTCTCCAACTGAAGGTGTCCATTGAATAACTGCTTTAAATGATAAATATCATCACCCCACAATACGATTTCCATACATGACGATCACATTCTTGCGTCAAAGCGTTTTTTTTACCAAATTTAACCTTTTCAGTATCTTTACTTGGTGAAGTCTTTATCTCAGACGTTCATAACATGTCCTGGGTCATTCTTCCTTTATGTTACGCTCCACTCATTTGTAAATTGAGCTGTTTGTTAGACGTCCATACCAGCTAAGTTGTTAACATTTGACCATTCGTTACACAATTTTTTATACATGTATTTAGGCTGCTTATACATTCCTGGGAGCATCTTTTAACAAAGGTTTTGCATCAGTCGTTCCTTGGCAAGAGATATCGTTCTACTGAGAGCTTTCTATCTCGTATCTTGTAAGATTATAACCTTTCCTCCCAATTATCCTGTCCATCTACATTCAATCGACCTTTCAACGATGCCAATATCCTTTTAACCTGGCTGTATTGTGTAATCAGTCTTTCTGGCCATTTGCTTTTCCCATTGCAAATGGAATGGGAAAAGCAAATCCCATTGCAAATGGATGGTCTTGCTCTGGCCATTTGCTTTGTGTAATCAGTCTCAACCTCAGTTTCCTCCCAATCTCTCAGTTTCCTCCCAATTATCTTTCAATCTAAATTTAATCGACCTATCTACGATGCAAATCGCCTTTTATTCTGGCTGTATTGTGTGTTATCACGTTAATCAATTCTTTTAGAACCTTTCACGGTGTAACAGAAAATACATAACTTGATATTCTTCGTCAAATCTGCAATTAATTAATTTATTTTATCAGGCTCCTCCTCCCCTACACCTGGTCCTTTCCTCTCCAACTGAAGGAGTCCATTGAGTAACTGCTTTAAATCAACATCATCATCCCATAATGCGATTTCCATACATGACGATCACATCATTGAGTCAAATCGTTTATTTTCCTAAATTTCACTTCTTCAGTATCTTCAATTTGGTGAAGTTTTTATCTTAGACGTTCATAACGTGTCCTGGGTAATACATCCGTTATGTCACGCTCCACTCATTTTTATATTGAACCATTTGCTAATCGTCCATCCTAGCTCTTTTGTTAACATTTGACCATTCGTTGCGCAATTTTTTATACATGTATTTAGGCTGCTTATCCATTCGATGAAGCATCTTTTAACAAAGCTTTTTCATCAGCCGTTCATTGGCAAGAGATATCGCTCTACTGAGAACCTTCTGTTTGGTATCTTCTACGAATATAACCTTTCCTCCCAATTATCATGTCCATCTACATTCAATCGACCTTTCTACGATGCCAATCGCCTTTTATCCTGGCTGTATTGTGTGTTACTACTTTAGCCAGTCATTTTAGATCCTTTCAGGGTGTAAAATACCATATATAATTTAATATTCTTCGTCAAATCTGCAATTAATTTATTTAGCCAGGCTCCTCCTCCCCTACACCTGATCCTTTCCTCTCCAACTGAAGGCGTCCATTGATTAACTGCTTTAAATCATGAAGATCCTTACCCCACAATACGATTTCCATACATGACGATCATATCCTTACGTCAAAGCGCTTTTTCTTCCAAATTTAACTTCTTCAGTATCTTTAACTTGGTGAAGTCTTCTATAATTATCTTTAACTTGGTTACTTCTATCTTTAACTTGGTTATATCAGACGTTCATAACATGTCCTGGGTCATTCATCCATTATGTCACGCCTCACTCTTTTGTATATTCAACCATTTGCTAATCGTCCATCCCAGCTCCTTTGTTAACATTTCACAATTCGTTACGCAGGCTGCTTATACATTCCATGAAGCATCTTTTAACAATGCCTTTTCATCAGCCGTTCCTTGTCAAAAGATATCGTTCTACTGAGAGCCTTCTGTCTGGTATCTTGTACGATTATAACCTTTTCTCCTAATTATTACATCCATCTACTTTTATCGACCAATCCACGGTGCAAATCGCCTTTTATCCTGTCTGTTTTGTGAGTCATCAGTTTAATCCTTTTACATCCTGTCAGTGTGTAAAAGATCATTCATAATTTGATATTCTTCGTCAAATCCGCAGTAAATCCGTCACCCTAACTGTGTGGATTCCTTTTTACTTGAATTCGCTCCAAAAATAATCTCTGTTCCTGGTTATTCTTACCATTGATTGCTTTGAATACTAGGTCCACCAGAGGAATTAACTTTCCTTTATTATTTTCCCTTTTGTCATGAGTCAGAAAACCTCCATTTGTTCAGCGTTTACACAAGAGATTTGAGAGCTTTTGCCTTTACTCCAGGCATATATCCTTGCTTCGATTTTCCTATTTGCAGACAGGTAAAAATTCTTTTTCTATGTCAATGTAAAAAAATATTTTTACTCTTAGTTCTATCGTCGCTGTTGTCCTTACTCCAGACAGCAAAAATATTTAATTATTTCCTGAAACACGTCCTTTACAATAACAATCATCTATCCTGAGAGTGATTGCAATGAACTGCTTTTCTCCAGACTGTCTCATTATTTACGTTGTTTATCCATTAATACAAAGTGTTAATGAATTTTAATAGACTGCCCCATTACGTTTTCGAAACCATCCGTCACAGAATGCCCTCCCGAATTCCCGATCCTCTCTCTCTCTCTCTCTCTCTCTCTCTCTCTCTCTATATATATATATATATATATATATATATATATATATACATGTTTTCTCTCAAATGAAACATCATCACTGACTTTAAACAGCAGAAAAAAATAATTTCTTTTGGTAATCCGGGTTATATATCGGACATCTATCTACATTTTATGACCTTCCTCCATGCTCTCGAATCATTTATAATTCTAATCGATGTATCCAAAGAGTAAATTTTTCTTTCTTCAAATCAAAATGGACAAACGTTAATTGTATATCATCCACAAGAATGACTTTCTCTAAACTCTTTTATAAATCATGTCATTCCTGAGGCTTTATCAATTTTTGTCCTTTCTTGATTCATATTATCAGTCGCATTCTGCTGAATGAAAGCCTTTTCTCCAGGCTGTCGCAACATTTAGGATTCTACACTGCCTATCCAAAAGGTAGTTTTTCTCTAATGCATAATTCATGTTAATTCGAATATCAGCATAATGGATATCGTTCCCTTAGTCTCGTTTATTTATTTTGTTTTTTCTTCAGACTTCCACAACATTTAATGTATTTTCTTAATATGTGTACTGAACGAAACATGTGTTACATTCAAACCGTTTTCTCCAGTCTTACGCGTTTCTAAATGGTTTTAATCTATCCCCCGCTTGAAATGAAACAGTGCCTCATTGGGATAATTTTTTTTTAATATGAGTTTATTTGTATATTCTCTGAAGATGTAAAAATATTTCTGTATCGCAACAATGTTATCACTTGTGAAGAACTACCCGGTTTCACTCGCGTACTAAACGTTTATTACTCTGCATACATCGAGTTTAACTGACGTTGCTTTCACGAGAATATAAAGTCACTGTATCCTAGAGAAAGTTCAACTATTCTATTTCAAATCGGTAAAACAGGTCAGTCAAAATAGCAAAAAAAAATCGGTCTAAATAGGAAGAATTTTATACACGTCCTATCATACAGAGAAGCACTATTCATGTCCCATATCCTATTATTTCATCGCTGGGTAGTATTCGCGACAAAAAACTGTAATTTTATTATCCTTTCAAACTCAAGATTTCAAAAACACTGCAGCGACGAAGCAGTTGTCGTCATCCACCTTGTTGCATAAGAACGAATTCTACCATTTGACTGAAATACAAATAATGGATAACCTTTCCCATATTATTAGAAACTGGGCGTAATTTGAGACATTGCAGAATTCTAGAACACACTGGGGGAAAATTGTTTGAAAATTGCATCCTGTGCCACATACTCGACA
This sequence comes from Dolomedes plantarius, assembly GCA_907164885.2. NCBI lineage: Eukaryota > Metazoa > Arthropoda > Arachnida > Araneae > Dolomedidae > Dolomedes > Dolomedes plantarius. The sequence goes on from OU015500.1 coordinate 153,429,996, forward strand.
ACAGAATAACATTGCCAAACCATTTCGTTTGGAACCTAAACTTGGAATCTTCCCAATCCTGAGCATTAGTCTGCGATATTTTGTTACTACTGGCCTATGGTCTGATGCAAAAACTGTTGGCATTACAAAGGAAACTTACTGAATAATAACTAAACTATGATGAACAAGACTTTTTATTACATATTACTATAGCTATTGACAAGTGACTGAAGGCAAAAATAAAGCACTGCAAGGAAATGACACATTTTTATTGATATCAATCTATTGACATGACTATTGACTATTGACTATTGAATGGAAATTTAGAGAAATTTGCCAAAATATTATGCACATATGGTAACTTAATTAGACATATTTAGAGAAAATTTTGAAATAAAGCCAAATATACATAAAAGAAAGCAGCACTTAAACTCCTCCCGTGTTCAGTGTTCTGTACATCAGTTTAATTTCGAATAAACTTCGGTAAATAAAACTTCTACGAAAGTTCTTCCTGAACAAAAAAAATAATAATAGCGCATTCAAGAGTTTTATACCTTTTTAAAGGTTACTGAGTTTGTTAATTCTTTTCAAGAGCTATGGTACTGACTATGGGCAAGATGAACGTTATGTAAGACAGGAATAAACTTTAGCTGAACATATTTGGAACTTTCTGCCTGAGTTATGAAAGACACAAAAATAGTGGTCTTGTTCCTGTTCATTCAAACATTTGGACTCTGAGTAATTCAAATACTGTCATCCATTTTAAATTTGAAAATAGTATCGAGAGTCTTGGTACCTCTGTCTACAAGAGAAATGCTTCGGAAGAATAAAGAAGAAAACGGTGGCAATCAGGTGTTTAGCTGATGGTACTTAAACACCATGTGTGACACATAAATGAATTTGCACGATGTTAGACAAATAGCATGCAACCTAAAAAGTTGTGCGTGGGATCAATCTCCTGAAACCTCAATTTGAAGTCCTATGACGAAGTCCTCTATTCTCTGGTTTGTTACCCATATAAAATGCTGACGCTAAAGGATTGAACACTTCACACAGAACCCAAAGGAGAAACGAGGTACGTCACAACCTAAATATCAACATTATTTGGCTGGAATTATTTGGCTGGAAGGTATCCATTATTGACATCTAAAATGACACGAGTTTAATAAAAATCAAAATGTTACAAAAGGCAGACCGATATTTTTGAAGACTGAACTACGGGAGAATTTCCAAACACTGCTGACTTTGCACAAGTGAAACTTTGATGGACAATCCATTGAACCAAAGAAAAACATATGCAGCTCGTTGTCTCACTGGCAGAAGGGAACATTCTATGGTCTGATATAAAATAATTTGTTAAGGTGGTACCGAAAAAAATGAACTTGACGGGTGAATCAGGCTGATTGGCCTGTGTAGGCCAAACACATTGTGGGGCAGAATATTTGCACAATTATTTTTTGCCCTGATATTTATTTGATATCAAATGAAAGATTATATTAATTTTTTTCTCTCGCGGAAAAAAACGATTTTAAGATGTAGTTAAGAATTAGAAAACATTGTTTTGCAAAAAAAAATACAATAAATAAATTAAATTAAATTAAATTCAAATTTTAAAAACTGGCTATTTTCTTTATATCGTAAAAAGAAATTAATCTAACAAGGATTTGTCCACGAAAGCTTCACCTGCATTATTGGTGATACTTAAAACTTAAAATCTAAACTTAAAGTACTCTTAAAACACTATCTTAACTACACTTAAAAAACTAACTTAACAAACTTAAACTAACTTAACTACACTTAAAAATGTAACTTAACTACACTTAAAAACCTCCTATCGAGAAGAGTCTGAAATGTAATTTCGAATTCTAGGCCTAAAGAAATATATTCTTTCATTATTACACTAATAACAAAATAACGCCATGTGACTTGAAGGTGAAAAATCGTCCAATGCGAAGTGTGAAGAGAGCAAAACACCAAACAAATGATTTGAACTAGATGGAAACTTGCGAAGATAAAAAGAGTTGATTGAGAAGAAAATTACAGCAAACAAGGACCCCAGATCACAGACTCGTCAAAAGAGAAGCTGAAAGAAAAGAAAAGGGAGTAGGCTGAGCAGAGAAAAGAGCGACTTCTGGAGAACTTACTTAGTGCGGAGGTTTAAAACATGGATGGATGACCGTCATTAGTTCTCATTTTCCAGTGTAAAATCAGTCTGTCTGTATACATATTCTTGAAGGAGGTCTTCAACCTACTGACCTTGGCGACAAATATGTTACGTATATCATGGCAACCTAAGGCCTGAACCTATCAGAGAAGAATGGGCTGACTGTTGGTAAATAGTGAAGGCCCCATTTTGATCCAATTTTTACAGAAGGCCCATATCAGGATCTAATTTGCAGAAACTCGCCTATTTTAATGAAGTTTTAGAATTGCTGTGAATTAGAAATGCTGTGATTGTTCACTTTTTGAAATTTGAACATTAGATGAGTACGACTCCTCTCCCAGAAAAATATTAAAAGATATACAAAATATTTTTTTATCGTTTTGTCTCTAACTGTAGGTTTGTAACGTACTAGCTTCGACAAAAACTGAATTCACCTCATAGACTTGCTGAAAAGTGAAACTGATGATTGACATACCTCTAAACTGGCGAGATATCTCACAAAGATACTGTTATCCGTGAGTTTTGGCTGTAACAAGGGGATTCTTCATATGTACTGTATTTAAAGAGCAAAACTTTATATAACATACAGATTTAAAATTGATTACACTATACATAGCAGACAGATTGGCGAATCACATTTCTGTGATTTCGCCAATCTTCCGTCTGTAGAACTCGCTGCTATTGAGGTTTTTGGTCTTTTGATGCATGACGGTGGAAGCTATTTATCAAATGTGTACATGTATTAGACTAGTATTAGGGGTTCTTCGTTAAAGTTCTACCGCTCTAGGTTTTGCTTTTTTAAAAAGAATTCTTGTAATTTAAAAATTTTGTTTCTTACAACGTTTACGGTACAGCTTTGTCAGACGCACCTCTCTGCCAAGTTTGGCGATTTTGTATATGGCGTGGTAACCATGTGATTTTGGCGAGGTTTTATTTATTTATTTATTTATTTATTTAGTCGTGTGCGTTTGGGGCAGTAATTAGATTGAGAGTTTAAATTTAATAATAAATAATGAGATTTATAATTTTGATTGTTTTCTTAATTTTTTAACGTTAGCGAAGAGTTTAGTATGTTTTGCATTTTATTTGTTTATTTTTGCTATTTTTGCTGTGGTTTTTTTCACTGAAGCATTATTACTATTTTGTAATGTAGGAAATGTATTTGGTAACTGAAGTTAGCTGGGGATTTCTATAATGATTTCGAAGTTTTATAGAGCCAGCGGTTAGTTCGTTTTAAACTTATTTGTTATTTTTTTCGCTATTCATGTTTTTGTTTACATTTAGCACTTTAAACCTAACAGGTGTGAGGAATTGGGAAATGTCGGCTCCAAAAATCACTAACTGTTCGCCAACGGAGGTGCGTGTAACAAAGCTGTTCCACGTTTTCTATATTTTTCATTAATATTAAAATTCTGTTCTATTTGTTTGTAACTGACTAATAAAGTTAGGATATATTTTGCAAATATATGTTTTAACTTTATCTGTTTTGGTACTTTTCTGTTATGGGGGTACAACTGTAAATGTCGCCAAATGTAAATGTCACGCCAAATGTAAATTTCGCCATGTCGTTGCTAATTATAATTGGAAGCATTGGAAATGGTAAAACTGAATCGTACGGTGTCGCCAAAATTTCAAACACCATTTTCCAAACGCCGTCAAACTGCAAGAGATATAGAATTCTTCCTGCTCGGCTATATAAAAAGCCATACATCAAGATTAAAATTAAAAATATTTAGAAGTGACGGATTGGCTGAAATCGGAAACATTCTCGACGAGTTCAAAATAAACGTCTGGTCATCGGCTTTAATAATTTCATATGGATTTAAAAATGTTAGCACCGTTTTCGGTATTTGAGATTTGAAACAAAAAATATCTGGATGTGTTATTTTTTGTGTAAGACAGTAGGTTTTGTAAGATTAGACGTTTTGCAAACAGAGAAAAACCTACTCCCCACCGAACTTCAGAAGAAATGGCAATTCGCAGCGGGTTATTTAGGAGTGATATAAAAACCCATCGCGACCGAAAATGCCCAGAGTGATCTGGAGGACGAAAAAGTACAATGCGCAGACCGAAAGAAAGAAAAATGCATAAAGCAAACGCCGAAAGCTCCAAAGTTTCTCCCTGAAAGAAGGAGATGAATCTGCGTTGATGTCCTCCGAAGGGACCAAAGGAGGAACAAGCGGGACAACCGTTGTCGAAGGAATGACAACAACTTCTCGTAACGCGCAATCCTCGCAGTTTTGTGTTAAACCCCTTGAGGGCAATATCTGCATTCGACGAGTGAAACCAGTGAAAACTTCTAAATAATAGTGAACAGCGAACATGGCTCGGGAGAATGTCCCACTAAAATCAAATGTAACAGGCATTGTGAAACTTATGAAATCTATATCTTATAAAATCTATAAAAACGTAATAAAATCTATACCAAATTAATTTACCTTACAATTATTTCTTATATATATTAATTTATCTTTTTATATAGGACAATTTCTCAGCAGTCACGTTCACAGCAGTTGGCGTTTTTTGAATTGAATCAGATATAAAACTTTAAGATCACTTAATAATGTTGCCACCATCACGCTTTTAAATACTTGAGATATCTCTGCGTTGCCAAATGATCATGTTTAAACAATGCCTCAAAAATGAGTGACGTAATACGCCGTCGGATTGTGACGTCACTCTCAGGTTTGCAGACCAGAACTAACCGTTCCTTATGCTATCGTCGATAGAGAGAAATTTCGATGATTTTTTTCGTCAAAGCAAATATTTTTTAACTCTTAAAACCTGTTGAAATGATTACCGAATAAAGTCAAGTTATTTTTAAAAATACTTCTAACCTTGCTGTATCCTCAAGGAGGGATGATCCGCCGTAAGCAACTATGAGGTCAACCCCACTCCCCTCTTGGTATACATTATAATTTATGAAAAAACAGTGCCTATCATTTCCTAAGGAGATTTATTTGCTGTGTATTGTGATTCACCTGTTATAAACTGTTTAGTTGCACCATGTAGGCTTACCACGCAAAGTAATGCATACTATCTTCTCCATAGGGCAGTGTCTCGCAGCATGCACATCTCAACTCTTGCATATTTTACTTCTTGTTTGACGAGGAGTGGCAAAACATTGCGTAATTTAACATGGCGTTCAATGAGCATTCTTACAGCTTGTTGAATAAAATGCTCTCAGATTACGAAAATTCTTTAGACACGGTATCTAAACAAAGGTATATCACTAAATAAAACATTCAGGTACAGTCCGGAAAGGTTTATTCGGTATGTGACCAGTATTTATTTACAGAGGAAGACTGGAGTTACGGTACAAGACGCTGGCAAGAAGTAACTTATCCCGATATCTGTACATATCTCAACATAATAATAATCATTCTCAACGAAAGAATGATTATATTCTCTTAAACCTTGCGAAATATTGAAAAAAAGGTGTTAAAATACCTGTTACATACAACTAATACGAGGAATTTTATAAATAAACTTAAATTATTTAACTCAAAATGAAGGTATCGTCCAAAAACACATGGAAACGCATAGGAACGGCTTCTGTTTTCTGCCATCCGATAATCACGTGATCTATAGTAGACGAAAACTGACGTAGCTAGTAACGTTGCGACGTTTCGCCTTATACCACAGCACCTGCTAGTGACATGTCTTATACATGTCACCTGCAGGAAACATTTTAGCATGTGACACATTTTGAATACATTTTAGTTATTGTTAAAATGGATTATTATTAGATATAGATATATGTTCTCATAACAAATAAGTTGACTGAAGCATTCAGGTTAAAAAATTTGAGTTTACATGTTTGAACTCTCAGAAGCTGCTAACAACTTGTATATTATGCTCCTTTGTGTTATAAACTAATATATATATATATATATATATATATATATATATATATGTTACTTACGGAAAATCCAGTCGACCATTTTCGCCAAATGAAGACAATGGCGCCAAGAGGCGATTTTTAGCCAACAATGGTAAAACCTACCACACGTGATTCAAAGTTACCTTGATAAGAGTTTCTAGCAATAAAGCTGTCGCTGTTTTAAGTTTTATTGTAGCTCTGCTTTTTAAAAAATATTTAAAATTTGGGATTTACCAACTACAGAACAAGAAGCAGCAGAATTCTTTCAAAGGTATGGAATCTTACCGTCATCCAAAAAAAATGCGTTAATGGCCACGATATGGCGCTCTATTTAAAAACACAGATTCAATGGCGTTGTAATAATAAGATTTGCCAGAAGCGGATATCCATTCGGAAAAAAAAAACATGGTTCGAGAGTTCAATCATTTCATTTGTGACTGCACTAAGATTTATTTACAGCTGGCGCAGAGAACTGATTACTATTGAATGGGGAAAAGAAGAATTTGAGTTGAGTGACAAGACTGTTATTAATTGGAATAATTACTTATGTCTCATAAGTAATTATGTTGTACATTGTCGAAATTGATGAGAGCCTTTTCTCAAGGCTTAAAAAACATGCAGGGAGAATAACCCTCGAGCAATGGTTGTTTGGAGGCATTTGCAAACAGACCAACGACTGTTTTATCGTAATAGTTCCAGATAGGAAGGCGATAACTCTTAATCAAGCGATAAAAGATAACATCTAAGAAGGTTCTACAATAGACTCGGACTCACGGAAAACTTATAAAACCGACGAAATAAGAGCTGCTAATTTCGAACATTTCAAAATTAATCGTAAGTATAACTTTGTAGAACCGGATACCGGCGAACATACACAAAACATTGAGTGATTGTGGGGTTCGGTTAAGCGGTGGAACAAAACACAACGTGGGACAGCGCAACACCACTTAGATCCTTATAGGGCTGAATTCATGTGGCTTCGTATTCACAAAGAAGAAGACATATTTGTTTCTATTTTCCGGCGCAATTGCAAATTTTATGCCTACAAAATGATTGGCGGCGGAAGCGGCCGGGAGGTTTGGCAGATTTGCGCCAACTTTGGTCGACTGGATTTTCCGTAAGTACCGTATTTATTAAATTAAATTACCGTATTTATTAATTATTTTCCGTATTTATTAAATTAAATTCTATAGTAGACGAAAACTGACGTAGCCAGTGACGTTGCGACGTCTCACCTTATAACACATCACCTGCTAGTGACATGTCTTATACATGTCACCTGCAGGAAACATTTTAGCATGCGGCACATTTTGAATACATTTTAGTTATTGATAAAATGGATTATTATTAGATATAGAGTATTCTCATAACAAACAAGTTAACTGAAGCATTCAGGTAAAAAAAATTTCAGTTTACATTTCTAAACTCTCAGCAGCTGCTAACAACTTGTATATTATGCTCCTTTGTGTTATAAACTAATATATACACACACACATATCTATATCTATAAAGGAAGAAGTCCTGACTTATATATACATACACGTATCAACGCCCAGCAAAAACTATTGGAGATACAGATATCAAATTTTAGGAGCTTATTACTTTTGTGCTGAAGGCGTCATTTAAGAAGCGATTTTTCAAAATTCGCCCCCCAAGGGGGGGAGGGGGGCAAAACGTGTTTTTTACATATTCCTTCATATCTCAAAGAAGGATATTTATATCCATAACATTCTTGCTTTAAAATGTAAGTAACATGAATACTTAAAAACCAATTTCAGGATTTTTCAAAATTAGGCCCCCAAGGGGGGGAGGGGGAAAAACGTGTTTTTTACGTGTTTTATCACATTTTCCTTCATATCTCGAAGAAGAAAACAGATATCCATAAGATTCTTGCTTTAAAATGTAAGGAACATAAATACCTAAAAACCAATTTCAGGATTTTTCAAAATTCGCCCCTCAAGGGGGGGGAGGGGGGCAAAACGTGTTTTTTACATATGCCTTTATATCTCAAAGAAGAAAATCGATATCCATAAGATTCTTGCTTTAAAATGTAAGAAACATGAATACCTAAAAACCAATTTCAGGATTTTTCAAAATTCGTCTCCCAAGGGGGAGAGGGGGGCTAAACGTGTTCTTACGTGTTTTATCTATATATATATAAAGAAATCAACACCCAGCAAAAACTATTGGAGATACAGATATCAAATTTTAAGAGCTTATTACTTTTGGGCTGAAGGCGTCATTTAAAAAGCGATTTTTCAAAAATCGCCCCCCAAGGGGGGGAGGGGGGGCAAAACATGTTTTTTACATATTCTTTCGTATCTCAAAGAAGGAAATTGATGTCCATAAGATTCTTACTTTAAAATGTAAGGAACACGAATACCTTAAATCCAATTTCAGGATTTTTTAAAATTTGGCCCCAGGGGACGGGGAGGGGGGGCTTAACGTGTTTTTCACGTATTCCTTCATATATCAAAGAAAGAAACAGATATCCATAAGATTCTTGCTTTAAAATGTAAGGAATACGAATACCTAAAAACCAATTTAAGGATATTTCAAAATTCGGCCCCCAAGGGGGTTAGGGGGGGGCTAAACGTGTTTTTACGCGTTTTTTACATATTCCGTCAAATCTCAAAGAAGGAAACAGATATCCATAAGATTCTTGATTTAAAATGTAAGAAACACGATTAAATGTAACAAACACGATCAATGTCACGATTTTTCGACATTCGCTTTAGATTTTGAAAAAAATGCTAGAAACAATCCAATAATTTATATTTCCTATATATCACCATTTTGAACACCAAATTGGTGGTAGGAGAAAAGAGAGAGATCAACCTTAATTAAATGAAGTGTGGAAAGGTGTGTGTGTGTGTGAATTGTATATATTTCGGTTGTTAGTACGTATACATCTAGAGCTCAGGTTAACTCCATTCATTTTTATTATCCTGGGCAACGTCAGGTAATTCTTTGTTTAAGAAACCGGCGATTTTCACAAGGGTTTACGGGGAAGCCCTCAAACTCCTCGAAGGGCCGGGATCCAGTGGGTTATCAAAATTGAAAGAAACATTTTAATGTTGACATTAGCATGGGGGGTGGGTTATTATAATATGCTGATGGGATGATGACCAGTGGAGAGGGGTATAGATTGCCATAAAATACAAATATACATATCATACAAGTAAGCTTTATTAAGGGTTCACCCGTGCAACGCCGGGTATATAAAGCTAGTATATATATATATATATATATATATATATATATATATATATATATATATATATATATATATATATATATATATATATATATATATATATATATATATATATATATATATATATATATATATATATATATATATTTATTTATTTATTCATTTATTTATATTCCTATGTGTTTGATCAAAGCTATAGACACCACATTAATTTCTCACAGAACCGTTATATAAAATCAGGAGTTGATTGAGACAATGGAATTATTACTGTTCCGTAGACAATCTTTGTTTCCTTTCATGCCATAAAAACAGACATAATTTTATTACAGTTTTATGTAAATTATACAGTTGCGAAATTATTACATGGGACACTTATTCTTTTTGCCCGTCTGTCTATGATGCTTACCTCTTGCAAGAAAACTGTAATTTTTTTTACTTAGTATGATATATTTGATTTTTGTTTTATCTATTTTTGAGATCATTAAGATTAATTTTATTTCTTAGAGGATGCTCAACATAAGTTTATATGGACTGAGCAATGCATGAGTTTTATTAGTTGAAATATATCAGTTGAAATGATTTTTGACATTTTGTTGCACATAGATATATACCAAGATTTTAAAATTTGTGTCAGCATCTGTCAATAGAAGTGTTATTCAAAATACCCCATAAACTGGATACAGATCCTAAATAGGGTTAACATCAAATCAGTGACTGATATCACAAACCCCTGGTAACTCCATGGCATGGATTTTATCTAACTTCTGGTGAAACCATTCTCCATTGCAAAGGGATTAGGCATTCGCGTATACCACTTACAATATAATGGACGTCGGAAAAATCGAAGAGGATGCTTGTACGAATCACAATGCAAAGCAATGAAATTAGTATGTTAAACCACGTGTGTTCTCGGCTGTATGTGGAAAATTATTCCCAATCCGTTATGTAAAGTAGTATGAACAAATCTCCGAGAAGCATATTTTGTGATTTTTTGTATCCAGTAAATAAAAATTCAATATTTGCATAAACACTCAGAAATTCGAAATGTCTGATTTCTCGTTGTTATCAATAGCCAACTTTATGTATAGTGTTTTTGTAACTGATTGTGATTAGTGTATCTGATTCTGTGTGCTGTACGTTTTAATATTTTTTTCTTTTTCTTATTTTTTGTATGCAGTGCAGGTACTGAAGAAGAGTGAAAACTGTTGAGATCAATCAGAAAACCTCAAGCGAATGCATCAGGTTTTGGAATAGAATAAAATTCATAAATACCAAAACTATCAGTTTCTATTACATATATTGATAGTATTTGCAGTATCAGATGGGGAAAAATTAAATTTTCTCACATCTATAAACGATGTTTAATTTTTCCAATGATATATAAATGATTAAGCATTGATGGCTTTCTAGCTCTTTAATTTGTAAAATATATATTATGTTTAAAAATTTCGCAATTTCTTATTAAATTAATTTTTAATGCTACAAAAAACCTGCAAAATTTATATACAAAAAGAAACAATGCCTGAAAAACTATTTATCAGTATAGTAACTGAAAGGATAATTTTGAAAAAAAATTTCCTAAATCGTTTGCATTTTCGGTGCTTTTTGCATAAGAGTGCGATTAAAATAAACACATAAAACTCAATTGTATCTTAAAGAACACCCAACTGTTTGATAGTTACAATAAAAAGTAAGTGGGAAAACTAATTACTAAATAACTAATGGCTCTTTAATATGCAGTGATTCGATAAGAGTGTTTATCTATGAAATAGTACTTATAATTGTAAGCCTCTTTTAGGTGTTTCTTCTTGTCAGTGTGCTATTCTCCGTTCGATCATTTGACACTCCTCCGGCCAAAATTTTAGTTCCTTTTAAACTTCAATTATCTCTAGAAATGAAAACTACAACTCTCAACAAAAGAATTTGACAATATGCCTAAAAGTATAAATGCTACTAAAAATGTCATACCTGCTTGTTTCAGAGTAAATGTTTTCTGGGGGGGGGGGGGGGGTGCACTTTCTGTAACCTCTTGAATTAACTGATAGAACATAGCAAAAGTTTCTAATGACGATAAGTGGATAAGAAGGAATCGCTTGCAAAAAATATTTGAAATATTCTCACATTGATAATTTTATATTTCAATCATATTTTAGCACAGCCCTGTCGAACCCAAATGGTTTCACGGACCACTTTGATGACGCGTAACGTCACAACGGGACCGCACTTTAGCTAAACATGTTTTTTAAATAATGAAATAAAAATACAAAATGAATAAAACTTTATTGTTATACAATGATTCAATATAATTAACTCTCGAGTCTTAATTAATGGAATGTTTGTTTATCCTTTCTATCACTTAATTCTTGAAAATCTATATTTATGTACGACGTTGCACATCTTAGCTGGTTTTCTAAATTGGCCTCAATTAATGAAATACGTGATCAAACTAACTCTTTGTAAATTTCATCTTCGAAAAAAATGTTTCGTAAAAATATGGGATCCGAAAGCATTTTCGACTCGTTGTACAAAATATTTTAAGTTGCAATATATCTCGTATGTAATATAAGTATTGTAAAAAATAATTTTTGATGTGGACACAAAAATTTGTTTCATTTCATTGTCGCACTGTAACTCAATTAACTCAATTTGCAGATTTTCAGGACCACTGTTCACGTCAACATGAAATGGGCAGGAAAATATTTCAACATTTTATCATAATTTGCTAATTATGATAAACGACTATCAAATGCATTTATAAGTTCCTTCATATCATTAGCATATTTCGAGACATTCTTAGGTTGGCCATTTGGGAAGTTATTTAACAGCGGAAAATGTTGAGCATTTTTCTAAGTTGGTACTAGAATAATAACATTTTCTTATTAAAAGCTTTGATGAAATTACAAGCATCGATTATTAAATTAGCATGCCCTTGAAAGTCCTAATTTAGCCAATTAAGTTTTTCTATTATATCGACTAAAAAATATAGATCTAACAACAAATCATCATCGATTTATTCAGGAAGATATTCTTGTTTCTCGTTCATAAACATATCTATTTCCTCCCGAAAAAAAATTAAACATTTTCCTCGACTTAGCTGTCTAACGTTAGTAAAATATACGACATCACCATATTCAGATAATAATTCGATAAAGAATTCTTGGAATTCCCGATGCTGAAGAGCATGTGAGCGAAAGTAATTTACAATCTGTATAACTAAGTTCATAACGCAATCCATGGATAATATTCGATCACATAAATCTTTTTGATGTATCAAACAGTAAATAGTAAAAATACGAGTATGAGTTTTTTATATTTGATTGTGATCTTTTTTTATATTTTATTGTGAACACGTATTTTTTTCAATTGAATTTGTGCTGTAATTTATGTTTAATGAAGAAATATGTATTTAACCAAAGTGTATTTTATGTTTATTAAAATGAGTTATTATTAGTTGCATTATACTGACTTTTTTTAGCGTGGGGACGGCGGCAGCCCCCCCCCCCCCCACTTAACAAATTTCTCATTATTTGTTTTTCAGTTTGTTACGTTTACTACATCTGTTCCATATTTTGTTTACATTTCGCACTTTAAGCCTAACATGTCTGCGGAAAACCCCTTGGCGACAAGTTGGCGAAAAAACTTTTGGCGCCAACTTTTCGCCAAGGGATGTACGTCTGACACATCTGTTCCTTTACAATAACTGAAGATGGCAACTTCGGTAGATACTTCAGTCAATATGATGGAATATGAATTAAGTTATAATTGCGCTTTTGCGTTGATATTGTGGCATCACCGGACGTTTGGCTAATCTGTAAGGCTTCCTCTTTAAATAACTGAATTCGACCAAGAAAGACAGAGTCCTAATTGTAAATGCCAGTTTTAAAACAAAAACTCAACAAAATTTAATAACAAAGAAAATTAACATAAATCAAGTAGAGCATAATTAAATGAAGAGGACTTAAATGCAGATTGAGCCGCACACGCTCCGAAAGCAGATAGTCTCATAACGGGAACTTAAAAAAACACGTCTGCCTATCCGGCCGTTACATGAGGTCCTGAAAAATCCAACTCTCTGACTATGTCTGGGCTTGAAAAACTTCGGTGGCGGCCGTCTTCTTAGAAATTGCTCTCCAGAGCGTGGGCCGGCAGATTAGCGGGTGACTGCTCTTCTTATCGACGAATATTTCCTCCAAACTTTATTGCTCTCCAATGCCAAACTCGCGTTGAGTTATTTCTAAGAAAGACAGCTTTACCACGATGATGGGAAACGCTTTTGTTTTCCAAAACAGTTACCCCCACCGCTTGCTGGAGAAACCGATATGCCTGGGATTAACTTTCAGGCCAAAATTTCTGGCGACATTTGTTGGTATCGTTTTTTTAATCCGCTCGGAATCCACACACGTTTTCAATCTATGGGAACTGGAAAATGGTACCCCGAAAGCATGCAGATGTTACATGAGGAAGAAGCTTTCGTGTACAGCAGATGCAGATGTTACATAAAGAAGAAGCTTTCGTGTTTATACTAGGGATCTTATGTCCTACTGTGCTTAAAAGCTTAAAATTGCTACCTACACACACACACACACACACACACATACAGTAATACTATATTTCTACTGCTTTCGGGGCAAATCAAAAATTGCTATGTTAATGCTTAAAATGCTTTCGCTCACAGAAGGGGCAGCAGACATTATTAGCAACACTCGCAATGGAAATATTTTAGCCAACCGCAGAACATTACAACTATGCTGCTAGGAGTGTATAGCGGACGCTGTGCGGTTGTAACTTGAACAGCTACTAAAGATACTATCTGCTAAACTAAGGCCTCGTTCACGTCGCTTAAGTTCTACTGTTTGCCCAGAGCTTGTTGACCCGTGACTGGTTTGACATATCACGTGGTCATTCCGTCGAGCTCTGAGATTGGACAAAATTTTTATCGCTGACGCTTCGGGAGCATTGTGAATACCTAAGAACTTAAAATACGTTGGTTTGACGATATCAAGGAAAAAAGGGATAAAAAACACACGCAGACAACCTTGGTTCGATTTGGTTTTAATGTGGCTATTGTTTTGGCTGATTATAATACTATTGTCTTTAAGGATTTTATCTTTATAACTAAGCTTTTTAATGCTTGAATGCTATTTTCTTGCATGAATTTTCTGGTAGCAAACAGAGGTCTGTTTTTTTAAATTAATTTGTCCTATTTCTTCTCATGACAGGTATATGCAAGAAAAGAGGTTTTGATTGGTACTGTAGCTGTAATGACAAGTTGAAGTTCTGAATAATTATAATTATTATAAATTCTGGATCGATGGAATAAATCATTCTATATTCTGATGGAATAAATCAGCGGCTCAACTTCTCATTCTTGCTTCCATCAATCTTCCAATATAATTTTCAATTCATATTGCCTTTTGTTGCTGGGGGACGGCGAATGGAATAACCAACTGAGGTTCTGGATCCACTTCGAGAACTGAAGGACAAAATCAGCTGCTGAACTTCTTATTAATTGCCTCTGTCAATCGTCCAACAAAACTATCAATTCATGTTCTCGGTTGTTGCTGGGGTATGGCGAATGGAATAACCTATTGAGATTCTGGATCCATCTCTAGAACCGAAGGAATAATTCAGCGGCTGAACTTCTCATTCTTGCTTCTGTCAATCATCCAACAAAACTATCAGTTCATGTTCTTTGTTGTTGTTGGGGTACAGCGAAAGGAATAACCAGATGAGGTTTTGGATTCATCTCGAGGACCGAAGGACTAAATCTGCAGCTCAACTTCTCATTCTTGTTTCTATGAATCGTCAAACAGAATTCTCAATTCATGTTCTCAGTTGTTGCTGGAGTACGACGAATGAAATAAAAAACTGAGATTCTGGATCCATCTCTAGAACCGAAGGAATAATTCAGCGGCTGAACTTCTCATTCTTGCTTCTGTCAATCATCCAACAAAACTATCAGTTCATGTTCTTTGTTGTTTTTGGGGTACAGCGAATGGAATAACCAACTGAGGTTTTGGATCCATCTCAAGGACCGAAGGACGAAATCTGCAGCTGAACTTCTCATTCTTGTTTCTATGAATCATCAAACAAAATTATCAGTTCATGTTCTCGGTTGTTGTTGGGGTACGGCGAATGGAATTACCAGCTAAAGTTCTGGATCTTTCTGAGAACAGAAGAGGTAAATCAGCGGATGAACTTGTCATTCTTCTTTTTGTCAACCGTCTGAAGAAATTATTAGTTAAAGATCATGGTTGTTGCTGGGGTACGGCGAATGGAATTACCAGCTAAAGTTCTGGATCTTTCTGAGAACAGAAGAGGTAAATCAGCGGATGAACTTGTCATTCTTCTTTTTGTCAATCGTCTGAAGAAATTATTAGTTAAAGATCATGGTTGTTGCTGGGGTACGGCGAATGGAATTACCAGCTAAAGTTCTGGATCTTTCTGAGAACAGAAGAGGTAAATCAGCGGATGAACTTGTCATTCTTCTTTTTGTCAATCGTCTGAAGAAATTATTAGTTAAAGATCATGGTTGTTGCTGGGGTACGGCGAATGGAATTACCAGCTAAATTTCTGGATCTTTCTGAGAACAGAAGAGGTAAATCAGCGGATGAACTTGTCATTCTTCTTTTTGTCAATCGTCTGAAGAAATTATTAGTTAAAGATCATGGTTGTTGCTGGGGTACGGCGAATGGAATTACCAGCTAAAGTTCTGGATCTTTCTGAGAACAGAAGAGGTAAATCAGCGGACGAACTTGTCATTCTTCTTTTTGTCAATCGTCTGAAGAAATTATTAGTTAAAGATCATGGTTGTTGCTGGGGTACGGCGAATGGAATTACCAGCTAAAGTTCTGGATCTTTCTGAGAACAGAAGAGGTAAATCAGCGGACGAACTTGTCATTTTTCTTTTTGTCAATCGTCTGAAGAAATTATTAATTAAAGATCATGGTTGTTGCTGGGGTACGGCGAATGGAATTACCATCTAAAGTTCTGGATCTTTCTGAGAACAGAAGAGGTAAATCAGCGGATGAACTTGTCATTCTTCTTTTTGTCAATCGTCTGAAGAAATTGTTAGTTAAAGTTCATGGTTGTTGCTGGGGTACAGCGAATGGAATTACCAGCTAAAGTTCTGGATCTTTCTGAGAACAGAAGAGGTAAATCAGCGGATGAACTTGTCATTCTTCTTTTTGTCAATCGTCTGAAGAAATTATTAATTAAAGATCATGGTTGCTGCTGGGGTACGGCGAATGGAATTACCAGCTAAAGTTCTGGATCTTTCTGAGAACAGAAGAGGTAAATCAGCGGATGAACTTGTCATTCTTCTTTTTGTCAATCGTCTGAAGAAATTATTAGTTAAAGATCATGGTTGTTGCTGGGGTACGGCGAATGGAATTACCAGCTAAAGTTCTGGATCTTTCTGAGAACAGAAGAGGTAAATCAGCGGACGAACTTGTCATTCTTCTTTTTGTCAATCGTCTGAAGAAATTATTAGTTAAAGTTCATGGTTGTTGCTGGGGTACGGCGAATGGAATTTCCAGCTAAAGTTCTGGATCTTTCTGAGAACAGAAGAGGTAAATCAGCGGATGAACTTGTCATTCTTCTTTTTGTCAATCGTCTGAAGAAATTATTAGTTAAAGATCATGGTTGTTGCTGGGATACGGCGATTGGAATTACCAGCTAAAGTTCTGGATCTTTCTGAGAACAGAAGAGGTAAATCAGCGGATGAACTTGTCATTCTTCTTTTTGTCAATCGTCTGAAGAAATTATTAGTTAAAGATCATGGTTGTTGCTGGGGTACGGCGAATGGAATTACCATTTAAAGTTCTGGATCTTTCTGAGAACAGAAGAGGTAAATCAGCGGATGAACTTGTCATTCTTCTTTTTGTCAATCGTCTGAAGAAATTATTAGATAAAGATCATGGTTGTTGCTGGGATACGGCGATTGGAATTACCAGCTAAATTTCTGGATCTTTCTGAGAACAGAAGAGGTAAATCAGCGGATGAACTTGTCATTCTTCTTTTTGTCAATCGTCTGAAGAAATTATTAGTTAAAGATCATGGTTGTTGCTGTGGTACGGCGAATGGAATTACCATTTAAAGTTTTGGATCTTTCTGAGAACAGAAGAGGTAAATCAGCGGATGAACTTGTCATTCTTCTTTTTGTCAATCGTCTGAAGAAATTATTAGTTAAAGATCATGGTTGTTGCTGGGATACGGCGATTGGAATTACCAGCTAAAGTTCTGGATCTTTCTGAGAACAGAAGAGGTAAATCAGCGGATGAACTTGTCATTCTTCTTTTTGTCAATCGTCTGAAGAAATTATTAGTTAAAGATCATGGTTGTTGCTGGGGTACGGTGAATGGAATTACCATTTAAAGTTCTGGATCTTTCTGAGAACAGAAGAGGTAAATCAGCGGATGAACTTGTCATTCTTCTTTTTGTCAATCGTCTGAAGAAATTATTAGTTAAAGATCATGGTGGTTGCTGGGATACGGCGATTGGAATTACCAGCTAAAGTTCTGGATCTTTCTGAGAACAGAAGAGGTAAATCAGCGGATGAACTTGTCATTCTTCTTTTTGTCAATCGTCTGAAGAAATTATTAGTTAAAGATCATGGTTGTTGCTGGGGTACGGCGAATGGAATTACCATTTAAAGTTCTGGATCTTTCTGAGAACAGAAGAGGTAAATCCGCGGATGAACTTGTCATTCTTCTTTTTGTCAATCGTCTGACGAAATTATTAGTTAAAGATCATGGTTGTGGTATATGGTTAGATGTATAACTGACTGTGGTTAAGTGTGTGATTTCCAATTTTCTGTGGCTTATCCAAGAAATAGTATTTGTTTTACTCTTTTACCTGAAATGAATAGAAGAATATTAGAATAATATAAATAAAATAAAAACAAATTATCTCTGTAATGCTGAACATAAAATTATGTAGTTTTCGTGTTTTTACATGTATATACAAACAAATAAAACTTACAATGAAAAAATTTGCAGTCTATACGTTAAATGATATAAACATAAAATATATCATCTGAACGTTGACTTCAAATAGCTTAACAGAGGAATTTATCAACAGTCGGGAATAAAGATTATCCTTTCTGTAAAATTTTACTATATATTGCGGTTAACACAATTCAGTGTTATCAAATAAAATGTTCAAATCGTGCTTGGTTTTGTTTCGACAACAAGGATTGCCAGAAAATATAAGCTATTACAGGTTATATGGCCTTTTGTTACCTAAAACGAAATCTGTTGGTAACGACATTAAATAAAAAAATGTTGTCTTTAATAAAATAATAAAAATAATAAAATAATAAAAAATGTAGTCAATAAATAAAAAAGGTACACTAGAGGCCTTCATCGATTCTGAGTTATGAAATGAAGAAAAGCTTTCAAAATGCCGTCACTCACTTTTCTTGTACAGGCCAGGAAGCTGAAGAATTTTCGAACTTTTCGGAATTTTTTCTTCTTCACTTTCTGTAAATCAAGAAAAATCAGAGTTTAAAAGAAGAAAAATATAGTTACGTAGGTCCTGCTACTGATAAATAATATATACACAAAAACAAACAAACACACACACACACAAACATACATATATATATATATATATATATATATATATATATATATATGACGCCCGGTGGCGTATTGGCTAAAGGATTCAAGCTGTCACATCACAGATCAAGGGTCCGATCCTGCGACTGGGCAAGTTCGGCTCAGTCTTTCATCCCTTGAGCTGGTGGATAAATGAGGACCAAGCTTCCTTGGAACTAAACTCTGAGTGGTCTCACGTCAGGTTGACCACTTGACTAAGACATATGCCGTATGGCACCCCAAGCCCACGGTCAAGAAAGCCGAGATGGACACCGCCGGCCCTGGTCCATAGTTGACTGTTGTGCTATATATATATATATATATATATATATATATATATATATATATATATATATATATATATATATATATATATATATATATATATTTGTCAACGTTGAATTCTATTGCATTTTCCTCTCTTTTAAGGAATTGATTTCCTTCAATACCAAATTGATGACAGTACCATACAAACAGTCTTAGAAAACTTCCTGAATGTTGTTATCTAGGTTTTAGTAAACTCCAAATCTTACTGTCTTCATCACAATATTACGTGAAACACAGACCCTCATCAAGCCTGGAAACCATTTGTTTGAGGCAGGAGATAATTCTGCTGATCACCAAAGTTATTTCTGTACTGGACGCAACAGCGGTGTCTATTTGCAGCGGATAGCAAACTCATTTTAATGTTTCCCGTTGACGAAGTTCAGGTATATCGAAATCAGTTAATCCTTAATTTCTAGATAAGGAAGATGCGGAAATTGTGTTTACTCACTTTTGGCCGCCATATAACTCTGCTTTCCAAAACTTCTATTGCAAGTTCATCAAAAGATACACAAGGGTTGTTCCTAAAGGAGGAAATGGAACGAAAGAATTATGTTTAGAGTCAGTTAGTACTGGACCGCAGTCACCTTTTAAACCAGTTTCAGAAATTTGCGAGATATAGCAATTGCACAAAATTAATCATCTCAACCCATTAAAGATGTTATTATTTCGCAATGTGCTGAATTCAGTTTAAAGTTTTAAACTGTTATCTCGATCATAAATGCAAAATTTTGAAATTTCTCTCTTATGTTTGACCTTAAGTCTCAAACATCTCAAACCGGAAACAGATCTCACAAAGTTAAGAAATGGATTAGTGTTTCAAAAAATTTCAGTCTCGAATTTCTTCCTGTTAATTCCCGGACCCTGCATAATAAAAAATGCATCACAAAATTGAGAACTTTTTTTTCGGACAATTTTAATTCAAACATTTAGTCACTCCCTTTGGTTGCATAAAATAGGCATTCAACAATGTGTCAAATCGATCCCATATTATAGTCAGAAAATGCACACACACACACACACAGACATACACACACACACACACACATATATATATATATATATATATATATATATATATATATATATATATATATATATATATATATATATATATATATACATATATATATATATATATATATATATCTAAAAGCGTATGTCCAAAGCGTTTTGCTAAAAAAATTACAAAAAATTCTACTATTAATTGAACAAATTATAATTCATAATAATTATTATAATATTGCAAATAATAAATATTTGAAATTCCTCAAAAAATTTAACATGGAGATTGCATTTTTGCCCTCAAATAAAAAAAAAAAGTTAAAACTGTGACTTACACGACTGTTCCTTACACCGCCTCATATATAGTATATATATATACAGAGGCTGTTCACACATTTTTTAGACGATGTATATAGTAATCACAAAACTAAATTACATAAAATTCTTGTGTTTTAAATGTTCCATTACACATCCCTTATTCTGAACTATATTTCGACACCGCAATTTCCAGGATAATAATGCCTTTTGAAGTGTCAGAAGAGGTATTCTATCCCATTCCTCCTGAACAGCTTTCCAGAGTCCTGTAAGGGTTTTGGGACGACGTATGGATAATGCAGATTTTAAAAGTCCGAAATCACAAAAATTCATAGGTGATACACCGGGAGATTTAGTACGGATATCAGTGAAGGGTATGGCCTTGATACCAGATTTTTGTTCCATTTCTTTTAGGGAATTTACAGTGGATTTTGATGTGTGACTGCTAGCTTTGTCCTGATGGAGTCTCACAGATTGATGGCAATGTGGGTAAAGCAATGGTATTTCATTCAGAAAAATTGGCGATAAAATATGTTCCCGATACTATTTGGATTTAATCTTGACATTTTTTTCCACTCTCTTTATTTTTTACTTGCCATTATAAGAAAAACCAGCAACAATCAAGAATCCCTTAGAAAAACTTTCTTTCGATCCTTTGAACCATGTACTTAAATGTTTTTCTACCCTTTTATGATAATAAATGGCTTTTTTTTGTTGCAATCATTTAAATACACCCATGATTCATCTATTGTGACAATTGTTTTTCATTTTTCTTTGGATAAGTGTTTCTCATATAGAATTCTGAAGCGTGTTCTGTGTTCAGCGATATTATTTGGAAGAAGACGATGCACATTGCGTTTTTTCGCTTTCTTAAGATTTAAATCAAAGTTTATCATTTTGTTTACAGTGGACACCGAGCATTTTAATGATTTTGCAACTGTCCTTTGACTAGGGAGATTTTCTTTTAACATTAAACAACGTACCTTTGCAATAGTCGAAGATGTCCGTTTTTGCCTTGGATACTTGTTTGGAATTTTTGTCCCCCTTGAGGCTCCAATTCGACGTTTTTTTTCCTTTCTTGTTAACGATTTTACCTATCGACGCTTTAGATATCACAAATCCATGACTCTCACATCGGTTTTGGATAACGGAGTATGCATATTTCTCTTCGGAAAGAGCATAAATTAAGCCTTTGAACCACTGCTTTCTTAAAAACGTCATTTTGAATAAAAACAAAACTTTCAAGCCGTAGACGATAATTTTAACTTTCAAAAACATAGTACAATTGCAATTATTTCTTTTGCAGCAAACAATTTTTTATTACCGCTTACCAAAATCGTCTAAAAAATGTGTGTACAGCCTCTGTATATACACTCATGGGCAAAAAAATTAACGCACCAAGAAATAATTCCGGGATCGTAACGAAACTTGCAATGAACATGTCGGGGAGATATGCAAATGATTAGAAATGCAGCGTGATTGCGCATTACGTATATTCGGTAGAGGGCGTTGAACATCGTACTCTGTGGAGTATAAAACAGGTAACCAAAGCTTGTTTGAGTGTGCTGAATCATTTACAAAGGAAGAGCTGAGATAGACATGCCATTACGCCGTGTTCGAAGATAATATAAGCAGTTGTCGCAGTTTGAGAGGGGGAGAATCGTCGGGATGATGGAAGCTGGGTGGTCAGCTAGGCGAGTAGCTCGTCAATTAGGACGCTCTGATTGTGTTGTGAGGAGGTGTTGGGACCAGTGGACCCGAGAGATGTCATGTACACGAAGACCAGGCTCAGGACGCCCTCGACAGACCAGTCGTCGACAAGACCGCCACATAGTAAGAAATGCACGCGTACAGCCAACTGCTTCATCGGCCGCCATCCAGGCACAGGTAGCACCTTCACTACGGGCCTCTGTGTCTTCTCGAAACATACGAAGGCGCCTGGCTGAAGGACAGTTGGTATCGCGGCGCCCATTACGTGTGCTGCCCTTCACGCCCACCCATCGACGCCTCCGTTTGGAGTTTTGCTGCACACGAGGAAACTGGACTGCAGCGGAATGGAACCTGGTCGTCTTTAGCGACGAATCCAGATTCAATCTCGGCAGTGATGACGATCGTGTTCTTGTGTGGAGATCCCGTGGTGATCGCTTCAATCCTGCCTTTGCTGTACCCATCGCTCCCACAGCTGGTGTGATGGTATGGGGTGCCATTGCCTAAAATACACGGTCACCCCTAGTATTGTTCCGTGGCACCATGAGGGCCCAGCGGTATGTTCATGAAATCCTGCAACCACATTTGTTGCCACTCATGCAACGGCTCCCAGGAGCCATTTTTCAACAAGACAATGCTCGGCCTCATACGGCAAGGGTGTCACAAGACTGTCTCCGCAGTGTTACTACCCTTCCTTGGCCTGCCCGATCCCCAGATTTGTCTCCAATCGAGCATATCTGGGATCATTTGGGACGACGAGTTGGACATCCCACGAGTTTGAACGAACTAGAGGCAAGGTTACAGCAAATATGGAACGAAATGTCTCAAGACATCATACAGAACTTGTATGACTCAATGCCCGATCGTATCGCATCGTGCATTCGCGCTAGAGGGGGTCCAACGGAGTATTAACTCCTCCGTTCTTTGGCCCTTTTCTCTGAAATAAATTATCCCTTTTCTTTGATTTTCTTATCATTTACTTATATCAAGGTAGTCATTACGTATGTAAAATTTCGTTTCATTTTGACGACTCCTTCTTGGTGCGCTAATTTTTTTGTCCATGAGTGTATATATATATGTATATATATATATATATATATATATATATATACAGTGGAATCTCGATCCATCGTTTTTTCGTATGTGTCATTCATTTTATTCAGTCCCAAGGATCATATTGCTTTGTTATATTTCCGCATCTATCGTTTTCCCGCATTTATCGTTCATTTCAATCGGTCCCTTGAAAAACGATATATCGAGATTCCACTGTATACATATATAGATATATGGGGGAAGGTAAAGTAATTTAAATGCACTTACTTTAACAGTCGCAACCGGTCTTTTTCATTTTTTTTTTCACATTTTTCAACAACCTTATCATCAATTGCAGTACAGATGGTATCACTGCTTACGGCACGAGCAACGAAATTGCTGGAAGACAGAATTAAAATATTAGATGCTATTAACCGGGAATTATTGAATCAGATAATTAGACACTTAATTAAAGAAATGGCAATGATTTCTTCTCTCACCTGTTAACGTCGTTCTCGACTTTATCCAAAACACTTCTGATGAGTTCTACTATTTCAGAATCATCAGATCCAGAGGAACTGGAAGCACAAACAGGCGCACTTTAAAAATATTCAAGTGTAAAATTATAAAAAAATTTACCTCTAAGAAGTCATTTTTTACAGTAACTGAGCTTTTCAGTAACTCATCACAGGAAACGTCACGACATATTTGTAAGAACGCTAGTACAAGTTAAAACATAATTTAAAAAGTTTCCTTTAAAATCGGACCTCGAGTGACTGACCTTAGCCATTAAAAAAATGATTCTTACCAACTTTAAATAGCCATGACAGAAAATTAATTCCGTGCTGCCATCTTTCGGCCGACAGAGGAAGTGTTTCTGTTTATAAAGACTTTTCAAAAAAATTTTGATTGTACGCACTATAAGATGTTGAAAACTATGCGCCACTGTTATTAATTATTATTTTGAAAATAACTATGTGGAGTGAAATTTTTACTACACTGAATTATTATTACAAACTTCATACTGAAATTTTTTGTAGAAACGAGTGCATTTATTGAACATAAGTCTAGAAATACTTCATTTTTATTGTGAATTTATTTTTATAGAAACGAAAGAATCTAAGATACTTTTCTAACTGCAACCCGTGGAAGCATAAAGTGAATTTGAATATTTTCTAAACATGGCAAATCTAGCCTTCCCTTTTTTTTTTAAACACAGATCACAAAGAGGAAACAAAACATCCAATTCATGAATTAGGTATAGCAAGAATATATATATATATATATATATATATATATATATATATATATATGTGTGTGTGTGTGTGTGTGTGTGTGTGTGTGTCTTGGACTTCTTCTTCATGTCCTTATTTTAATTATTGTAGTCCTATTCTAGTTGATCATGTTATTCCATAAAACAACAGTCGACTCCCGAAAATCCCGAATCTTCTTCACCCAGCAGTCCGATGTGGCGAGTGGAACAAACACCAGACCAACTAATCTTCCGAAATATATTTATTAATTCAAATTCAAGGGTTCAGCTCCTTTTAAGTAAATTTATTCCCATCCCTATTCAAAACGCGAGCCCGCCGAACTCGTCACGTCCTACTCAATCGCTGATCACATTGCCTCTGGCGTTTTCAACACTTTGTGGCAAGCTTCTATAATACTGCGCATGCAGACAAGGTGGTCTGACGCTTGCACCCAAGATGAGGCTGGGGAGGAGTTATCTCCTGTCTAACAAATCCTATCATTATCTATTTTCCACGCGATGCTTTTTATCCGATAGTTTGTAAATTAGTAGTATTTAATTGATAATTCCCATTTCCTCTAGCAAAACCCCCTTTTAAAGAATCTCTTGGTTAGCCCATAAACAATCCTTACACACACACACACACACACACATATATATATATATATATATATATATATATATATATATATATATATATATATATATATATATATATATAAGTCACGCTTGCGGACGCTGATTTCCAAGATAATTAAACAAAAATGTCTACGCATTCTATTGCAGTCGCCAATATCAAACTTCAAATTAAAAGAACAATCCTCGCCTACTTACCTGGCCTCTGTGACATCTTCATTACCTTCAAAGGTGGAAGTAGAAGGAACCTGAAAAATGAATGGAATCGTTAATAATGAAGAGTATAGGAATACAAATGAGATTACTTAAATTTAGTCGGGAAAATATCCCTCTAAGCGGGCGCCTCAAGTGAGAGTGTATAATATATATATATATATATATATATATATATATATATATATATATATATATATATATATATATATATATATGTGTGTGTATATATATGTACATAAATTATAAAGGCGCCATGGTAAGCATAATTTTGAGAACACCCAAATTTTTCGTAACTGTATGTTAAATTAATTGTATCCATTACTGATTTCCTTGTAAGCAAATTCCTCCTCTAAGCCACCCCACATCGCAGAGTGTAGAACGTCACTGGCCATGGTTTCACATTCGGTTGAGGCATGGCTGTCCTTATAAAGAGAGTTGTGTCTGTATGGGGATCCCATGATAACAAAGTCGACCCAGTCGAGGTGTATGAGGGGAAAAGTTTATTGATTTTGGATATTTCTAGGTATTCAAAACGTAGTGTAATGCTAGAAATTATTTTCACATGGCGATTCATATGCTAATCTGATATTGAAAGATGTTGGGAAATAGGAATTTTGTACCTGATACACAAATAGAAAATATTTAGGCTCCAACAACAACAAATTCAGATATTCGAATATGTTAGAGACCATATTTGTAAGATCACGACCTTACCAAATTTCGAAATTTTCCAGCGTTGTGGAAAAATTTCCTTTATGTAATGCCATTCAGTTATGGCCATTTTAATACAACAACCATTGGTGAAATTTCGTGAGAGTGGTGGCGATTATGGCGACATGTTTGGAGATAACTGACAAATTTATTTATATATATATATATATATATATATATATATATATATATATATATAATAATTCTTCTTCAGAATGGTATTGAATGTATTCTATGTAAGTATTTACCGTAGAACTTGTAATATTTATTTCCTCATATGATTTCCCCCCTCCCACCTCTAGCGACCGTCCACTAGGGATTGAATTCTCCTAATTTTAACAAAATTCGATCTGAGGGATTCCTGTTTGGCGACACTCTATTTATCCCCCTGCAATGAAATAAATATTTGGTACTTACATCAACATCCAGGGGAGGAGAACCGCCAATCTGCAAGAGAGAAAGAAGAATGTTTACATCACACTCGCTTTCATCGACAATTCATTCTTAAAGATGCCATCATACTTCCCAGAAAGAAATAGCAGTTAAAAAAGTAAAAACATTTCTACGATATCGTGCACGTCACCTCTCTGGTTTACTGCGAGGTGAGCGAATCTAAAAGCCTTGAAAAGCGGTGCACCATCACCTGAAATAGCCAGTCCAGTTTGACACTGAATATAGTACATTACCTTGCTTAAACGTCGAAAAGCATTCTGCCACTTTGCCAAACTCTTCTACAGAACATCGACAAGCCACAAGCTTGACTGACTCGGTAAGCAGTCAATGAACAATTTGCACATTCATTTTCTGATCTCTAGAAGACCGGTGGTAAGAAGTCAAAACGGCAAAATCTTGTAACAGATTTGAGTATACTGAGGCTTTTAAGAATACAACATACACCTGATCTACTGCTACCAAATAACACATGACGCTGGACTCTTAAATCTCCGAGGTTTCCACTCAGTTTTTTTATTTCTCCAGTAATTATTCAACTCTCTATATCCCTCATAAACGTTGCAACTAAATGTCAGTATTGACCACAATGTGCTGGAACCAATAAAATGATTATTGCTATTAACTGAACTGTATTGACTGGATGCAATAATCATTCAAGCCAACACGATTACGACCCCAAATATCGTTTTCCGTAGTGACTTCTTTCTGGATTTGGAGACATTAAACATAAAAATTTTATTTTATTTATTTTTTCCCTGAACCGAATCTTTGAACTCCACAAAGAAGCTCGAAACATCATTCACAGTTGACCAATCAACATCTTACAAAATTTCTGCCGACAGCTTAAACTAATTTTACGCCAAATTTTAATAATTTGGCCAATGATTGTCGTTAGATGTAATTATACTTTTATTAATAAATATATTTTTTATTATATCCGATTTTTATTATATTATTAAAAGAAAGTATTTGAATTTTATTATTAAAATTTTGAAAAAAATATTTTCTTTTTCATAATTATATTTTTTATGTGTGTTCTTATATGTGATTTGTAAAAATATGCAATTACAATAAATAAAAAGTTTGAATTTGTGTACCTACGTGTGGTTCTTCATTAAATATGAAAAAACCAGATTACAGCTCACTTTAGCCTCATATGTGCCCACCGAAGATATATATATATATATGTATATATATACTGTTCTTGAACACATGCAAATAATATTTTTTAATTTAAAAGACTCGGGGGGGAAAAATCTGGTATTATTAGTTTTAAACGCGGACCTCGTTGAGGGATTGGCAGGGTTGTTGCAACTTCAAATGTACAATCTCTAGATGGCTCTGTAATGTCCTCTCTCCCAATATGAGTACTTTCGGATTAAGATTAACCAGAGACTGGAATGAACTATAGATTTCTCCGTTTCGAATGCCAGCTAATATTTTCCTTTTGTGTTAATTGTAGCATGGAAAACCATTTAAATGTGTGTAATGTTTGACGGGACGCCCACATAGTGTAGTGGCTCGCGTTCTGAACTGCTTGAGTACAAATCCCGAGTAAGGTTTGGTCGTTTCTTTATCGTCCCTCTTAGGGAGCAATACGGGCTTACCTACATGGTGCTCCCATAATAAAGTAGCCAGTAAATCGCGGTGAATAAGAAAAGGTGTCTAAAGACCAGTGCCTCCACATTAGATTTAAAAGAAAATGTTAACGTGTACATTATGTAAATAAAGTTTAATTAGTAGCCCTCACGCCGTTTAATGTGCCAGAGTATATAAAAAGACATGATGCGACGCAGATGAAAACTGCGAGGGTGAGTTTCGGTTTCCATTCCTTGGAGAAATTTAGTAGGTGAAAATTAACTTAAAGTTGCAATAAGGGTTGTTGTCGCGCGATTCGTCTTCAGTTTGTTAAGCCGTCTAACCAATAGGTCAGTGCAGCGTAATATAATTTTTCCATAGCTTAACATCGAGGTAAACGAATGAAGTAGGGTTAGAACACAGCGGCCTACTCTAGCTATATCGCGTTTAATTTATTGAACTTTTCAATTCAGAAATTCACTTGAGTGATATAAGTTAAGCTTACCGCTACGGAACCATCTCCTCGTTCGCCGCAAAGCAAGCGACGCAAAGCTCGATAGAGCAAATAAAAACCAAAGATAAGCGTAAGCAACATCTTTGAAGGAGGTCAGAATTAGACTGACGGAATTTTCAAGAAAACGCAGGATTTCATTGTTACCAACAGTGGATTCGTTTTCCATTATTGAACAAAACATATTCAGACAGTCATTGTTTCTTGCTCTCTTCTTGCCGTTCTGTTGCGTAACACAGAGATCCACGTGGCGGACCCTGATGAAAAATAGTTCTGAATGCTTAAAAATAGCGATTCTATCTGCGGATCGCAGAATATGGAAGATACATTTAAAATTATGATAGCAGTTTTTACCGCCTAATGAAATGAAATATTTACGATGCAGAAAAGCTATATTGGATGATAACTGCACTGCAATTAAATAGCGCATATTTTACGCGATATATATATATATATATATATATATATATATATATATATATATATATATATATATATATATATATATATATATATATATATATATATATAAACACACTAGTGAATAACAAATCTCTGCTAAAGTACTCGTGTCTTTAACTATTTAACGATTATTACACATACGATAAATTCGAAATATTTGACAAAGCACCAGAAAAGCCATTTGTAAACAGGTCATTTATAGTAAATAGAAAACATCGTTTACAAAAATTGCCTTAAATATCATCATCTTTGCAAAGTGCCATGAAATTAAAAATGGAACGGCTCCTGTCGCTTATTTCGCAGAAGCCACTATTAGTACAGTTTAGGTTCGTTTCTTAAAATGTTTCACCCCTATTAGTGAACCTCTCAAAAAGTTGAATTCATGAATCGAAATCAGGATAGAAAAGAACTGACTTCTACTGGTGACGTTATGCTTTTGATAAGTATTTCAAAACCTCGATTTGTTGAACTCTAGGATAAAACTCTTAAATAGGGCAATGTCCTCATCCTACAACCTGTGACTAAAATCCGAATATCAAGTCCGGAATAAGGAAATATCTCCATTGTACAGCCTGGAAATGATCAAACAGAAGTTCATTTTACAGGAACGACTTCCATTTTAGCCAGTGAAGGATGTTTAAAGTCAAGATTTCGTGAAATAGAAGTTCTTCTCACTTCAATTTGTGCCGCTGAGGGTCAAACAGAAGATTCCTGTCAATAGAATGTTATTGGTTGGAGACTCTTCTGTAAAACAAAATGTGCTCTACTGAAAACTTGTAGCTTCATAAGATATTATGTCCCCTACTGATTCTTTTCGTTATAATAGGATTCTTGTGTCAATATGCACGATATTGATATCAACGGATCATTCATCGTTCAGTACTGTCTAAAGTGGTAACATGGGGATCCATGGTCAAAGATTTCATTACTATAATCCATATGATCCCATGTTACCGGGAAACATTCCAAAATACAGTTTTTTTTCATATCATTCATTCAACTCGTGTATTAAACGTGATATAATCAGTTTTTGTCATCATTGATGCACTTTTGTATTTAAAATTGTTTCCAAAAAAATGTCATTTTAATAAGAGATTAACAATGACCCTGGGCGGCAACACACAGTGGATCACAAGAATGTTCTGTACACTTAAGATTTTCAAAGAAATAGGGGTCTATCCATTAATTAAAATGAATATTTCAGAATGGGTATTTAATAATAAGATCTATAATCCATTCTTAACAAAACTACATGAAATATTTTGAAAACATAGTAAAACTTTATTTTAAAGAAACCAATAATCCAAAAGTAACAAAAACTCCTTCTCACAAAAGTCATCGTACACTTGTAAAAAATCTCTACATATTAGTAAATACTCTAATTTTTCGTCAAATAAATATTTAGAAGGATATCCTATAGCATCCACAACAGCTTTTAAACGTCTGGGAATACATTGCAATGGATCTTTTTTAATTTCTGCATTCATCCATTCTTCCATCATAATTGTTTTTAGTTCGCTTTTCGTGTGAATGTCCTGTTTTCGTACTCCAACCTCCAGTTCTCTCAAAATATGTTCTATAAATCTGGCAATTGAGGTGGTGTTTTCAAAACTTGTGGACAATTATGGAGACACCACAGGCGAACGTTGAGGACTGTGTGCTTAGGATCGTTATCTTGATAAAAAATCAAAGTTGTTTCCAATACCCAAATTTAGGGCTGATAATTTTAAATTGTCTCTTAAAATATTTATAAAAACAGCATGATTCATTATGCCATCAATAAATACCAAATTATCTAGTCCTGAGGATGACATGCACCCCCACACCAGGACACCTCCACCTCCATGATTAACTGTTCCAACTAAGTTCTTGGGATTAAGTTCCTCATTTTTTCTTCTCCATACAATTATACGCCCATCGGAACCAAAAATTTTAAACTTGCTTACATCGGCAAATAAGACATTATCCCAATACGTTTTCGGCTTATTTATCATTGATAGTGCGAAGGAAAGCCTAAGCTTTCTGATTTACTCACTCACAAAACATTTTCTACGAGCAGAACGGTCATGTAATCCAGCTGTTCTGAGAACTCGTCGAATAGTTTCAGGTGAAATTGAAGTAGAACATGTTTCATAAAATTCTGCAGACACTTTTACAGCACTCAAACGTGGATTTTTCATAAATTTTCTAATTATAAATCTCTGATCACGTTTTCGTAACTTTATCGGACGACCTTTTCTTACCTTGTTTTCGATCCGATTTTCTTCTTTAAAGCGTTTTATCACATACTGCTCAGTAGACTGGGACAAATTAAGTAATTTAGCAATATTCTGAACTGATTTACCACTACTATGATGAAAAACAATAAATTTTTGAATGCTGTTTGTTGTTTCTATACGACTACGAGTCATTTTTAATTAATAAGTAGAATATAACGGAGTAGGCAAGATAAAATTAAAGCCAAACGATATTTTAAATGCCACCACAATTCAAAAATAAAAAATAAAGCGCCAGACACTAATTTTAATTATGAATTTCTCCGAAAATATTTCAGTGTACGATAACTTTTGTGAGATAAAGTTTTTGTTACTTTTTGATTACTGGTTTCTTAAAAACAAAGTTTTACTATGTTTTCAAAATATTTCATGTTTTGTTAAGAATAGATTATAGATCTAATTATTAAATACTCATTCTGAAATATTCATTTACATTAATGGATAGACCCCAATTTCATTGAAAATCGTAAATCTATGAACACTTTTGGGAGCCACTGTAGCACAAAATCGGATCTAAAACTTGTGACGAACTCCTTATAGCGGCGACTGGCTTGCAACAAAACTTTAAAATATGACACTAGCATTCGATTATCAGTGACTGAGAGCCGAACGATCGTGTTCCACCAGAACGTCCGGAGTCCCTTTGATCATTACGTTACAAAGTCACACTGAATTGACTGAAGGGAAGCAGCTTTTGAGCCGAGTGTTCGAATCGAAGAAACATGGGTACACTTGTAATAGATGGACTCCACTGATGGACTCCACAATAGTGCCACTGAATTAGGGATACCTACCTAGTAACGAGTTGGGCCTCCCCTGGCCTTGATAACGGCTGCCACACGACGAGGCATAGATTCAACAAGTTTCTGGAAACGTTCCACGGGAATGGCTTGCCAAATATTGGCTAAAGCTGTCCATAATTCAGTAAGGTTCTTTGGTGATGTGTGATGGCCTTTCACGCCTTGTTCCAAAACATCCCAAAGATGCTCAATAGGATTTAAATCTGGGCTTCTAGGTGGACATGAAAGAGATTCATGACAGAGAAGTCAGAGCAATTCTCATCCAACCAGCGAGCAGCCAACCGGGACTTGTGAGAGGTACAGTTGTCTTGCTGGAAAACTCCATTACCGTGCGGATAACAGAACAGCATAAACGGATGGAGGTGATCACCCAGCAACTCTACGTACCGAATTGCATTGAGGGAGATTGGTACACGCACAAAAGATCCTAAACTGTGCCACGAAAAAACACCCCAGACCATGATTGAGCCACCAGGCCCTTGTACAGTTCCAGCCAGGCATGCAGGATCCGTGGCTTCATGAGCCTGACGCCATATTCTCAGCCTCCCGTCGGCATTAAGCAGTCGGAATAGAGACTCATCACTCCATGCTACTCGTTCCAGGTCCTCTACACTCCAGTCTCTGTGCTCTCTTGCCCAGGCAAGACGTGCAGCCCGATGGCGAGTATAGAGCAAATTTACTTTCGTATGTCGACAGCTCTCGAAACCCATTCGGTGAAGGGAGCGTTCACAGTCCGTTTACTGAGTGTACGACTGGCACCGTCATTAAACTGGGTGGTAATTTGAGTTTGGCTTCGATGGCTACGTACAATACGCCTGAGCCGTCTCTCACCACGCACTGTCAAGGCTAATTGTCCTTTGCAGTTTGACCGATCGCTAGTTTTTTTCCACCATCCATGTATTCTTGGTATACTCTTGATACTGTCGATCTTGAGAATCCTAGCTGTCTGACGATTTCGGAAATTGAATGGCCCATGCGTCGCGCATCTACGATTTGTCAGCGATCGAAGACGTTTAAATCAGGCAGTTTACCCATACTGACAATTCAGACAACAAATTCAGAACAACCACAGTACACGCTATATATGCAGTTACCACAGCGCCCTCACTTGCGCATGCATGATGCGCAGAGCTAAACAATTTGCATACGCTTTGCTATCCCTATTTCAGTGGCACATAACGATAACTCATGGTTTGACGATAAATCATGGTTTAACAGCCAGACATGGAGTGACGACAACTTATGGTTTGACGACAAATCATGGTTTGACGACAACTCATTGTTTGACAACAAATAATGGTTTAACGACAAGACATGGTTTGACGACAACTCATGGATTAACGACAACTCATGGATTGACGACAACTTATTGTTTGACAACAAATCATGGTTTGACGGCAAATCATGGTTTTGACGACAACTCATGGTTTCACGACAAGACATGGATTGACGACAACTGATGGTTTGACGACAAATCATGTTTTGACGACAACTCATGGCTTGACGACAACTCATTGTTTGACAACAAATCATGGTTTGACGACAAATCATGGTTTTCACGAAAAAAAATGGTTTGACGACAAGACATGGCTTGACGACAATTCATGGTTTCACGACAACTCGTGATTTCACAACAAGACATAGATTAACGACAAATCATAATTTGACAACAACTCATTGTTTGACAACAAATCATAGTTTGACGACAACTTATGATTTGACGACAACTTATGATTTGACGACAACTCATGCTTTGACGACAAGACATGGTTTTGACGACAACTCATGGTTTGACGACATGGATTGACGACAACTCATGGATTGACGACAACTCATGGTTTCACAACAACTCATTGTTTGACAACAAATCATGGTTTAACGACAAGACTTTGAGTGAAGACAACTGATGGTTTGACGACGACTCATGGATTGACGACATCTCATGCTTTGACGACAACTCATGGTTTGACGATAACTCATGGTTTAACGACAAGACATGGAGTGACGACAAGACATGGAGTGACGACAACTCGTGATTTGACGACAACTCATGGTTTGACGACAACTCATGGTTTTGACGACAACTCATGGTTTGACGATAACTCATGGTTTAACGACAAGACATGGAGTGACGACAACTCATGGTTTGACGACAAGACATGGAGTGATGACAACTTAAGGTTTGACGACAACTTATGGTTTGACGACAACTCATTGTTTGACAACAAATCTTGATTTAACGACAAGACATGGAGTGACGACACCTTATGGTTTTACGACAACTCATGGTTTGACGACAACACATGGATTAACGACAACTCATGGATTAACGACAACTCATGGTTTTAGGACAAGTCATGGTTTTACGACAACTTATGGTTTGACGACAAGACATGGAATGACGACAACTTATGGTTTGACGACAACTCATGGTTTTAGGACACGTCATGGTTTTACGACAACATATGGTTTGACGACAAGACATGGAATGACGACAACTCATGGTTTGACGACAACTCACGGTTTTGACGACATCTCATGGTTTGACGACAAATCATGGTTTGACGAAAACTCATGGTTTAACGACCAGACATGGAGTGACGACAACTCATGGTTTGACGACAACTCAGGGTTTGACGACAACTCATGGTTTGACGACAATACATGGATTAACGACAAATCGTGGTTTGACGAACCCACATGGTTTTGACGACAACTCATGGTTTCACTACAAATCATGGTTTGACGATAACTCATGGTTTAACGACAAGACATGGAGTGACGACAAGACATGGAGTGACGACAACTCATGGTTTGACGACAACTTATGGTTTGACGACAAGACATGGTTTTGAGGACAACTCATGGTTTTGACAACAAATCATGGTTTGACTACAAGTCGTGGATTGACGACAACTCATGGTTTGATGACTATTCATGGTTTGACGACAACTCATGGTTTAACGACAACTCAAGTTTTGATGACAAGTCATGGTTTAACGAGATGACATGGATTGACGACAACTCATGGTTTGACAACAACTTATGGTTTTGAGAACAACTCATGTTTTGACGATAACTCTTGGTTTAACGACCAGACATTTAGTGACGACAACTCATGGTTTCAGGAAAACTCATGGTTTGATGACAAGACATGGTTTTGACGACAACTCATGGTTTGACGAAAAGACATGGATTGAATACAGCTCATGGTTTGACGACCACTCATTTTTTGACAACAAATCATTTTTTGACAACAAATGATGGTTTAACGACAAGATGTGGTTTGACGACAAGCCATGGTTTTGACTACAACTCATGGTTTGACGACAACTTATTCTTTGACAACAAATCATGGTTTAACGACAACTCATCTTTTGACGACACATGGTTTGATGGCAACTCATGGTTTGACGACAAAAAATGGATTGACTACAGATCATGGTTTGACGACAACTCATTGTTTGACAACAAATCATAGTTTGACAACAAATCATGGTTTAACGACAAGACATGGAGTGACGACAACTCATAGTTTGACGACAACTTATGGTTTTGCAGACATCTCATGGTCTGACGACAAATCATGCTTTGACGATAACTCATGGTTTAACGACAAGACATGGAGTGACGGAAACTCATAGTTTCACGACAACTCATGGTTTGACAACAACTCATAGTTTGACGACAAGACACGGTTTTTTCGACAACTCTTGGTTTGACCACAATACGTGGATTAACGACAAATCGTGGTTTGACGAAAACTCATGGTTTGACGACAACTCATGGTTTTGACGACAAGTTATGGTTTGACGGCAAATCTTGGTTTGACGACATCTCATGGTTTGACGACAACTCATGGTTTGACGACAAGGCATGGATAAACGACAAATCATTTTTTGACGACATCTCATGGTTTGACGACAGGCCATGGATTAACGACAAATCATGGTTTGAAGACAAATCATGGTTTGACGGCAACTCAGTGTTTGACAACAAATCATGGTTTCACGACAACTCATGATTTGACGACAAATCATGTTTTGACGACAACTAATGTTTTTTCGACAACTCATGATTTTGACGACAACTCATGTTTGGACGACATCTCATGGTTTGACGACAAATCATGGTTTGACGAAAACTTATGGTTTAACGACCAGACATGGAGTGACGACAACTCATGGTTTGACGAAAACTCGTGTTTTGACGACAAGACGTGGATTGACGAAAACTCATGTTTGACGACAACAGATGTTTTGACGTCAACTCATGGTTTAACGACAAGACAAGGACTGACGAACTCATGGTTTTTGACGACAACTCATGGTTTGACGACAATACATGGATTAACAAGAAATCATGGTTCGATGACAACTCATGGTTTGACGACAACTCATGTTTTTGACGAAAACTCATGGTTTGTCTATAAATGAA
This sequence comes from Dolomedes plantarius, assembly GCA_907164885.2. NCBI lineage: Eukaryota > Metazoa > Arthropoda > Arachnida > Araneae > Dolomedidae > Dolomedes > Dolomedes plantarius. The sequence goes on from OU015500.1 coordinate 153,466,553, forward strand.
AGTTTGACGGTAACTCATGGTTTGACGACATGACATGGTTTAATGACAAATCATGGGTTGATGAACACTCATGGTTTGACGACAACTCATTGTTTGACAACAAATCATAGTTTGACGACAACTTATGATTTGATAACAACTTATGATTTGACGACAACTCATGCTTTGAAGACAACTCATGCTTAGACGACAACTCATGGTTTATCGAAAACTCATGGTGTAACGACAAATCATGGAGTGACGACACCTCATGGTTTAACGACAACTCATGGTTTGACGACAAGACATGGTTTTGACGACAACTCATGGTTTGACGACATGGATTGACGACAACTCATGGATTGACGACATCTCATGCTTTGACGACAACTCATGGTTTGACGACAACTCATGGTTTGACAACAACTCATTGTTTGACAACAAATCATGGTTTAACGACAAGACTTTGAGTGACGACAACTGATGGTTTGACGACGACTCATGGTTTTGACGACAACTCATGGTTTGACGATAACTCATGGTTTAACGACAAGACATGGAGTGACGACAAGACATGGAGTGACGACAATTCGTGATTTGACGACAACTCATGGTTTGACGACACCTCATGGATTAACGACAATTCATGGTTTTAGGACAAGTCATGGTTTTACGACAACTTATGGTTTGACGACAAGACATGGAATGACGACAACTCATGGTTTGACGACAACTCATGGTTTTAGGACAAGACATGGTTTTACGACAACTTATGGTTTGACGACAAGACATGGAATGACGACAACTCATGGTTTGACGACAACTCACGGTTTTGACGACATCTCATGGTTTGACGACAAATCATGGTTTGACGAAAACTCATGGTTTAACGACCAGACATGGAGTGACGACAACTCATGGTTTGACGACAACTCAGGGTTTGACGACAACTCATGGTTTGAAGACAATACATGGATTAACGACAAATCGTGGTTTGACGAAAACTCATGGTTTGACGAACCCACATGGTTTTGACGACAACTCATGGTTTCACTACAAATCATGGTTTGACGATAACTCATGGTTTAACGACAAGACATGGAGTGACGACAAGACATGGAGTGACGACAACTCATGGTTTGACGACAACTTATGGTTTGACGACAAGACATGGTTTTGAGGACAATTCATGGTTTTGACAACAAATCATGGTTTGACTACAAGTCGTGGATTGACGACAACTCATGGTTTGATGACTATTCATGGTTTGACGACAACTCATGGTTTAACGACAACTCAAGTTTTGATGACAAGTCATGGTTTAACGAGATGACATGGATTGACGACAACTCATGGTTTGACAACAACTTATGGTTTTGAGAACAACTCATGTTTTGACGATAACTCTTGGTTTAACGACCAGACATTTAGTGACGACAACTCATGGTTTCAGGAAAACTCATGGTTTGATGACAAGACATGGTTTTGACGACAACTCATGGTTTGACGAAAAGACATGGATTGACTACAGCTCATGGTTTGACGACCACTCATTTGATGACAACTCATGGTTTAACGAAAACTCATGGTGTAACGACAAATCATGGAGTGACGACACCTCATGGTTTAACGACAACTCATGGTTTGACGACAAGACATGGTTTTGACGACAACTCATGGTTTGACGACATGGATTGACGACAACTCATGGATTGACGACATCTCATGCTTTGACGACAACTCATGGTTTGACGACAACTCATGGTTTGACAACAACTCATTGTTTGACAACAAATCATGGTTTAACGACAAGACTTTGAGTGACGACAACTGATGGTTTGACGACGACTCATGGTTTTGACGACAACTCATGGTTTGACGATAACTCATGGTTTAACGACAAGACATGGAGTGACGACAATTCGTGATTTGACGACAACTCATGGTTTGACGACAACTCATGGATTAACGACAACTCATGGTTTTAGGACAAGTCATGGTTTTACGACAACTTATGGTTTGACGACAAGACATGGAATGACGACAACTCATGGTTTGACGACAACTCATGGTTTTAGGACAAGTCATGGTTTTACGACAACTTATGGTTTGACGACAAGACATGGAATGACGACAACTGATGTTTTGACGACAAGACATGGATTGACGAATACTCATGGTTTGACGACAACATATGTTTTGACGACAACTCATGGTTTGATGACAAGACATGGATTATCGACAAATCCTGGTTTGAAGAGAAGACATGGATTACTGACAACTCATGGTTTGACGATAACTCATAGTTCAACGACAAGACATGGAAAAAGACAAATGATAGTTTGAAGATAACTCATTGTTTGGTAACAAATCATGGTTTGACGACAACTCATGGTTTCACGACAACTCATTGTTTAACGACATGACATGGATTAACGACAACAGATGGTTTTACGACAAGACATGGATTGACGACAAATCATGGTTTGACGACAACTCATATTTTGAAGATAACTCATAGTTTAACGTCAAGACATGGAGTGACGAGAACTCATGGTTTGACGACAACTCATGGTTTGACGACAACTCATGGTTTGACGACAAGACATGGATTGACGACAACTCATGGATTGACGACAACTCATGGACTGATGACAACTCATGGTTTGACGACAAGACATGGATTGACGACTACTCATTGATTGATGACAGCTCATGGTTTGACGAGAACTCATGGTTTTCACGTCAACTCATTTTTTCACAAGAAATCTTGGTTAAACAACAAGACATGGAATGACGACAACTCATGGTTTGACGACAGCTCATGGTTTGACGAGAACTCATGGTTTGACGAAAACTCATGGTTTGACGACAACACATGGATTGACGACAAATCATGGTTTGACGACAACTCATGGTTTTGACGACAACTCATGGTTTGACGCCAACTAATGGTTTGACGACAACTCATGGTTTAAAGATAACTCATGTTTTAACGACAAGACATGGAGTGACGACAATTCATGGTTTGACGACAACTTATGTTTTAACGACACGACATGGTTTTTTTCGACAACTCATGGTTTGACGACAATACAGGGATTAACAACAAACCATGGTTTGACGACAACTCATGGTTTTGACGAAAACTCATGGTTTGACGACAACTCATGGTTTTGACGAAAACTCACTGTTTGACGACAATTCATTGTTTGACAACAAATCATGGTTTAACGATAACTCATGGTTTAACGACAAGACATGGAGCGACGTCAACTCATTATTTTGACGACATCTCATGGTTTGAAAACAAATCGTGATGTGATGATAACTCGTTGTTTAACGTCAAGCAATGGAGTGACGACAACTCATGCATTTGACGACATCTCATGTTTTAACAACAAATCATGGATTGACGATTACTCATTGATTGACGAAAACTATTGGATTGACGACAACTCATGAACTGATGACAACTCATGGTTTGACGACAAGACATGGATTGACGACTACTCATTGATTGACGACAAGTCATGGTTTGACGACAACTAATGGTTTTCACGACAACTCATTGTTTCACAAGAAATCTTGGTTTAACAAGACATGGAATGACGAAAACTCATGGTTTGACGACAACTCATGGTTTGACGAAAACTCATGGTTTGACGACAAATCATGGTTTGACGACAAATCATGGTTTGACGGTAACTCATGGTTTAACGACAAGACATGGAGTAACGACAACTCATGGTTTGACGACAGCTCATGGTTTGACGAGAACTCATGGTTTGACGAAAACTCATGGTTTGACGACAACTAATGGTTTTGACGACAACTCATGGTTTGACGCCAACTAATGTTTTGACGACAACTCATGGTTTGACGATAACTCATGTTTTAACGACAAGACATGGAGTGACGACAATTCATGGTTTGACGACAACTCATATTTTGACGACAAGATAGGGATTAACAACAAATCATGGTTTGACGACAACTCATGGTTTGACTACAACTCATGGTTTTAACGAAAACTCACGGTTTGACGACAATTCATTGTTTGACAACAAATCATGGTTTAATGATAACTCATGGTTTAACGACAAGTCATGGAGCGACGTCAACTCATTATTTTGACGACATCTCATGGTTTGAAAACAAATCATGATCTGATGATAACTCATAGTTTAACGTCAAGTATTGGAGTGACGACAACTCATGGTTTTGACGACATCTCATGGTTTGACAACAAATCATGGATTGAAGATTACTCATTGATTGACGAAAACTCATGGATTGACGATAACTCTTGGTTTGACGATAACTCATGGTTTAACGATAACTCATGGTTTAACGACAAGACATGGAGTCACGCCAACTCATGGTTTGACGACATGTTTTGACGAAAACTCATGGTTTTGACGACAACTCATGGATTAACGACAACTCATGGTTTTAGGACAAGTCATGATTTTACGACAACTTATGGTTTGACGACAAGACATGGAATGACGACAACTCATGGTTTGACGACAACTCATGGTTTTAGGACAGGTCATGGTTTTACGACAACTTATGGTTTGACGACAAGACATGGAATGACGACAACTCATGTTTTGACGACAAGACATGGATTGACGAATACTCATGGTTTGACGACAACATATGTTTTGACGACAACTCATGGTTTGATGACATGACATGGATTATCGACAAATCCTGGTTTGAAGAGAAGACATGGATTACTGACAACTCATGGTTTGACGATAACTCATAGTTCAACGACAAGACATGGAAAAAGACAAATGATAGTTTGAAGACAACTCATTGTTTGGTAACAAATCATGGTTTGACGACAACTCATGGTTTCACGACAACTCATTGTTTAACGACATGACATGGATTAACGACAACAGATGGTTTTACGACAAGACATGGATTGACGACAAATCATGGTTTGACGACAACTCATATTTTGAAGATAACTCATGGTTTAACGACAAGACATGGAGTGACGCCAACTCATGGTTTGACGACATGTTTTGACGAAAACTCATGGTTTTGACGACAACTCATGGTTTGACGACAAGACATGGATTAACGACAACTCATGGTTTGACGACAACTCATTGTTTGACAACATATCATGGTTTGACGACAACTCATGGTTTTGACGACAACTAATGGTTTGACGACAAGACATGGATTGACGAGAACTCATGGTTTGACGACAAATGATGATTTGACGACAAGACATGAATTAACGACAAATGATAATTTGACTACAATTCATGGTTTGACGACAACTCATTGTTTGACAACGAATCATGGTTTCACGACAACTCATGTTTTGACGACAACTCAGGGTTTGATGACAACTGTTGGTTTGACGACAACTCATGGTTTGACGATAACTCATGGTTTAACGATAACACATAGATTGACGACATTTCATGGCTTGACGACAAGACATAATTTTGACGAGAACTCATGGTTTGACGACAAGACATGGTTTGACAACAAATCTTGGTTTAACGACAAGTCATGAAATGTCAACTCATGGTTTAACGATAACACATAGATTGACGACATTTCATGGCTTGACGACAAGACATAATTTTGACGAGAACTCATGGTTTGACGACAAGACATGGTTTGACAACAAATCTTGGTTTAACGACAAGTCATGAAATGTCAACTCATGGTTTGACGACAACTCATGGTTTTGACGAATACTCATGGTGTGACGATATATCATGGTTTGACGATAACTCATGGTTTAATGACAAGACATGAGTGACGATAACTCATGGTTTGACGACAACTGATGGTTTGACGACAACTCATGGTTTGACGACAAGACATGGATTGACGACAACTCATGGATTGACGACAACCCATGGTTTGACGACAACTCATTGTTTGACAACAAATTTTGGTTTAACGTCAAACCATGAGTGACGACAACTCATGGTTTGACGATAACTCATGGTTTGAGGATAAGACATGGATTTCTCGACAAGACATGGTTTGACGACAATACATGGATTAACGACAAATCTTGGTTTGACTTAAACTCATGGTTTGAAGACAACTTATGGTTTTGACGACAACTCATGGTTTAACTACAAATCATTGTTTGGCGACAACTCATGGTTTGACGACAAGAGATGGTTTTGATGACCACTCACGGTTTTGCCGACAACTCATGGTTTGACATAAAGACATGCACTGTTGTCAACTCATGGTTTGACGGAAACTCATGTTTTGACGACTACTCATGGTTTGACGACAAATCATGGTTTGACGACAACTCATGGTTTTGACGACAACTAATGGTTCGACGAGAAGACATGGATTGACGACAAATCATAGTTTGGCGGCAACTCATGGTTTGGCGACAACTCATTGTTTGACAACAAATCATGGTTTGACGACAACTCATGATTTGACGACAACTCATGGTTTGACGACAACTCATGGTTTGAGGACAACTTATGGTTTTGACGACAACAACAGTGTAGATGGAGAACTACGTTACCTTTCAATCGTTATCCGTCAATCCAGAGCCCGGTGAGTCAGTTTTTCAAAAATGTCAAATATACGATCCATTTTATGTTAATTTTGCCCTATATTTTTAAACGAATGATAACAGCAAAAAATCAAAGAAGGTTTGCACCTTATATACGTTAACTATTCTAAATAATTTAATTGCCGCTCAAGGTAATTCCTCCTTACTCTAATCCTCAGGCAAGCCAAAGTTTAGAATATGAATAGAATCGAATACATTTAGATTTTTTAATACTATTTGTCATTTTAATTTCGAACTGTTTTGTTTGAAACGATTCGTTCTATGTGCATTTATTATCAAGAGGCGTCCATAGCTTTTATGGGATTGTGAAAGGGGCCCATGACACTATGAATCAATGGTCTAAAGCAAGCGTGTCACACTCAAAGGCTGGCATGAGCCAATTAAACAAGGCCCCTCATTCGTTTTATGGTTGTTTTTGGCAGATCACACACCTCTAGGACTAATAAATGCATTAGGAATGACTTTTATGGAGTCTTCAACGGTATGGCGTCATACGCTGGTGGAGAACGTATCGCCCCGTTCTCATCAGGATTTTGGAAAAAAAGCGCAAATTCGAGTATCTTTGCGGCTCTGCGATAGCTCATGCGTGAGGAGCACTGAGGTCATCCCGAAAGCTCTTTGTGTGTAGGATCAGAAGTTAGAAAAATCTGCAATTTCGATAATCTGACGTCACTGATTTCACGGTTAATTCGGGATTGGGGCAAACAGTGTTTTTTCCGGTTTCTTTGCAGATAACCTTGGGAGTAAAAGAAATTTAGAAGGAATTAAAGACGTCTGTGGTGCTACTTTCAGCCAATGGAATGCCGAAAAAATGGTAAACTCGTACGGCGGTTTCGCTGACGTCATAGCTTTCAGGCGTAATTTGAAATCTGCGGCCCGTGTTCTTTTTCGGGATGTATTTAGCAGAGCATACATCTCTAGGACTAAAAAATTCTTTCGCAAAAACTTTCAGGGAGTCTTCAACGGTATGACGTCATTTAGCGAGATCGCCGGCTTTGCGGACGTATAAAAAACACGTACAACAGTAATATTAATGTTTTCTACCTGACACCTTTCATTATTGAACATTAACTTGACGTACACCTCTAGAAGTACGAGGCGTTTAAGGAAATGTTTTTATGATGTTCCTAGCTCAATTTGCTGACGCTAGGGAGCCAAAAAATACCGCCGATGTTGATCATGAACTCGGTGTTATCGCCAACATCTGCGGACAAGACGGAGAAAATTTTAGGGCCTGTACTTCCATTTTGCATTTTTGGGACCAATTTCCCTGTGCGTAGCAATCCAGGAGTATGGAATGTTTATGAAATGGTGTGTCATCTCTGAAAAGTTTGCTATGTTTCGGGATAAATTTGGCTCTGCGTAGCCTTCCATGAGTACGAAAAGTTTAAGAAAATGCTTGAATGATGTTTTTAGCCTAAACTTTGACATGTACAGAGATAAAATCTTTTTTTGGGGGGAGGGGGGGGGACAGTTCCAATACTTTTAACGAAACATTGGGGCCTGTCTCAACAGGAATATACTTATAAGGGGGTACAGGACCTTGAAACTCGACGAAATGTTTATAAATATGGTCTAATTTTATCCACAAAAACTCATATATTATTAGAAAAGAAATTTTCTTTCTTTATGCATATAAAGTACACATCTTTAAATATGCCATATAAAAATGGAATTTATAAATCCATAAATATTTTTAAAATTATTAGTTTAAGATTTTATATGATTAACTGGTGATTAAAAATCATAAAGTGCTGCGCGCATCATAAAATTGATATATATGCTTACATAAAATATTCAATGGTCAGAATACACTTGTAGTATACTAACCTGTAATTTAAAACCAAATAAATTGTATTATATATTATTTAATATAAAAATTGAGCATAAATTTGGAAAACATAAAAAAAATATCACAATTATTTACATAATTTTCCCACATAAAAAATATTCCAGAATTTCACATTTTTCTCGTTTTAAAATGTAGAGTACCATGAAATATACATATGAGAGTAGTTTAATCAGTATCCAATTGATAGTATCCAAATGCCGCACGCAATCTCAAATTAGCAGTTAATCATATAAAATTCTAAACTGCTTATTTGAAAATTATTTAGATTTAAAATTTCCATTTTTGTATACGACATATTTAAAAATATGTAATTTATGTATATAAAGAAAGAAAATTTATTTTTCTAATATTATTTGAGTTTTTGTGGTTAGAATTAGATCATATTAATAGATATTTCGTCGAGCTTCAAGGTCCTCTGCCCCTTAAGGAAAAAATTTGGCTATACGTAGGCATCGATGAGTACAAGATGTTTATGAAAATTTCTTAAGGGTATTTCTAGCTCAGTTTGCAGCCGCGAAAGGCCACAAATAATTTTTCGGTCAGATGGCAACCGCGGGCACGTTTTTTAAGAACTCGATGCCTGTGCCAACAGAATATAATTTGTAGAAAAATTTGGCTGGGCGTACCTAAGACTACGTAAAGTTTGAGAAAGTGTTAAACGGTGATTGTACAGCAACTATTTGCATATACAGGTAAAGAAAAGCGTTTTCGGTGGGATGGGAGCCAATACTTTTAACGTAATTTCAGTGCCTACAACCGAAAGAATTTGCCTAAGAAAGAAATTTGGTTACACCTACAGCTCGAGGAGCAGGGGACGTTTAAGAAAATATTTTAATTCTATTTCTATCTCAACTTGCAGCCTTTACGGGGCAAAATATTTGATCTCGACGGAGAAGATTTAGGGGCCTCTGCACCCGTGATGTACTTTCAGGAGAAATTTGGCTGCTCATACCTTTCCAGGAATAAGAATTGTTTAAGAAAATTTTTGAATGGTGTTACTAGCTAAAAGTTTGACATGTACCGAGCCGAAAAAATGTTTTCGGTGGAAACGGAGCAAATGGTTTTTACCATCCCCTACGTTCGCGGGGCTTTACATTAGGTAGAAATTTGGTGGAAGATACGCTTCCAGGAGTACTAGACTTTTAAGATGTGTGTGTGTGGGTGTCACAGATGTGTGTTTGTGAGCGTGCGAAATCCTGGACACAGCACAAGAAACCACTGAGGTATTATAATAGCACTTAATTTACACTCTTGAATAAAACACGTCAAAACAGCATTAAAAATTTTTAAAACAAAATTGTCATTACAAAAGTTTTGATTAAACACTGCCTTATTGAGGCTCACAATCCTCAATTTGGTAGCCACAGAACCTATAAGTTGGCTAAAATACAGTACTTTTGGAAGGGCATGTCTCAGGACGCAAAAAGGTTTTGTAGTCAATGTCATAAATGTTTGCAAAATAGGTAAAAAAATAGAAACCAAGCAAAATATAAATACTAAATCAAATTTAATTCCAGGACAAATGTTAGCAATCGATGTGATAGGAAAGCTACCTAGATCTTATGATGGAAAATTCTATATATTAACTATCATCGATCACTATTTCCGATTCTTAGAGCCGATTCCTTTAATGAACCTTCAGCTTCTGTCATTAAAGCCTTAAACGACTATTTCTCTAGATTTGGGATCACAAAAATCTTATTGAGTGATAATGGTACGCACTTCACATCATCAGAATTTGAAAACTTCTTAAAATCTCTTAATATTGAACAAAGAAAAGCGTCAATTTATTTCCCAAGATCAAATGGTGTGATTGAAAGAATTCACAGACCTCTTAAAGAATCCATTGCTTCACTATCGGAGCAAATCATTGAGTGGACCTATAGATTAAAATTTTTCATTTTGCATTACAATAATGTGAAACATGCAGTTACTAACTTCTCGCCTGCGCAATTATTCTTTGGAAGGAATTTAAATATTCCATTCGATCAAATAGCTCCTCACCAACAGGCTCAAGAGCCATCTAGATATTTAAAACTGCAACAACAACATATAGAAGCAGTGCGAGAATTAGTGGCAAACAATGAAGCGGAATATTTTAATAAGAATGAAAAATATTTAAAAGGGAATAAAATGAGAAACTACGACACCGAGGATCTGGTGTACTTAAAAATCTTTTAATAATCAAGGTTCTCTAAGGCCAAAATTCTCTGGTCCTTACACAATATTGAAAAAACTTCGTAATAATAACTATATTATAAGGGAAACTAATGATGACACACTCAGAGAAATTAAAGTTTACATTAGCAAAATTTTCAAAAAAAAATGGTGATAATTTTTGTTCCATGCCAAATAACATAGGTCAAACGTTGTTAACAATAATAAATATTTGTGTGATTTGTGAGTAATATTTAAAAGGAATGATAAATAAAATAAGTATATTAAGTGTGCTTCGATCATATATTTTTCTATTCTATTATTTATGCATGTATGTACATCTGTGTTAATTTCTATAGATTATTGTTCAGTATGATACCATAAACACATTAAGTGTTCATACTTCTAGCATTGTAGTAATTGTTTGACTTATTCAATGTTTGTTTATGAGTGAAAGAACTTCGCACATATTTGGGAAATTGCAGGCTGATCCAAATTCCCTACTAATATGTATGAGTTAGTTTATTTTCAAGACAAATAATTTAATTTAAAGTTGGTTTAATTCAAAACAGCAACTTGATATTTAAAATATAATAGCTTCTGCACCTAAAGTAAAAGGTCAACTGTTCAAACTCATAAGGTGTAAAAACTTTAATTGATGTCAATGTACAGTCATTGAAATGTTCATGCAGAAATATATAGAATTAATAAGAAAGAATATTTTTTAACATTTGATCAGTTTTGCAACTGTTAGAATTAATTAATTTGAAAACTAAATTCAACAAATATGTGTGCTGTGAATTTCAGCCATTAAAAGATTCAAGATGATAATTGAAAGCTTAATATGACATAACGTTACTACAAAGGGGGTTTGAATGGTGTATATAGACTTATATATGTATTTTTTCCCTTTCCTTTAAGAACTACTTACCACACTCCAGAGAGCAATTAGTGTATATTGTGTTTTTGTGTAAATTAGTCTGTTATTTGTCATGTGGATTTGGATACAATAAAATTTTTATATTTGTTTTGAGCATCACCATCTTCCTTTTTTTTTCATTTGGTGGGGGGGGGAAGAGATATTATGAAAACATCAACTTAAAACTGGTTCCGGAGCATCCGATTTGAAACTAGACGGAACTGGTTTTACTTCCTAGTGCTCGCCCAATCGGACAGTCTCCACAACATCTTACAAAGTTTCAAAAAAATGTTGGCAACAGGAAAGGTGTGGAAATTTTTTATTTTCTGGCTGAAGAACGTTATGTGAAGTCAGTCTTCGCATTCTTTCGGCGAGAGTGTCCGTTGATATTCTTTTAGAGAGGGTTTTCTGAAGCACGTGGTTGTGCGAGTGGCACAAGGGAGATACATCTGGTCTACGACGGATTTGTTCAAATGCGGAATTGACCGATGTTTCTTGGATTTCGTGCTAAGAATTGTGATGTACAAGTGCAAATAATTTTCGTGCTAAGAATTGTGATGTACAAGTACCAAACATTTTCGTGTTAAGAATTGTGATGTATAAGTGCCAACAATTTTCGTGCTAAGAATTGTGATGTACCACGTGCAAATAATTTTTGTGCTCTCCTAACTAAAGTCTTAAATAAAGTGTGGTAAGTGAATTCCAGTTTTATTCTTTTATTTTTTGCAATGTGCTGATCTTTTCTAATCACGGCCACAACAATAAATCATTTACACATCTGATGTCTTCAGATGTCACTTTTTTTCAACTATCAGCACCACACTCCAAAAAATTTATTAAATACACCAGTAAGTGAAAAATAAACCTGGATTTTCACTTGAAATAATAACTTCGTACATGCAGTGAATAAAGAACCAATGACAGACCAGAGCGTATGCGTAGAGGACAGCAGCGCACCGGTTCGTCACGGACAACCCCCTACCCGCCGCTCGACGTCATCATTCTACTCTCCTACATTACTAAGAGCAAAAATGTCTGGATGGGTTCTTTATTGTATAACTGCATTCAAATTACAGATGAACGTAACCGATGGTTGCATAACGAAACAGATTCTTTCAGTAACATTTGGCATTCGTGGATATCAAATATAGAAAAGGAGTTCGTAGTCGCACTTGCGCATTATAACAAGGAAACGAGCAAATTTTTACTACCATGTTTTTATTATCTCGCTTTCTTGTTTGTTTGTGTGTGTGTTTGTCCAGTACAACTCTTTCAATCGATTTTTAACTCACTTCCCGAATAGCTAGACATTTGAAACTTTTAGAATAGCTCAGAACACGATAATAATGCATTATTTTAATACTTTTAGCCATCTTTAAGCAGAAATGAATTATTTTCAGTTAATTTTGTTTTGTATACTGGTGCAGCCATCTATCACCCGGGACGGGAACAAAAATTTTAATGCGAGTTAACTTTCAATTAACTTCATTTTCTTCAAGATAATTCAGGACTAGTACTGGACAAACACACACACAAACAAACAAGAAAGCGAGATAATAAAAAATATGTCTGTAAATAATTTAAACTCTATTTTAATAAGTATTGCATCTTTCATAGTACAAAAATAGTTGTGGATTCCCGATTCCATAGTATTAAAATTTCCCGTTAGTTCTTTTTTACCCTCTAAGCCAGGAGTTCCCAAACTTATTTAGCCTACCGCCCCCTTTTCAGAGAAAAAACTTACTTCAGCGCCCTTTCAACGCCTCCTTGGTAATTTACCTTTATAAGTGAGCAAACATAGATACACTGACATATTTGCGTCCATTTATGCAACCATATTCCTACCTAAGTCCTAGAACACAATAAAGAAAAATGATGTAAATCGGACACCTTGAAGCTAAAAAGTATAAAATTATTTATTAAAATCAACCATAGTGATATTCGCATTACACGCATAAAAATAAGATAACGAAGGATAATATTAAAGTAAAAATTACAAATAACATAAATACAAGATAAAAAGAAATTTTTATATACCATATTTTAAAATTTTCTGTTGAATCATATAAACTTGACATTTCTATGTATTTATAAATACTTTTTAAAAAATGTTTTGATGAATTACCCCATCAACTTTAAAGAAAATGAAGTTAATTGGAAGTTAACGTGCGTTTAACTTTTCGTTCCCATCCCGGCCGATAGAGGGCTGCACCATTCTACAAAACAAAATTAACTGAAAAAACTGAAAATGAATTCCAATCTGCTTGAAGTTTTCTAAACGTATCAAAAGAATACATTGTCATCGTGTTCTAAGCTATTCTAAATGTTTGAAATGTCTAGCTAGTCGGGAAGTTAAAAATCGATTGCAAGATTTGTACTTCACAAACACACCCACAAACAAACAAGAAAGCGAGTTAATAAAAACATGGTAATTAAAACTAATCCTAATGATAAGGATGAACTTGATGCACTGCTATCAATATATTAATGTTCGGCTCTGTTTTTGTCAACAGCTTTCTTAAATCAACGCGATCAGGTATTTGCAGTCGGTTTCTGTTTAAAGTCCTGTTTTTGCACAGATTTGTGATCGCACTGAAACCACGTTCCACAAATGTGATGAAGGAAATGCAGTTAAAAACTTTTGTACAATAGCCCATATTCCAGGGCAAAGTGTCGGTACGTTTTTGCAACCAGAACTGTTGATTGCTGTGTTTGAGTTTCAATTCCTCATTATTTGTTACTTCTATCAGTTCTCCTTGTACTTTCGGAGATTCTTCTGCGTTTGTTCTTGAAAAAGGGTCCAAAACCAAATCGATTATGCTCCTAATTAGAATGTCTTGAAATCGTTGATTGAAGTCAGAATGAAGAGCTTCCAAGTGCTGACAATATCTAATCAATTTTATTTTCTCTGTATGATCACGTTCCTCCATAACGGCCCTCCCTAACGCAAAATTTCAGATGTCCTGCGTTGCGAGTTATAAATTAGACAGCTCGCCAAACCCAGTCTGTATCGTTTGGGCAAGCAGTAAACATTCAAACACAAAAGTACCAAAATGCATCAAAATTTTGACACTCATATATATATATATATATATATATATATATATATATATATATATATATATATATATATATATATATATATATATATATATATATATATATATATATATATATATATATATATATATATATATATATATATATGTATATATATATAGATATGTATATATGTATATATATATATATATATATGTGTATATATATATATATATATATATATATATATATATATATATATATATATATATATATATATATATATATATATATACTAGCTGAAGTACCCGACGATGCCCGGGATTTTAAGAATGTTTGTTGTTAACCAAATTCAATTTAAAAATTAACACAGTATAAATAACATAAAAAATATATGTGAAATGTTATACACGTCTCAGAATTTCAGCCTTTCATCATTTTAATACTAAAATCTGAAAAGTAAAAATGTCAAATTCTCTAATGTTTGTTAACCAAAATTACTTTAAAACTAAGCACAGTATAAATAACATAGAAAAAAAAACCTTGTGAAATCTATAAATATATAAATTTATAATAAACTCCTCAGAATTCAGCTAGAATTAGCCTTTCATCATTGGGGTAAAAAAAAGCTGCAATTACAGGTTCAGCAGAAATTTCCAATAGAACAATCATATGACTGCAGCGTTGCCTCTTAAAAAAATGAAGTGTTTGATTGAGGGCTGCAAACCATTCAACTCCTCTCCACATTTAACTCCTATAAACATCCTCTACATATTAAATTCCTTTTCTCTCCATAATAAACTCCTCAGAATTTTGGTATATTCAGCCTTTCATCATAGTACCACTAAAATCTGAAACATCCTCTCCAGAAATATAAATTTATTAATTTCAATAATTAAACACACACAAATATATAAATTACGCAAAAGTTTTTTAACCAACATTTGAATAATTCGTAAATGAAAAAGCATATGAAAATAAAGATAAGAACTTCCGGAATCGAAATTAATTACCCTTAATTTTTAATTAATAAAAAACCAACATAATATGAATAAAAACGATAGTTGCTTAAAACCATATGAAAATAAAGCTATTATAAAGATGATAATAATAAAAAAAGCATAAGAAAATAATGCTCGCGCATGAAGTTAACGTTACGATATAAAGATAGTAATAATAATATAAACCGCGTGCATAAAATATTTAGCTTTTCAAGCGAAATAAATTGGTTTTTAGAAAAAAACTACTTTTAATCGAGAAATTAAAATACATTGCACAAAATTTTAATTTTACCAACTTTCCACCTTACAATTTACACCCTACTTCTTTTAAATAGGATGTAAATATAAAGTTTTAACAGCCAATTGAATGCCAGTTAAAAATAATGTGTGCGCATGAAGTTAACGTTACGATATAGAGATAGTAATAAAAATCTATATATATATAAAACAGTTCCGTAACTGACTAACTGACTGATTGACTGACTGACATACAAAGTACAGACCAAACCGTTGAACCTAAAGGACTGAAATTTTGCATGGCGATTCTTCTTATAATCTAGGGGTGCACTAAGAAAGATTTTTGAAAAATTCTTCTTAGATTTTTTTAAATTAAATTTTTAATCTGTTTTTGTAACTTTTTTCAAGTTTGCATTTAAAATAATAAATTGAGGGTTGTAAAATTTATATCACGAAAAAGATCATAAAAATTCCTTTAAAATGAAATTCTTTTCGTATCTTTACCTCCATTTTCTAATTTTTGGTGAATTTTTAAAGATTAATTTTTACAATTTAATTTATTAAACGCTGATCATGTGATTTCTTTATCTGGTACTTTAAATAAATTTATCGTCACATAACAACGAAATAAACACAAAAAAAATTAAAATAGTGGCGCCATCTACTGTACGCTTGTGAATCGAGAGTTGTTGGTTATTTATTAATTAAAAATATTGGAAAGTTCTTGTGGATCTGTAAATATACATGTGGTAACAGTTTTAAAATTTATAAATTATCAACCTACACAGGTGATAATTTATCCCGCGTTACCCGGGATTTTAAGAATGTTTGTTAACCAAAATCAATTTAAAAACTAAACACAGTATAAATATCATAGAATAAAAAGCATGTGAAATGTTATACACATGAATAAAAAGAAAACCTAACATAAAAAACCATAAATTTACAACAATTTATTCAGAATTGAGCTAGGTTTAGCGTTTCATCATTGGAGCACAAAAACCCTGAAAAGTAAAGCATAAAATATATACATTTATAATAAACCACTAAAAGCTGAAAAGGAAAAATGTCAAATTGTCTTTGGGAAAGTAAAGCTGAAAAGTAAAAATGTCAAATTGTCGAATGTTTGTTAACCAAAATCAATTTAAAAACTAAATACAGTATAAATAACATAGAAAAGATTTAGCCTTTATCATTGGAGCAAAAATTCCTGAAAAGTAAAACATAAAATACATAAATTTATAATAAACCTACCAAAATCCATTAAAAAAATAAACACAGTATAAATAACATAGAAAAAAAAGTATACGAAATGTTATACACATTAATAATATGAAAAATAAAATAAAATAAAAATAATAATTTTTAAAAATAATAAAATAAAATAAAAATAATTTTAAAAAATAATAAATAAAAATAATAATAATAATAATTTAAAAAATAATAAAATAAAAGCTGAAACAAAAAAGCCTCCATAAAAAAGCTGAAAATACAGGTTTAGCAAAATCTGTACGATCCGTATTCGAACCCGCGTCGTGTAGTGTAGTAAACGAACGCTCTTACCGAATGCGCCACAATAACATGCTGGTGTATTGTGTAAATAGGAGAATATTTGTACTAAAATTACTGGAAAGTTGCTATGGGTTGGTGAATATACATGTATTTATGGAGTAAGAAGAGTTTTAAGTTAGAAATAAGTTAGCAGGATAGAAGCTTAGTCTTTAACTCTTCAATAGACACAAAGACATAAGCAAGGGGGGTTGCAGTAGCTATTAAAAATGATCTTGTGACACTTAGCGTGGTTGATTCGAATTTTCCATCGCGTGTGATAGTGTCAATATGCCGTTGGATCCGATTTATTTTAGAGTATAAAATCTGACTTGAAAGATTATTATTTTCATTTATTATTCTGGTTTAATATATAACTTGGAACTTTTTGATTTTATTTATTTTTATCTTTTCGCTCGCTGTTTGCCAGCTAACCCTAACGTGGACGGCATATTCAGAGGGGTGATTCCACAAAGTGTAACATCTTACATTTAGTTTCAAAATTTTTTGTTTTTTATTTATTAAAAATCAACGGTAATTAATTTCGATTTTTGAAGTTCTTCAGACCCTCGGCTGGTTTTAAAGACGCCTGTATGTAAAATTTCACGATCGTTGCTCCTAAACTGTGGATTTCTATACAATTACAGAGATACAAACATTCATTTTTATATATTAGATATATATATATATATATATATATATATATATATATATATATATATATATATATATATATATATGTATATATATATATATATATATATATATATATATATATATATATATATATATATATATATATATATATATATATATATATATATATATATATATATATATGTATATATATATATATATATATACAGGGTGTCCCAAAAGGTCGTTTACAAACTTAACATGCTGGTCTGTCATATCATGATGAACAAGATTTACATAGGAACTTGTGTCCGAAAATTCAAACTGAGACCGCTAGAGGTCGATAAGTGCAGGTTTGGATGAGGAGAAAGAAAATGATATCGACAGCGGTGTTAATATGATTTTTATTACAAAACATCATTACATCACAGCAAATGTTCAGAATTCTTTCCATTCGCCACAATGCACGTTTCACAGCGTCGGCGCATGGATTCCCGAACCCGTTCAAATTGGCCAGTAGTGTCACGGACACGTGCTGCCGCTTCCGCGATCCTGGCGATAAGATCCATGTCCGATGTTACGGGTGTCTCGTACACTATGGACTTCATGTGTCCCCACAGGTAGAAATCCAGGGGAGTCAGGTCGGGGGATCGCGGCGGCCATTAGACTGGTCCGCCTCTACCGATCCAGCGATTAGGATAAGTCCTATCGAGGTATTCTCGAACAGCGTAGCTAAAGTGGACAGGCGCTCCATCATGCTGAAACCAGATGTTTCGGCGTGTAGCGGCTGGAACGTCACCCATCAGATCCGACAAAACTCTTTCTAAAAAAATGCGATAGGTATTTCCATCGAGGCGTTCAGGTAGAAGGTAAGGGCCAATCAACATGTCACCGATAATACCAGCCCAAACGTTTACGGTGAAACGTTGTTGATGTGCATGGGTACGTGTACATCTTGGGTTTCCATGCGCCCATACGTGCATGTTGTGCAGGTTCACGACACCATCCTGTGTAAAGCAGAATTCATCAGAAAACAAAATCCACGATGGAAAATCTGGCTGTGCGACCCGCTGTTGCAAATACCAGTGTGAGAATTCAATGCGTTTGGGATAATCGTCAGCGCACAATGCCTGTACTTTTTGGAAGTGATAAGGGTGTTGCATGTCATCGTGCAATATGCGCATTATGGTGGAACGACCTACACCCAAGACACGTTCGCCTTCTCGGAGACTTGTTTGCGGGTTGATGACAAACTCCTGTAGCACGGTTTCCTCTACGACAGTCGTGCGTGTAGCACGTTCTCGACCGATGTGGCTGCGTACTACGAAAGCACCTGATTCACGTAATCTGCGGTGCAATCGTCCAAACAAAACATGACTTGGCTGACGTCTGTTTGGGAAGCGCTCAAAGTACGTCCGTGCCGCGGCTCGTCCATGTCCAACAGCGGTTCCGTATACGTAATGCATGTCAGCCATTTCTGCGTTACTAAACTCATTCATCCTTCTCCTTCAACGTCCACGCCTGAAATGATTGTTTTTCCCACTCTCCTGTTTTCGTGCAATTATCGCCCTCTAGCGGTCGCAGTTTGAATTTTCGGACACAAGTTCGTATGTAAATCTTGTTCATCATGATATGACAGACCAGCATGTTAAGTTTGTAAACGACCTTTTGGGACACCCTGTATATATATATATATATATATATATATATATATATATATATATATATATATATATATATATATATATATATATATGTATATATATATATATATATATATATATATATATATATGTATATATATATATATATATATATATGTATATATAGATATATATATATATATATATATATATATATATATGTGTATATGTATATATATATATATATATATGTATATATATATATATATATATATATATATATATATATATATATATATATATGTATATATATATATATATATATATATATATATATATATATATATATATATATATATATATATATATATATATATATATATATATATATAGATAAATAGATAGTCACAGAGGTAAGCAGCAATAAGTAATCTTACGTTAATAACCCGAGGTAGTATCGTTAGAAGGGACTACCTTAAATTTTTTTTGGCTAAAAATGTATTATCCTTCGTTACCTTCATTTTGTGTGTGCAATGTGAACGTTGCTATGGTTAGTTTTAATATATAAATTTACAATTTCATTCTTCAAGGTGTCTTATTTACGACTATTCTTTAGTATGTTGAAGGGCATAGGTAGAAATATATATGCATAAAAGGACGTAAATCTGTCACTGCTCGTTAGTTTAGGAAGGAAAATTTACAGTAATTTTTCTTTTGAAAAGGAGGTGGTAGGCCAAGTAAGGTTGGGAATCTCTGGCCCAGATAGTCAATTGAGAATTGGCAGGGCTAAAGACAACTCCGATGGTCACTACACGCTCCAATTTTTTTCGTTGGTTTTATTGTGAAATATTGAGCCCATCCTTTGTATATCATGGTTAATAGTAAGCGTAAGAAAAATGAAGATAATGGCAGTGGTAAAAAGCGGCCAGCCACCTCAATGGAAACTAAGGTAGCGATTATAAAAGAATCCGATTGTGGTAAAAAAATGGTATATGTGGCCAGCACGTATAACATCAATCGTTCAACCATCGGTACAATCTGTAACAAGGACCGTATTACGGAATCTGTTAAAAGTGCCCTGCCTGTGCAATCGACAATCTATATACATAAAACGCGTAGGTATGCAGCACAAAACTCGACGATATTTCTACACTCAGAATGGCAACGGCTGCCACTACCAGATGTAAAAATTAGCGGCCGTCAGCAATTTGCAACCGCGTGTCAACATAGATTTACTCACTGAAATCGGGAATGTTCGAAAGCGCGCGGCACAATCAAGTGAAAATTGAAAACGGTCTCAATAAAGAAAGCGAAGAAATAATTCATTACGATTCAGGCGTGAAAGAGAGAGAATAAAAAATCGCGAGGTTTGGCTTAACCGTCGCCGGCATAGAAATCAACAACCAGTAATAGTTAATTTTCTGCACTTTTTTCAGTACTTGCTGAATTTTTACTCCATTTTATAAGTGAAAAATTTTTCTCAACAATTTATTATTTGATATGATTAAGTGTAGATATCTGAATTGTGAACAGTAATACATACAGAGACTGATGTAATCAACACTGTATTTAAAATTTTTCCCCAACAATTTCTTATTTGTTGTAATGATAAAGTGTAGATATCTTAATTTTTAAAAATTGCTGAAGTTTTGCTTCATTTTATAAATGAAGAAATTTTTCCAACAATTTATTATTTAATATGATTAAGTTTAGATATCTGAATTGTGAATAGTAATACATACAGAGAGTGGTGTAATCAACACTATATTTTAAATATTTTCTCAAAAATTTCTTATTTGTTGTAATGATAAAATTTAGATATCTTAATTTTGAAAAATTGTACATACAAAGAGGTATGTAATTTTAAAAATCGTTGATGTTAGGTTTCTCAGTCTTATCTTTAACTCTGTTCTGAGGTAATGGAAATTCACATTTTTTTATCACGATGTTCTAGAATCAGCCTTATAGAGAATACCCCTTATCAACGTATATTTATGATGACAGGTAATGATAACATTCCTTACATAATTTACTTTCAGTTGCGTTGTTTTGCAAAAGAAAATATAAAACTAAAAGCGACCATGCTGGTCACGCAGCGGAAAGGTTATTATAATCAAGAATAGGGGTAAACTAATAGGACAAATTGAAAATCTTCTGCGTGTCTGAATAGAACAGCAGAACGTGGGTTATACGTACTACCATAATAATTTTTTTAGGTTTCATGTGTCATTCGAATTAATAAAATAACCTATAAAATAGAATACTGTACAGTGAATTATGTTTCAGGAGGAAAAACTGTACAGTATTTTATTGACTTTACAGTCTATCATACTTAAATAGGGTTGAAGAGTACGGAAATTTTAAAATGACGTGAAACAACGACTTACGACTGATTCAAGATACGAGCGGCCGTCTTGAACGTAACTCGTTTTTAGGTAGGGTAGTATGTGTATATGTTTTGTCAGACAAAAACATAATATCATAATATGCTCAATTATCATAATAGCCGTAGTTCCTTTATGATTTATATGTTACACATGCAATAGCTTATGCGAGTGTCGTAACTTTAACGTAGCTTACACAACGAATTCAACTTAAAAAAACTAGTGGCCCCGTTTCTCGAAAACGAGAAAATTTTATTTCTTTCCGTTTCGTATTACATGCTAATGTGATGAAAAACGATGATTTGCCGAATGCTCTGACTAAAGCCATACCATCTTGGTAATGCATGTTCATGTTTCTCGGCCACCCTTGGAATGAGGAAAGCAAGATGACGATTTACGCTGGTTGTACTCCCCACCCGGCTGCCTTGTTGAATGGAGAATCTTGTAGGGCAGCGAATATCTCAACTCTGAGTTTCTTTTACTCGATCTGTGTCCGTTGTACATAAGACGCTCACTTCAACTCGTACGTATTGATGAACTAAGTACTGAAGCTGGAGTTGTGTAAAAGAGAAAATTCTTTCCGAATAGCCATTCTATAAGCTACATACCGCAGTCGAGTCCCTTTTCTATACATACCGTTGGTCTGTCTTTCATCTGGCCTATTCTTATCCCATACACGTTCTCCATAAGGAAACAATAAATTGTACACCATTGAGTCCGTGTGTTGATATTTTTAAGGTATTTAATCCAAGATCCCTCAGGAAAGATCTTCAAGGCATAGTTCTTGGAGTATCGCCATCTTTAGTCGTAAAATTCGCAGAGATCTTATCTGCTGAAGGCAAATTGAATCGATTCTTGAACTAGTAACGAATGTAAGGCTGTTCTGATAGCAAAAGCATTCGAACTTCGTATGGCTCGCTGCCTTCGCTAAGTGCCAGTTCGATCACATCCTTCTCAACTTCTGCCAACATCTTGCATTTGTGAACTAAATGGTTGACCTCTAGCATCAACTCATGCAGTTTTGCTGTATGGTTATGATCGCAGGTTGAGTTCCGTCCAATTCCCATGTCTTTCTTGTTTTTGTCTACGAAATGGCGCTTTTGAGAGTCAGCATTATTCTTCAGGATCGTAATCAAAAAAGTAAATAAATAAGCATGCGCGTGCATGCCATCTAGCAATGAAGCAAATGTTTATATGTCTCGCGCATATTTTCCCACAGCGTTGCAAAAGAAATTTGCCTATTCACCACGTACCAACCATTGCCCTAATCCTGTTTTTTTTATTCGAGATCCACATTTGCATGTTAAGACCTTTATTTTGATTATCCTTTAATTATGAGACAAATTAGAAGTCTTATTTTGGTTGCTTGAAGGAATTTTGCCATATGTAATTCAATTCCGTACATAGAATTTCCCATTTCTATTAATATGAAGTATGCTCTATAAATGGCATTTACGTGAAGGAATATACCTAGATCTTAATGTTCAAACGATTAGAATATTACTTACATATATAATAACACAGGCGACATTTCGTTTCGTTGATGAGCGCCATTTTCTATTTCTACCTAAACTATTCTCTTACAACCCCCTTTCGAAGACAACCCACAAACAAGATTTTCAACTCTCTTTAGACTGCGATTCTAAACACGTTAAACAGGTCCGACAAAAGAGTCTGACACATTTGCTTTTCACCACACCGAATATTTGTGTCAAAAAACCCGAAAATTGTGTAATCTGACTCGCTTTTCTTTCTGTGGGTATTTCTCCTTCGACATATATAACATTTTTATTGAAACTTCCCACTCTGAAAATTCACGACATTTCCCTCGACATTACGTGCTAAGTATCATATTTTCATTGTCAAATATCAACGCTCTATTACCTGTACTTCCAGCAGACACCCTCAGATAAATTCTCCAGAAAATTCCACGTCAGAGTTTTCGGCATTTCCTTTAAAATTAGTTAATACATTATAACTGATGATACTTACCTTTTGTTATTCATTCCACGTCTTTCATTTACCAAGCATGCTCCTTTTACATTTCTGAAGACATTTTACATGCATCTTCCATAGACATTTTTGTTATTTTTTTACAAAATTATGACTTTATTTCAGCTCTTAATCTCAGGTTGATACTCCAACCTTTTCCGCGTCTTTTATTCATATTCGTAAAAAATTACATTAATGATATTCTGTAAATTAATATGGGATACTGATGGATTGCAGCGAATTATTAAACTATCTCTTTTTTTCCACTTTTGAAATGGATACGGAAGCTTACTAGATACAGAGCATGGGTCACAGAAATGTTCAAAACCGCTGACACGCATCTGACAAGGAGGACAATGCGTTCTAGTTTAACTTTCTCTATATTATGTGTAATTAATATAAAAATAGAATAGCGGAATTTAGAAAATTGCTAAATGTAATTTATTTGACCAGGCTCCTCTTCCCCTACACCTGGTCATTTCCTCTCCAACTGAAGGTGTCCATTGAATAACTGCTTTAAATGATAAATATCATCACCCCACAATACGATTTCCATACATGACGATCACATTCTTGCGTCAAAGCGTTTTTTTACCAAATTTAACCTTTTCAGTATCTTTACTTGGTGAAGTCTTTATCTCAGACGTTCATAACATGTCCTGGGTCATTCTTCCTTTATGTTACGCTCCACTCATTTGTAAATTGAGCTGTTTGTTAGACGTCCATACCAGCTAAGTTGTTAACATTTGACCATTCGTTACACAATTTTTTATACATGTATTTAGTCTGCTTATACATTCCTTGAAGCATCTTTTAACAAAGGTTTTGCATCAGTCGTTCCTTGGCAAGAGATATCGTTCTACTGAGAGCTTTCTATCTCGTATCTTGGACGATTATAACCTTTCCTCCCAATTATCCTGTCCATCTACATTCAATCGACCTTTCAACGATGCCAATCGCCTTTTAACCTGGCTGTATTGTGTAATCAGTCTTTCTGCTTGTATTGTGTAATCAGTCTCAACATCAGTTTCCTCCCAATCTCTCAGTTTCCTCCCAATTATCTTTCAATCTAAATTTAATCGACCTATCTACGATGCAAATCGCCTTTTATTCTGGCTGTATTGTGTGTTATCACGTTAATCAATTCTTTTAGAACCTTTCACGGTGTAACAGAAAATACATAACTTGATATTCTTCGTCAAATCTGCAATTAATTGATTTATTTTACCAGGCTCCTCCTCCCCTACACCTGGTCCTTTCCTCTCCAACTGAAGGAGTCCATTGAGTAACTGCTTTAAATCAACATCATCATCCCATAATACGATTTCCATACATGACGATCACATCATTGAGTCAAATCGTTTATTTTCCTAAATTTCACTTCTTCAGTATCTTCAATTTGGTGAAGTTTTTATCTTAGACGTTCATAACGTGTCCTGGGTAATACATCCGTTATGTCACGCTCCACTCATTTTTATATTGAACCATTTGCTAATCGTCCATCCTAGCTCTTTTGTTAACATTTGACCATTCGTTGCGCAATTTTTTATACATGTATTTAGGCTGCTTATCCATTCGATGAAGCATCTTTTAACAAAGCTTTTTCATCAGCCGTTCATTGGCAAGAGATATCAATCTACTGAGAACCTTCTGTTTGGTATCTTCTACGAATATAACCTTTCCTCCCAATTATCATGTCCATCTACATTCAATCGACCTTTCCACGATGCCAATCGCCTTTTATCCTGGCTGTATTGTGTGTTACTACTTTAGCCAGTCATTTTAGATCCTTTCAGGGTGTAAAATACCATATATAATTTAATATTCTTCGTCAAATCTGCAATTAATTTATTTAGCCAGGCTCCTCCTCCCCTACACCTGATCCTTTCCTCTCCAACTGAAGGCGTCCATTGATTAACTGCTTTAAATCATGAAGATCCTTACCCCACAATACGATTTTCATACATGACGATCATATCCTTACGTCAAAGCGCTTTTTCTTCCAAATTTAACTTCTTCAGATTATTTAACTTGGTGAAGTCTTCTATAATTATCTTTAACTTGGTTACTTCTATCTTTAACTTGGTTATATCAGACGTTCATAACATGTCCTGGGTCATTCATCCATTATGTCACGCCTCACTCTTTTGTATATTCAACCATTTGCTAATCGTCCATCCCAGCTCCTTTGTTAACATTTCACAATTCGTTACGCAGGCTGTTTATACATTCCATGAAGCATCTTTTAACAAAGCCTTTTCATCAGCCGTTCCTTGTCAAAAGATATCGTTCTACTGAGAGCCTTCTGTCTGGTATCTTGTACGATTATAACCTTTTCTCCTAATTATTACATCCATCTACTTTTATCGACCAATCCACGGTGCAAATCGCCTTTTATCCTGTCTGTTTTGTGAGTCATCAGTTTAATCCTTTTACATCCTGTCAGTGTGTAAAAGATCATTCATAATTTGATATTCTTCGTCAAATCCGCAGTAAATCCGTCACCCTAACTGTGTGGATTCCTTTTTACTTGAATTCGCTCCAAAAATAATCTCTGTTCCTGGTTATTCTTACCATTGATTGCTTTGAATACTAGGTCCACCAGAGGAATTAACTTTCCTTTATTATTTTCCCTTTTGTCATGAGTTAGAAAACCTCCATTTGTTCAGCGTTTACACAAGAGATTTGAGAGCTTTTGCCTTTACTCCAGGCATATATCCTTGCTTCGATTTTCCTATTTGCAGACAGGTAAAAATTCTTTTTCTATGTCAATGTAAAAAAATATTTTTACTCTTAGTTCTATCGTCGCTGTTGTCCTTACTCCAGACAGCAAAAATATTTAATTATTTCCTGAAACACGTCCTTTACAATAACAATCATCTATCCTGAGAGTGATTGCAATGAACTGCTTTTCTCCAGACTGTCTCATTATTTACGTTGTTTATCCATTAATACAAAGTGTTAATGAATTTTAATAGACTGCCCCATTACGTTTTCGAAACCATCCGTCACAGAATGCCCTCCCGAATTCCCGATCCTCTCTCTCTCTCTCTCTCTCTCTCTCTATATATATATATATATATATATATATATATATATATATATATATATATATATATATATATGTATATATATATATATATATATATATATATATATATATATATATATATATATACATGTTTTCTCTCAAATGAAACATCATCACTGACTTTAAACAGCAGAAAAAAATAATTTCTTTTGGTAATCCGGGTTATATATCGGACATCTATCTACATTTTATGACCTTCCTCCATGCTCTCGAATCATTTATAATTCTAATCGATGTATCCAAAGAGTAAATTTTTCTTTCTTCAAATCAAAATGGACAAACGTTAATTGTATATCATCCACAAGAATGACTTTCTCTAAACTCTTTTATAAATCATGTCATTCCTGAGGCTTTATCAATTTTTGTCCTTTCTTGATTCATATTATCAGTCGCATTCTGCTGAATGAAAGCCTTTTCTCCAGGCTGTCGCAACATTTAGGATTCTACACTGCCTATCCAAAAGGTAGTTTTTCTCTAATGCATAATTCATGTTAATTCGAATTTCAGCATAATGGATATCGTTCCCTTAGTCGCGTTTATTTATTTTGTTTTTTCTTCAGACTTCCACAACATTTAATGTATTTTCTTAATATGTGTACTGAACGAAACATGTGTTACATTCAAACCGTTTTCTCCAGTCTTACGCGTTTCTAAATGGTTTTAATCTATCCCCCGCTTGAAATGAAACAGTGCCTCATTGGGATAATTTTTTTTAATATGAGTTTATTTGTATATTCTCTGAAGATGTAAAAATATTTCTGTATCGCAACAATGTTATCACTTGTGAAGAACTACCCGGTTTCACGCGCGTACTAAACGTTTATTACTCTGCATACATCGAGTTTAACTGACGTTGCTTTCACGAGAATATAAAGTCACTGTATCCTAGAGAAAGTTCAACTATTCTATTTCAAATCGGTAAAACAGGTCAGTCAAAATAGCAAAAAAAATCGGTCTAAATAGGAAGAATTTTATACACGTCCTATCATACAGAGAAGCACTATTCATGTCCCATATCCTATTATTTCATCGCTGGGTAGTATTCGCGACAAAAAACTGTAATTTTATTATCCTTTCAAACTCAAGATTTCAAAAACACTGCAGCGACGAAGCAGTTGTCGTCATCCACCTTGTTGCATAAGAACGAATTCTACCATTTGACTGAAATACAAATAATGGATAACCTTTCCCATTTTACTACAAACTGGGCGTACTTTGAGACATTGCAGAGTGCTACATCACACTGGGGAAAAACTGTTTGGGAATAGAATCCTGTGCCACATACTCGACAACAGAATAACATTGCCAAACCATTTCGTTTGGAACCTAAACTTGGAATCTTCCCAATCCTGAGCATTAGTCTGCGATATTTTGTTACTACTGGCCTATGGTCTGATGCAAAAACTGTTGGCATTACAAAGGAAACTTACTGAATAATAACTAAACTATGATGAACAAGACTTTTTATTACATATTACTATAGCTATTGACAAGTGACTGAAGGCAAAAATAAAGCACTGCAAGGAAATGACACATTTTTATTGATATCAATCTATTGACATGACTATTGACTATTGACTATTGAATGGAAATTTAGAGAAATTTGCCAAAATATTATGCACATATGGTAACTTAATTAGACATATTTAGAGAAAATTTTGAAATAAAGCCAAATATACATAAAAGAAAGCAGCACTTAAACTCCTCCCGTGTTCAGTGTTCTGTATATCAGTTTAATTTCGAATAAACTTCGGTAAATAAAACTTCTACGAAAGTTCTTCCTGAACAAAAAAAATAATAATAGCGCATTCAAGAGTTTTATACCTTTTTAAAGGTTACTGAGTTTGTTAATTCTTTTCAAGAGCTATGGTACTGACTATGGGCAAGATGAACGTTATGTAAGACAGGAATAAACTTTAGCTGAACATATTTGGAACTTTCTGCCTGAGTTATGAAAGACACAAAAATAGTGGTCTTGTTCCTGTTCATTCAAACATTTGGACTCTGAGTAATTCAAATACTGCCATCCATTTTAAATTTGAAAATAGTATCGAGAGTCTTGGTACCTCTGTCTACAAGAGAAATGCTTCGGAAGAATAAAGAAGAAAACGGTGGCAATCAGGTGTTTAGCTGATGGTACTTAAACACCATGTGTGACACATAAATGAATTTGCACGATGTTAGACAAATAGCATGCAACCTAAAAAGTTGTGCGTGGGATCAATCTCCTGAAACCTCAATTTGAAGTCGTATGACGAAGTCCTCTATTCTCTGGTTTGTTACCCATATAAAAAGCTGACGCTAAAGGATTGAACACTTCACACAGAACCCAAAGGAGAAACGAGGTACGTCACAACCTAAATATCAGCATTATTTGGCTGGAATTATTTGGCTGGAAGGTATCCATTATTGACATCTAAAATGACACGAGTTTAATAAAAATCAAAATGTTACAAAAGGCAGACCGATATTTTTGAAGACTGAACTACGGGAGAATTTCCAAACACTGCTGACTTTGCACAAGTGAAACTTTGATGGACAATCCATTGAACCAAAGAAAAACATATGCAGCTCGTTGTCTCACTGGCAGAAGGGAACATTCTATGGTCTGATATAAAATAATTTGTTAAGGTGGTACCGAAAAAAATGAACTTGACGGGTGAATCAGGCTGATTGGCCTGTGTAGGCCAAACACATTGTGGGGCAGAATATTTGCACAATTATTTTTTGCCCTGATATTTATTTTATATCAAATGAAAGATTATATTAATTTTTTTCTCTCGCGGAAAAAACGATTTTAAGATGTAGTTAAGAATTAGAAAACATTGTTTTGCAAAAAAAAATACAATAAATAAATTAAATTAAATTAAATTCAAATTTTAAAAACTGGCTATTTTCTTTATATCGTAAAAAGAAATTAATCTAACAAGGATTTGTCCACGAAAGCTTCACCTGCATTATTGGTGATACTTAAAACTTAAAATCTAAACTTAAAGTACTCTTAAAACACTATCTTAACTACACTTAAAAAACTAACTTAACAAACTTAAAAAACTAACTTAACTACACTTAAAAATGTAACTTAACTACACTTAAAAACCTCCTATCGAGAAGAGTCTGAAATGTAATTTCGAATTCTAGGCCTAAAGAAATATATTCTTTCATTATTACACTAATAACAAAAATAACGCCATGTGACTTGAAGGTGAAAAATCGTCCAATGCGAAGTGTGAAGAGAGCAAAACACCAAACAAAAGATTTGAACTAGATGGAAACTTGCGAAGATAAAAAGAGTTGATTGAGAAGAAAATTACAGCAAACAAGGACCCCAGATCACAGACTCGTCAAAAGAGAAGCTGAAAGAAAAGAAAAGGGAGTAGGCTGAGCAGAGAAAAGAGCGACTTCTGGAGAACTTACTTAGTGCGGAGGTTTAAAACATGGATGGATGACCGTCATTAGTTCTCATTTTCCAGTGTAAAATCAGTCTGTCTGTATACATATTCTTGAAGGAGGTCTTCAACCTACTGACCTTGGCCACAAATATGTTACGTATATCATGGCAACCTAAGGCCTGAACCTATCAGAGAGGAATGGGCTGAACGTTGGTAAATAGTGAAGTCCCCATTTTGATCCAACTCTTATAGAAGGCCCATATCAGGATCTAATTTGCAGAAACTCGCCTATTTTAATGAAGTTTTAGAATTGCTGTGAATTAGAAATGCTGTGATTCTCCACTTTTTCAAATTTGAACATTAGATGAGAATGACTCCTCTCCCAGAAAAATATTAAAAGATATACAAAATATTTTTTTAAATATTTTTGTCTCTAACTGTAGGTTTGTAACGTACTAGCTTCGACAAAAACTGAATTCACCTCATAGACTTGCTGAAAAGTGAAACTGATGATTGACATTCCTCTAAACTGGCGAGATATCTCACAAAGATACTGTTATCCGTGAGTTTTGGCTGTAACAAGGTGATTCTTCATATGTACTGTATTTAAAGGGAAAAACTTTATATAATACACAGATTTAAAATTGATTACACTATACATAGCAGACAGATTGGCGAATCACATTTCTGTGATTTCGCCAATCTTCCGTCTGTAGAACTCGCCGCTATTGAGGTTTTTGGTCTTTTGATGCATGACGGTGGAAGCTATTTAGCAAATGTGTACATGTATTAGACTAGTATTAGGGGTTCTTCGTTAAAGTTCTACCGCTCTAGGTTTTGCTTTTTAAAAAAGAATTCTTGTAATTTAAAAATATTGTTTCTTACAACGTTTTCGGTACAGCTTTGTCGGACGCACCTCTCTGCCAAGTTTGGCGATTTTGTATATGGCGTGGTAACTATGTGATTTTGGCGAGGTTTTATTTATTTATTTAATTTATTTATTTAGTCGTGTGCGTTTGGGGCAGTAATTAGATTGAGAGTTTAAATTTAATAATAAATAATGAGATTTATAATTTTGATTGTGTTCTTATTTTTTTAACGTTAGCGAAGAGTTTAGTATGTTTTGCATTTTGTTTGTTTATTTTTGCTATTTTTGCTGTGGTTTTTTTCACTCAAGCATTATTACAATTTTGTAAAGTAGGAAATGTATTTGGTAACTGAAGTTAGCTGGGGATTTCTATAATGATTTCGAAGTTTTATAGAGCCAGCGGTTAGTTCGTTTTAAACTTATTTGTTATTTTTTTCGCTATTGATGTTTTTGTTTACATTTAGCACTTTAAACCTAACAGGTGTGAGGAATTGGGAAATGTCGGCGCCAAAAATCACTAACTGTTCGCCAACGGAGGTGCGTGTAACAAAGCTGTTCCACGTCTTCTATATTTTTCATTAATATTAAAATTCTGTTCTATTTGTTTGTAACTGACTATGAAGTTAGGATATATTTTGCAAATATATGTTTTTGATTTATCTGTTTTGGTACTTTTCTGTTATGGGGGTACAACTGTAAATGTCGCCAAATGTAAATGTCACGCCAAATGTAAATTTCGCCATGTCGTTGCTAATTATAATTTTATGCATTGGAAATGGTAATACTGAATCGTACGGTCTCGCCAAAATTTGAAACACCATTTTCCAAACGCCGCCAAACTGCAAGAGATATGGAATTCTTCCTGCTCGGCTATATAAAAAGCCATACATCAAGATTAAAATTAAAAATATTTAGAAGTGACGGATTGGCTGAAATCGGAAACATTCTCGACGAGTTCAAAATAAACGTCTGGTCATCGGCTTTAATAATTTCATACGGAACGACTGGATTTAAAAATGTTAGCACCGTTTTCGGTATTTGAGATTTGAAACAAAAAATATCTGGATGTGTTATTTTTTGTGTAAGACATTAGGTTTTGTAAGACTAGACGTTTTGCAAACAGAGAAAAACCTACTCCCCACCGAACTTCAGAAGAAATGGCAATCCGCAGCGGGTTATTTAGGAGTGATATAAAAACCCATCGCGACCGAAAATGCCCAGAGTGATCTGGAGGACGAAAAAGTACAATGCGCAGACCGAAAGAAAGAAAAATGCATAAAGCAAACGCCGAAAGCTCCAAAGTTTCTCCCTGAAAGAAGGAGATGAATCTGCGTTGATGTCCTCCGAAGGGACCAAAGGAGGAACAAGCGGGACAACCGTTGTCGAAGGAATGACAACAACTTCTCGTAACGCGCAATCCTCGCAGTTTTGTGTTAAACCCCTTGAGGGCAATATCTGCATTCGACGAGTGAAACCAGTGAAAACTTCTAAATAATAGTGAACAACGAACATGGCTCGGGAGAATGTCCCACTAAAATCAAATGTAACGGGCATTGTGAAACTTATAAAATCTATAAAAACGTAATAAAATCTATACCAAATTAATTTACCTTACAATTTTTTCTTATATATATTAATTTATCTTTTTATATAGGACAATTTCTCAGCAGTCACGTTTACAGTAGTTGGCGTTTTTTGAATTGAATAAGATTTCAAACTTTAAGATCACTTAATAATGTTGCCACCAGCACGCTTTTAAATACGTGAGATATCTCTGCGTTGCCAAATGATCATGTTTAAACAATGCCTCAAAAATGAGTGGGGTAATACGCCGTCGGATTGTGACGTCACTCTCAGGTTTGCAGACCAGAACTAACCGTTCCTCATGCTATCGTCGATAGAGAGAAATTTCGATGATTTGTTTCGTCAAAGCGAATATTTTTTAACTCTTAAAACCTGTTGAAATGGTTACCGAATAAAGTCAACTTATTTTTAAAAATACTTCTAACCTTGCTGTATTCTCAAGGAGGGATGAGCCGCCGTAAGCAACTACGAGGTCAACCCCACTCCCCTCTTGGTATACATTATAATTTATGAATAAACAGTGCCTATCATTTACTAAGGATATATATTTTCTGTGTATTGTGATTCACCTGTTATAAACTGTTTAGTTGCACTATGTAGGCTTACCACGCAAAGTAATGCACAATATCTTCTCCATACCACAGCACCTGCTAGTGACATGTCTTATGCACGTCAGCTGCAGGAAACATTTTAGCATGTGGCACATTTTGAATACATTGAAGTTATTGATAAATTGGATTATTATTAGATATAGAGTATTCTCATCAGAAATAAGTTGACTGAAACATTCAGGCTAAAAAAATTTGAGTTTACATGTTTAAATTCTCAGAAGCTTCTAACAACTTGTATATTATGCTCAATTGTGTTATAAATAAATAAATATATATATATATATATATATATATATATATATATATATATATATATATATATATATATATATAAATATTCCTATGTGTGTGATCAAAGCTATACACACCATATTAATTTCTCATAGAACTGTAATATAAATTCAGGAGATGATTGAGACAACGGAATTTTTACTATTCCGTGTATAAACTTTTTTACCCTCCTTGGAACTTTTCCGTTATACGTACTACAATCGTTTACACACCAATTTGGCTCATTTTCAAAAATCGCCGCAACCGGAGAAAGGTAACGCGATATAATCACACTAATGATTGGCAAATTACAATATTGAAGTATACCTATCTCGAGAATCAGGGATCACGATACAATATGAGGACGATTATTTTCGTGGTCATGGAGATAACGAGACTTTATGGAATGCTGTAATTTAATAAGTTTATTTTAGTTTATAATGAATTTAGAATCCGTCAGAAAATCCGACCATATTTTTACATAACGGATTTTAAAATATTGAATTTGCCTAAAGATGAGCAGGCCGCTATTACATTAATTCAAGAACAAGGTATCCTTCATAAAGAAAGAAAGGGTGTAAATAATCCTATGATGAGCTTGAACTGGTTTAAATTCAAAGATGAATCGAAACGAAGATGGAAGAGTTATACTCGTCCTTGCCTGGAAGTAAAATGCATTCGAACACAAACGGGGTTTGCCGAATCACGCATTCCTTTCGTTACTGCTGAACGTTTCATTTACTTATGTTGTGAAGAATTGACCTCAGTCGACTTTTCTGAACGCCAGTTGGAGATTAATCACAACACCACTGTCGATTGGAATATGTATATGAGAGAAGTTTGTGCAAATGTTTTGTTATCTCGTCCCAACGTTAAAATCGGTGGCCCCAACAGAATTGTGGAAATTTCTGAGAGCCTTTTTCACCAAAAGGAAGAATAATATAGGGCGTGTCTTACCTCCCCAATGGGTTTTCGGAGGTTTGTGCCGTGAAACAAGAGAATGTTTCTTAGTAACTGTACCCGATCGATATGCGCCAACATTAATGTCTGCGATAGAAGAACATGTCTTGAATGGTGCTATAATATTTTCTGACTGTTGGAAGGGTACAAATCCTCTGATTTGCAAGCTGTTGGATACGACCACTTCACGGTAAATCATTTTGACAGATCAGTAAAAAAAAAAGACGGAGAAGCTTGCTGTGAAGATTTAGTGACTACTACGCAACAGGACAACAATTCCTCAAAGTGTATTATAGCAGGAGGTGAGACCTGATGTCTACAATACGAATCAGAAACAAAAAGACAAAGTGCACAGTGGAAAGGACCGTCTTTTCCCTTTACAGAAAAAAAGGACGGATGTCAAAATCAAAGACTAAGGTGATGCTGATTGCATTTTTTGATTATAAAAGACTAAATCTCCACGAATTTGTGCCTGAAAATAAAACAATTAATCATTATTTTTACAAGGTGGTGTTTTTTCGATTAAGAAACAGGATAAAGCGAATTAAGAAGGAACTGTTTGATTCTGGTCAATGGTTTCTTTTTCATGATAATGCTAGGCCACATACAGCAATTTCTGTACAAAAATATCTTGCAAAGCATTCAATTGCAGTGATAAATCGCCCACCATATTCTCCCGACTTATCGCCAGCTGATTTTTTTCCTTTTCCCGCAGCTTAAGATGGCCATGAAAGGACAGAGATTTGCAAACGTCTCGGATATTAAATCAAATGTTACGCGTATTTTGTGAACGGTTGAAATGTTTTCGACATTATGTTGCTCATAGATATACACCAAGATTTTTCAATTTGTGTCAGCATCCGTGTCAATAGAAGTGTTATTCTAAATACCCCATAAACTGGATACAGATCCTATATAGGGTTAACATCAAATCTATGCAGTGATCGATTATCACAAACCCCTGGTGACATGGAATTTATCTAACTTCTGGTGAAACTATACTCCATTGCAAAGGGATTAGCCATTAGATATTGCACTACGCGTATACCAGTTACAATATAATGGACGTGGGAAAAAGCAAAGAGGACGGTTGTACGAATCACAATACAAAGCAATGAGTTCGAAAATGACTGTGTTAAACCACGTGTGTTCTCGGCTGTGTGTAGAAAATTATTCCCAATCTGTTATGTAAAGTAGTATGAACGAATCTCCGAGAAGCAAATTTTGTGATTTTTTGTATCCAGTAAATAAGAATTCTATATTTGCATAAGCACTCAGAAATTCGAAATGTCTGATTTTTCGTTGTTATCAATAGCCAACTTTATGTATAGTCTTTTTGTAACTGATTGCGATCAGTCTAACTGATTCTGTGTGCTGTACGTTTTACTATTTTCTTTTCTTTTCTTTTTTTTTTTTGGTAGGCAGTGCAGGTACTGAAGAAGAGTGAAAACTGATGAGATCAATCAGGTAATGTCAAGCGAATGCATCAGGTTTTAGAGTAGAATGAAATTCATAAATAACATATTCATCAGTTTTTCCTTTCATATATTGATAGTATTTGCAGTATCAGATGGGGAAAAATTTAATTTAACACATCTATAAACAATGTTTAATTTTTACCATGTTTTTAATAACTCGCTTTCTTGCTTGTTTGTTTGTGTGTGTTTGTCCAGTACAAATCATGAAATTGATTTTTAACTAACTTCCCGACTAGCTAGACATTTGAAACTTTTACAATGATCAGAACACGATGACAATGCATTGTTTTAATACTTTTAGCCATCTTTAAGCATAATTGAATTCATTTTCAGTTAATTTTGTTTTGTAGAATGGTGCAGCCATCTATCGGCTGGGACGGGAGCGAAAAGTTAAATGCAATTGATTACGCAGTTGATACCTCTTTATAATGCATTTGATCATTTTATTTCAAGTTGATGGGATAATTCATCAAAATTTTTTAAAAAAAGTATTTATTAATATATAGAATTGTCAAATTTATATGATTGAACAGAAAATTTAAAAACATAGTATATAAAATGTTCTTTTTATGTTGTAATTATTCCAATGATATATACATGATTAAGCATGTATGGTTTTCTAGCTCTTTAATGTGTAAAAAATATAAATGTATTATATTTAAAAATTTCGCAATTGCTTATTAAATAAATTTCGCAATTGCTTATTAAATAAATTTTTGATGTAACAAAAAACCTACAAAATTGTTATACAAAAGGAAACAATGCCTGTAAAACTATTTTCAGTATAGTAAGTGAAAGGATAATTTTGAAATATACACTCTGCCACAAAAAAATATATGCATCCAGAAAGAAACGAGCTACTATCACTAAACTTAGCATGTATATAGAGTATGAGGAGATAAGCAAATGTTTACAAATTCAGAAGAACAGACAGTTTTATTAAGAAAATATGGCATGCAAAAGGTTACAAATCAGTAAGTAGTAAATTCACCTCTGGCAGCTATACAAGCCAAAACACGGCGTGGCACGGAAGGTCATGCCATAATTTTTGCAACTGGGCAGTTAATTCACCATTATTCCGGGACGGCTGCAGTTACCTTCCAAGAACGTCCCAGACGTGATCTATTGGCGAGAGGTCTGGCCCCCTGGCAGGCCATTGGAGTACGTCATATCCTTGAAGACATAGTTGGGAGATTCGCGCAGTATGTGAACGACCGTTGTCTTGCTGATAAATGGTACCTGGGTGACTTGATAGCATAGGCAGTAAAACTGGCGTTAAAATCTCCTCCACGTTACTGCGTGCCGTAACGTGGAGGTCAATGTGCGTTGGAGGACGACTAGAGGCGATCCTGTGTCCCAACAAATCGCTCCCCACACTGTCACACCTTGTGCAATCGCCTTATGCCTCTCGACAACAAATGCCGGATCGGACCGGTGGCCTGACCGGTGGCAACCTCACGCGTATGCACTGGTCAGCATTGAGACTGAATCGGGATTCATCACTGAAAATAACTCGCCTCCAGTCGGTCCAACTCCAGCTTTCCCGAGGTCGGAAAAAATCCAATTGACACTCCGTATGATGTTGAGTCAGTGGTAGGGGTCTTAATGGACGTCGGCTCCTTATACCTGCGTCGACCAGTCGTCTCCGAATGGTTTCCCTTGATAGGTGGTAAATGGCGTCGATCCGATTTTAGCGACGTTGCTGTTGCGGACGTGGCCGCTCTTATGACTGCGCGATCCTCGCGCGCATTTGTGTTCCTGGGAAGCCTTGACCCTCCGCGACGGTAGACTATCCCTTCCGTGATCCATTGTTGCCAACACCGAGCAGCTACCAAACCGCTCCGACCGCGGTGGCGGCCGGTACACCTGTTCGACCAACCTGCTTCTCTGAGGCCTACTATATCCCCCCTCTCAAAGTCCGACAATTGTACTGTCACCGGTTACGTCTTAGAGGTATCTCTAGCCACAATACCGTCCATCCAAGTCGACAGATTTGTTTCAATAACCCTATGGCACGAGCAATCATGCTTTTAAACTCTCCCAGCTGCGCATCTCATATGCGCATAACTCACTTATCCTTGTCTCATTGGCGACGAAACTTAAATCATTTACATATATCTTACCAAACTACATTACTGTCAAGTTTCGTGATAGTGGCTCGATTTCTTCTGGGTGCATATATTTTTTTTTGTGACAGGGTGTGTCGTCGACAGCTCAGGACACCAAACACAAGACATAGACTCATGGACTGATTAAACTTAATTTATTACATATCTCAATAAAATACTCAGACTCATCGGTTACCGAGGTCACAAAACCGAAAAAAAGCGTCTCTCCCGAAGGGGTCTCTCGAAGAACACTGATAAACAAGGACACTTCTTTTTAAATGGGGGAACTGCTGAAATAGCGGTCGGGGGGTTGGTTCAGAACAGGGTGTATTTTACCTAAATCGTTTGCCGTGTCGGTACTTTTTGTCTAAGACTACGATTAAAATAAACACATAAAACTCAACTGTATCTCAAAGAACACTCAACTGCTTGATATTTACAATAAAAAGTAAGGGGGAAAACAAATTACTAACTGATTAATAGCTCTTTAATATGCAGTGATTCGATAAGAAAGATTATCTATAAAATACTTATAATTGTAAGCCGCTTTTAGGTGTTTCTTCTTGTCAATGTGCTATTCTCCGTTCGATCATTCGACACTCCTCAGGCCAAAAATTTTAGTTTCTATTAAATTTCAATTATCTCTAGAAATAAAAACTATAACTCTCAACAAAAGAATTTGGACAATATGCCTAAAAGTATAAATGCTACTGAAAAATGTCATATATATATATATATATATATATATATATATATATATATATATATATATATATATATATATATATATATATATATATATATATATATAAACGACCTTAATTCTTACAAAGAGTATACGAAATTTACCGCAGAACTTAACAACTATGCTGCTAGGAGTGTACAGCGGACGCTGTGTGGTTATAACTTGAACAGCTACTAAAGATACTATCTGCTAAACTAAGGCTTCGTTCACGTCGCTTACGTTCTTCTGTTTGCCCAGAGCTTGTTGACCCGGGACTGGTTTCACATATCACGTGGTCATTCCGTCGAGTTCTGTGATAGGACAAAATTTTTATCGCTGACGCTTCAGTAGCATTGTGAATACCTAAGAACTTAAATTACGTTGGTTTGACGATATCAGGGAAAAAAAAAGGGATAAGAAACACTCGCAGAGAACCTTGGTTTTATTTGGTTTTATTGTGGCTATTGTTTTGACTGATTATAATACTATTGTCTTTAAGGATTTTGTCTTTATAACTAAGATTTTTATTGCATGAATGCTATTTTCTTGCATGAATTTTCTGGTAGCAAAGATAGGTCTGGTTTTTTTAAATCAATTTTTCCTATTTCTTCTCATTACAGGTATATGCAGGAAAAGTGGTTTTGATTGGTATCTTTCTTGCTTTCTTGATCTCATTCTTGCTTCCATCAATCATCCAATATACTTATCAATTCGTATTGCCTTTTGTTGCAGTGGGACGGCGAGTGGAATAACGAACTGAGGTTCTGGATCCACCTCGAGAACAGACGAACTAAATCAGCGGCTGAACTTCTCATTCTTGCTTCTGACAATCGTCCAATAAAACTATCAGTTCTTGTTCTCGGTTGTTGCTGGGGTACGGTGAATGGAATAACTTTTGAGATTCTGGATCCTTCTCTAGAACCGAAGGAATAAATCAGCGGCTGAATTTCTCATTCTTGCTTCTGTCAATTGTCCAACAAAACTATCAGTTCATGTTCTTCGTTGTTGTTTTTGTACGGCGAATTGAATAACCAACTGAGGTGCTGGATCCATCTCGAGGACCGAAGGACTAAATCTGCAGCTGAACTTCTTATTCTTGTTTCTATGAATCGTCAAACAAAATTCTCCGTTCATGTTGTCAGTTGTTGCTGGAATACGGTGAATGGAATAACCAACTGAGATTCTATATCCATCTCTAGAGCCAAAGGAATAAATCAGCGGCTGAACTTCTCATTCTTGCTTCTGTCAATCGTCCAACAAAACTATCAGTTCATGTTCTTTGTTGTTGTTTTTGTACGGCGAATTGAATAACCAACTGAGGTGCTGGATCCATCTCGAGGACCGAAGGACTAAATCTGCAGCTGAACTTCTTATTCATGTTTCTATGAATCGTCAAACAAAATTCTCCGTTCATGTTCTCAGTTGTTGCTGGAATACGGTGAATGGAATAACCAACTGAGATTCTATATCCATCTCTAGAGCCAAAGGAATAAATCAGCGGCTGAACTTCTCATTCTTGCTTCTGTCAATCGTCCAACAAATCTATCAGTTCAGGTTCTTGATTTTGTTGGTGTACAGCGAATGGAATAACCAGCTGAGGTTTTGGATTCATCTCGAGGACTGAAGGACTAAATCTGCAACTGAACTTCTCATTCTTGTTTCTGTGAATCGTCAAACAGAATTCTCATTTCATGTTCTCGGTTGTTGCTGGAGTACGGCGAATGGAATAACCAACTGAGGTTCTGGATCCATCTCGAGGACCGAAGGACTAAATCTGCGGCTATAC
The DNA here is from genome assembly GCA_907164885.2 of Dolomedes plantarius. Taxonomy (NCBI): domain Eukaryota; kingdom Metazoa; phylum Arthropoda; class Arachnida; order Araneae; family Dolomedidae; genus Dolomedes; species Dolomedes plantarius. Next base: position 153,507,404 of record OU015500.1, read on the forward strand.
TTCTCATTCTTGTTGCTATGAATCATCAAACAAAATTCTCAGTTGATGTTCTCGGTTGTTGCTGGGGTACGGCGAATGGAATTTACAGATGAAGTTCTGGATCTTTCTGAGAACCGAAGAGGTAAATCAGCGGATGAACTTGTCATTCTTATTTTTGTCAATCGTCTAACGAAATTATTAGTAAAAGATCATGGTTGTTGCTGGGGGTGTGGCGAATGAAATTGCAATTAGTTAAATGGCTGGATGTATAACTGACTGTGGTTAAGTGTGTGATTTCCAATTTTCTGTGGCTTAACCAAGAAATAGTATTTGTTTTACTCTTTTACCTGAAATGAATAGAAGAATATTAGAATAATATAAATAAAATGAAACCAAATTATCTGTGTAATGCTGAACATAAAATTATGTAGTTTTCATGTCTTTATATGTATATACAAACAAATAAAACTTACAATGCAAATATTTGCAGTCTATAAGTCAAATGATATAAACATAAAATATATCACCTGAACGTTGACTTCAAATAGCTTAACAGATGAATTTGTCAACAGTCGGGAATAAAGATTATCCTTTCTGTAAAATTTTACTATTTATTGCGTTTAATATAATTCAGTGATATCAAATAAAATGCTCAAATCATGCTTTGTTTTGTTTCGACAGCAAGGATTGCCAAAAAATATAAGCTATTACAGGTTATATGGCCTTTTGTTTCCTAACACGAAATATGTTGGTAACGATATTAAATAAAAAAAGTTGTCTTTAATAAAATAATAAAAATAATAAAATAATAAAAAATGTTGTCAATAAATAAATAATCTACTCCAGAGGCCTTCATCGATTCTGAGATATGAAATGAAGAAAAGCTTTCAAAATGGCGTCACTCACTATTCTTGTACAGGCCAGGAAGCTGAAGAATTTTCGGACTTTTCGGAATATTTTCTTCTTTACTTTCTGTAAATCAAGAAAAATCAGAGTTTAAAAGAAGAAAAATATACTTAAGGAGGTCCTGCAACTGATAAATACTACACACAAACATACACAAACACACACACACACACATACACACGCACACACACACACACACATACACACACACACACACACACACACATATATATATATATATATATATATATATATATATATATATATATATATATATATATATATATATATATATATATATATATATATATGACGTCCGGTGGCGTATTGGCTAAAAGATTCAAGCTGTCACATCACAGGTCAAGGGTCCGATCCTGCGACTGGGCAAGGTCGGCTCAGCCTTTCATCCCTTGAGCGGGTGGATAAATGAGGACGAAGCTTCCTTGGGAACTAAACTCTGGGTGGTCTCACGTCAGGTTGACCACCTGACTGAGACATATGCCGTATATCACCCCAAGGCCACGGTCAAGAAAGCCGAGATGGGCACCGCCGGTCTTGGTCCATAGTGGACTGTTATGACATGAGATTGTGTGTATATATATATATACTAGCGGACCCGACAGACGTTGTCCTGTTTAAATTGAAATTTAAATTTAAAAAAAATAAAATAAAATAATAATTAAAAAAATAATAATAAAAGCTGAAATAAAAAAGCCTTAAAAAAATGCTGAAATAACAGGTCTAGCAAAATTTACTCTACTCTGCGTTCGAACCCGGGTCGATAGCATGGTACTTGCGCGACCTACCGAATGCGTCACGATGACACGGTGTTCTACTGAGTAAAGTTAAACTTATTCGTCATTCGAAAGTTGTTGTGGGCTGGTGATTATAAATTGCAGAGGAGTTTTTAGTCAGAAATAAGTTAGCAGGATAGAAGCTTAGTCTTTAGCTCTTCAATAGACACAATTATATAGGCGAGGGGATTGCAGTAGCGATTAAAAAAGATCTCGTGTCACTTAGCGTGGTTGATTCGAATTTTCCATCGCGTGTCGAGAGTATGAATATGCCGTTGGATCTGATGTATTTTAGAGTATAAAATCTGACTTTAAAGATTATTATTTTCATTTATTATTCTGATTTAATATATGACTTGAAACTTTTTGATTTTATTTATTTTTATCTTTTCGCTCGCTATTTACTAACTAAACCTAACGTGGACGGTATTATCCAGAGGGCCGATTCCACAAACTGTAACAGCTTCCATTTACCGAACGCACCCCCTTATAAATTGTTGGTTTTTTATTAATTAATTAAAAATATAAAAACATTTTCTATCGGATCAAATTGTGAATCTAAACCATTCTCGATTCAACTTAATCGCACACACAAAATTTCATAAAAATCAGTCCAGTCGTTTAGGAGGAGTTCAGTTACATACACACGGACAGAAGAAATATATATATAAGATATATATATATATATATATATATTTGTCATCGTTCAATTCTATTGCACTTTCCTCTCTTTTAAGGAATTAATTTCCTCCAATACCAAAATGATGACAGAACCTTACAAACAGACTTAGACAATTACCTGAATGTTGTTATCAAGGTTTTATTAAACTCCAAATCATACTGTCTTCATAACAATATTGCGTGAAACACAGCCAATCATCAAGTCTGGTAACCCTTTGTTTGAGGCAGGAGACAAATCTGCTGATCACCAAAGTTATTTCTGTACTGGACACAACAGCGGTGTCTATTCGCAGCATTGACGAATGAAAAAGTTCAGGGATATCGAAATCAGTTAATCCTTAATTTCTAGATAAGGAAGATGCGGAAATTGTGTGTACTTACTTTTGGCCGCCATATGACCCTGCTTTCTAAAACGTCAATTGCAAGTTCATCAAAAGATACACAAGGGTTGTTCCTAAAACAGGAAGTGAAACGAAAGAATTACGTTTAGAGTCAGTTAGTACTGGACCGTAGTCACCTGTCAAACCAGTTTCAGAAATTAGCGAGATATAGCGATTGCACATAATTAATCATCTCAACCCATTCGAGATGTTATTATTTCTCATGGTGCTGAATTCAGTTTAAAATTTTAAACTCTTATCTCTATCATAAATGCAAAATTTTAAAATTTCTCTCTTATGTTTGACCTGAAGTCTCAAACCTCTCAAAAGGGAAACAGATCTCACAAAGTTAAGATCTGGATTAGTGTTTCAAAACATTTCAGTCTCGAATTTCTTTCTTTTCATTCCCGGACCCTGCATAATAAAAAATGCATTACAAAATTGAGAACTTTTTTTTTCGGACAACTTAAATTCAAACTTTTAGTCACTCCCTTTGGTTGCATAAAATAGGCATTCAACAATGTGTCAAATCGATCCCATATTATAGTCACCAAATGCTCACACACACATACATACACACACATACATACACACACACACACAGACATATATATATATATATATATATATATATATCCAAATGCGTATGTCCAAAGCGTTTTGCTATAAAAATTACAAAAAATTCTACTATAAATTGAACAAATTATAATTCATAATAATTTTTATAATATTGCAAATATTAATTATTTGCAATTCCACTAAAAATTGGACATGGAGATTGCATTTTTGCCCTAAAAAAAAAGTTAAAACTGTGCCTTACACCGCCTCATATATATATATATATATATATATATATATATATATATATATATATATATATATATATATATATATATATATATATATATATATATATATATATATATATATATATATACAGTGCTCGATATCTAGAAATGGAGGTGCCGGAACTGTAACCTTCCGGGGTGTGTGGGTCATAGTCAATAAGTTCGGGGTATAGTCAATAAGTTCGGGGACTACCCTCCCCCCTCATGCCCGTGTGTGGGGGAACCGAAATAACTATGTGGTTTGCAAGTCTGATTGTATGCGTACGCGTGAGACATCACATGACGCTTTGTACAACTGCTAAGGCGCGCAGCTCACCATTTGGTTGCAGACTGTCAGACTATGATGTCGATGTAGCTAATTGGACTTTTTGGAGCAACTTTCCAACATTAAATTCTGCTACAAATTAAGAAAAACCACTGCAGTAACGTTACGGTTACTGCAAAAAGCGTATCGAGACGAAGCTATGTGCAGATCGAAAGTTTGCAAATGGTACAGATTGTTTAAAAATGGGAGAGACGCTGTTGCAGATGATTCGCGAAGTGGGTGGCCAGTGACCCCATAGACGGAGGCGAACATCCAACAGGTAGGAGCAGTGGTTGTTTGATTGGTTGAAGTTTATTGGCGCAGGTCCAGAAAGAGCAAGCTGCGCCAAACACAACGTAACATCGTCAACAAATGGTATGTGCAGGTTCTTCGTCGTCTCCGGGAGGCAATCCGTGGATAAAGTCCACACGTTTAGAAATCCAACATGTGGATGTTGTTGCATCACAATGTCCCAGCACACCGATCCCTGATGGTGCAACAAGCAATTGCTAAACACGGCACCACAGTTCTGCGACTTCCCCCGTATTCCCCAGACCTCGCTCCTTGCGATTTCTACCTGTTCCAGAAACTGAAAAGACGCATCAAGGGCAAGCGGTTTGCAAATGCCGAAGAAGTGATGGCAACAGCGACAACCGCTTTACGACAGCTCTCACGCAACGGTTTCCAGGACTGTTTCCAGAAGCTGTATCAACGCTGGCAGAAGTGTATAGTTGCGGAAGGCCATTATCTTGAAGGTGATTGTGTTCAGAAGACTTTGTAAGTGTATTCGTTGTTGTAGTAAATAAAGTCCTCGAATTTATTGACTGTACGAGAATATATATATATATATATATATATATATATATATATATATATATATATGTGTGTGTGTGTGTGTAGGGGGGGGGGAGTGTAAAGTAATTTAAAAGCACTTACTTTAACTGTCGCAACCGTTCGTTTTCCTTTTCTTTTTCACATTGTTCAACAACTTTCTCATCAATTGCAGCACCGATGGTATCACTGCTTACGGAACTAGCCACGAAATTGCTGGAAGACAGAATTAAAAAATTTAGATGCTCTTAACCGGGAATTATTGAATCAGAAATTTAGGGACTTAATTAAATAAATGGCCATGATTTCTTCTCTCACCTGTTAACGTCGTTCTCGACTTTATCTAAAACACTGCTGGTGAGTTCTGCTATTTCAGAATCATCAGATCCAGAGGAACTGGAAGCACAAACAGGCGCACTGGAAAAATATTCAACTTTTAAATTATAAAAAAATTACCTCTTAGAAGTCATTTTTTACAGTAACTGAGCTTTTCAGTAACTCATCACAGGAAACGTCACGACATATTTGTAAGAACGCTAGTACAAGTTAAAACATAATTTAAAAAGTTTCCTCAAAGTAGGACCTCGAGTGACCGAGTCCTAGGCATTTTAAAAATAATTCTCACCAACTTTAAGTAGAGGATGGCAAAGAACTAATTCAGTGCTGCCATCTATCGGCCGCTAGAGAAAGTATTTCTCTTTCTAAATACTTTCAGAAAAATTTTGATTGTACGCACCATAAAATGTTAAAAACTATGCTCCACTGTTATTAATTGTTATTTTGAAAAGCACTATGGGCAGTGAAATGTTTATTAGACTGAATAATTATTACAAACTTCATACTGAAAATTTTTGTAGAAACGAGTGCATTTATTGAACATAAGTCTAGAAATACTGCATTTTTATTGTGAATTTTTTTTTATAGAACCGAAAGTATCTAAGATACTTTCCTAACTGAAACCCGAGGACGCATGAAGTGAGTTTAAAAATTTTTCGAAAAATGGCAAATGTAGCCTCTTTTTTTAACACCGACCACTAAGAGGAAACAAAACATCCATTTCATGAATTAAGTATAGCATGAATATATATATATATATATATATATATATATATATGTGTGTGTGTGTGTGTGTGTGTGTGTGTGTCGGACTTGTTGTTCACGTCCATATTTTAATTATTGTAGTCCTATTCTAGTTGATCATGTTATTCCATAAAACAGCAGTCGACTCCCGAAAATCCTCAATCTTCTTCACCCAGCAGTCCAATGTGGCGAGTGGAACAAACACCAGACCAACTAATCTTCAGAAATATATTTATTAATTCAAATTCAAGAGCTCAGCTCCTTTTACGTAAATTTATTCCAATCCCTATTCAAAACGCGCGCCCGCCGAACGCGTCACGTCCTACTCAATCGGTGATCACATTGCCTCTGTCGTTTTCACCCCTTTGTATCAAGCTTCTAGAATACTTCGCATGCAGACAAGGTGGTCTGATGCTTGCACCTAAGATGAGGCTGGGAGGAGTTATCTGCTGTCTATCCAATCCAATCAATTGTCTATTTTTCCCGCGATGCTTTTTTCCGATACTTTGTAAATTAGTAGTATTTAATTGATAATTCCCATTTTCTCTAGCAAAACCCCCTTTTAAAGATTCTCTTGGTTAGCCCATAATACATCCTTACATATATACATACATATATATATATATATATATACAGTGGAATCTCAATTTATCGATTTTCAAGGGACCGATTGAAATGAACGATAAATGCGGGAAAACGATAGATGCGGAAACATAACAAAGCAATATGATCGTTGTGTCTGGACACAAGGAACGACACATACGGAAAAACGATGGAGCCGAAAATGATCGATCGAGATTCTACTGTATATATAAGTCACGCTTTCGGACGCTGATTTCCAAGATAATTAAACAGAAACTTCTACGTATTCTATTGCAGTCGCCAATATCAAACTTCGAATTAAAAGAACCTACTCGCCTACTTACCTGGCCTCTGTGACATCATCATTACCTTCAAAGGTGGAAGTAGAAGGAACCTGAAAAATGAATGGAATCGGTAATAATGAAGAGTATAGGAATAAAATTCGGATTACTTAAAAAAATTACTTAAGGCGGCTGACTAGTCGGGAAAATATCCCACTAAGTGGGCTCCTGAAGTGAGAGTGTGTAATATATATATATATATATATATATATATATATATATATATATATATATATATACAGTCGAACCCCGTTATAGCGAACCCGGTATATAACGAACTCCCGGATATAACAAACGAAAATTTTGGTCCCGCCGTTTTCCTAATGTATTTAATGCTAATTTATCCTTTTATAGCAAACCTCCGAAATCTTAAGAATCGGCTATAACGAACATTTTTTTCAGTCGACAACTGTTGTTTTTTTTAAATGTTTAAACTTTTTAAGATTGTTGAAGATACAACGAATGTTGAAGAAACAAAGAATGTTGAAGAAGAAGATGATGAAGATTTACCTATCGCGATGTGGATAGAAAAGCACAAAATTTCATCATTCTCAGATTGAAGCGTGCAGCTGTACGAAACATGTGATGATGAAGTCATTACATGCGAAAATCCGACTGATGAAGACATTGTAGACGAAATTAAAATGAATCATTCTGAAATCGAAGATTCTGCTTCTGTGGCTGATGAAGAGGAGAACATCAATGACGAAATCCCCACCATCTCAGATGCTACAGCAGCGATGAGTGTAATTAATAGTTTTTGTTACACCAAACAGCTGAAGAAAGAGTGTTGGAGTCATTTGATGTATTGGACAGAGAAATTCATAAAATGTTTTTGAAATCGGCATCACGTCAGCAGAAGATTACCGATTATTTCTGTATCAGAAGAGTGAGCAACAATTAAAGATGAAATCAATTTATTTCCATATGTCTTCATTTTTAGTTAATTTAATTAGTATTGTGTCAGTTTGATGTAATAGATTTTAGTCAATTTAATTCATTAATGATCATTTTTACCCTGTTTTTTTAACTTGCTTTCTTGTGTGTTTGTTTGTGTGTGTGTGTTTGTGTGTGTGTATATCTAGTACAAATCTTGCAATCGATTTTTAACTAACTTCCCGAACTAGCTAGAAATTTGAAACTTTTAGAATAGCTCAGAACACGATGACAATGCATTTTTTAAATACTTTTAGCCATCTTTAAGCAGAATTAAATTAATTTTCAGTTACTTTCAGTTAATTTTGTTTTGTAGACTGGTGCAGCCATCTATTGGCCGGAAAGGGAACTAGTCAAATGCAACAAGTCAAACAAGTCAAATGCAAGTTAACTTCCAATTAACTTCATTTTCTTTCAAGTTGATGGGATAATTCATCAAAAAAAATTTTAAAAAGAATTTATTAATACATAGAATTGTCAAGTTTATATGATTCAACAGAAAATTTAAAAACATTTTATATAAAAAGTCTTTTTATCTTGTAATTCTTAATAGATTTTATCATTCTTTCAACAAATCATTATTGAATATACATACCAACTAATGAGTTATTGTGAACTCTAAAATTTTTCTTAATGATTTCGATATAGCGAACCATCGGATATAGCGAACAAAATCGTTGGTCCCTTGAAGCTCGTTATAACAGGGTTCGACTGTATATATATATATATATATATATAAATTATAAAGGCGCCTCGGTAGTCATAATTTTGAGAAGATCCAAATTTTTCGTAACTGTATGTTGAATTAATTGTATCCATTACTGATTTCATTGTAAGCAAATTCTCCCTCTAAGCCACCCCATATCGTAGAGTGTAGAACCTCACTGGCCATGCTTTCACATCCGATTGAGGCATGGCTGTCCTTATAACGAGAGTGGTGTCTGTATGGGGATCCTATGATAACAAAGTCGACCCAGTCGAGGTGTATGAGGAGAAAAGTTTATTGATTTTGCATATTTCTAGGTATTCAAAACGTTAGTAACTTGTGAAATGCTATAAATTATTTTCACATGGCGATTCATATGCTAACCTGATGTTGAAAGATGTTGGGAGATAGGAATTTTGTACCTGATACGCAAATAGAAAATATTTAGGCTCCAACAGCAACAAATTCATATATTCGAAATGTTAGGGACCGTATTCCAAGATCACGACCTTACCAAATTTCGAACTTTCCCAGCGTTGTGGAAAATTTTCTTTATATAATGCCATTTAATTATGACCATTTTAATACAGCAACCATTGGTGAAATTTTGCGAGAGTGTTGGCGACTATGGCGACATGTTTGGCGATAATTGACAAACTTATTTATTTATATATATATATATATATACACTGCTGGCCACCCAAATTGCAACACCAAGAAAGACAAGAGATATCACAACAAAATTTTTTTTTTAGATAAAATGTTGACCAAGTATCAGATGATTAAATTTATAGACTTCTGTGAAGTGTGGTTCCTGCCAAAATCAGTAGCCAGAGTAGCCGCCATTGTTGGAGATAACCGCTGCCAGATGCCTCGGCATTCATTCAAAGAGACTTTGGATGAGTTCTTGGGGTACAGCAGACCAAGCAGCTTCCACACGTTGCCAAAGTTGATCTGCTGTGGCAGCAGGGGATGGAATCTGGGTCAATCGTAGAGCAACCATGGACCACATGTTTTCTATCGGCGAAAGATCCGGAGAGCGAGGCGGCCAGGGAAGCAATTCAATCTGGCGATTGACGGAGAACCGTTGGACAATGCGTGCCACGTGTGGGCGCATTATCCTGTTGAAATATCGCTGTGGGCAAGCCCTGAAGGTAAGAAATGACAACTGGATCTAACACCTCGGAGATGTAGCGATGGCTGTTTAAAGTACCGGCAATGCGTACTAGAGGTGTGCGAGAGTGATATCCAATACCGCCCCATACCATAATACCCGGTGCAGGACCAGTGTGGCGATGCATAACGCAGCTGTTCAGCATCCTCTCTTCACGGTGTCTCCAGACTCGAATGCGACCATCGTGGTGTTGCAGACAGAAGCGTGACTCTCCTGCATCCAACGATCACATATCCGCATTACAGTTGTTTGGTTTCGTCCAACATGACTATCGATTTCTCCGAAAGATAATCCACAATCTCGGTAGGCCACTATCCTTCCTCTGTCGAACTCGGATACTTGATCAAAAGATGATCGCTGTTTTCGACGAGGCATAATTGATCGTTTTTTTGGAAATAACCACAAGAAAAACACAATTGCCGAACTTGAAATCGTCGAAATCTCCAAGCCTTAAATAGCGCTTTGAAGTGGCGTCACAGGCGCGCGTGATGTGAATCTGCGCTGAAATTCTAATCATTTGCATATCTCACCTCCGCTAATGCATGTTGTAAATTTCATGTTATTTGCATGTTTCCTTCAGGGTGTTGCATTCACAGTGGCCAGCAGTGTATATATAATCATTCTTCTTCAGAATGGTATTGAATTTATTCTATGTAAATATTTACTGTAGAACTTGTAATATTCATTTCCTCATATGATTCCCCCACCCCACCTCTAGCGACCTTCCACTAGGGATTGAATTCTCCTAATTTTAACAAAATTTTATCTGAGAGATTCCTGTTTGGCGACACTCTATTTTTCCCCCTGCAATGAAATAAATATTTGGTACTTACATCAACATTCACGGGAGGAGAACCGCCAATCTGCAAGAGAGAAAGAAGGATGTTTACATCACACTCGCTTTCATCGACAATTCATTCTTAAAGATGCCAACATACTTCCCAGAAAGAAATAGGGGTTAAAAAATAAAAACAATTCTACGATATCGTGCACCTCACCTCATTGGTTTACTAGGAGTTGAGCGAATCCAAAAGCTTTCAAAAGCGGTGCACCATCACCTGAAATACCCATTCCAGTTTGACACTGAATATACAGAGGCTGTTCGCACATTTTTTAGACGATTTTGGTAAGCGGTAATAAAAAAGCGTTTGCTGCAAAAGAAATAATTGCAATTGTACTATGTTTTTAAAAGTCAAAATTATCGTCTGCGGCTTGAAAGTTTTGTTTTTACTGAAAATGGCGTTTTTAACAAAGCAGTGGTTCGAAGGCTACATTTATGCACTTTCCGAAGAGAAATATGCATACTCCGTTATCCAAAAACGATGTGAGAGTCATGGTTTTGTGATATCTAAAGCGTCGATAGGTAATATCGTCAACAAGAAAGGAAAAAAACCTCAAATTGGAGCCTCAAGTGGGACAAAAATTCCAAACAATTATTCAAGGAAAAAACGGACATCTTCGACTATTGCAAAGGTACGTTGTGTAATGTTAAAAGAAAATCCCCCTAGTCAAAGGACAGTTGCAAAATCATTAAAATGCTCGGTGTCCACTGTAAACAAAATGATAAACGTTGATTTAAATCTTAAGAAAGCAAAAAACGTAATGTGCATCGTCTTCTTCCAAATCATATCGCTGAACGCAGGACACGCTGCAGAATTCTATATGAGAAACAGTTATTCAAAGAAAAATGGAAAACAATTGTCACAATAGATGAATCATGAGTGTATTTAAATGATTGAAACAAAAAAAGAGCCATTTATTATCATAAAAGGGGAGAAAAAAATTTAAGTACATGGTTCAAAGAATCGAAAGAAAGTTTTTCTAAGGGATTCATGATTGTTGCTGGTTTTTCTTATAATGGCAAGTTAAAAATACAGAGAGTGGAAAAAATGTCAAGATTAACTCAAAATACTATCAGGAAGATATTTTATCGCCAATTTTTCTGAATAAAATACCATCGCTTTACCCACATTGCCATCAATCTGTGAGACTCCATCAGGACAAAGCTAGCAGTCACACATCAAAATCCACTGTAAATTCCCTAAATGAAATGGAACAAAAATCTGGTATCAAGGCCATACCCTTCACTGATATCCCTACTAAATCTCCCGATGTATCCCCTATGGATTTTTGTGCTTTCGGACTTTTAAAATCTGCATTATCCAACGTCGTCCCAAAACCCTTACAGGACTCTGGAAAGCTGTTCAGGAGCAATGGGATAGAATACCTCTTCTGGCGCTTCAAAAGGCATTATTATCCTGGAAATTTCGGTGTCGAAAGATAGTTCAGAATAAGGGATGTCAAATAGAACATTTAAAACACAAGAATTTTATGTAGTTTAGTTTTGTGAATACAATATACATCGTCTAAAAAATGTGTGAACAGCCTCTGTAGTACATTACCTTGCTTAAACGTCAAAAAGCATTCTGCCACTTTGCCAAACTCTTCTACGGAACATCGACAAGCCACAAGCTCGACTGACTCGGTAGGCAGTCAATGAACAATTTGCACATTCATTTCCAGATCTCTAGAAGACCGGTGGTAAGAAGTCAAAACGGCAAAATCTTGTAACATATTTGAGTATACTGCGGCTTTTAGGAAGACAGCGTACACCTGATCTACTGCTACTAAATAACACATGACGCTGGACTCTTAAATCTCCGAGGTTTCCACTCAGTTTTTTATTTCTTCAGCAATTATTCAACTCTTTATATCCCTCATAAATGTTGCAACTAAATGTCAGTATTGACCACAATGTGCTCGAACCAATAAAATGATTTTTGCCATTAACTGAACTGTATTGACTGGATGCAATAATCATTCAAGCCAACACGATTACGACCCCACACATCGTCTGCCGTAGTGTCTTCTTTGTGGATTTGGAGACATTACTTACATAAAAATTTCATTTTATTTATTTTTTCCCTGAACCGAATCCTTGAACTCCCCAAAGAAGCTCGAAACATCATTCACAGTTGACCAATCAACATCTTACAAAATTTCTGCCGACAGCTTAAACTAATTTTACGCCAAATTTTAATAATTTGGACAAAGATTGTCGTTAGATGTAATTATACATTTCATTAATAAATATATTTTTATTATATTCGATTTTTGTTATATTTGATTTTTATTATATTTGAATTTTATTACTAAAATTTTGAAAAAAATATTTTCTTTTTCATAATTATATTTTTTATGTGTGTTCTTATATGTGATTTGTAAAAATATGCAATTACAATAAATAAAAAGTTTGAATTTGTGTACCTACGTGTGGTTCTTCATAAAATATAAAATAAAAACAGATTACGGCTCTCTTTAACCTAATATGTGCCCACCGCAGATATATATATATATATATATATATATATATATATATATACTGTTCTTGAACATATGCAAATAATGATTTTAAATTTAAATGACTCGGGGGAAAAAGTCTGGTATAGTGTGTTTTAAACGCGGACCTCGTTGAGGGTTTTACAGGGTTGTTGCAACTTCAAATGTACAATCTCTAGATGGCGCTGTAATGTCCTCTCTCCCAATGTGAGTACTTTTGGTTTGAGATTAACCAGAGACTGGGATGAGCTATGGATTTCCACGTTTCGAATGCCAGCTAATATTTTCCTTTTGTGATAATTCTAGCACGGAAAACCATTTAAATGCGTGTAATGTTTGACTGGACGCCCACATAGTGTAGTGGCTAGCGTTCTGAACTGCCTGGGTTCAAATCCCGAGTAAGGCTTGGTCGTTTCCGGGTCGTCCCCTTCATAGGTTGCAATACGGGCTTACCTATATGGTGCTCCCATAATAAAGTAGCCAGTAAATCGCGGTGAATAAGAAAAGATGTTTAAATACCAGTGCCTCCACATTAGATTTCAAACAAAATGTTAATGTGTACATTATGTAAATAATGTTTAAGTTTAATTAGTAGCCCCCACGCCGTTTAATGTGCCAGAGTATATAAAAAGACATGATGCGACACAGATGAAAACTGCGAGGGTGAGTTTCAGTTTCCATTCCTTTGAGAAATAAAGTAGGTGAAAATTAACCTAAAGTTGCAATAAGGGTTGCTGTCGCGCGATTCGTCTTCAGTTTGTTAAGCCGTCTAACCAATAGGTGAGTGCGGCGTAATATAATTTTTCCATAGGTTAACATCGAGGTGAACGAATCCAGTAGGGTTAGAACACAGCGGCCTTAACTACTCTAGCAATATCGCGTTGAATTTATTGAACTTTTCAATTCAGATATTCAATTGAGTGAAATAAGTTAAGCTTACCGCTACGGAACCCTCTCCTCGTTCGCCGCAAAGCAGGCGACGCAAAGCTCGATTGAGCAAATAAAAACCAAAGATAAGCGTAAGCAACATCTTTGAAGGTGGTCAGAATTAGACTGAAGGAATTTACAAGAAAACGCAGGATTTCATTGTTACCAACAGTGGTTTCGTTTTCCATTATTGAACAAAACATATTCAGACAGTCATTGTTTATTGCTCTCTTCTTGCCGTTCTGTTGCGTAACACAGAGATCCACGTGGCGGACACTCATGAAAAATAGTTCCGAATGCTTAAAAATGCCGATTCTATCTGCGGATCGCCGAATATGGAAGATACATTTCAAATTATGATAGCAGTTTTTATCGCCTAATGAAATGAAATATTTACGTTGCAGAAAAGCTTTATTGGATGATAACTGCACTGCAATTAAATAGCGCATATTTTACACGATATTATATATATATATATATATATATATATATATATATATATATATATATATATATAAATATAAACACACTAGTGAATAACAAATCTCTGCTAAAGTACTCATGCCTTTAACTATTTAACGATTATTACACATACGATAACTTCAAGAGCTTGTTTGCAGCGAAATATTTGGACAAAGCACCAGAAATGCCATTTGTAAACAGATCATTTATGGTAAATAGAAAATATCTTTTACAAAAATTGCCTTAAATATCATCAGCTTTGCAAAGTGCCATGCAATTAAAAATGGAACGGCCCCTGTCGCTTATTTCGCAGAAGCCACTATTAGTACAGTCTAGGTTTGTTACTTAAAAAGTTTCACCCCTTTTACTGAACTTCTCAAAAAGTTGAATTCATGAATCGAAATCAGGATAGAAAAGAACTGACTTCTACTGTGGACGTTATGTTTTTGATAAGTATTTCAAAACCCTAGGATAAAACTCTTAAATTGGTGTATGTCCCTAAGGAGTAAAAAAAGGGGGTCCCTAAATAGGTGTAAATCCTAATACCAAGTCCGGAATAAGGGAATGTCTCCATTGTACAGCCTGGAAATGATCAAACAGTAGTTCCTTTTACAGGAATGAATTCCATATTAGCCAGTGAAGGAGGTTTAAAGTCAAGATTTCGTCAAATATAAGTTCTTACTTCAATTTGAGTCGCTGAGGGTCAAACAGAAGATTTCTGTCAATAGAATGTTATTGGTTGGAGACTCTTCTGTAAAACAAAATTTGCTCTACTGAAAACTTGTAGCTTCATAAGATATCATGTCCCCTACTGATTCTTTTCGGTATAATAGGATTCATGTGTCAATATGCACGATATTGATATCAACGGATCATTCATCGTTTAGTACTGTCTAATGTGGTAACATGGTGATCCCTGGTCAAATATTTAATTACTATAATCCATATGATCCCATGTTACCGGGAAACATTCCAAAATACTGTTTTTATTTCATTTCATCCATTCAACTCATGTATTAAACGTGATATAATCAGTTTTTGTCATCATTGATGCACTTTCGTATTTAAAATTGTTTCCAAAAAAATGTGCTTTTAATAAGAGATTAACAACGACCCTGGACGGCAACACACAGTGGATCCCAAACTGGTTTCTTAAAAAAAGTTTACCATGTTACTTAAAAGTTTTACCATGTTTTCTAAATATTTCATGTTTTGTTAAGAAAAGATTATAGATCTTATTATTAAATACTCATTCTGAAATATTCATTTTAATTAATGGATAGACCCTTATTTCATTGAAAATCGTAAATCTACGAACACTTTTGGGAGCCACTGTATAAGAAGAAACTATTTTTACACTTCAAGCACAAAATCGGATCCAAAACTTGTTACGAACTCCTTATATCGGAATCTGGCTTGCAACAAAACTTTGAAATATGACGCTAGCATTCGGTTATCAGTGACTGAGAGCCGAACGATCGTGTTCCACCAGAATGTCCGGAGTACCTTTGATCATTACGTTACAAAGTCAGACTGAATTGACTGAAGGGAAGCAGCTTTTGAGCCGAGTATTCGAGTCGAAGAAACATGGGTACACTTGTAATACACTGAAGTGCCACTGAATTAGGGATACCTACCTAGTATCGAGTTGGGCCTCTTCTGGCCTTCATAACGGCTGCCACACGACGAGGCATAGATTCAACAAGTTTCTGGTAACGTTTCACAGGAATGGCTTGCAAAATATTGGCTAAAGCTGTCCATAATTCAGTAAGGTTCTTTGGTGCTGTGTGATGGCCTTTCACGTCTTGTTCCAAAACATCCCAAAGATGCTCAATAGGATTTACGTCTGGGCTTCTAGGTGGCCAATTCATGACAGAGAAGTCAGAGGAATACTCATCCAACCAGCCAGTAGCCAACCGGGACTTGTGAGAGATACAGTTGTCTTGGTGGAAAACTCCATTTCCGTGCGGATAACTGTAACGTCCAGGAAACGTGCCAGCGAGAAAAGTTGAGTTTTGCAAGTTTCACCAATATTGTGTGATAATTATTATATTTTATCCCACGTGCCGGCATTCATATAAATTACTATTTTTCAGTGTGACGTAATGTCATTTGCATGCTTGGTTTTCATTTTATATTTTTGTTACGTTACAAGTACGGTTTGGCAACTTCGATAGATTTTGCTGAGTTTTGAGATATACGATGTACTCGGTGAGGAGAGGTTGTAATAGTGCTTTGATGTTCTGATGAATTTGTTAAATTTAAATAAAAAAATGTTTGTTTAAAGTTTTGATGTTCAATTTGAAAAGAATCTTGTGAAACCGAGTCAACACCCTCACTGCATGTGGAACCCAAAAAAGGATATCGCCCCATTAACTTAGGCGGGTGATTTTTTTTGCAATATCGACTACTCCATACTGGGAGATTGAAAAAGAAAAAAAAACGCTCGGAAAACCTGTGAATATCTGATATTGCGTCCTTGGACCAAGTAGGGTGTTTTACATCTGGTGTCAGGTAGTTGGGTCCATGCGAGGGTGAGGAAGTTTTGGAAAAATAATTTTTTTTTAAATTTCTGCTGAGGATTCCAGCAGCGACAACGGACTTCATCGGAAGACGCAGATCTAAGGACCGGGAGCTTAACGGAGAGGATAAGAAGTGGATGAGTAGCGGAGGTGAAGGCCAAGTATTCATCAACTTCTGACCGTTACAGCGGATACCAACGGACGGTGGAGCGTCGGGAAAAGTGTTGCAGACCTCAGCTACCGACCGTTATAGCGGAGCGTCGAGAAAGGTGAGGCAGACCTCAGCTACTGACCATTACAGCGGAGCGTCAAGAAAAGTGAAACAGAGTGTCGGAAACAAAACAGAGGATGTTTGTGATGAAAAAGGATACCTGTAAGGATCTCGGATGTCGTCTGGCAAAGTAGGGTGCATGAATTGTTACTCGTTTGTCCCTTACATTCTGTTCATGGCTAGTTTGATATTGGGTGCTTAGGAACGCGTGTGTTAGGTTATTTTTTTCTTTCTCTTTGGAAACTTTATGATTTTATGTTCTTTTGTATACTGTGTTCTTGCATAGGTTAATATTGCTTGCATATAATGATTAATAGTATTCGTGTTTTATATGAAGTAAATTTCTTCTTATTGAGTTAAAATTCTCTAAAGTGCATAGTGTTTTCTGCTTTGAATAATTGTTATTTGTGGAAGGGATATTTGTTTAGTGTAGGAAAAAGCTAAGAGCTGTTTTTTTGGATTTTATTTTGTTTTCGCTCGTTTATTGTAAATTAACATTCGGGAGCAATGTCTTTTTTAAATACAGCGAGGAAAGCGGATCTCGTGCAGTTGGCTTGCGAGATGGGTGAGGTAGTCACCGAGGAAATGTACAAATTGCAAATAATTAAAATTATTAAGGGAGGGGAAAACTATGCGGAAACTTTGGCTAAAGAATCGATGGAAAGGATTGTGGAAGATAGGAAGGAACGAGAACGACACAAAATAGAGAGTCAGAAATTAGAGAGACAAGAAAATGCACGGAGTCAGGAATTAGAGAGAGAAGAAAGGGCACGGGCATGGAGTCAGGAATTAGAGAGAGAACAAATGGCTCGGAACCACGAGTTAGAGTTAATAAAGTTAAAAATACAACTTGTTCAAGGGGAAAACGATAGGTTACGGATGGATAGAAATAGCACGAATAGTGTGGAATCTCTATCCAGTGAGACGGGGTCTCATGTCCTGGTACACCAGAGAGATTCTGAGACTAGGCGGAAAGAATTTGCGCTGGAAAGTGACAGGTTTTGGGCGGCTAAGGGGCGCAGTTACGCTTTCGAACCACGGGGTGGGCCGATAGCGGGGAACAATGAAAGCGTCAGAATAGCCGGGGAGCCCAGGAAAGAATTTTCGCAAGAACGTAATTCGGACTATTGCATTTGCGGCGCGAAGGATCACTCTAAGAGGGATTGCCCAAAAGTTAATAAAGAGGGGAACCACAAAAAGACGAATAAGGTGGCTAGAATAAATGTAGCTAAAGAGTTGCAAGAGAAAAATGAAAACGCAAGCGTAGAAACTATATCGAACGCTAAAATAATTGAGGATTCGGAACATGTAGTAGTAGCAAGGGTGGATTTGTTCCAAAGGAAGGAAAAGGTGCTTTGCTATGGGAAACTACAAAGGGTAAAGGTCAAAATAAACGGAAAGGAAATAGAGGCGTTACTTGATTCAGGCTGTGATATAACGGTCGTAAGGAAGGATGTTTTGGAAATGGGAAATACGGAAGGGTTATCAAGTATATATTTGAAAGACGTATTTGGTCCACCAGTGAGATGCCCACTAGTTAAAGCGAGTCTAGCATTAGATGAGGGTGAGCATACTTTATCCATTCCTACGGAAATTATTTGCGCGGTAGCGGTACAAATAGAAGACCAGATGTTGTTTCCACCTCAGATTTTCGAGACGTTAGGGGGAGAAAATATCACGCGAACCTGTTTAAACAATGAGACAGAGGTGAACCTCAGTATTGAAGCTAGCGGGGAATAAACATAAAGGGGAGCGATTCTCGGAAAGGAACGTTCGGCGCAGAGTAAAACCCTTTCGACTGAAGGAGAAGAGGTAATTTCGGAATCGGACAGATTTCTTCGCGAACAAGAGAACTGTCAGCAGATCGGAAAATTGTGGGATTTCGCTAAGAGAGGAAAGGGGGATTATTTCATCCGTAACAAATTGCTTTATCACCGAGACAAAGTTAAGGTGAAAATGAAAAGGAGTACGAAATACTCCGGGGGACAGCATAGGGGTTTCTGTAAATTTTGGAAACAAAGAGAAGGGCAGAATTTTGTTAAAGCAAAGTTTAAGGGTTCTGTTGGGTTACGGATACCTAGTGAAAGGTTTCCTACGAAGAGTCAGACCAGGTGGGACTACACCATATCTCACAGGCCAGGCGCACTGCACAAGGCCGCCGATGCCATATCAAGGCTCGCGGGTGAGGAATAATGTAGTAGTTTTTTTTTATCTTGTAAAGTTAGGTATGTGTAAATATAATTCAGCTATTTTATAGCATAAATAAATTGGTGTAAGTTTTCTGTGTTTTGAATTTTTTTTTAGGTTAAATGGTTAGGTTAAATGGAATGTTTTTTAGGTTAATGTATTTCAGTATATATATTTTAAATGCGTCCTGATAAGATTTAACTGTTTAGTTTAGAGTCGACAGAGAATTATAGTAAAGTTCATTTTGTATATTCTATGCTTAGCTATCGTGAATCATTCATCTTGAGGAGCGATAAGCATGTTTACTTTTCCCTAGCACGTAGCCATGAACGGGTAGGCAAGGGGGAACGTGAGTCAATTCCGTCACCAGCAGCCGGCTGACAGTGTTGGATGTTTGAAATTTTGCCTGTTGGCAGGCAAATTTTCAAGTTAGCGGTGGGCATGTAACGTCCAGGAAACGTGCCCGCGAGAAAAGTTGAGTTTTGCAAGTTTCACCAATATTGTGTGATAATTATTATATTTTATCCCACTTGCCGGCATTCATATAAATTACTATTTTTCAGTGTGACGTAATGTCATTTGCATGCTTGGTTTTCATTTTATTTTTTTGTTACGTTATAGAGAATCTATGCTCACTTCTACCCAGACTTGGGTGTATATAATTTGAAGTGGCACTCTATTTGAATTATATACAAACACAGTTTATACATGAAATAATGTTTATTGAATTCGCTGCACATATAATTGGCTTTTACAGCAATAAGCATGCGTACTACTTGTACGGAATGTAAATACAGCTTTCAAGAACAATATATTTTTATACTCACGAACAGTAAGTCAAACCAGCAGTACTGCCACGTAAACTTCTGGCCCGTAAAGCACTAGCGCAGGATAACACCTTTTCAACCTTAACAACAACTCCTCCTTTCATTAATGACGCTGCGTGGTATTTATACTAAGCGCGTATGCCAAAATTAGCATATCTGAAGCAGCTTCTTTAATTCACTCAAAAGTTCGATTCTTGTGAATCGAATCTTGTGTATACCTTACAACGTTACAAGTACGGTTTGGCAACTTCGATAGATTTTGCTGAGTTTTGAGATATACGATGTACTCGGTGAGGAGAGGTTGTAATAGTGCTTTGATGTTCTGATGAATTTGTTAAATTTAAATAAAAAAATGTTTGTTTAAAGTTTTGATGTTCAATTTGAAAAGAATCTTGTGAAACCGAGTCAACACCATCACTGCATGTGGAACCCAAAAAAGGATATCGCCCCATTAACTTAGGCAGGAGATTTTTTTTGCAATATCGACTACTCCATACTGGGAGATTGAAAAAGAAAAAAAACGCTCGGAAAACCTGTGAATATCTGATATTGCGTCCTTGGACCAAGTACGGTGTTTTACAATAACAGAACAGCATAAACGGATGGAGGTGATCACCCAGCATCTCTACGTACCGAATTGCATTGAGGGAGGTTGGTACACGCACCAAAGATCCTAAACTGTGCCACGAAAAAACACCCCAGACCATGATTGAGCCACCATGCCCTTGTACAGTTCCAGCCAGGCATGCAGGATCTATGGCTTCATGAGCCTGACGCCATATTCTCAGCCTCCCGTCGGCGTTAAGTAGTCGGAATCGAGACTCATCACTCCATGCTACTCGTTTCCAGCCCTCTACACTCCAGTCTCTGTGCTCTCTTGCCCAGTCACGACGTACAGCCCGATGGCGAGTATATAGCAATGGTACTCTCGTAGGTCGATGGCTCCCGAAACTCATTCGGTGAAGCGAGCGTTGCACAGTCCATTTACTGACTGTACGACTGGCTCCGTCATTAAACTGGGTGGTAATTTGAGCTAATGTTTGGCTTCGCTCGCTAAGTACAATATGCCTGAGCCGTCTCTCACCACGCACTGTCAAGCAAATTGTCCTTTGCAGTTTGCCCGATCGCTAGTTTTTTTTCAACCATCCATGTATTCTTGGTATACTCTTGACAATGTCGACCTTGAAAATCATAGCTTTCTGACGATTTCGGAAAGTAAATGACCCATCCGTCACGAACCTACGATTTCTCCGCGATCGAAGGCGTCTAAATCAGGCAGTTTACCCATACTGGCAATAAAAACAACTAATTAAAAACAACCACAGTACGCGCTATATATGCAGTAACCATAGCGCCCTCAATTTGCATAGGATTTGCTATCCCTAATTCAGTGGCACTTAACGATAACTCATGGTTTAACGATAACTCAGGGTTTAACGATAACTCATGGTTTAACGGCCAGACATAGAGTGACTACAACTTATGGTTTGACGACAACTCATGGTTTGACGACAACTCAGTGTTTGACAACAAATAAAGGTTTAACGAGAAGACATGGTTTGACGACAAGAGATGGTTTTGACGACAAGACATGGATTGACGACAACTCATGGATTAACGACAACTTAAGGTTTCACGAAAATGCATGGCTTGACGACAACTCAAGGTTTGACAAAAATGCATGGTTTGACGACAACTCATGGATTAACGACAAAACATGGTTTGAAGACAATGCATGGTTTAACGACAACTCATTGTTTGACAACAAATCATGGTTTGACGACAACTCATGTTTTGACGACATCTCACGGTTTGACGGCAAATCATGGTTTTGACGACAACTCATGGTTTCGCGACAAGACATGGATTAACGACAACTGATGGTTTGACGACAAATCATATTTTGACGACAACTCATGGTTTGACGACAACTCATTGTTTGACAACAAATTATGCTTTGACGACAACTCATGGTTTGACGACAAGACATGGAGTGACGACACCTCATGGTTTGACGACAAGACATGGATTGACGACAACTCATGGTTTCACGACAACTCGTAATTTCTCGACAAGACATGGATTAATGACAAATTACAGTTTGACGAGAACTCATTGTTTGACAACATATCATGGTTTGACGAAAATTTATAATTTGACGACAACTCATGGTTTGACGACAACTCATGGTTTGACGACAACTCATTGTTTTGACGAAAACTCATGGTTAAACGAATACTCATGGTTTAACGACAAGACATGGAGTGACGACACCTCATGGTTTGACGATAACTCATTGTTTGACAACAAATCATGGTTTATCGACAAGACATGGTTTAACGACAAATCATGGTTAGACGATAACTCATGGTTTAACGACAAGATATGGAGTGACGAGAACTCGCGATTTGACTACAACTCATGGTTTGACGAAAACTCATAATTTGACGACAACTCATGGTTTGACGACAACTCATGGTTTGACGATAAGTCATGGTATAACGACAAGACAAGGAGTGACGACAACTCATGGTTTGACGACAACTCATGGTTTAACGACAAAACATGGTTTGACAAAAAATCATGGTTTAACGATAACTCATATTTTGACGACAACTCATGGTTTAAACGACAAGACACGGAGTGACGACAACTCATGAATTCACGACAACTCTTGGTTTGACGACAACCCATTATTTGACAACAAATCATTGTTTGACGACAACTCATGGTTTGACGACAACTCATGGTTTTCACGACAGCAAATGGTTTGACGACATTTCATGGTTTGACGACAACTCATGGTTTGACGACATTTCATGGTTTGACGACAACTCATGCTTTGACGACAACTCATGCTTTGACGACAAGACGTGATTGGACGACAAATCATGGTTTGATGATTAATTAGGGATTGACGACAACTTATCGTCTGACGACAAATCATGGTTTAACAACAACTCTTGGTTTCAGAACAACTCATCGTTTGACAACAACTCATGGTTTAACGACAAGACATGGATTGACGACAACTCATGGTTTGACGACAACTCAGTGTTTGAGAACAAATCATAGTTTGACGACAACTCATTTTTTGACGACAAATCATGGTTTGACGACAAATCATAGTTTGACGACAACTCGTGGTTTTACGAAAAGACATGGATTGACGACTACTCATGGTTTGACAACAAGACATGGATTTGACGACAACTCATTTTTTGACGACAAATCATGGTTTGACGACAAATCATAGTTTGACGACAACTCGTGGTTTGACGATAAGACATGGAATGACGACAACTCATGTTTTCACTACCACTTATGTTTTGACGACAACTCATGTTTTGACGACAAGATATGGATTGACGACAACTCATGGTTTGACGACAACTCATGGTTTTGACGACAACTTATGGATTGAAGACAAGATATGGATTGCGACAACTCATGGTTTGACGACAACTCATTGTTTGAGGACAACTCATGTTTTGACGACAACTCATGGTTTGACGAAAACTCATGGTTTTGACGACAACTCATGGTAAGACGGCAAGACATGGATTGACGACAACTCATGGTTTGACGACAACTCATGGTTTTGACGAGAACTTATGGATTGACGACAACTCAAGATTTGTAGACAAGATATGGATTGACGACAACTCATGGTTTGACGACAACTCATTGTTTGAGGACAACTCATGTTTTGACGACAACTCAT
Source organism: Dolomedes plantarius (assembly GCA_907164885.2). Classification (NCBI taxonomy): domain Eukaryota; kingdom Metazoa; phylum Arthropoda; class Arachnida; order Araneae; family Dolomedidae; genus Dolomedes; species Dolomedes plantarius. The sequence goes on from OU015500.1 coordinate 153,531,205, forward strand.
GGTTTGACGACAACTCATGGTTTTGACGACTACTCATGGTAAGACGGCAAGACATGGATTGACGACAACTCATGGTTTGACGACAACTCATGGTTTGACGACAACTCATGGTTTTGACGACAACTCATGGTAAGACGGCAAGACATGGATTGACGACAACTCATGGTTTGACGACAACTCATGGCTGTGACGACAACTCAGGGTTTGACGACATGGATTAACGACAAATCATGATTTTACGACAAGTCATTGTTTGACAACAAATCGTGGTTAGACGACATCTCATGATTTGACGACAACTCATAGTTTAACGGGAAGACATGCATTGACGACAACTCGTGGTTTGACGACAACTTATGGTTAGACGACAACTTATGCTTTGACGACAAGACATGGATTCACGACAAATCATGGTTTGACGACAACTCATGGTTTGACGACAACTCATTGTCTGACAACAAATCGCAGTTTGACGACAACTCATGTTTGACAACAAATCATGGTTGGACGACAACTCATGATTTGACGATAAATCATGTTTTGACGACAACTAATGATTTGACGACAACTCATGATTTTGACGACATCTCATGGTTTGACGACAAGACATGTATTGTCGACAACTCATGGTTTGACGACAACTCATGATTTGAGGACAACTCATGGTTTAACGAGAAGACACGGATTGACGACAACTCATGGTTTAACGACATCTCTTGGTTTGACGACAACCCGTTGTTTGACGACAACTCATGCTTTGACGACAACTCATGGTTGGTACGACAAACTCATGGTTTTGACGACAGCATAGGAGATTGACGACAACTTATGGTTTGACGACAACTCATGTTTTAACGACAACTCATAGTTTGACAACAACTCATGGTTTAACGACAAGACATGGATTGACGACAACTCATGGTTTGACGACAACTCATGATTTGACGACAACTCATTGTTTGACAACAAATCATGGTTTAACGGCAAGACATGGAGTGACGACAACTGATGGTTTGGCGACAACTCATGGTTTTGACGAGAACTCATGGTTTGACGACAACTCATGGTATGATGACAAGTCTTGGTTTGTCTACAACTCATGCTTTTGACGACACCTCATGGTTTCACGTCAACTCGTGATTTGACGAAAGACATGGATTAACGAGATATCATAGTTTGACGACAACTCGTGGTATGACGACAACTCTTGGTTTGTCTACAACTCATGCTTTTGACGACAACTCATGGTTTGACGACAAGACATGGATTGACGACAACTCATGTTTTGACGACAAGACATGGATTGACGACAAATCATTGTTAGGCAACAAATCATGGTTTGACGACAACTCATGTTTTGACGACAACTCATGGTTTAACGACAAGAGATGGATTGACGTCAACTGATGGATTGACGACAACTCATGGCTTGACGACAACTCATGTTTTCACGACAAGACATGGATTGACGACAACTCAAGGCTTGACGACAACTCATGTTTTCACGAAAACTCATGGATTGACGACAACTCATGGTTTATCGACAAGACATAGAGTGACGACATTTCATGGTTTGACCACAAGACATAGTTTTGACGACAACTCATGGATTGACGACAAGTCATGGTTTGACGTCAACTTATGGTTTAACGACAAGACATGGATAGACGACAACTCATGGTTTTGACGACAACTTATTGTTTTACAACAAATCTTGGTATAACGACATGACATGGAATGAAGACAAGTTATGGTTTAACGACAACTCATGATTTTGTCGAAAACTCATGGTTTTTACGACAACTAATGGTTTGACTACAAGATATGGATTGACGACCACTCATTGTTTGACGACAACTCATTGTTTGACGACAACTCATTGTTTGACAACAAATAATGTTTTAACAACAAGTTATGGTTTTACGACAAGACATGGTTTTGACGACAACTCATGGTTTGACGACAAAACATGGATTGACCACAACTCATGGTTTGTCGACAACTCATGGTTTTGACGACAACTCATAATTTGACGACAAATCATGTTTTGACGACAACTCAAGTTTTGATGACAACTCATGGTTTGACTACAACTAATTTTTTGACGACAAATCATAGTTTGACGATAACTCGTGGTTTGACGAAAAGACATGGATTGACGACTACTCATGGTTTGACGATAAAACATGGATTGACGACAACTTACGGTTTTACGACCACTCATGTTTTGAAGACAACTGATGGCTTGACGACAACTCATGGTTTCACGACAACTCATGGATTTGACGACATCTCATGGTTTCACAAGACATGGATTGACGACAACTCATGGTTTCACGGCAACTCGTGATTTGACAACAAGACATGGATTAACGAGATATTATTGTTTGACGACAACTCATTGTATGACGACAAATCTTGGTTTGTCTACAACTAATGCTTTTGACGACAACTCATGGTTTAAAGAAAACTCATGGTTTGACGACAAGACATGGTTTTGACGACAACTCATGGATTAACGACAACAAAAGGTTTGACGAAAATGCAGGGTTTGACGACAACTAATGGTTTGACGACAACTCATGCTTTCACGGCAACTCGTGATTTGACGATAAGACATGGATTAACGAGATTTCATAGTTTGACGACAACTCTTGGTTTATCTACAACTCATGCTTTTGACGACAACTCATGGTTTAACGAAAACTCATGGTTTGACAAAAAGACATGGTTTTGACGACAACTCATGGTTTGACGACAAGACATGGATTGACGACAACTCATGTTTTGACGACAAGACATGATTGTTGACAACTCATGGATTGACGACAACTCATGGTTTGACGACAACTCATTGTTTGGCAACAAATCATGGTTTGACAACAACTCATGACATGACGACAACTCATGGTTTGACGACAAGACATGGATTGACGACAACTCATGGTTTGAGGACATTTCATGTTTTGACGACAACTCATGTTTTGACGACAACTCATGGTTTTGACTACAACTCATGATTTGACGACAAATCATGTTTTGACGACAACTAATGATTTGACGACAACTCATGTTTTGACGACATCTCATGTTTTGACGACAAGACATGTATTGACGACAACTCATGGTTTGACTACAACTCATGATTGAAGGACAACTCATGGTTTAACGAGAAGACACGGATTGACGACAACTCATGATTTAACGACAACTCTTGGTTTGACGACAACCCGTTGTTTGACAACAAATCATGGTTTGACGACAACTCATGGTTGGTCGAAAACTCATGGTTTTGACGACAGCACATGGTTTGACGACAACTCATGGTTTGACGACAACTCATGCTTTCACGACAAGTATGATTTGACGACAAATCATGAATTGACGATGAGATAGGGATTGACGACAACTTATGGTTTGACGACAACTCATGTTTTAACGACAACTCATTGTTTGACAACAAATCATGTTTTAACGACAAGACATGGTTTGACGACAAGACATGGTTTTGACGACAACTTTTGGTTTGACGACAAGACATGGATTGACGTCAACTCATGGATTGACGACAACTCATGGCTTGACGACAACTTATGTTTTCACGAAAACTCATGGATTGACGACAACTCATGGTTTAACGACAAGACATAGAGTGACGACATTTCATGGTTTGACCACAAGACATAATTTTGACGACAACTCATGGATTGACGACAAGGCATGGTTTGACGTCAACTTATGGTTTGACGACAAGACATGGATAGACGACAACTCATGGTTTTGACGACATCTCATGATTTGAGGACAACTCATGTTTTAACAACAAATCATGGTTTGACGACAACTCATGGTTTGACGATAAGTCATGGTATTGATGGCAACTAATGGTTTTGTCGACAAACCATCGTTTGACGACCAGACATGGAGTGACAACAACTCATGATTTGAGGAAAACTCATGGTTTGATGACAACACATGGTTTTGACGAAAACTCATGGTTTGACGAAACGATATAGATTGACGACAACTTACGGATTGCCGACAACTCATAGTTAGATGACAACTCATGGTTTGACGACAACTCATGGTTTGACGACAACTCATTTTTTGACAACAAATCATGGTTTAACGACAAGACATGGTTTTGACTAAAAATCATGGCTTGACGACAAGAAAGGTTTTGACGACAACTCATGGTTTAACGATAACTCATGGTTTGACGACAACTCATAGTTTAAAGACAACTTATTGTTTGACAACAAATCATGGTTTAACTACAACTCATGTTTTGACGACAACTCATAGCTTGACGACAAAACATCGATTGACGACAACTCATGCTTTGACGACAAATCATGGTTTGACGACAAGACATGGTTTTGTAGACAAACCAAGATTTGACAATAACTCATGGTTTATATGACAGACACTCCATGTCTGGTGGTTAAACCAGACGCTCAAGTCACGACAACTCATGGTTTGAGGAAAACACATGGTTTGATGACAACACGTGTTTTTGACACATGGTTTGACGAATAGACATGGAGTGACTCATGTTTTAAGGAACATGTTTTGGGAACATGTAATGACAACTCATGTTTTAAGGAAAAAAATGTTTTGTTCCTCATGGTTTGAGGAACAAATTAGGGTTTAACGACAAGACATGGTTTGACGACAAGACATCGTTTGACGACAAGAAATGGTTTTGTCGACAAATCATGGTTTTGACGACAAAACATTTTTTGACGACCAGACATGGAGTGAGAATAACTCATGGTTTGAGGAAAACTCATGGTTTGATGACAACACATTGTTTTTACGACAACTTATGGTTTGACGAAAAGATATAGATATACGACAACTCATGGATTGCCGAAAACTCATAGTTTGACAACAACTCATGGATTGACGACAACTCATGGTTTGACGACAACTCATGATTTGACGATAAGACATGGAGTGACGACAACTCATGGTTTGACGACAACTCATGGTTTGACGACAAGAGATAGTTCTGCGGACAACTCATGGTTTGACGACAACTCATTGTTTGACAACAAATCATGGTTTAACGATAACTCATGGTTTAACGACAAGTCACGGAGTGACGACAACTCATGGATCGACGACAACTCATGGTTTTGACAACATCTCATGGTTTGACGACAAATCATGGCTTGACGATATCTCCTGGTTAAACGACAAGACATGGAGTGACGACAACTCGTGATTTGACGACAACTCATGGTTTGAGCACAACTCATGGTTTTCACGACAACTCATGGTTTGACGACAACTCATGTTTTGACGACAACTCATTTAAGGACGATAACTCAAAGTTTAACGACAAGACATAGAGTGACGACATTTCATGGTTTGACGACAAGACATAGTTTTGACGACAACTCTTGGATTGACGACAACTCATGGTTTGACGAAAAGATATAGATTGACGACAACTCATGTATTGCCGACAACTCATAGTTTGACAACAACTCATGGATTGACGACAACTCATGGTTTGACGACAACTCATGATTTGACGACAAGACATGGAGTGACGACAACTCATGGTTTGACCACAAGACATGGTTTTGATGACAACTCATGATTTGACGACAAGACATGGTTTTGACGACAACTGGTAATTTTGACGACAACTCATTCTTGGACGACAAGACATGGATTGAAGACAACTCATGGTTTGACGACTATTCATTTTTTGACGACAACTCATTGTTTAACGAGAAGACATGGATTGGCGTCAACTCATGGTTTGACGACAACTCATGGTATGACGCCAATTCATGGTTTGACTTCAACTTATGGTTTGACGACAACTCATTGTTTGACAACAAGATATGGTTTGACGAAAACTTATGGTTTTGACGAATATTAATGGTTTGACGACAAGACATGGATTGATGAAAACTCATGGTTTCAAGACAAATCGTGATTTGACGACAAGACATGGATTAACGACAAATCATAGTTTGACGACAACTCATGGTTTGACGACAACTCTTGGTTTGAAGACAACTCATGGTTTGACGACAACTCATTGTTTGACAACAAGTCATGGTTTGACGACAACTCATGGTTTGACGACAAGACATGGATTGACGACAACTCATGGATTGACGACAACTCATGGATTGAGGACAACTGATGGTTTGACGATAACTCAGTATTTGATAACAAATCATGTTTTAATGCCAAGACATGGTTTTACAACATGATTTTGACGACAACTGATGGTTTGACGACAAGACATGGATTTTGACGACAACATGAGTTGTCGTTAATGCATGTGGTGTCATCAATCCATGTCTTCTTGTCAAAACATTATTTGTCGTCAAACCATGAGTTATCGTCAAACCATGAGTTGTCGGTAATCCATGTCTTCTAGTCAAACCATGATTTGTCGTCAAACCATGACTTGTCGTCAAGCCATGTCTTGTCGTTAAAGCGTGAGTTGTCGTGAAAACGAGTTCTCGCAAACCATGATTTGTCGTCGAAAACATGATTTGTTGTCAAACAATGAGTTGTCTTCAAACCATGAGTTGTCGTCTCTCCATGTCGTCTCTTCATGTTGTAATCAAACCCTGAGTTGACGTGAAACCATGAGTTGTCGTCAAAACATGGGTTGTCGTCAAACCATGAGTTGGGGTCAAACCATGAATTGTCGTCGAACCATGAGTTTTCGTAAAAACCATGAATTTTCGCCAAACCATGATTTGTTGTCAAACAATGAGTTGTCGTCAAATCATGAGTTGTCGTCAAACCATGAGCTGTCGTCACTCCATGTCTTGTCGTTGAACCATCTGTTGTTGTTAAACCATCTGTTGTCGTTGAACCATAAGTTGTCGTCAAACCCTAATTTATCGTCAAACTATGATTAGTCGTCAAATTATGTCCTGTCGTCAAAGCATGAAATGTCGTCAAAACATGAGTTGTCGTCAAACCATGAGTTGTCGTCAATCCATGTCTTGTCGTTAAACAATTAGTTGTCGTCAATCTATGTCTTGTCGTTAAATCATCAATTGTGGTCAATCCATGTCTTGTCGTTAAACAATGAGTTGTTGCCAAAACATGAGTTGTCGTCAAATCATGAGTTGTCTTCAAACCATGATTTGTCGTCAAACCATGATTTGTCGTAAATCCATGTGCTGTCGTCAAACCATCACTTGTTATCAAACCATGAGTTGTCGTAAATCGATGTCTTGTCTCTAAACCATGGATTGTCTTCAAAACATGAGTTGTAGTCACTCCATGTGTTGTCGTCAAATTATGAGTTGTCGTCAAAATATGAGTTGTCATGAAACCATGAGTTGTCGTCAAAACATGAGTTTTCGTCAAACCATGACTTGTCGACAAAACATGAGTTGTCGTAAAACCATGATTTGTTGTCAATCCATGACTTGTCGTTAAACCATCAGTTGTCGTCAATCCATGTCTTGACGTTAAACAATGAATTGTGGTCAAACCATGAGTTGTCGTGGAACCATTAGTTGTCGTCAAACAGTGAGTTTTCGTCAAACCATGAGTTTTCGTAAAAACCATGAGTTGTCGTCAAACCATGAGTTGTCGTCAAACCACGAGTCTTCGTCACTCCATGTCTTGTAGTTAATACATGAGCTGTCGTGAAAATATGAGTTGTCGTCAAATCATGAGTTGTCGTTAAACCATGATTTGTTGCCAAACAATGAGTTATCGTCAAACCATAAGTTGTCGTCAATGCATGTCTTGTCGTTAAACCGTGAGTTATCGTCAAAACATGAGTTGTCGTCAAACCATGAGTTGTCGTCAAACCATGAGTTGTCGTGAAATCGCGAGTTCTCGTCACTCCATGTCTTGTCGTTAAACCACGATTTATCGTCAAACCATGATTTGCCGTCGAACCATGAGTTGTCGTCAAAACCATGAGTTGTCGTGAAAACATCAGTTGTCGTCACTCCATGTCTTGACGTTAAACCATGATTTGTTGTGAAACAATGAGTTGTCGTCAAACCATGAATTGTCGTCAATCCATGTCTTGTCGTCAAACCATTAGTTGTCATCAAAACCATGTCTTGTCGTCAAACCATGAGTTGTCGTCAAACCATGAGGTGTCGCCACTCCATGTCTTGTCGTTAAACCATGAGTTTTCGTTAAACCATGAGTTGTCGTCAAAACTATGAGTTGTCGTGAAACCATGAGTTGTCGTGAAACCGTGGGTTGTCGTGAAACCATGAGTTGTCGTCAAATCATGAGTTGTCGTCAAACCATGCTTTGTTGTCAAACAATGAGTTGTCGTCAAATCATGATTTGTCGTTAATCCATGTCTTGTCATCAAACCATGAGTTGTCGTCAAAACCGTAAGTTGTCGCCAAAATAATGAGTTGTCGTCAAACCATGAGTTGTTGTCAAACTATGACTTGTCGTTAAACCATGTGTTGTCGTCAAATCGCGAGTTCTCGTCACTCCATCGTTTAACCACGAGTGATCGTCAAACCATGATTTGCAGTCAAACCATGAGTTGTCGTCAAAACCATGAGTTTTCGTCAAAACCATGTCTTGTCATCAAACCATGTCTTGTCGTTAAACCATGATTTGTTGTCAAACAATGAATTGTCGTCAAACCATGAGTTGTCGTCAAATCATGAGTTGTCGTCGAACCATGAGTTGTAGTCAATCCATGAGTTGTCGTCAATCCATGTCTTGTCGTCAAACCATGAGTTGTCGTCAAAACCATGTCTTGTCGTCAAACTATGTGTTGTCGTCAAACCATGAGGTGTCGTCACTCCAAGTCTTGTCGTTAAACTATGAGTTTTCGTTAAACCATGAGTTGTCGTCAAACCATGAGTTGTCGTTAAAACATGAGTTGTCGTCAAACCGAGATTTGTTGTAAAACAATGAGTTGTCGTCAAACTATGATTAATCGTTAATCCATGTCTTGTCGTGAAATCACGAGTTGTCGTGAAATCATGAGTTGTCGTCGATCCATGTCTTGTCGTCAAACCATGAGTTGTCGTCAAAACATGATTTGTCGTCAAACAATGAGTTGTCGTCAATCCATGTCTTGTTGCGAAACCATGAGTTGTCATCAAAACCATGATTTGCCGTCAATCCATGAGTTGTCGTCAAAACATGTGTTGTCGTTAAAGCATGATTTGTTTTTAAACAATGAGTTGTCGTTAAACCATGCATTGTCGTCAAACCATGAGTTGTCTTCAATCCATGTGTTGTCGTTAAACCATAACTTGTCGTCACTCCATGTCTGGCCGTTAAACCATGAGTTATCGTCAAACCATGAGTTATCGTTAAGTGCTACTGAATTAGGGATAGCAAAGCCTATGCAAATTGTGTAGCGCTGCGCATCATGTATGCGCAAGTGAAGGCGCTGTGGTAACTGCATATATAGCGCGTACTGTGGTTGTTCTGAATTAGTTGTTGGAATTGCCAGTATGGGTATACTGCCTGATTTAGACGCCTTCGATTGCGGAGAAATCGTAGGTGTGCGACGCATGGGCCATTCAATTTCCTAAATCGTCAGACAGCTAGGATTTTCAAGGTCGACAGTGTCAAGAGTATACCAAGAATACATGGATGGTGGTAATAAAACTAGCGATCGGGTAAACTCCAAAGGACAGATATCCATGACATTGCGTAGCCAGAGACGGCTCAGGCGTATTGTACGTAGCGACCGAAGCCAAACATTAGCTCAAATTACCACCCAGTTTAATGACGGTGCCAGTCGTACAGTCAGTAAACGGACTGTGCAACGCTCACTTCACCGAATGGGTTTCGGGAGCCGTCGACCTACGAGAGTACCATTGCTCTATCCTCGCCATCGGGCTGCACGTCTTGCCTGGGCAAGAGAGCACAGAGACTGGAGTGTAGAGGACTGGAAACGAGTAGCATGGAGTGATGAATCTCGATTCCGACTACTTAACGTCGACGGGAGGCTGAGAATATGGCGTCAGGCTCATGAAGCCATGGATCCTGCATGCCTGGATGGATCTGTAGAAGGGCATGGTGGCTCAATCATGGTCTGGGGTGCTTTTTGTGGCACAGTTTGGGATCTTTCGTGCGTGTACCAACCTCCCTCAATGCAATTCGGTACGTATAGTTGTTGGATGATCACCTCCATCCGTTTATGCTGTTTTGTTATCCGCACGGTAATGGGGTTTTCCAGCAAAACAACTGTACCTCTCACAAGTCCCGGTTGGCTAATGGCAGGTTGGATGAGCATTCCTCTTACTGCTCTGTCATGAATTGGCCACCTAGAAGCTCAGACTTAAGTCTTCTTGAGCATCTTTGGGATGTTTTGGAACAAGGCGTGAAAGGCCATCACACAGCACCAAAGAACCTTGCTAAATTATGGACAGCTTTAGGCAATATTTGGCAAGCCATTCCCGTGGAACGTTACCAGAAACTTGTTGAATCTATGCCTCGTCGTGTGGCAGCCGTTATCAAGGCCAGAGGAGGCCCAACTCGTTACTAGGTAGGTATCCCTAATTCAGTGGCACTTCAGTGTATTACAAGTGTACCCATGTTTCTTCGATTCGAACACTCGGCTCAAATACTGCTTCCCTTCAGTCAATTCAGTTTGACTTTGTAACGTAATGATCAATGTGACTCTGGTGGAACACGATCGTTCGGCTATCAGTCACTGAAAACCGAATGCTAGTGTCATATTTCAAGGTTTTGTTGCAAGCCAGTCGCCGCTATAAGGAGTTCGTAACAAGTTTTGGATCCGATTTTGTGCTTCAAGTCTAAAAATAGTTTCTTCTTATACAATGGCTCCCAAAATTGTTCGTAGATTTACGATTTTCAATGAAATAGGGGTCTATCCATTATTTAAAATAAATATTTCAGAATGAGTATTTAATAATAAGATCTATAATCTATTCTTAACAAAACATGAAATATTTTGAAAACATGGTAAAACTTTGTTTTTAAGAAACCAGTGTTCCAAAAGTCACATAAACTTTATCTCACAAAAGTTATCGTACTCTGAAATATTTTCGGATAAATTCATAATTAAAATTATTGTCTGGTGCTTTATTTTTTTTTTTTGAATTGTGGTGGCATTTAAAATATCATTTGGCTTTAATTTTATCTTGCCTACTCCATAATATTCTACTTATTAATTAAAAATGACTCGTAGTCGTAAAGAAACAACAAACAGCATTCAAAAATTTATTGTTTTTTATCATAATAGTGGTAAATCAGTTCACAATATTGCTAAATTACTTAATTTGTCCCAGTCTACTGTGCCGTATGTGATAAAACGCTTTAAAGAAGAAAATCGAATCGAAAACAAGGTAAGAAAAGGTCGTCCGACAAAGTTAAGTAAACTTAATCAGAGATTTATAATTAGAAAATTTGTGAAAAATCCACGTTTGAGTGCTGTAAAAGTGTCTGCAGAATTTTATGAAACATGTTCTACTTCAATTTCACCTGAAACTGTTCGACGAGTTCTGAGAACAGCTGGATTACATGACCGTTCTGCTCGTAGAAAATTTTTTGTGAGTGAGTAAAACAGAAACCTTAGGCTTTCCTTCGCACTATCAATGATAAATAAGCCCCAAACGTATTGGAATAATTTCTTATTTGCCGATGTAAGCAAGTTTAAAATTTTTGGTTCCGATGGGCGTATAATTGTATTTAGAAGAAAAAATGAGGAACTTAATCTCAAGAACTTAGTAGAAACAGTTAAGCATGGAGGTGGAGGTGTCTTTGTGTGGGGGTGCATGTCAGCATCAGGACTATGTAATTTGGTATTTATTGTTGGCATAATGAATCATGGTGTTTTTATAAAAATTTAAGAGACAATTTAAAATTATCAGCCCTAAATTTGGGTATTGGAAACAACTTTAATTTTTTATCAAGATAACGATCCTAAGCACACAGGTCTCAGCGTTCGCCTCTGGTGTCTCTATAATTATCCACTAGTTTTGAAAACACCAACTCAAACGACAGATTTATAGAACATATTTGGAGAGAACTGTAGGTTGGAGTACGAAAACAGGACATTCACACGAAAAGTGAAGTAAAAACAATTATGATGGATGAATGGATGAATGCAGAAATTAAAAAAGAACCATTGCAATCTATTCCCAGACGTTTAAAAGCTGTTGTGGATGCTAAAGGATATCCTTCTAAATATTAATTTGACGAAAAATTAGAGTATTTACTAATATGTAGAGATTTTTTACAAGTGTTCGATGACTTTTGTGAGATAAAGTTTTAGTTACTTTTTGATTACTGGTTACTTAAAAATAAAGTTTTACTGTATTTTTAAAATATTTCATGTAGTTTTGTTAAGAATAGATTACAGATCTTATTATTAGATACCCATTCTGAAATATTCATTTTAATGAATGGATAGACACCTATTTGATTGAAAATCTTAAGTGTACGAACACTTTTGGGAGCGACTGTGTTTTGCCGTTCAGGGTCGCTGTAAATCTCTTATTAAAAGCACACTTTTTTGGAAACAATTTTAAATACAAAACTGCATCAATGATGACAAAAACGGATTATATCACGTTTAATGCACGAGTTGAATGAATGATATGAAATAAAAACAGTATTTTAGAATGTTTCCCGGTGACATGTGATCATATGGATGATAGTAATGAAATGTTTGACCAGGGATCTCCATGTTACCACATTAGAAAGTACTAAACGATGAACGATCCGTTGATATCAAAGGACCCAAGGATCCTATTATAAAGAAATAAATTAGTAGGGGACATAATACACTGGTATAAGACATTAAGAGAATTTGCAGACTTGGTCGATTATCTCTAGAAGTACGGTACCGATTTTAATGAAATTTGATCTGTACATACATTGATACAATACAAAACAAATAACCATTCAAAAATTGTAATACACATATATGATCGTGCGTAATACTCATTGGAGTTGGAAGGTATGAAACAGCGGTTGCAGAGTAAACAAAAAAATGGGTTAATAGATGGGTTAATAGGGGGTATGGTCCCCTCTTACAGATAGACAGGTCTCGCAGCGGGATTTCATACTTGAAATAAGACAGTTTATCATTTCCTGTGGCAATTGGTCCCACTCATTCAATAACGCTGTTTTCATTCCCTGGATGGTTCTTGGAGGGGGGTTGCGAGTTGCAATTGCACTCCCTAGAGCGTCCCAGACACGCTCTATAGCAAGGGTTCTCAACCTTTCAGGCTCTGTGCCCACCCTTTGAACACTGATGTGAGTCCACGCCTCCCCACCACCACCACCAAAATATGTGGTCAATACAACTGGTATAATCGGAATTTGAAACTGAGGCTGGTTATTCAATGAAAATAAAGAATATATAATTTCATACGCAAAGTTTAATATTACTACACATATCTTAATTTGGAACCTATTATTATTAAAACATATGAAATCAAAGAATTAAGTACAGATCAAATTTATTTGAGGTAATCCAGTATCTAGGTGAGGTTGGCATGTAATACCAGTCATTTTCATAGCATTAATGAGAAGGCTGGCACTGTTTGTCCTTGACAAGTTTTTGAATATTAGGTTGTGACTGTGACAAAGCACACCTCAGGTCACTTTCAACTTCCAGACGTACGACAATTATCGTGTTTTTAGAATTACAACAATTATCGTGTACAACAATTATCGTGTTCGTGTTCATATGTCGAAAATAAATTAAGGTGACATTGTGACCGCAAAATTGAGTACAGTAAATTATTAGTTTTACTTTTTATTACCATGTTTTTATTAACTTGCTTTCTTGTTTGTGTGTGTGTTTGTGTGTTTGTCCAGTACAAATTTTGCAATCGATTTTTAACTAACTTCCCGACTAGCTAGATATTTGAAACTTTAACAATAGCTCAGAACACTATGACATTGCATTTTTAAATACTTTTAGCCATCTTTAAGCAGATTTTTACCATGTTTTTATTATTTTCAGTTAATTTTGTTTTGTAGACTGGTGCAGCCATCTGTCGGCCGGTACGGGAACGAAAAGTTAAACGCAAGTTAACTTCAAATTAACTTCATTTTCTTTCCAGTTGATGGAATAATTCATAAAAAAAAAATTTTTAAGTATTTATTAAAACATAGAATTGGCAAGTTTATATGATTCAACAGAAAATTTAAAAACATTCTATATAAAAAGTTCTTTTTATCTTGTAATTATTTTGCTTTTTTTAATCTTCACGCGTCCCCTGAAATTCTTCTACGCCCCCCCCCAGGGGGGCGCACCCCCCCCAGGTTGAGAACCGCTGCTTTAGAGTTTGGAAAATACACTCATTGCGCTTCCCGAGGAAAATCTCTTGTGGAAGCTACTACTACATAGTAATTTTCAAAAGAGAAATAACTTTAATTCGAAGTGCTCGAAAAATTCCTCGAGAGTATCTGTATCTAATGAGAAAAACTAGAGATGCATTTTGTGTCATTCTGAAATCGTTCTTTGTATAAATGTTTTAATTTTAACGAGAAATCTCTTTAATGAAAGAGTAGGTATTGTGAAAAATCTCAACCTTTGCTTCTGTCGAATAAGACGTTGAAGCACGTAATCTGATGCCGCAGAGAGGCGCTGCTAGAAAGACAGTTTACACGTTTTCTAGGGTTGCCAGAATCGACAAACCTGGATCGGAAAAAAAGGAATAAATTCAATTAGAACTATGTTTTTCATTCATAACCAGACATTGAAATCTATTCGTTTATTCATATTTATAATTCGATGCTAATATTCTGATCTGGTTTTCGGGGTTAATTATCCCTGCATATCAATACTGTAGGTTGTAAGACTTTGAAACGGGTGCCTGTGATTCTAATGTATATTAAATATAAATTAGCGAAAGGTTATCTTCATTGTGTTGGCTTTACACCTTATTTAGGATGGCTGCACGAGGGAATCTGGGAGAAGGGTAAGTGATTACCTTTCTATTCTTTTGAATTCGTAATCAATAAATTAAATTCTTAATATCAATTCGATTCTAATTCTAATCTAATTCTAGTTTAATGAAAAAATATACAGTTTCAATCAGGGGCGGCACCAGTCCAGAGTTTTTTGGGGGAGGGGGCAGCGTCGGTTCTTAGGGTTATATATATAATAAACATCGTATCATTTTAAATTTAAAAGCATTTAATATTAGGTCTACGATTATAAAAAAATTAAAAAAAATACGTCGGGCTTTTTTGGAAGAGGCAATAGCCTTTACTCCCCCCCCCTTGGAGCCGCCAATGGTTTCAATTGCCTTTCTCGTAAGCACTCTGTAAAACATTGCAAATCTAAATTCTCTAGCACCGAGTGTGGCAAAAGACATAACGTGCACTTTCCAAGAGAGGAGTAACGTCCTAAATTTCCGACGGTTCGTGAGAATTCGGGAGTCAGCACTGCCCCCCCCCCCCCACTGTTGAGCGCGCATTTCTCTAGAACGCATTTCTCTAGAAGCCTGGATAAGAAAACAGGAAGCCAGGTGATGGCCGAATGGCTAGGGCACTGGCATTCGGTTCAGATAGTGTGGAAGAGTTTTTCAAAGAAAAAGAAATCCCTCTCAGAAATATCTTAGTTGCTACTGATGGTGCTCCAGCGATTAAAGAACGCTACAGGAGTCTTCATTAATTTTAAAAAAATGGTGTCGAATGTATTCTCTGTGCACTGTAGCCAACCATATGTACCACTGTAGCCAACTCTGTGCACTGTAGCCATTCATAGCCAACATTTAGTTGCCAAAAATCTGAGTGGTCATTCCAGCGTACATAGGTGTAAGTCATTGCAGCATGTCGTTAAAGAAATTAACAAAATCAGAAGCAATTCATTGAACGGCAAAATATTTGGACAACTTTGTATTGAAAATTCAATCGCTTACTGCTTCATACAGAAGTGGGCTAGCAGAAGGTGCCTGTTTGGATCGGCTTTATAAACTCTTTGACGAGGTACTCGAGTCCTTAGAAAACAAAGATGAGGCTTACTTAATGGATTCCAAAAATGGCATAGCTTATACGACAGACTTGTTTAATAAATTTAATGAAACAGATCCCAAACTCTAAGGTGGTGAGCTAAATTTCATCAAAATAAAAACTGTTATATCTGCGTTTGTGGTAAAACTGCTTCTCTACTTAGTACAGGGAAGTTATAGCCAAAATTTAGCCAACATTCAGTTGCCAACATACGGGGAAAAAGTTGCAGGCAAATGTACGTACTTCCCAAAAGAGACGTCAGCTTATAAAGGGCCAATAACTTGAGACCCGCGAACCCGTTTTCGTTTTTCGGATGCCAACGCTGTATTTTCGGGTTTTGAAGAAGAGATGTTTTGGAGTAATAAAAATTCATCATGAATTAGACGCCTATCTAGTTATGCCGAAAAAACGAAATTTAATGCCGAAAAAACGATAACCTGGTACGGTGGTTTCGTTGACGTCATTAGACGTCAGCGAAACCGTCCTACCAGGCGGAGTATGAGTAACATGAAAACTGGACTTTCATGAAATATGTCGTGATGATTGTTCTAACTGTCGAATAACGATTTATTTTTCTTTGTTTTCATCACTTTGTTTTCATAAGTTTTTTTAACTAAACCAAATAATAGTAATGTCATAGTAATTTATCATCATCTCACTTAAAAGCTAACTCTACATTAATTAATAGTTAATCATAATCTTTCACATAATTTTCTAATAGTTTAATTATTTTTGTTTTACGCCCCCCCCCCCTTTTTTTTTTGTTTGACTAAATGGCGAATTCGACATTTCGTTCGGGCTGCCCGCCATTTTTTTTTTGAAGGAGTTGGGGAAGAAGGTCCGGAATTAGGCCTGAATGACCACTTCTTGGTCCAATGAAAGACGGCGATGCAAGGAGACGGCCATGAAGAGGCCAGACAGGTTTTCGGGAATAGTGGGTCAGTATCGGTGGAGTGCGTGAGCGGGGATTTCAGAGGTTCTTCGCTCGCTGTGACGCTGTACGTGCTGAAAAAGTTACACCGTGGGATTATGTGCTTCAGAACCACCTCCGTGCAGACGCGTTCCAGTTTGTAGCCATCGTGTCTCCTATCTGTCCATCTGCTTACCTTCGATGATTCTGGGTTTTTTCCATCGATCAGACGGGTTCCCGAGAATTTCAGAAAATTTGGTCCGGTAGTCGCCATTTTCCTACGACACAGGAGTACAGTTCCTGCCGGAAGCCTGGAACGTTACAATTTCGGCCATTCAACCAAGCTCCATCACAGCGTGGATTCACCAGACGTGTTCCCACGAATAGCAGAAAATTTTGATCCAGGAATCGCATTCTTTCCACGACATAGGAGTACAGTACCGGACGGAAGCCTGGAGCGCTACAATTTCGGCCCTTCAACCGAGCTCCTTCACAGCGCGGATTTTGTGAATCGGGTGATATTCTTATTCCCTTTTTTTATTATAATTACATTTCCTATTTTTTTATTACACAAAGTAGAAGCCTTTCCTCTAGGGTAATTTATATATTGTTTGTGATACTTACTAATTTTTTATAAGATGTGTATTGAGTGGTCAGGAAGCTTATGATTATTAATTTTGATAATCCAACGTAAATTCTGCAGGCCAGAGTCCTCCGCAGTTCTTTCCTTAGCTTGTAAGGTTAATTTCCTTTTGGTCTGGTCATACCTTGATTTTATGAATGCTCGAAGGAGAGATGATGAATTCTTTTATTATTTGATGTGTAATGAAATGCATTTTTATTAAACGTATGTGTTTGTAATTGATAGTGTCTGTCATTTTAATTCACACAATGGACATATATGGAGCAGAGGCAACCAAGGCTAAATTACTTGTTTCTTTTAACCCGGGTTTGTGGAAAAGTGCTAGGGGTGTGTAAGCATTGACTTACGTAAATCTCTTTGTGTTCTCCACGACAAATATTCTGCAGTATGGCGTCATACGCCGAGATCGCTGGCTTCGCGTATGTGGCGGAGGCCATTTTTCACCGATTTACTCGGGATTTTATAAATATCGCAAATTCGATTTCGTGTTCGAAATCGAAGCCTTCAAAATTTCTGATGGCTTCTCTATTTCTTCTACCGTTATCGGTATCTAAAATAAATTTTTGCAGCCATTCTTTTCTGTCTGTTCTCAGTGCAGCATGAATCGGAGGAATTTCACTCAGTTTCATTTTGAATATCGAAATAATGGCTTACCCTTTGTAGATTGAAAAAACTTTCCAAGAAGCAATCCAGTGTTCCTCAACGATGGCAGTCATTCAAACACTGGAAGCTTTTAAGCACAGAAAGTCAGCATTCCATGTGGATTCCACTATCCATGCACTGTGTCCCGCAAAAGTTGTCGTGGAAGTTAGGAATGGGTCGAACGGGAATACAAAAGAGTACGTTAATTTAAATTCTTGAATATACAGGGTGTCCATAATTACATTTCCCTACTTTAAAGTTGTCTATAGTCGAAACTATTGTTCAGAAAGTTGTGACATATTGTGTAGGATATACTGAAGGAATGGGAATTTGTTTGAGCGGATAAAAAATTTAGCTCAAAATTTCACCACCAGAGGGCGTTTTTTGATGAATTACACATTTAGCCAACATTTACTATAGTTAAAAAAAATATTACAACAAGACATGTTCAACATCACGGACATCATTTTCAGCTACCATTTGAAATAGTAAGATAGCATGTTCTACAGTTGACCGCAGTGTGTCCGCGGATATACTGAAAACATGTCGTGAAATGCTGTCTTTCAGATCAGGTATAGTTCTTGGTTTATCAAGACTGACTAGATGTTTCACATGCCCCTAAAGACAAAAGTCGCATGAGTTGAGGTCTGGGGAGCTCGATCTGTTAATCGTAACGATGACATTCTGATCAGCAATAGCAAGCACGCTGAAAACAAAATCTCCATGAAAGTTTCTAGGTTTTATAACAGCTTCTGTTCTACGTCGACAAAAAAGAATTTGCACATTTGTTTCTTCTTCGTTCCTTCAAATCCTTTGTCCGAAAATTAGTTATCGGACAAGTTTCCGATCGACTTTGCAATCACTTTAAAGATTGTAAAATTTAATGAGTATGAGTTATTGTGTTAGGGTGACCTATGGATAAAAGTCTTAAGTAAAGAACCAGTCGTAAATGTGTAATTCATCAAAAACGCCCTCTGGAGGTGAAATTTTGAACTAATTTTTTTATTTCCTCAAACAAATTTTCATCCCTTCAATATGTCCTACACAAATTTCATAAGTTTCTGAACAATAGTTTCGACTGTAGACAACTTTAAGTAGAGAAGTTTAACTATGGACACCCTGTATATAAGGACAACACAGATATTTACAAAGGAGGTTAACATAATATTGCGTCTTGATTGAATAGTCTTAACAGCAATTTTTTATAAAGTACATCGTCGTTACAGCATTATACACAATGATTCGGTCAATCTTTTACCCTAGTGCCCGCGTCCTGATTTCCTGTCATGTTCTTCTGCCCACCAAATTCACAGTCCGCTTCAATTCGAGGTCAAAGTTTCTCTTCTCAAGTTGTGGCAAGTTACAGCGGTTCGTTTACAAACCAATAAGTCGACTTCTGGCGAAATGTGTTTTCTATCTAATCTTCTTATTTCGATTGAAAACCTTACTTAGAACAATTTATTTGAAATTCAAGACATTTCAACAATAAGGTGTTCAAATTAATAAATATAAATATAATAATAAAACAAATTATAAATCTTTAAGTACGGAGTGCCTACTAATATTTACTACAAGTTACGAATTTAGAAGATTGAAATGTGAAATCGTGGAAGGGACATACCTGTTTAGAGCTTCTCCACAGAGCTGCAATCACTTAAAACTCTATTTTCATATACTATAATAATACTATTATAACGCCCCACCGTTATTAATTGTCTCGCCCTACCATTATTAATTGCATTTGAAAAGCTAACCCGTATTCAATATTCACCTTTAAACAAAGGAGTTTGGTGGACGAATTCAAAAAAAAAAATCGTTCGCTAAGCTGCAGAATAAAATTTTTAAGCAAGAGAATAAAAAAGATCGTCGAATATCTAGTTGAGTGCTCAAGAATTCAACTTTAGATCTTGGTAATGCGACCTTTGACATGATGCGTAATGATGTGAAACATTCCGATGGCTATGAAAAACCCCGATTCTTATTTCGCGTTGAAAATGCTGTATGGTGGAAGCGTTTTTCCTCAAATATCCTTCAAATAAATTTTTGTGGTGGAGCGTGAAGTTATCCGCACGTTTTCGCGTAATACCATGTTTACCGTTGCATTTTTCGTCCCGATTCCTAACTGGTAAGATTGAGTTTACTTCATACTTTATAGTTTGTGATAAAAACAGCTGTACGATAGATGTCACCAACGAGCTTTTAAAAATCCATTTCTCATAATGTTCAACCAATAACCTACAAAAAGATGTATAAGTATTCGTTATATAAAACTCAGTGAGTCAAACACGATTTATGAAGCAATATAAGGTATATACTGAACTTTAATGACCTAATATAAAACTTTATACATAAAAGAAGTGACGCAAAACAAAAGGAGTTTAGAAGAAATCGTTGAACATCAATCTCGAGCACATTAATATGTCCTTCTATCTTCCGTAGACTTCAAATTGTTACTCTGTGGCCGTTTCACTGTTCATAACTTTGATGCATATTACTTGCTAGTAAATGTGTATTGTAAAACGACCAGTTGCACCAAGATGGTTTCTGGATTCTACGTTTGACAGAACCGGACAGCGAGTTCATATCTCCAAATCTTGAGGCCGCAAACTCGAGGAAGCGTTATTTTCGATGTCTTCGCTCAAAATATAAAAGTTCCATATTGTCCAGTTTCTGTAAGCTTTCATTTCCTTGATGATTGTGTAACCTTTTAGCCGCCCCCACCTGAATTGGTGAGAGCGTTGACCGGAGAGCACCACTTGGAGGTAGGTTACGAAGCCGCTCTCCATAAATCACCACCGCCTTACGCTCCCGATGGTATTGGGGACGTAGCTCGGTGGCTTCGCCTGGTGGTATGGCTGGAAGATGCTTACTGGTAGGTGGAAGAAAGATCGTGGTAGGAGGAGGGCTGTAGCTCATGGAAGTTCGGTGTTTTTTTTAATGTCACAATCGGGAGTTCGAGTCATTATCGGTAATAAAGTCATAAAATACGAGAATAGAGTGCAAGAGGTGGAATAGTGCACTACAGTTGTCATGATCGGTAAAAATGGACGCAATCGATGCAGAAAAGAGGCAGTCGATGTTAAGTGACGCCGCAGAGACGAGGCCCTTTACTAGTCATACAGTTTCTTTCGGTAGAGGAAGACCTGGACAATTGAAAAATTGGCCAACTTCTGCCACTTGAGTGCACGCTTTTTGCCCTTTTTGCTAAAAGTGGGGAAAATGGCTCGAAAGTCCTTAAATCGAAACAGGTACGGTTTGACATCGCTCAAGTCAACTTCTTTATCGTGCAGCAAACGACTCCAAGTCCGTAACAAAGTGGCGTGTTGGTCTCGGAACCAGAGATGAGCGATGTCGATGACAGGCCTGCGGCGATGCATATTTTCGAATGTTTCGTGGACTTTAGACATAGACGAGATGCAGTCATACATAGACCTGGAAAGTAAGCAAATAGTCGTTATACTTTCATTCGAAAATAATTCATTTTAAGATAAAAACTTTTAGACTTGGATGACATCAATTTTTTTTAGATGCCTGTATGTTGTTTCTTGTGAATATCTAGCAACTGACTCAACATTTTCCTTTAAAAAAGTGTTTGCATTCCGAAGTCATATTGGCATCCTTATAAATCTCTATTTTAATTTTAGCCACAAAAAGAAATTTAGGTATACACTTTTAATTAATTAATTTTTTTAAATATTGAAGAATTTGGATACTGTAACTGACTTTTGCTAGAAATTAATTGGCCAGTCTGATATTTGTCAACAGGTTAAGTTATATCATTCCTCAATAACAATTGCCACACATTTATGAGCTCGCAGTGGAAATTTGAATCTGCGCCAGACAGTATTCCCGCTCATCAAAAGTCTCGAAGAATTTATCAGAGGAATTTCAAACATTGGCGGAAGTAGAGGTTTATTTTGAGAGATAATTGAATTAAGCATTTCCAGCCGTACGAGTAACTCAAAATTCAAGAAACGGAAGAAACTATTTCTCATAATTTTTGGAAAGGTTGTGGGAAAAAAGGACGTTTCTGATCACAACATTCTCGGTCAATTTGCCATTATTCAAAATCCGAGAAGTTTTATTTTTCGTCCATTTTCGTCAGCTTAGAGTCTACATTAAACGACGCCGGAGCTCTTGAAACATATCGATGTCAAAACTTTCTCTTTCGCTGTTTCGATTATCTTTTTCTTTTCAAGGCTGATACGTATGTCATGCATAGATGCCAAAGTATAGTTCAAAGTAAAAAGACTCTCAAGCAAACCATTTATGCGTAGCCGATCTTTACTGAATGCATAATTACAAATTGAGGTTGAGAAGAGGCGTTTAACTTTAAATTTCCCCTTTCCGACGACCTTTCGAATTTCGGTGAGATAGATTGCCATGAAGAAATTTAGGTACATTCCTTTAACTAATTGATTTTTTTTTGAATAATTTCGTAACTCTAACTGATTTTCGCGAGAAATTATCCATGTAAAAATTTCCTATTTCGCTGTTTCGATTATCATTTCTTCTCCAAGGCTGACAGGTTTCATGCATACATGTCGATGCGCAGTTCAAAGTAAAAAGACTCTCGAGTAATCTGTTTATGCGTATTGAAGGTATAACTAGAATTTGAAATGGGGAAGAGGCATATAACTTTGAATTTCTCCCCTTCGGTGAGGTTTCGAATTTCGGTGAAATGCATCGGTTGCTTCGAAAAACATGCCGTCTAAAAGATTTCCGAAAGAAAAGAACGCTATCTGATCGGAAGAGATCAAATCTATAAGTATCCAACCGAAAGACGACTTCTCTTCATAACAATAACAAACTGAACGTGGAATAGAAATGAATAGCAAACACAGAAGCCTGCAAAAACTTATAATTGTACGAGGCTTTTCAGCTCGCGTTTGTATTACTTGATGTCAAACTGATGGGATAGTGCGAAACGGCCATGAAGTCCCCGTCACAAAAAATATACAAGAAATTTTCAAGCAGAACGAGGTTTTTTTAGTGTTCGAAACGTCAGAAATCGGAGAAAATGTGGGAATTTCTAGTATTGAAACCAAAAATTGGGGGATAAAAAAATTTCGCCCCCAGTTTTACAAAAACGTTTCTGTTTGCGGTCGTTTTTGAAACCATTAAACCATTTTTCTTTTTTGTTTTTTGTAATCACACCTGACCACGCTGACCACTGCTTGGGTTCTCTCGGAACACCGTCTCGGAACTCCTGCTTCAGACGATGCACTTTTAAGAGAATTACCCGAGATCGAAAGCGAACACATTTTTGCGTGCCAAGTAAGAAAGTTTGAAAAGGAAATCAGTGATACCAAACCGCTCGACGAATTTAGTACTTACAGTTCGACTTTGTGATGCCTTCTCAGATTATCTCTCGCTTTTTTTCTTTCAGAAACTGGACGGCGCCCGAATCTGAAGAGAGAGAAAAGGAAGAACGTCAGGAAACGCGGTTCTCTAAATATCAATAGATGAATCTAATGATGGGAGACTTTATGTTAAACATCTCATTAATCAAAAACAAAATGACATCTGTTTGTCTGTTCTCCTTCCACCATTATGCACCGAATGATGCATATATATCCTCTACGATCCGATGAAAATAGCGTCTGCTGCAAAACGAACCGATCCCAGTCCCTTCCATTGATGACCCACCCTCGACGTTTATAATTTAATTAAAAAAAAACATACTCTGAACTTTCTATAATTACGTATTTTTAATAATGCCATTTATATTTCTTATACATTAAAAATATATGATATCTTTCAATAAGGTGGCAAACAGTCTAACAGGGATTGCTTCCATTCGCTTTTACCTGCGTGTGCGAGACTGGGTTTTGAAAATGATTGGCAATAAAAACCAAACAACGATGATATGAGAGCGGAAAATATTGAACAACTGATATCCGAGTTCCAGGTTCCCCCTTCTAGTTCATTTTTATCTATTTTAATTTTATACAGATAAATGAAGTTTATAATTTTTTATGATTTTTTTATTTAAAGAAAATGGGTCACGGACTAAAAAAGTTTGAGCCCCACTGCGCTGATCCATAGTCTCAAGCAACCGATTCTCAAATCAATAAAATCGGAAAGAATTGCGAAGGAAGGTGTCAGTTGTACTTACAGGCACTTCGAGGCGCAGCAGTTGACACTCATTTCTCAGTTGTTATTTTTTTTCTTAAAGTTTTCAAAATAGTTCAATCACAAAGTTTAAAATACTTAAAATAGCTCTCTTAAACAACCTTCACGTCCGAAGTTTTATCAGAGAATGGGAAAAATCAACACTTCCTCTGTTGCAGCTAAACAATCGTAACTATTTAAAATTTTTCAATTGTTGGGATCTATTTGTTTCCGCATTTATCTCAAGAATAGAGAATATAGTCAATTGTTTCAGTTTCCGAAACTGTAAACAAAAATTGAAATACAATCGTATGAACAATTTCGGATGATGTCTTTAAAGGACCAGAGGTGGACATACACTCATGGACAAAAAAATTAGCGCACCAAGAAGGAGTCATCAAAATGAAACGAAATTTTACATACGTAATAACTACTTTGATATAAGTAAATACTGTCATGTGCTGTCACGGTGCCACGGAACAATACTAGGGGTGACCGCGTATTGTAGGCAGTGGCACCCCATACCATCACACCAGCTGTGGGAGCGATGTGTCGCTGTACAGCAAAGGCAGGATTGAAGCGTTCACCACGGGCTCTCTACACACGAACACGATTGTCATCACTGCCGAGATTGAATCTGGATTCGTCGCTAAAGACGACCTGGTTCCATTCCGCTTCAGTCCAGTTTCCTCGTGCGCGGCAAAACTCCAAACGGAGGCGTCGATGGGTGGGCGTCAAAGGCAGCACACGTAATGGGCGCCGCGATACCAACTGTCCTTCAGCTAGGCTCCTTCGTATGGTTCGAGAAGACACAGAGGCCCCTAGTGAAGGTGCTACCTGTGCCTGGATGGCGGCCGATGAAGCAGTTGGCTGTACGCGTGCATTTCTTACGATGTGGCGGTCTTCTCGAGGGAGTCCTGAGCTTGGTCTTCGTGTACATGACATCTCTCGGGACCACTGGTCCCAACACCTCCTCACAACACAATCAGAGCGGCCTAATTGACGAGCTATTCGCCCTGCTGACCACCCAGCTTCCATCATCCCGACGATTCTCCCCCTCTCAAACTGCGACAACTGCTTATATTGTCTTCGAACACGGCGTAATGGCATGTCTATCTCAGCTCTTTCTTTGTAAATGATTCAGCACACTCAAACAAGCTTTGGTTACCTGTTTTATACTCCACAGAGTACGATGTTCAACGCCCTCTACCGTCTATACGTAATGCGCAATCACGCTGCATTTCTAATCATTTGCATATCTCCCGACATGTACCTTCATTGCAAGTTTCGTTACTATCCCGCAATTATTTATTGGTGCGCTAATTGTTTTGTCCATGAGTATATATATATATATATATATGTATTATATATATATATACATATATATATATAAATATATATATTTATAACACAAAGGAACATAATATACAAATTGTTAGCAGCCACTGAGAGTTTAAACATGTAAACTCAAATTTTTTTAGCCTGAATGTTTCAGTTAACTTATTTCTGATGAGAACACTATATATCTAATAATAATCGAATTTATCAATAAATACAATGTATTCAAAATGTGCCACATGCCAAAATGTTTCCTGCAGGTGACGTGCATAAGACATGTCACTAGCAGGTGCTGTGGTATGGAGAAGATAGTATGCATTACTTTGCGTGGTAAACCTACATGGTGCAACTAAACAGTTTATAACAGGTAAATCACAATACACAGCAAATAAATCTCCTTAGGAATTGATAGGCACTGTTTATTCATAAATTAAAATGTATATCTAGGGGGGGGGGAGGGGGGTTAACCTCGTAGTTGCTTACGGCGGCTCATCCCTCGTCGAGGATACAGCAAGGTTAAAAGTATTTTTTAAAATAAGTTGAACTTATTCGGTAACCATTTCAACAGGTTCTAACAGTTAAAAAATATTCGCTTTGACGAAAAGAAACATTGAAATTTCTCTCTATCGACTATAGCATGATGAACGGTTAGTTCTGGTCTGCAAACCTGAGAGTGACGTCACAATCCGATGGCGTATTACGTCACTCATTTTTGAGGCATTGTTTAAACATGATCATTTGGCAACGCAGAGATATCGCATGTATTTAAAAGCGTGCTGGTGGCAACATTATTAAGTGATCTTAAAGTTTGAAATGTGATTCAATTCAAAAAACGCCAACTGCTGTGAACGTGACTGCTGTGAAATTGTCCTATATAAAAAGAAAAATTAATATATATAAGAAATAATTGTCAGGTATTATAATTTGGTATAGATTTTATTACGTTTTTATAGATTTTCTAAGATATAGAATTTATAAGTTTCACAATGCCTGTTACATTTGATTTTATTGGGGCATTCGCCCGAGCCATGTTCGTTTTTCACCATTATTTAAAAGTTTTCACTGGTTTCACTCGTCGAATGCAGGTTCTGCCCTCAAGGGCTTTAACACACAAATGCGAGGATTGCGCGTTACGAGAAGTTGTTGTCATTCCTTCGACAACGGTTGTTCCGGATGTTGCGCCTTTGGTCTCTGCGGAGGACATCTCCGCAGATTCCTCTCCTTCTTTCAGGGAGAAACTTTGGAGCTTTCGGCGTTTGCTTTACGCATTTTTCTGTCTTTCGGTCTGCGAATTTTACCTTTTTGTCCTCCAGATCACTCTGGGCATTTTCGGTCGCGATGGGTTTTTATATCACTCCCAAAAAACCCGCTGCGAATTGCCATTTTTTCTGAAGTTCGGTAGGGAGTAGTTTTTCTCTGTTTACAAAACGTCTAGTCTTACAAAACATAAAGTCTTACACAAAAAATAACACATCCAGATTTTTTTTGTTTCAAATCTCAAATACAGAAAATGGTGCTAACATCTTTAAATCCAGTCGTTCCATATGATATTATTAAAGCCGATGACCAGATGTTTATTTTGAACTCGTCGAGAATGTTTCCGATTACAGCCAATCCGTCACTTCTAAATATTTTTAATTTTAATCTTGATGTATGGCTTTTTATATAGACGAGCAAGTAGAAGAATTCCGATTCAGTTTCACAATTTCCAATGCTTACATTTATAATTAGCGACGGCATGGCGGCATTTACATTTGGCGTCAAGTGGCACCCCGATAACGGAAAATTACCAAAACAGATAAATCAAAAACATATATTTGCAAAATATATACTAACTTTATTAGTCAGTTGCAAACAAATAGAACAGAATTTTAATATTTATGAAACGCGCGCCTGTGGCGCCACTTCAAAGCGCTATTTAAGGCTTGGAGATTTCGACGATTTCAAGTTCGACAATTGTGTTTTTCTTGTGGTTTTTTCAAAAAAAACGATCAATTATGCCTCGTGGAAAACAGCGATATCTTTTGATCAAGTATCCGAGTTCGACAGAGGAAGGATAGTGGCCTACCGAGATTGTGGATTATCTTTCAGGGAAATTGGTAGTCGTGTTGGACGAAACCAAACAACTGTAATGCGGATATGTGATAGTTGGATGCAGGAGGGTACGACGGACCGGCGTGTTCGATCGCATCCACCTCAGTGCACCACTTCACGTGATGACAGGCAAATTGCGCGCATGGCAGTGACGGATCGCTCAGTCACATCATGAACAATAGCACAGCACATGCAGTCTGTAACGCATCATCCAGTGTCTGCGAGTACCATTCGACACCGTTTACAGCAGAGTGGTCTGTCCGCAAGACGTCCATTGCTTTGTCTACCCTTGACACAGAACCACAGACGTCTCCGCCGCCAATGGTGCGATGACAGAAGGATGTGGACGGCAGAATGGAATGAAATTGTCTTTACTGATGAGTCACGCTTCTGTCTGCAACACCACGATGGTCGCATTCGAGTCTGGAGTCACCGTGAAGAGAGGATGCTGAACAGCTGCGTTATGCACCGCCACACTGGTCCTGCACCGGGTATTATGGTATGGGGCGGTATTGGATATCACCCTCGCACACCTCTAGTACGCATTGCCGGTACTTTAAACAGCCAGCACTACATCTCAGAGGTGTTGGAGCCAGTTGTCCTTCTTTACCTTCAGGGCTTGCCCACAGCCATATTTCAACAGGATAATGCGCGACCACACGTGGCACGCATTGTCCAACGGTTCTTCGTCAATCGCCAGATTGAATTGCTTCCCTGTCCGCCTCGCTCTCCGTATCTTTCGCCGATAGAAATCATGTGGTCCATGGTTGCTCTACGATTGACCCAGATTCCATACCCAGCTGCCACAGCAGATCAACTTTGACAACGTGTGGAAGCTGCTTGGTCTGCTGTACCCCAAGAACTCATCCAAAGTCTCTTTGAATCAATGCCGAGGCGTGTGGCAGCGGTGATCTCCAACAATGGCGGCTACTCTGGCTACTGATTTTGGCAGGAACCACACTTCACAGAAGTCTATAAATTTAATCATTTGATACTTGGTCAACGAGTTATCTACAAAATAAATTTTGTTGTGATATCTCTTGTCTTTCTTGGTGTTGCAATTTGGGTGGCCAGCAGTGCATTTCTACTTATGCCCTTCAACATACTAAAGAATAATCGTAAATAAGACACCTTCAAGCATGAAATTGTAAATTTATATATTAAAACCAACCATAGCAACGTTCACATTGGACACACAAAATAAAGATAACGAAGGATAATACACTTTTAGCCAAAAAAAATTTCAGGTAGTTTCTTCTAACGATACTACCTCGGGTTATTAACGTAAGATTACTTATTGCTGCTTACCTCTGTGTCTATCTATCTATCTATCTCTCTCTCTCTCTCTCTCTCTCTATATATATATATATATATATATATATATATATATATATATATATATATATATATATATATATATATATATATATATATATATATATATATATGAGTGTCAAAATTTTGATGCATTTTGGTACTTTTCTGTTTAAATGTTTACTGCTTGCCCAAGCGATACAGACTGGGTTTGGCGAGCTGTCAAATTTATAACTCGCAACGCAGGACATCTGAAATTTTTCTTTAGGGAGGGCCGTTATGGAGGAACGTGATCATACGGAAAAAAAATAATTGGATAATGTCAGCACTTGGAAGCTCTTCATTCTGACTTCAATCAACGATTTCAAGACATTCTAAATAGGAACATACTCGATTTGGTTTTGGACCATTTTTCAAGAACAAATGCAGAAGAATCTCCAAAAGTACAAGGAGAACTGATAGAAGTAAAAACACATGAGGAATTGAAAATGAAACAGTGCAATCAACAGTTCTGGTTGCAAAAACGTACCGACACTTTGCCCTGGAATATGGGCTATTGTGCAAAAGTTTTTAACTGCATTTCCTTTATCACATTTGTGGAACGTGGTTTCAGTGCGATCACAAATCTGTGCAAAAACAGGACTTTAAACAGAAACCGACTGCAAATACCTGATCGCGGTGATTTAAGAAAGCTGTTGACAAAAACAGAGCCGAACATTAATAATTTGATAGCAGTGCATCAAGTTCATCCTTATCATTAGGATTAGTTTTAATTACCATGATAGTTTTATTTACCATTTAATTACCACTCGCTTTCTTGTTTCTTTGTGGGTGCCCCCACAACACACCGATCTCTATTAGAAGTCTATAATACCTCACCTCATAAAAACGCGCACCTCTATAAGACGTCGAAAAATATCTACATCACGTGGAATGGAGCTCTATAGGAGCTCCGAGGTGTTCTCTCTTTAAGATCCATAAGACGTCTACAATATCTAAGCGGCGCTCTATAGGACGTCTATAAGAACGAAAATTTCAATGTGGAGGGTACGCGGTTTAGATATTTTAGACCTTGTAAAGGACGTCCAAAACATTGTATTTTGGATCTTAATTTCTTAATAATAAATTAAGCTTAATTTATTTCGAACAATTTGCATTCTAATAGGACATTTATATGCAAAAATAATTGCTACAGAGATTGTAAAATTAAAAGTAAATTTATGGAAGTATAACAAAGAGTATAAAAATAATAACCATTATTGTTTGTATACTCTTTGTTATACTTCCATAAATTTACTTTATTTTTTAGAATATTTGTAGCAATTATTTTCGCATAAAAATGCCTATTAGAATGCAAATTGTTCAAAATAAATTAAGCTTAATGTATTATAATAAATTAAGCTTAGTGTATTATAATAAATTAAGCTTAGTGTATTATTACTTAATAAGTAATAATACATTTACCACTATTATCTTTATACTCTTTTGTTATACTTCCATAAATTTACTTTTAGTTTTAGAATCTCTGTAGCAATTATTTTTGCATAAAAATGTCCTATTAGAATGCAAATTGTTCGAAATATATTAAGCTTAATTATTTTTTCTAAATTTATTATTAAGAAATTTAGGTACAAAATACAATGCAAATATTAATATTTACCGCTACATTTGATGTTATTACGATGACAATTATCATACATTATAACTGCCAAAAATAGCGATATATATATATTATTACTTAAATAATATTACTAATGTTTAATGTAAAAATATTTGAAAATACTTATAATATTAAATATTATAAAAATAAAACTAATATTTTTAAATTGAAATTAAATAATGTAAAAGGATTTAGTTTTAATGTAAAAATATTTTTACATTAAAACTTGGTATTAATGCATTCTGAAATTTAAGAAAAAAAGAAAATTAACCAAAATGCTAATTTTTCAACTGAAAAGACTATTATAAGTGCATATATAATATTTTTAAATATAATAGTTCTAATTAATATACATTTCACAATTGAAGCAATTTGAATATCCGTTTAAATTTAAAGACAAGTTTCTTCCTTTTTAATAGCTATTGTAATTAAGACTTATTTATTCGTCATAGGTTTTTGACAGTTTAAACCAGTTTTTGATGCTTGTAATGTCAAAACCCAACCCTGCAACAGATACTGGTTGAATATATATATATATATATATATATATATATATATATATATATATATATATATATATATATATCATATCTCTTTCTTCTTTCAGCCATCATTACTTATAAAAGTAACTTTAATGGGACATAGTATATTAAGTTTCAAAAATTATATCTGTGATCATAATTTCTTTTTATAAAAACTTTTCTGCTTCAATTGGATTTTCATTAAAATTTTCTTTTTCAATAATTCATCCAGAATTTTTTGTGTTCACATTCTTTAACATAAATATATATTTAATACTGCAAGAAAGAAAGAAAGAAAAAATGTTTTAATAAAAGGCTTTATTCAATACAAAATCATAAAATTTCTTTTGCAATTTTCTTTTTGTTTTGAACTTCTTGCTTTGGCATGTCTTAACCAGTCTTTGACGACAGTTTCAATTGCTGAGTCAGTCACCTGCTTTTACAACGGATTTCACCTAGCTGCACCTAGAAGTACAATAAATAAATTTTTAATTCGTTAGAAAATATCACTAGGTTTACCTTAATATTGTTCACATTTATATATATAATAATAATCTAAAACCGAAACATAATTTTAGGTAAAAATAAAAATAGCTAAACTCAAAGGGTGAAAACGAATTTAAATTCTAAATACACATATTAATGAAATAAGGAAAAATTTGAATAATTGCTTACTAAATATAAGATGAGACATTTTTAAGTTGCAAAAGGCTTCTTTTTCTTTTGCAAACAACTAGATAAAATTTGATGCTAGTTCATTCGTCAATATTCTTGACAGCATCCGCCATACCATATTTCCCAGACTTATTCCACCTGTCTGAGAAATTACTTCATACTAAAAAAATAAATAAATAAACTTAGAATATAAATATGAATTCACAAAACATACACAATATATTTACTAGAATATATTTAAACATTCAAAAACTTCTCTATTAAAATGAACTATTAATGTTAATTCTATACCATAAAATTTTTCCATGAACTCTAATAGGAAAATATTGCTGACCTACAATTTCACTGATATTTCAGTAAATTTCTTTTCAGGGTAATCTTAATTTTGTGAGTGTGCATTTTATATTAAGTTGACGTCAAACTATGATTTGTCGTTAATCCATGTCTTGTCGTCAAATCACGAGTTGACGTGAAACCATGAGTTGTCGCCAATCCATGTCTTGTCGTCAAACCATTAGTTGTCGTCAAAACCATAAGTTGTCGACAAAAAATGAGTTGTCGTCAAAACATGATTTGTTGTCAAACAATGAGTTGTCGTCAAATCATGAGTTCTCGTCAAAAAATGATTTGTCGTCTAAACTTTTGTCGTCAATCCATGTCTTGTCGTCAAAACCATGAGTTGCCGTCAAACCATGAGTCGTAGTCAAACCATGAGTTGTAGTCAAAACATGAGTTGTCGTTAAACCATGATTTGTTGTCCTAACAATGAGTTGTCGTCAAACCATGTCTTGTCGTCAAACCATGAGTTGTCGTCAAAACCATATCTTGTCGTCAAACCATGATTTGTTATCAAACAATGAGTTGTCGTCAAACAATCAGTTGTCGTCAAACCATGAGTTGTCGACAAACCATGAGTTGTCGTCAAAACATGAGTTGTCGTCAAACCATGAGTTGTCGTCAAACCATGAGTTTTCGTCAAAACCATGAGTTGTCGTCAAACCATGTCTTGTCGTTAAACCATGAGTTGTCGTCAAACCATGAGTTGGCGTCAAACCACGAGTTGTCGTCAATCCATGTCTTCTCGTTAAAACATGAGTTGTCGTCAAACCATGAGTTGTCGTCACTCCATGAGTTGTCGTCAATCCATGTCTTATCGTCAAACCATGAGTTGTCGTCATACCATGAGTTGTCGTCAAACCATGAATTGTCGTCACTCCATGTCTTGTCGTTAAACCATGAGTTATCGTCAAACCATTAGTTGTCGTCAAAACCATGAGTTGTCGTCAAACCATGAGTTGTCATCAAACCATGAGTTGTCGTCAATCCATGACTTCTCGTTAAATCATGTGTTGTCGTCAAAACATGTGTTGTCGTTAAAACATGATTTGTTGTCAAACAATAAGTTGTCGTCAAATCTTGCGTTGTCGTAAAACCATGAGTTGTCGTCATACCATGAGTTGTCGACAATCCATGAGTTGTAGTTTATCCATGTTTTGTCGTCAAACCATGAGTTGTCGTCAAAAATATGTCTTGTCGTCAATCCGTGAGTTGTCGTCAAACCATAACTTGTCGTCATTCTATGTGTTGTCGTTAAACCATGAGTTGTCGTCATGCAATGAGTTGTCGTCAATCCATAAGTTGTTTTCAATCCATATCTTGTCGTCAAACCATGATTTGTTCTAAAACAATGAGTTGTCGTCAAACCATGAGTTGTCGCAAATCCATGTGTAGTCGTCAATCCATGTCTTGTGGTCAAACCATGAGTTGTCGTCAAACCATGAGTTGACGTCAATCCATGAGTTGTCGTCTATCCATGTGTTGTCGTCAAACCATGAGTTGTCATCAAATCACGAGTTGTCGTCACTCCATGACTTGTCGCTAAAACATGAGTTGTCGTAAAAACCATAATTTGTCGTCAAACCATGAGTTGCCGTCAAAACCATGAGTTGTCGTCAAACCATCAATTGTCGTCACTCCATGTCTTGTCGTTAAAAAATGATTTGTTATCAAACAATGTGTTATCGTCAAACCATGAGTTGTCGTCAATCCATGTCTTGTCGTCAAACCATGAGTTGTCGTCAAAACCATGTCTTGTCGTCAAACCATGTCTTGTCGTCAAACCATGAGTTGTCGTCAATCCATGAGTTGTCGTCAATCCATGTCTTATCGTCAAAAAATGAGTTGTCGCCATACCATGAGTTGTCGTCAAACCATGAATTGTCGTCACTCCATGTCTTGTCGTTAAACCATGACTTATCGTCAAACCATTAGTTGTCGTCAAAAAAATGAGTTGTCATCAAACCATGAGTTGTCATCAAACCATGAGTTGTCGTCAATCCATGACTTCTCGTTAAATCATGAGTTGTCGTCAAAACATGTGTTGTTGTCAAAACATGTGTTGTCGTTAAACCATGATTTGTTGTCAAACAATAAGTTGTCGTCAAATCTTGCGTTGTCGTAAAACCATGAGTTGTCGTCATACCATGAGTTGTCGACAATCCATGAGTTGTAGTTTATCCATGTTTTGTCGTCAAACCATGAGTTGTCGTCAAAAATATGTCTTGTCGTCAATCCGTGAGTTGTCGTCAAACCATAACTTGTCGTCATTCTATGTGTTGTCGTTAAACCATGAGTTGTCGTTATGAAATGAGTTGTCATCAATCCATAAGTTGTTTTCAATCCATATCTTGTCGTCAAACC
This sequence comes from Dolomedes plantarius, assembly GCA_907164885.2. Taxonomy (NCBI): domain Eukaryota; kingdom Metazoa; phylum Arthropoda; class Arachnida; order Araneae; family Dolomedidae; genus Dolomedes; species Dolomedes plantarius. The sequence goes on from OU015500.1 coordinate 153,565,752, forward strand.
ATGAGTTGTCGCAAATCCATGAGTAGTCGTCAATCCATGTCTTGTCGTCAAACCATGAGTTGTCGTCAAACCATGAGTTGACGTCGAACCATGAGTTGTCGTCACTCCATGTCTTGTCGTTAAAACATTAGTTTTCGTCAAATCATGATTTGTAGTCAAACCATGAGGTATCGTCAAAACATGAGTTGTCGTCAAATCATGAGTTGTGGTCAAACCATGATTTGTTGTTAAAGAATGACTTGCTGTGAAATCATGAGTTTTCGTCAAACCATGAGTTGTCGTCAATCCATGTCTTGTCGTCAAACAATTAGTTATCTTCAAAACCATGACTTGTCGTCAAACCATGAGTTGTCGTCAATCCATGACTTCTCGTTAAACCATGAGTTGTCGTAAAATCATGAATAGTTGTCAAACCATGAGTTGTCGTCAATACATATCTTTTCATCAAACCATTATTTGTCGTCAAACCATGAGTTGTCGTCACTCCATGTCTTGTCGTTGAACGATGAATTATCGTGAAACCATGATTTGTCGTCATACCATGAGATGTCATCATAAACATGAGTTGTCGTCAAACCATGAGTTGTCGTCAATCCATGTCTTGTCGTCAAACATTTAGTTGTCGTCAAAACCATGAGTTATCGCCATTCCATGTTTTGTCGTCAAACCATGAGTTGTCGTCAAAACCATGAGTTGTCCTCAAATTCATGTTTTTCGTTAAACCATGAGTTGTCGTCAAACCATGAGTTGTCGTCACTCCATGTCTCATCGTTAATCCATGAGTTATCGTCCAACCATGATTTAGAGTCAAACCTTGAGTAGACGTCAAAAACATGAATTGTCGTAAAACCATGACTACGCATCTATCCATTAGTTGTCGTTAATCCATGTCTTGTCGTGAAACCATGAGTTGTTGTCAAAACCAGTCTTATCGTCAAATCATGAGTTGTCGTCAAACCATGAGGTGTCGTGGAACCATGAGTTGTCGTGGAACCATGAGTTGTCGTCAAACCATGAGTTTTCGTCAATCCGTGTCTTGTCGTTAAACTATGAGTTGTCGTGTAAACGAGATGTCGTCAAACCATGAGTTGTCGTCAATCTATGTCTTGTCGTTAAACCATGAGTTGTCGTCAAAATATGAGTTGTCGTCAAACCATGAGTTGTCGTCAATCCATATCTTGTCGTTAAACCATGAGTCGTTGTTAAAGCATGAGTGTTCCTTAAACCATGAATTGTCGTCAAACCATGAGATTTCGTCAATCCATGTCTTGTCGTCAAATCATGAGTTGTCGTCAAACCATGATTTGTCGTCGAACCATGATTTGTCGTCAAACAATGAGTTGTCGTCAAACCATGATTTGTTGTCAAACAATCAGTTGTCGTCAAACCATGTCTTGTCGTTCATCCATGATTTGTCGTCAAAATATGATTTGTCGTCAAACCATGAGTTGCCGTCAATCCATGTCTTGTCGTCAAAGCTTGAGTTGTCGTCAAAACATGAGTTGTCGTCAAACCATGAGTTGTCATCAATTCATGTCTTGTCGTCAAACCATGAGTTGTCATCAAACCATGAGTTGTCGTAAATCCATGTCTTGTCGTTAAACCATGAGTTGTCGTCAAAATTTGAGTTGTCGTCAAACCATGATTTGTCGTCAATCCATGTCTTGTCGATAAGCAATGACTTGTGGTCAAACCATGAGTTGTCGTCGACCATGAGTTGTCGTCAAACCATGAGTTTTCGTCAATCCTTGTCTCGTCGTCAAACCATGAGTTATCGTAAAAACCATAAGTTGTCGTCAAACCATGAGTTTTCGTCAAACTATGAGTTGTCGTCACTCCATGTCTTGTCGTTCATCCATGAGTCGTCGTCAAAATATGTGTTGTCGTCAAAGCATGAGTTGTCATCAATCCATGTCTTGTCGTCAAAGCATGAGTTGTCGTCAAAACATGAGTTGTCTACAAACCATGAGTTGTCGTCAATCCATGTCTTGTCGTCAAACCATGAGTTGTCATCAAACCATGAGTTGTCGTAATTCTATGCCTTGTCGTTAAACAATGAGTTGTCTTCAAAATATGAGTTGCCGTCAAACCATGAGTTGTCGTCAATCCATGTCTTGTCGTTAAACCATGAGTTTTTGTTAAAGCATGAGTGTTCGTTAAACCATGAATTGTCGTCAAACGATGAGTTGTCGTCAAACCATAAGTTGTCGTCAAACCCTAATTTATCGTCAAACCATGATTTGTCGTGAAATCATGTCTTGTCGTTAAAGCATGAGTTGTCGTCAAACTATGAGTTGTTGTCAAACCATGTGTTGTGGTTAATCCACGTCTTGTCGTTAAACCATCTGTTGTTCTCAATCCATGTCTTGTTGTTAAACAATGAGTTGTCGAGGAACCATGAGTTGTCGTCAAAACATGAGTTCTCGTCAAACCATTATTTGTTACCAAACAATGAGTTGTCGTCAAACCATGAGTTGTCTTTTTCCTTGTCTTGTCGTTGAACCATGAGTTATCGTCAAACCATGATTTGTTGTCAAATAATGAGTTGTCGTCAATCCATGGATTGACATCAAACCATGAGTTGTTGGTAATCCATGGCATCTCGTCAAATCATGATTTGTCCTTAATCCATGTCTTGTCGTCAAACCATGAGTTATCTTCAAAATCCACGAGTTCGTCAATCCATGTATTGTCGTTAAACCTTGAGTTGTCGTCAAAACGTGAGTTGTCGTCAAACCATGGTTTGTCGTCAAATCATCAGTTGTCGTCAAACCACGATTTGTTGTCAAGGAATGAGTTCTTGTCGTTAAACCATTTGTTGTCGTTAAACCATGGGTGATCCTCAAACCATGTTTTGTCGTGAAACCATGAGTTGTAGACAAAACCATGAGTTGTCGTTAAACCATGAATTTTCGTCACCCCATGTCTTGTCGTTAAACCATGATTTGTTATCAAACAATGAGTTGTCGTCAAACCATGAGTTGTCGTCAAACCATGAGTTGTCGTCGAACCATGAGTTGTCGTTAAACCATGAGTTTTCGTCAATCCTTGTCTCGTTGTCAAACCATGAGTTGTCGTAAAAACCATGAGTTCTCGTCAAACCATGAGTTGTCGTCAAACCATGAGTTGTCGTCACTCCATGTCTTGTAGTTCATCCATGAGTTGTCGTCAAAATATGTGTTGTCGTCAAACCATGAATTGTCGTCAATACATGTCTTGTCGTCAAAGCATGAGTTGTCGTCAAAACATGAGTTGTCGTCACTCCATGTCTTGTCGTTAAACCATGAGTTTTCGTGAAACCATGATTTGAAATCAAACCATGAGTTTTAATCATACCACGATTTGTCTTTAATCCATGTATTGTCGTCAAACCATGAGTTGTCGAAAAAACCATGTCTTGTCGTGAAAGCATGAGTTGTCGTCAAACCATGAATTGTCGTCACTCCACTGTAGGTATATTGTCTATCCAATATACCCACTTTGCAGTTGACCCGTGGTGAAAATATATAATATAAGCGAGGGTTGTCAATTAGCCAGAATAATGAAGTGTTAGTTAAAGATCGTTCATCATTTGGCATTGCATTCAATTCCCATGTTAAACTACGGGGAAACTTTCCTCTGTGTTTTTTTAATCACAAAAGCATAGTCTTTTTCCGTATGAGTGTAGAAGCTTGAAGCGTGTTTATACAGGGGCTGTTATGTGCTACTGTGCATTCAGTTATATAATCCTTAAATTGCTAGACACACACACACATACAGCAATACTATATTTCTGCTGGTGTTGGGGAAATCAAAAATCGCTATGTGAATGCTTAAAATACTTTCGCTGACAGAAGGGGTAGCACACATTATTAGCATCACTCGCATTGTAAATATTTTAGCCAACCGCAAAACGTAACAATTATGCTGCTAGGAGTGTACAGCGGACGCTGTTCGGTTGTAATTTGAACACATACTAAAGATACTATCTGCTAAACGAAGGTGTCGTCATGACACTTATGTTCTTCTGTTTGCCCACAGATTGTTGACCCGGGACTCGTTTGACATATCACAGGGACATTCCGTCGAGCTCTGTGATTGGACAAAATTTTTATTGATGACGCTTCGGGAGCATTGTGAATACCTAAGAACTTATATTACGTTGGTTTGACGATATCAGGTAAAAAAGGGATAAAAAACACACGCAGAAAACCTTGGTTCTATTTGGTTTTATTGTGGCTAATTTTTTGGCTGATTATATTACTATTGTCTTTAAGGATTTTATCTTTATAACTAAGATTTTTATTGTATGAATGCTATTTTCTTCCATGAATTTTCTGGTAGCTAAGAGAGGTCTGTTTTTTTTAAATCAATTTTTCCTATTTCTTCTCATGACAGGTATATGCAGAAAAAGTGGTTTTGATTAGTATTTTAGCTGTAATGACCAGTTGAAGTTCTGGATAATTATAATTATTATAATTTATGGATCGATGGAATAAATCATTCTATATTCTGATGGAATAAATCAGCGGCTCAACTTCTCATTCTTGCTTCCATCAATCATCGAATATAATTTTCAATTCATATTGCCTTTTGTTGCTGGGGACACCGAATGGAATAACCTATTGAGATTCTGGATCCATCTCTAGAACCGAAGGCATAAATCAGCTGCTGAATTTCTCATTCTTGCGTCTGCCAATCGTCCAACAAAACTATCAGTTCATGTTCTCGGATGTTGCTGGGGTACGGCGAATGGAATAACCAACTGAGATTCTGGATCCATGTCTAGAACCGAAGGAATAAATCAATTGCTGAACTTCTCATTCTTGTTTCTGTTAATCGTCCAACAAAACTATCAGTTCATGTTCTTGGATGTGTTTTGGGTAAGGCGAATGGAATAATTATCTGAGATTCTGGATCCATCTCTAGAACAGAAGGAATAAATAAGCGGCTCAACTTCTCCTTCTTGCTTCTGTTAATCGTCCAACAAAACTATCAGTTCATGTTCTTGGTTGTTGTTGGGGTACGGCGAATCGAATAACCCACTGAGGTTCTGGATCCATCTCGAGGACCGAATGACTAAATCTGCAGCAAATGTTCTCATTCTTCTTGCTATGAATCATCAAACAAAATTATCAGTTCATGTTCTCGGTTGTTGCTGGGGTACGGCGAATGGAATTACCAGATGAAGTTCTGGATCTTTCTGAGAACCGAAGAGATAAATCAGCGGATGAACTTGTCATTCTTCTTTTTGTCAATCGTCTAACGAAATTATTAGTTAAAGATCATGGTTGTTGCTGGGGGGCGGCGAATGGAATTGCAATTCGTAAAATGGCTAGATGTATAACTGACTGTGGTTAAGTGTGTGATTTCCAATTTTCTGTGGTTTATCCAAGAAATAGTATTTGTTTTACTATTTTACCTGAAATGAATAGAAGAATATTAGAAGAATATAAATAAAATGAAACAAAATGATCTGTTTAATGCTGAACATAAAATTATTTAGTTTTCATGTCTTTATATGTATATACAAGCAAATACAACTTACAATGCAAAAATTTGCATTCTATACGTTAAATGATACAAACATAAAATATATCATTTTAACGTTGACTTCATATAGCTTAAGAGAGGAATTTGTCAACAGTCGGGAATAAAGATTATCCTTTCTGTAAAATTTTACTATTAATTGCGGTTAACACAATTTAGTATTATCAAATAAAATGTTCAAATCGTGCTTTGTTTGGTTTTGACAGCAAGGATTGCCAAAAAATATAAGCTACTACATGTTACATGGCCTTTTGTTATCTATTACGAAGTCTGTATGCAATGACATTAGATAAAAAAATGTTGTCTTTAACCCTTTCACCGGCTCAATTCGAAACTCTAATTCACCTATCCTGGCTTCTGAAACTTGTAGAGTTCTACCCTTCAAGCGGCCCGATTCCCTGGAAAAAAGTTTGTTTTCACTGCAAAAATACTTCTTTCCCCCTTTTCGGAAGTATCTTTTGCCTGTCACCGCAACCCTCTACAGTAATAAAATTTAGCACCCCGCTAGTGTCTCCCCCAAATTTGTTCCCCAACAAGAAAGCGGAATTTTTCTAGGAAACCGTACGTGTGTGTGTGTGTGGCTTATTCCACCCGCTCTAGCCGTAGGCTAGACCAGAGGAAAAGGGAGAACAGCTTTTGAGGGTCGTGTATAAGAGATTTCCGTTCCTCTGAAACACTCCTCCGTAGCGGTTGATGATAACGTTAAAATGCTATGAAAATTTGGCAAAAATATTATATTCAATTTCTTCCAAACTTCAGATATTTTCAAAACAAAGCATTCGAAAATATAAATTAAATATTAAATATTTCAGATTTTAAACCATCTCTTATAGTTTTAACTTAATAAAAAATTCTAGAGAATTCCATTAAATATTTCATCTCACTAGCATAATATTTTTCACACGTTTTCCCATATAAATTTTATTTCTTCATTGATTTCAGGAACCAAAAATTTAAACTTCTATAATTACCATTTTGTTACACAGAAGATACATTTTAACAGCCGTAAAAATATTTACACATTCTGAAACACTGCAAGTGGTTAAAAAATGTTATAAGTGTAAATTTTGCATAATTAAAACATAATAATACACAAATTATTTAAATGTGTCATGTTACAATCACATTGTTTTATCCTATGAATTTTATATTTCATTGTTAAACGAATTACACTCACACAAAACGATAAAAGAATATTGCAGTTCACACACAGAATTACTTATTGTTTCGTATATGTAATGAAATTTCGGAAAAAAGAATTATTTTAACAAACCAAAATTAGATAATATTAAATTTTAGAATTAAGGTTATAACATAATATTCCATTTTTGGCATGATCTCAAGGTTAGTATAAAAAGTGACACACAGTACCAAAATGACTGCTCAAAGGTTATGCTTGAATATATATGGTTTATTTACACTACTATATATTTTATATACAATAACACTTCAAAATTCATTAAACTTTCTTCAAATTATTTAATCTTATTCTAAATTTCTTTCAAGTTAATCATTCAATGCAATTTTTCTAGATATTCACAAATGTTAACCGCAATAATTATCACAATTAATTTCAACAATAAATATTTGCTAATAGATACACACATCATTGATAATCAGTTCCATCAGTAATAAAATTCCTCATCATAACTTTGTTACTACCAATTACATTCATCAATAATTTTTACTAATAGTTATACACCTCAATAATAATGTTTTGTCAGTAATTAAATTCCCCACAATAACTTTGTTACTACCAATTAAAATCACCAGTAACATTTACTTATAGTTACACACATCATATTCAAAATCACCAATCATCAATCATATTCAAATTCATCAGTAATTAAATTTCTCAACATAACTTTGTAATTAATGTTTTAATTGTTTTCAATCTTTCTCTCAAAATCTTAAAATTTTAGGAATGCCGAAATTAGAGTTCCAAATGACACTTCCCTATCATTAATATAAAATACTCTGAAACAAACCTTGGCTGACATCGATGACACCACATGTATACGCATGAGTTTCAGTCCTCGGACTCATTAACACTCACAGGTATAAGGATAATAATCCGTTGCGTCATAATTGGCAGTCCACGTAGAATATCAGTAAACACAGTCTGGAAGTTACCACTCAGTTCCTGATCTTTGTGCAAGGGTGCAGAGTCTCACGGCTGGCATGGGGTTGATCGTTGTCGTCAAGGAAACAGGCTCAAACTCTTAGCGTCAGTTCCAGATCATTGGGCAAGGGTGCAGAATCTCTCAGCTGGCATGGGGTTGATCCTTGTGGCTGAGGGAATAGGCTCAAATCCGTGTAATCTGGTAATCAACTATTTTATCATGCAAGGGTCAACAGCAACATGGTTTCACCCTTGCTTGTAGTTTCGACTCATTTATTCTATATGTTTTCACGACAGTATATTTTCTTTTATATTACAAATAAATAATTATATCGCTAAAAATTTGTTAGTTCTTTCTGATGTTACAATTATAGATGCAATGATCTTGTTATAACCTTAATACATAATACCATATTTTCAAGTGCTACAATTTTTTACAACAGAAGATCGATAATAGATCGCTATATCATACACAATTGCTTACAGATACACCCATTGTATGGTTGCAATCCAGAACTGGTACGGGTTTTTTATAAGTTTTCCCATGTTTTGTTATATTTTGCATTTCTGTGGAATGGATCGTGCTTAAAATGGCGACAGATCTTTTATCATGCCACTTCATTATCAAAGTTTTCCCCCGTTGATAAGCAATCAGCTCACCCTTTTTCATTTTCTTATTTTTGATTGATTTGCAATGCAATAGCGAATTAATAACAATTTTGGAACAACATCCAAAATTAATTTTTATAATATTTATATTGCAGCCGAAAAATTTTGTTGATGAATGAATATTCATGCTTAACTTATGACTTGCCAATTTTCATGGTTTTCATGCAGAAAACCAAATTTTTTGAAATATCAGAATTAAAAATTTAGTATTTTCTCGCAACACACATATTGGATTTGAGTTCAATTGAATGCACTATTTAGACGCTATTGCACATACGTACATACACAAGTTTATAGTTAAATACACAATTTTACAAATCAGTTTTGTTTTAATCATATTCTTTTTGTGTCTATGAAAATACATCTTTTTTTTAACTGCAATTTTAAGATTGTATCGGTCATATCAATGTCCTAGTTAAATGCTGTAATAAAGAAATTCCGATAATTTGGTTGTTTAGAGAGCTTAGGTCAATTTTTGGTACTCGAAGACTAATTTGACCGGGACTTACTGCTTAATGTCGATACAGATGAATACAAACATTCATATAGAAAAGGGACTCGAACCTGCGAACTCCAGCACCGTAAGGTTCACCCGGAAAATTATGCTTTCATTAATTTGCTTCCGACCACTATCAAAAATCAATGAAATTTTAAGGAAACAGCTACGGGGTCCGAAAATCCTCTCGCTGGGAAGTCGGCTACGCAAGAGAGGGGTACGAAATCAGGAGAAAATTCCTATCTCATGAGGATGATCAAAATTGTGGAGATAACCTCGAATGTGACGCTCTAAACGCCTTACACCTGATAATTTGGGTAGGTAGTTCAACGTGAGTTAAAAAAAAAGAAAAGAAACACCTAAGAATTTCTCACCAATCCCTCCAACCCATTAATTTACAGATTAAAACAAGATGTTAGAAGACCGAGATGAAGAACTAAACAATATTTTGTTACACGAGGGTTAATTAGATAGACTGGAACCTAATTTTAAAGCCGATTACGAAAGGCGGGAATCATCCATGCCAGAAGTAGGATTCGGGACCGAAAGACAGAGCCCTACCATTCAGCCATTTCCCAGTATGAAGCACTGTACAACATCAAATAACTTTTCAAACTTGTATGGAAAGTAATAAAATAATAATTGAAAAGTTTGAAATGTAGCCAAATTGATAAAATAAAATAAAATATGTTTAGACATTATTTTAGTTATTAAAATCGTTATTTTAGTTATAAAAATTATTAAAAGACGATTAATTAAATTTAAATATACATAATTTAAATATACAGTACATGAATTAAATCCTGATTTAAATTAGGATTTAAATCACTTGATTTTTTAAAAAAAATCACTGATTTAAATCAAAATTACTTATGTATATAGTTTTACATTATGTTTCATTCAAATGTAATTTTATTAGCTATAATGGCTTTATCTAGATTGTAAAGTAAAAGATAAAGTAGGAGGGAACTTCTATCATTGCAATATCATATTTTATCTATCACTGTGATTAGTAAGAGTTTTGTTGACATAGGATAAAAAAAATCATGGTTTCATGTATTTAATATATAATTTATCATATGTAAATACTAATAGTGCAATGAAAACTTTATCATTAATCGTAATAATAATTTAATCATAATTTAAATTATTGCCTTTGAAATTTTTAACTTGTTAATGTTTAAAAACATAAAAATTCGCGAATCTCCCAGATTATGATCCTAGGGAAATTCATAAGCGCCCTGTTCCTGTGGCCTTACAACAGCCAGCTAGATATTCCACACCCTCCATTCTTGACCTTCCTTCTTGGAAACTGATGCAATTACCGAACATCTGACTTTTCGGGAAAGTCGATCTGCAACCCCCCCCCCCGCCCCTCCAACTTACCAACGTCGCTCTATTCAGACCCCCATGCCGTGAATGCGTCAGAATCGGAGATGTACATGTAGGGGTCTTCATTCCCCAATTTCGGACAATTCGAGGTTGTAAATCAAGCACCTTTTATCGTTCCGAAAACGAGGGAAAAACTCCGTGCAGTGCTGGAAAAATAACCTGCGCCTGTTCAGGGGTACGTCACTGCCCGAATGAGACGGCTAAGGTCGGACGTAATATTTCGTCACTGCCCGGATGAGACAGTCAGGGCTCGACGTAATATTTCGTCACTGCCGTTGAAAGGGTTAATAAAATAATAAAAATAATAAAATAATAAAAAATGTTGTCAATGAATAAAAAAGGTACTCTAGAGGCCTTCATCGATTCTGAGATATGAAATGAAGAAAGCTTTCAAAATGCTTTCACTCACTTTTCTTGTACAGGCCAGGAAGCTGAAGAATTTTCGGACTTTTCGGAATTTTTTCTTCTTTACTTTCTGTAAATCAAGAAAAATCAGAGTTTAAAAGAAGAAAAATATACTTACGGAGATCCTGCAACTGATAAATAGTACACACACAAATACACACAAACACTCACAAACACCCACTAACACTTACAAACACTCACACACACACACACACACACACAGATATATATATATATATATATATATATATATATATATATATATATATATATATATATATATATGACGCCCGGTGGCGTATTGGCTAAAAGATTCAAGCTGTCACATCACAGGTCAAGGGTCCGATCCTGCAACTGGGCAAGGTAGGCTCAGCCTTTCATCCCTTGAGCGGGTGGATAAATGAGGACCAAGCTTCCTTGGGAACTAAACTCTGGGTGGTCTCACGTCAGGTTGACCACCTGACTGAGACATATGCCGTATGGCACCCCAAGCCCACGGTGAAGAAAGCCGAGATGGGCACCGCCGGCCTTGGTCCATAGTTGTCTGTTGTGCCATGAGATTGTGTGTGTATATGTTTATATATATATATATATATATTTGTCATCGTTGAATTCTATTGCATTTTCCTCTCTTTTAAGGAATTAATTTCCTTCAATACCAAAATGATGACAGAACCTTAAAAACAACCTTAAACAACTACCTGAATGTTGTTATCAAGGTTTTAGTAAACTCCAAATCATACAGTCTTCATCACAATATTACGTGAAACACAGCCAATCATCAAGTCTGGAAACCATTTGTTTGAGGCAGGAGACAATTCTGCTGATCACCAAAGTTATTTCTGTACTGGACGCAACAGCGGTGTCTATTTGCAGCGTATAGCAAACTCATTTTAATGTTTCCCGTTGACGAATGAAAAAGTTCAGTGATATCGAAATCAGTTAATCCTTAATTCCTAGATCGGGAAGATGCGGAAATTGTGTTTACTCACTTTTGGCCGCCATATGACTCTGCTTTTCAAAACGTCAATTGCAAGTTCGTCAAAAGATACACAAGGGTTGTTCCTAAAACAGGAAGTGAAACGAAAGAATTACGTTTAGAATCAGTTAGTATTGGACCCCAGTCACCTTCCAAACCAGTTTCAGAAATTAGCAAGATAGAGCAAATGCACATAATTAATCATCTCAACCCATTCCAGATGTTATTATTTCGCATTGTGCTGAATTCAGTTTAAAGTTTTAAACTCTTATCTCGATCATAAATGCAAAATTTTAAAATTACTCTCTTATGTTTGACCTGAAGTCTCAAACCTCACAAAAGGGAAACAGATCTCACAAAGTTAAGATCTGGATTAGTGTTTCAAAACATTTTAGTCTCGAAATTCTTCCTTTTAATTCCCGGACCCTGCATAATAAAAAATGCATTACAAAATTGAGACCTTTTTCTTCGGAAAACTTTAATTCAAACTTTTAGTCACTCCCTTTGGTTGCATAAAATAGGCATTCAACAATGTGGCAAATCGATCCCATATTTTAGTCAGCAAATGCACACATACACACATACATATATATATATATATATATATCTAAATACGTACGTCCAAAGCGATTTGCTATAAAAATTACAAGAAATTCTACTATAAATTGAACAAATTATAATTCATAACAATTATTATCCACTAAAAATTTAACATGGAGATTGCATTTTTGCCCTCAAATAATAAAAAAAAGTTAAAACTGTGACTTACAGAACTGTGCCTTACAGAACTGTATATATATATATATATATATATATATATATATATATATATATATATATATATATATATATATATATATATATATATATATATATATATATATATATATATAGTGCTCGATATCTAGAAATAGAGATGCCGAAACTGTAACCTTCTGGGGTGTGTGGGGGTATTCCAAATTATTGGTCTGAAAACAAGAAATCTTTGGTTATACAGAAACTTGAACATTTTATTTAATTCCAAAATTTATTTTGTAAAACAAGTACGAAAATATGTTGTATTAAAGTAATAAAAGTGATTAAATAAATGTTCCCAACTATCGTAATTTTTTTCCTAAAGAGAGGTACCGGATCGCCGTTCTGGCGGGTTCCACCTCAAATCGAGCCCTGTGTATACAGATATATATATATATATATATATATATATATATATATATGTGTGTGTGTGTGTGTGTGTGTGTGTATGGGGGAAGTATAAAGTAATTAAAAAGGACTTACTTTAACAGTCGCAACCGGTCGTTTTCCTTTTCTTTTTCACATTTTTCAACAACTTTATCATCAATTGTAGTACAGATGGTATCACTGCTTACGGCACGAGCAACGAAATTGCTGGAAGACAGAATTAAATTATTAGATGCTATTAACCGGGAATTATTGAATCAGATAATTAGACACTTAATTGAAGAAATGACCATGTATTCTTCTCTCACCTGTTAACGTCGTTCTCGACTTTATCCAAAACACTTCTGATGAGTTCTTCTATTTCAGAATCATCAGATCCAGAGGAACTGGAAGCACAAATAGGCGCATTGAAAAAATATTCAACTGTTAAATTATAAAAAAATTTACCTCTAAGAAGTCATTTTTGAAGTTAGAAACTGAGATTTTCAGTAACTCATCACAGGAAACGTCACGACATATTTGTAAGAACGCTAGTACAAGTTAAAACGTAATTTAAAAAGTTTCCTCAAAATCAGACCTCGAGTGACCGAGCCTTAGCCAATTTAAAAATAATTCCCACCAACTATATATATATATATATATATATATATATATATATATATATATATATATATATAACGTCACGCTTGCGGACGCTGATTTCCATCATAACTAATCGTAAACTTCTACGTATTCTATTACAATCAATCGCCAATATCAAACTTCGAATTAAAAGAACAATCCTCGCCAACTTACCTGGCCTCTGCGACATCATCATGACCTTCAAAGGTGAAAGTAGAAGGAACCTGAAAAATCAATGGAATTTTTAATAATGAAGTGTATAGGAATACAATTAGGATTACTTAAAAAAAATTACTTAAGGCGGCTGACTAGTCGAGAAAATATCCCACTAAGTGGGCGCCTCAAGTGAGAGTGTATAATATATATATATATATATATATATATATATATATATATATATATATATATATATATATATATAATTGTATCCATTACTGATTTACTTGTAAGTAAATTCCTCCTCTAAGCCACCCCACATCGTAGAGTGTAGACCGTCACGGGCCATGGTTTCACACCCGGTTGAGGCATGACTGTCCTTATAACGAGAGTGGTGTCTCTATGGGTATCCCATGATAACAAAGTCAACCCAGTCGAAGTGTATGAGGAAAAGAGTTTATTGATTTTGTATATTTCTATGTATGCAAAACTTTATTAACTAGTGTAATGCTATTAATTATTTTCACATTCAGATACATATGCTAACCTGATATTGAAACATTTTGGGAGATACTAATTTTATACTTGATACGTAAATAGAAAATATTTAGTCTCCAACAGCAACTACTTCATTTATTCGAATATGCTAGAGACCGCATACCAAGATCACGACCTTACCAAATTTCGAACTATCCCAGCGTTTTGGAAACATTTCCTTTATGTAATGCCATTTAGTTATGACCATTTTAATACAGCAACCTTTTGTGAAATTTTGCGAGAGTGGTGGCGACTATTGCGACAATTTTAGCGATAATTGACAAATTTATATATATGTATATATATATATATATGTATGTATAAACATATATATATATATATATATATATATATATATATATATATATATATATATATAATCATTCTTCTTCAGAATGGTATTGAATTTATTCTATGTAAGTATTTGCCGTAGATATCGTAATATCCATTCCACCATATGATTCCCCCCCCCCTCTAGCGACCGTTTACTAGGAAGGGATTGAATTCTCCTAATTTTAACTAAATTCGATCTGAGGAATTTCTGTTTGGCGACACTCTATTTTCCCCCTGCAATGAAATAAATATTTGGTACTTACATCAACATCCACGGGAGGAGAACCGCCAATCTGCAAGAGAGAAAGAAGGATGTTTACATCTCACTCGCTTTCATCCACAATTCATTCTTAAAGATGCCAACATTCTTCCCAGAAAGAAATAGGAGTTAAAAAAATACAAAACAATTCTACGATATCGTGCACCTCACCTCACTGGTTTACTGCGAGGTGAGCGAATCCAAAGACTTTGAAAAGCGGTGCACCATCACCTGAAATAGCCATTCCAGTTTGACACTGAATATAGTACATTACCTTGCTTAAACGGCAAAAAGCGTTCTGCCACTTTTCCAAACTCTTCTACGGAACATCTACAATCCACAACCTCGACTGAATCGGTAGGTCATCAATGCACAATTTGCAAATTAATTTCCTGAACTCTAGGAGGCCGGTGGTAAGAATTCAAAACGGCAAAATCTTGTAACAGATTTGAGTATACTGCGGCTTTTAGGAAGACAGCGTACACCTGATCTACCGCTACCAAATAACACACGACGCTGGACTCTTAAATCTCCGAGGTTTCCGCTCAGTTATTTATTTCTTCAGTAATTATTCAACTCTTCATATCCCTCATAAATGTTGCAACTAAATATCAGTATCGACCACAATGTGCTCGAACCAGCAAATTGATTATTGAAATTAACTGTCGTTAGATGTCTTTAGATGATTGTCGGTAGATTTAATTATACTTTTTATTAATAAATATATTTTTATTATAGTTGATTTTTTTATATTTGATTTTTAATAAATTTGAATTTTATTACTAAAATTTTCAAAAAAATATTTCCTTTTTCATAAATATATTTTTTATATGTGTTCTTATATGGGATTTGTAAAAATATGGATTTACATTAAATGAAAATTTTTAATCTACGTGTGGCTATTTATAATATATGAAAAACCAGATTGCGACTCTCTTTGCCCACCGCAGAGATGTATATATATATATATATATATATATATATATATATATATTATATATATATATATATATATATATATATATATATATATATATATATATATAATATATATATATATATATATATACATAGTATATATATTGTGTATATATATATATATATGTGTGTGTATTTACATGTATACACTCTCTGCCAATAAGTATTTGGACACCCATGCAAATGACGATATCTGCGGTCGTGATATACGTCACGCCTTCCGCCGTTCAATGTCGTGTAGGAAAAGACTTTGGCATTAGTCGCACGCAAGATGCCACGAAGTGCAGAGATATCTCATTTCGAGAAAGGTGCAATATAATTTGTCCATATGTTAACACTGAAGTGAGCGAATAGAGTAGGGTTAGAACACAGCGGCCTTAACTACTCTAGCAATATCACGTTCAATTTATTGAACTTTTCAATTCAGAAATTCAATTCAGTGAAATAAGTTAAGCTTACCGCTACGGAATCCTCTCCCCGTTCGCCGCAAAGCAGGCTACGTAAAGCTCGATTGAGCAAATAAAAACTAAAGATAAGCGTAAGCAACATCTTTGAAGGAGGTCAGAATTAGACTGACGGAATTTTCAAGAAAACGCAGGATTTCATTGTTACCAACAGTGGTTTCGTTTTCCATTATTGAACAAAACATATTCAGACTGTCATTGTTTATTGCTCTCTTCTTGCCGTTCTGTTGCGTAACACTGAGATCCACGTGGGCGACGCTGTTGAAAAATAGTTCTGAATGCTTAAAAATACCGATTCTATCTGCGGATCGCCGAATATGGCAGATATATTTAAAATTATGATAGCGGTTTTTATCGCCTAATGAAATGAAATATTTGTGACGCAGAAAATGTTTATTGGATGATAACTGCACTGTAAATAAATAGCGCATATTTTACACGATATATATATATATATATATATATTTATAAACACACTAGTGAATAACAAATCTCTGCTAAAGTGATACTCATGTCTTTCAATATATAATGATTATTACACATGCGATAACTTCAAGTGCTTGTTTGCAGCAAAATATTTCGACAAAGCATCAGAAAAGGCATTTGTAAACAGGCCATTTCCTATAAATATAATACATTTTGTACAAAAAATGCCCAATATCACCAGCTTTTCAAAGTACCATGCAATTAAAAATGGAATGACCCCTTGTCACTTAATTCGCAGAAGCCACTATAAGTCTTAAATAGGGTATGTCCTCATGCTACAACCTGTGTCTAAAATCCTAATAACAAGTCCGGAATAAGGGAATGTCTCAATTGTACAGCCTGGAAATGATCAAACAGAAGTTCCTTTTACAGGAATGAATTCCATATTAACCAGTGAAGGAGGTTTAAAGTCAAGATTTCGTCAAATAGAAGTTCGTCTTACTTCAATTTGATTGGTTCAGGGTCAAACAGAAGATTCCTGTTAATAGAATTTCATTGGGTGGAGACTCTTCTGTAAAACAAAATGTGCTCCACTGAAAACTTGTAGCTTCATAAGAAACACTGGTGAAATAAATTAAGAGTATTTGCATATTTTATCGATTTTCATGAAAACAACTGCACTGAATGTAAAACAACTGCTTCTAGTCAAAAATGCAAATCTTGTACGTCAAATACGTAAGCGTATACGTGTGTGTAGAAGGAGCCAGTAGAGAAACAGGCTTTATAAGCGCGCGTAAGTTAAGACGCATTTCTTTCGCTACCACACCTTGACGAATTTCTTGGTGTTATTTTGCAGCAATCGGTTAATTTCAAATTGAAAGAGTAAAAATGAGTAACCACGAACGTTTAGATGATGGAATGAGGTGGCAAATTGTGGGGAAGCTAGAAACAGACCAATCTCAAGTCCAAATTTGTAGAGAGTTCTATTTAACGCCCAGCGTCGAGTGTAACTTATGGAAGCAGTTCCAGGATTCCGGATCCATCGAGAGAAAGCGTGGGCAAGGTCGTCCAAGAGCCACGATGGCCAGAGAATATCGCCATTTGTCGATTATAGCGAGGCGTAACAGGAGTGCTACAGATTCTCAGCTCTCTCGTGACTTGTATTCCGCCACATGAACCCGTGTATGAAGAGTGACTGTTTTCAAAATACTTCTTGAGAGAGGGTTGTTTGCAAGAAGACCTGCTGTTTGCTTCCCGCTCACATCTACGAACAGGAGAATCCGTTTATAATGGTGAAGCATAGAGATTGGAGCATAGAGTATGGATTAATGGGCGACCGTTCTCTTCACTGATGAGTCCTGGTTCATCACGCTACGAGACCTGTATATCTGTAAGAGGAAACCTTACCCCCTATTGACCCATCTATTAACCCACTTTTTTGTTTATTCTGCAACCGCTGATTCATACCTTCCGACTCCAACGAGTGTTACGCACGATCATATGTGTGTATTCCAATTATTGAATGGTTATTTGTTTTGTATTGTATCAATGTATGTACATATCAAATTTCATTAAAATCGGTACAGTAGTTCTAGAGATAATCGACCAAGTATGCAAATTCTCTTAATTTCTTACACCAGTGTATTATGTCCCCTACTGATTCTTTTCGTTATAATAGGATTCTTGTGTCAATATACACGATATTGGTATCAACGGATCATTCATCGTTTAGTACTGTCTAATGTCGTAACATGGGGATCCCTGGTCAAAGATTTTATTACTATCAACCATATGATCCCGTGTTACCGGGAAATATTCCATAATACTGTTTTTATTTCATATCATTCATTCAACTCGTGTATTAAATGTGATATAATCCGTTTTTGTCATCATTGATATACTTTTGTAATTAAAATTGTTTCCACAAAAGTGTGCTTTTAACAAGAGATTTACAGCGACCCTGGACAGCAACATACTATAAGAAGAAACTATTTTTAGAGATGAAGCACCAAATCGGATCCAAAACTTGTGACGAGCTCCTTATAGCGGCGACTGGCTTGAAACAAAACGTTGAAATGTGACACTAGCATTCGGTTATCAGTGACTGAGAGCAGAACCATCGTGTTCCGCCAGAATGTCCGAAGTAACTTTGATCATTACGTTGCAAAGTCACACTGAACTGACTGTAGGGAAGCAGCTTTTGAGCCGAGTTTTCGAATCGAAGAAACATAGGTACACTTGTAATCCACTAAAAAAACTTTTAAAAAGTAAAAAAACGCCAAGCTTCAAATCAAAAGTTATCACTAAAAAATGGTGTGATATCAAATATCCAAGCTTATTAAGTTCTGGTACTTAATTTTCTAATCACGAATTTTTCACATCTAAGTGAAGGGCTTAAGCATGACTTGTTGATCGAAACCCTTCTTCCCTAGACCAAACTCATCATAACCTGTTTCAGAAAATTTAAGTTTTAAATATTTATACATACCAGGCTTGTCGGCCGTCTTTTCGTTTTCGAAATAAATTTTGTCTGTTGAAACGTCGAAAGTATGTTATTTAGTTGTATAAATTATTCATTTTAGTTATTTATGCAAAATATGTGTGTCCTATTATTTGGTTACTTTTAAAATGAATGTAGAAGCAGTTTTAAGATGGTCATGAATTATTCTATAAATTTGAAATTTATTTTCACAATACATTTGGGCAACGTAACTCCAAAGCATGGTATTCATATTCTTTGTTGTTTAATGCAATTTTTTTTACTTTGGGGAATGACAACATTATTTATTATTTTTCCTTCTAGCTAACGGTTTGTTTTGTTTCACATCATGCATTAACTTTAAATAGAAGACTGATTAAAATGATTAATATCCCATTAAAAATCTGTTAAGAAATGTAATTGAGTCCCAGTGCTTAATAAAATTGGATATAACACCATTTATTTGTCGTACCTTTTGTCGGAATGATTCTATACACATAATGTCTAAGAGAGCACCGAAGTGCGCAGTTAAAATCTGAAATTGATGTTTTAAATTCACATAAACTATTTTTTTTTGTGCTTTCTGTTATTTTAATGATTTTATTTTTAAGACGGCCGCCAAGCCTGGTATGTTTAAATATTTAAAACTTAAATTTTCTGAAACAGGTTATGATGAGTTTGGTCTAGAGAAGAAGGGTTTCTATCAACAATTCATGCTTAAGCCCTTCATTTAGATGTGAAAAATTCGTGATTAGAAAATTAAGTACCCGAACTTAATAAGCTTGGGTATTTGATATCACACCATTTTTTAGTCATAACTTTTGTTTTGAAGCTTGGCGTTTTTTTACTTTTTAAAAGTTTTTTTAGTGGATATCAGTTATTTTTTTGAAATAGGTAAATAACCATTCACAAACTGGGCTTTTGTAAGCAAACAGTTGCCTGATACGTGGAGTCTAATCTCAGCGACCCCGTAAACCCTTCGGCACTAATATTAGATTCGACACTAATATTAGTCGTTTTCGATTATTTTTATATGTTCCCCCTGCAACCCCCCAGGGGTGCTAGGTGTCATAGGGATATGTCACACTAGGGGTGTCTTAACTGAAACACATAAAAGATTTTAAGTTAGCGAATAACTTATCGAAAAAACCAAGCCTCAATCGAATCTGTTCAATATTAAACTCTATAGGTCTTCTTAAAGTGTTGACGAAAATTTTTTGGCGATAATACGATTCTAGCAAAATACCTAACTTTACGGAAAATTAAAAATTCCATATCTCGGTTAATTTTTAACTTTGAAAGTTCATTTTTATCTCAATTTAAAGTATTCGCTGATAAGATTCTTCTACTTTTTGTTTTAATTTTGTACAATTCTTGGTTCATTCAGAATTTTATAATTTATGCAAACTGCTTTAACATTGTGAGAGTAGGACCAAGCGGTTCAGAGTATATAAGCAGTACGGCGGTCTGACGAATTTTTGCACTTGGCGCGTTTATTCATTTGGCGTCTATTTTGTATTTTTCTAGCTTGGCGTTGCAGGTCGACCGCCCTGCTTGATAGATGAAGCACTACGTTACAAGTCAATTCTTATCCGTTAAACCAGAAACCGATGGGTCAGTTTTTCAAAAACAATGTCACATATACCATCCATTTTATGTTAATGTTGCCCTTTATTTTTAATGGAATGATAACAAAAAAAAAAACAAAGAAGGTTTGCAACTTATATACTTTAACTATTCTAAATAATTTAAATGCGGCTCAAGGCAATTCCTCTTTACTCAAATCCTCAGGCAAGCCAAAGTTTAGACGCGTCTGATTTAGGGCAGGGGTCGTTCACCTTTTAATACCTACCGTCCACATTCGTACCTCGGTTGATGGTAAAATTTCTTTACAGTAACTAAATTTTGAAACGTCATTTTTAGAGGGAAGGGTTTGAAAAAAATATGTACATAAATTTATGATTTTATTTATACTTTATGTATTTTTATACTTAGAAAACTACGATTGGTTATAGATCTCACTCGTTGGACCCTTGTCCACGCGTATGCTTCGAGAAGTGTCCTATGAATTACTAACTATATTCAAAGTTTAGAGATGGAATTCAAAGCAAATTGCAAAGCCATATTTAAAAAGTGAAAGTTCTGAGTAATGTATTCGATATATGGAGGAAGAAAAACGAACAGAGAGCCCCACCACCCAACATCAGAGCTCGAATCTCCCTTTGGAACGACCACTGACTTAAAGGATGAAGACCGTTCATAGATGAATAGCGTAGAAAAATGCGACAAAAGTCATTCTTCTCAATTGTGGTATAAAAAGACTTTGGTCTCGCATAAGACAACACTAGGAAGACTAGATTTTAAAAAAAATAAAATCAAAAATTTAAAATATTTAAATTTTTTAAAATGGTAAATACTTTAAATTTAAACTATTTCATACCAATATATAATAAATTAGTATATATTTAAACATATTTTTATTCAGTTATGCTGAGTTGACAACCTGTTATGGTTTCTCCTTAAAAATATATGCATGGTTTGTGCAGTCCTTATTTTTCGACACCAATATTTCCGAAGAGCCAAAATTTCTGTTATTTGCAAAAGGGGGAAGAGACGAAAAGTAACTAACATTATTCCTGTATTATTTAATTAAATTCTGCCTGTTTTCTCTATTGCAGTCAAATCGACTGTTTTCAGTCTTAGTAGGTATACAACAGATTTTCTTCCCCTCTTTGCTGTCGAATGTAATTTTGTAAATGTGTGTGCATGTTTTGCGTAAAAATAAAAAAGGAATAAAATTTCATAAGCTTGAGGACATAAATACAGACATAGCGCTCAATAGTAGTATATCTGTAACCGTCAAAAGGACGGCAGCCGTGTTTCTAGTACTAAATGAGAAGGTGTTATCGCTCCATCCTGAACACCTAGTAATGGGTCACCATTTTCAAAAATATACTGATGGTTGTCGGAGCCAAGTAATGCACTTTGGAATGCAACCAACAATGCATAGATTCAAAATTCAGCGAAAACCTATCCATGAAAATTTGGAGCTACTGCGGCAGCAGAATGCACTACCCATTTCTTCCAGATAGAAGATACCCGCCTGATGTACATCCGGCACTCTCTTAATTACTAAAGCGTATTCTTAGAACAGTAAGGTTCTGCTTCTGTATCCTCTAATTCTGTAAAGCGCGATCTGTCCCGCTCTTGAATATAAATAGAATCAAATATAATTAGATTTTTTTTTTACTATCTGTTGATTTATTATACAGTGGACGCTCGTTAATTCGAACTCGGTTAATTCGAACTTTCGGTTTATTCGAACTAATCCGCAGGCCCCAAAAAACTTGTATTGGAGTTAATGCTAAAAATATCTCATTAATTCGAACTAAATTTTTATCACTTCGGTTAATTCGAACTAAAAATTTGACAAAAAAAAATTATTTTTCCTCGTTTAATGGAGAAAATACACACTGTATTTATTATTTTGTGCGTCAAAATTTCTTTTTTGTGTAAAGAGGCACATGCCTGCATTCCTAGACTATTGCATGTCCTCTAAACTTTAGTAGCTATTGTCCTTCTTATTAGTGCTAAACGGAAAATGCAATTTTCCTTTATTTGGATCGATTTTCTTAGAATTTCAGAAAATCTAGTCTTTATTACAGATTCTAGGGAGCTGCGTCAGTTATAACTGCAGTGCAGACAAGTTAATGTGGTCAAGTTTTTCTTCCTCATTGTGTGGTGTGAACGTGTAAAAATTCAGGATGTCTGCAAGTGGAAAGTACAAAATCCTAACTTTGGAGACAAAGGTAGAAATTTTAAAGAAAGTAGAGAATGGCGAATGTAAAACAAAGTTAGAAGCTGACTATAGAATTAAAAAATCCCTTGTCAACTAATTTGAAAAACAAGGAGTCAATTTTAGATTCATGGGAAAAATTAAAATTTGCTAGAGGAAGGAAACGCATGGGAAATGCGTCCCAAGAAGTTCTAGAAAAAACTCTACTGCTATGGTTCCAGGATGTTAGATCTCGAAATTTTCCGATAAATGGACCCCTAGTGCTGACGAAGGCTGATGAATTGGCTTGTGGAATGGGTATTGAAGATTTTAAATGCAGTGATGGATGGCTTTCTCGATTTAAGTCAAGGCACAATATTTCTTATCAAACTGTATGTGGCCAAAGCTCTGATGTAATCGAAGACGTATGCACTAATTTCGGTAGGAAACTGCCAGGGCTTTTCTCTACTTACCTGCCGAAAGATATTTCTAATGCGGCCATAATGGTCAAAGCCATAATGGACTCTATTAAAACTCTGAAAGCATTTATTTAGATGGAACCTTCCTCTGAAAATGAAGTGAAATGTTTACTTCAAATCGAGAAGCTGGCTGAACAATGTAGGCGGCATAAACAGAACCAAAAATCCATTTTACAGTTCTTCCCCAAAATGTAATTCATATTTTTAATAAAAGTTTACTTTATACTGCATATCTTCTGCTTCATTTTATGATAAAGGTAAGTCTGTATTGCTTTTTAATATGTTTAACTTTAGATAACATAGTATAATATATTTTCTGGGGTTATACATACTAGGAGAGTTTCTTCTTCAGTGATACACATTTAAAGTTATATATTTTCTCTTAACATCGGATAATTTGAACTTCGGATAATTCGAACTTTTTTCTGAGAACCTTCGAGTTCGAATTAACGAGCGTCCACTGTATTTCCAAATGTTTTGTTTGCAACGATTCATTCTATGAGCATTTATCATCAAGAGGAGGGGTCCATAGCTTATTATTAGCACAAAAGCTGATTATGAAAGTGGTCCATGACACTAATAATCAATGGTCCAATGTAGGGGTCCTCAACCTTTTCATTTTCGCGGGCCACACCAATAAATTCGCAAAGTTCCACGGGCCACACATCTGTGAAATAAGTATTTTGGCAGAGGAAAAAAAATGTATTATTTGCAAACGAGCTTCAGCCTTTTATATGATTGTTTGATTTGCTTTTTATAGCATGATAATGAAGGATTTATTCCTTAAAACCCCGTCACTGACATTTTATGTGTGTGGTGTGTTTTAAAAAGTATTTTGCACCTTTATAACCATTATCAATAAAAAAATTATTTATTGATTTCTACAAACAACATAAAATGAGAGTTGAATCAATGTATTTTGTTCTTTAAATTTCATGAAACAGAAGGAATGCAGGAAGACGAGACGTATGCGAGATTCTTGTACCTCTTCAGACAAGATGCAGTTTCGGGGAGAAATTGACTGTGCGTAGCCTTCCATGAGTAAGAAAAGTTTTAGAAAATGATTGAAAAATGTTTTTAGCTCAAATTTTGGCATGTTCAGAGACAATTTTTTTCGGGGGTCGAATCCAATGCTTTTAACAAAATATTGGGGTCTGCCTCAACTCGAATTTGCTTAAGAAAGAAATGTGGCTAAACACAGACCTCGATGAGTACAAGAAGTTTATGAAAAAGCCTTAACATTGTTTCTAGCTCAGTTTTCAGCCGCAAAGGGCCACAAATATACCTCAGTTAGGTGACAACCGCGGACGCGTCTATGAAGAACTTGGTGCCTGTGCCATCAGAATATAATATGTGGAATAATTCGGCTGGGCTTACCTCTCTAAGACTACGTAAAGTTTGAGAAAATGTTTGAATGGTGATTGTAGGTCAACATTTCGCACATACAGGTCAAGAAAAACGTTTTCGGTGGGAACGGAAGCAATACTTTTAACGTAATTTCGGGGCCTACACACAGCAAGAATTTGCCTAAGGAAGAAATTTGGTTATACCTACAACTCGAGGAGCAGGGGACGTTTAAGTAAATATTTTAATTCTATTTCTATCTCAATTTGCAGCCTTAAGGGGACACAAAATTTGATCTCGACGTAGAAGGTTTGGGGGCCTCTGCCACCTTGATGTATTTTCTGGAGAAATTTGGCTATTCATACCTTTCAGGACTACGAATCGTTTAAGAAATCTTTTGAATGGTGTTTTTGGCTAAGGTTTGACATGTACCGACCCCAAAATTGCTTTCGGTGGAAACGGAGCAAATGGCTTTTACCGTCCCCTGCGTTCGCGGGGCTTTATATTAGGTAGAAATTTGGTCGTACGTACGCTTTCAGGAGTTTTGACAAGTGTGTAAAGGATTTTGGCATGTGTGTGTGTGTGTGTGTCAGTCAGTCACACATGTTTGTGAGCGCGCGAAAACCTATACAAAGCACAAGAAACCACTGAGGTATCATAATAACACTTTATTTACACTCTTGAATAAAACACGTCACAAGTAACAGGTATAAAATATCGAAACTGACGATAACTATGTGGCGGCGTCCCTTCTTGGAAGCGACGCCTCATCACAGCTGGGAAGCGTGATGCTTGGCTAAAATGTCACAGCTAGGGTTGCCAGAATATCTCTTTTAAAGAGAACGTGTTCTCTTTTTTGGTCGCGATGTTTTTTGTTCTTCCCTTTCCGCAGTTTCTCTTAGTGCAATTATATATATATATATATATATATATATATATATATATATATATATATATATATATTCTTTATGTGCACTCAACTTCTGGTACCCCTAGTTGTAACTCTCTTTGCGGCTCTGTTCTGATTTCACTTGCAAGATAACACTGATTTCGCAATTCAAGCCAGATCGTTTTTAGTACGAACATAGAAGACACTCTCTGTTAACAGTTGAGGAAATCCATTCGATGGCTGTTTGAATAGGGCTGGGGTCGCCAAACATTCCCGTCATTTTTCCTTCAACTATTCTCGTCAGTCATTTAAAGTGAACTTTCTGTCTCAAACTTTCTGTCTCACCGTGACATAAAACTGTTCGGAATAAATATCTAAAGACAGAAAAACTGTGCGTGGAACTCTATAGCTTTGGACAGTGTATATATATATATATATATATATATATATATATATATATATATATATATATATATATATATATATACAGTCGAACCTCCATATGTCGAAGTAGCAAAGTGCCGGAAAAAATTCGATATATAGAAATTTCGATATATAGAATTGATCTTAGTTTTATCATAATTCTCCTAAAACATTAAAATTAACGCTAATTTTCGTATACGAAACTCCATTTCCAATTTATATGCGAATCACATTAAATAAAAGTTAATAACTAAAAAATAAATTAATGTGAAAGATTTATTGAGTACTTTATACCTTTAAAAATACAATAATCCAGTTAGTGGTTACAGTGATCTCAGTTAAATTCTTAAAAAAAAAAACTACGAATATCTTGCTGAACAGCCAATTTTGCGGAAAGTTCATCAAAGAAATGCTCGCATTTATTCAGTCCATCAAAAACTTCATCAGGGACGTTTTCCACGAATTGAAGTCCACGAAGTATTGTTTCAAACGCCAAAAATTGGGAGATTTTATTCTAAAGTGGAAAAAAATCTCCGAATATGTCATGAAAAAAATTTCGATGTATAGAGATTTTTTCGATATATAGAAACAGTTTTTCTATGTAATGAACATGGAGATTTGATAAGAGTTCGATATATAGAAAATTTCGATATAGGGAAGTTCGATATATGGAGGTTCGACTGTGTATATATATATATATATATATATATATATATATATATATATATATATATATGTATATACAAATATATATTTATATACATATATATATATATATATATATATATATATATATATATATATATATATATATATATATATATATATGTATATATATATGTATATATATATATGTATATATATATGTATATATATATATATATGCATATATATATATATATATATATATATATATATATATATATATATATATATATATATATATATATATATATATATATATATATGTATATATGTATATATATATATATATATATATGTATATATATATATATATATATATATATGTATATATATATATATATATATATATATATGCATATACATATATATATGTATATATATATATGCATATATATATATATATATATATATATATATATATATATATATATATATATATATATATATATATATGTATATGTATATATATATATATATATATATATATATATATATATATATATATATATATCATACATACATGCATACAATTTTGCATTGCGGCTGGTACGGGTGCAGCCATCTGTTGGGGAAAACTCACAAATAAAATTTTTTTCCCTCTTTTGGCCCTGCAGAGTCCGTAGACATTTCCAACCGGCTCTTCTCTATTTACCTTGGCAACCCCTGAAACATCATGACATGAATGTTTCACGATTCCTCTGTTTTCAGACTGAAAGATTCCCTCCAAAAGAGCCGACGAATCAAAGACTTGGGTAGTTACAGCGTCCACACACCCCTCACTGAGTCTCTGAATCCCAACGAAGTCCGTTAAAACTGTGCACGAGTTCGGGAACTTGGGTTTAGAAAAGGCGTCTGCGGACTCCATTCCGAAGAGAGAATCTTTAAAAAGTCACTATCACGAATCGAAACAAATAAAAATTCAGGTTCCGCGAATTCGAGTGCGTGAAGGGTCCACGGAGCAGTGGAGTCCGTTTCTCTAGTATCACATGTAAGTCGTAGCTTCCCGTCGCGTGACGCGTCAGGCGTCGATAATTGACCTCTTCGAGAACATGACCTGCTTGCCTAAGGTCACGTGGAAGGGCAGTTTGGCGTCGAGGAAGGTACCTGCAAAATGAACATATGGTGTAAAGAGTTATCTTATATACATGGATACACACACCCACACACACACAGATATGAGGCGGTGAAAGGCAAAGTGGTGTAAGTTACATTTTCCACTTTTTTTATTTGAGGGTAAAAATGTAATCTACATGTTAAATATATAGTGGAATTGCAAATAATTATTATTTTCAATATTATAATAACTATGGTAAATTATAATTTGTTCAATTTATAGTGGAATTTTTTGTAGTTTTTGGAGTAAAACGCGTTTGACTTACTCCACTTGACTTACTGACTTACAGTACTTTGCCTTTCACCGCCTCATATATAGAGAGAGAGCAGAGGAGGGTATTATGGAATAGTCGGGTAATACCGAGGTTTCAGTTCTGTTTGGTGCTGCTATCACGTGGCAATAACATGAACTACTCAAGAAAGACTCCCAGGATGCAGTGCACTGAGAGTTGACCGCTTGTTGTTGTCGTACCACTTGCTACAGAACAAAATGTGTTTTGTGATTTTCTAGAGTTTTTGCAGGTAAGTTTTCAAACATTTTAACTTACTAGTACACATGTGACTTAAACATTAAGCATGACTTGAACTGTTAAGCATAATGTACACTAAAATAATTGTAGTTTGTTATAATGTGGTCGTTTCTTAGCTGACAATGTTTTGTCCATCAATTTAAAGGTTTATTTTCCATGATGCCGTATCGGGTATTATGGAATACTAGGTATTCCATAATCCCCTTAGAGGCAGGAAAGCTGGATCTTCTATAATAACCTACTCCCGATATAAAAAAAAAGAGTTAGAGGATGAACTGAAAGAAAAGGGCATAGAGGAAGACCCAGAAGCTTCAAAACAACCAAAAAAACTGAACATTCAAAGACCCCTGTTAAGAAATTAAACTTAGACCGACCTTCTAGACCTAAACCTACTAGAGATGACTCCAGTGTCAGCAGCGATGAATCTTTCCATTCTGATGTATCATCTGTAATGGACTTCATGCCATCAACTAAAGAACCGGAAAACAAAGACGCTGAATGTATCTTATGTAAAGGAAAATTCTCCGGATATCAATAAGGGGATATTTGGATTAAATGCTTCGGCTGTTCTCTGCGGGCTCACCTTGACTGTACCGGAGCAGAGAAAGAAGATTATATCTGTGACTTTTGTAAATAGACTAGAAGCAGAAATGACTTACACATAATCTTAAAAATATGGTTTTTAGAGTTAAAAATAACTATGTTTTATGAAGTCTAATTAGGTTTTCATTAGTTTAAACCGCCTATTCCATATCACCCGACTATTCCCTATTACCCTCTATTTGTAACTATTTTTAAATAAATTTTTATAACAACAAAATAAATAGTATATTTTTACAAGTGACAATTCGTTACAGTTAGTTATAGTATGTACTCATGATGATTTTGGGGATTTTTATTCAAAAACCAATAAAGTTATTTTTAAAAATGTAAATGGTATTCCATAATATCCTCCTCTCATATATATATATATATATATATATATATATATATATATATATATATATATATATGTATATATATATATATATATATATATATATATATATATATATATATATATATGTATGTGTGTGTGTGTATTCACAAGTCCATGCAAGCACATACATATACACGTATGTATACTTATTCTTATATGTAAGTTCATACATACGTGTATATGCGTATATAAGAGTTGTCAGTCGTACACCCACCTGCGTCGGTGCGGACGTACAGGAGCTGGTCCCGGTCGCATTCGGCGTCGCTGCTCTCTCCTAGGTCACGTGTTCCGGGTACAGGAAAGGCGACTCCGTGGCCATCATCCGCCTTGCACCACCTGAACAAGAGACAAGGCGATTGAAGAGGGGGGGAACGCTAAACATTGTGACCCAACATCTTAAACATTGGCTTTTGTACGCAATTTTTACTTACATCTAAAAGTACTGATATTGAAATCTTGTCTTTAATCTACCCTTTTTTATTATTCTTTGCGTATTTTATACACACACATATATATATATATATATATATATATATATATATATATATATATATATATATATATATATATCATATATATATATATATACAAGGGTCAGTCAATAAGGTAGATGCAAACTTCCGTAAAAATCTCGGTAATAGAGATATTTCGTTGAAATTTTGTGACAACACACACCATCAGGTGCTGTGGTAGGTGTAGTAGCAGCTTTGACGTGGCAGATTTAGTTCTCTTGCTAATCAGTCGTGAATATTGTTGACGCCAATGGCTATGTTGGCAATCGCCAAACGCGCTCTTGAAAGAATACAAATATATGTATCATAGTTTTTATTTCTTATGTTGACATCGTAAACTAAAATATATTAGAATTTGTTTGAAATCGCTTGTTGCATAAAAAAGTTTGTTACGCTCGCACATCGTATGGTCGATGTTTCATGTATTGATTTTGTTCATACATTAGTATTGTAGATAATTCGTTTAAGTAAATAAAATTGTTATTAGTTCGTGTGACGTATGGTCGACAATGGTTTTGATATAATTTATTAGTCTACAGTCCATTCGAATACAACAAATTTGGAACCAGTGCAACGTATGACATTTGGCTCATATAAATATGTTTCGGCAGCTGCAAATGGTGTCGCGCCGCCTCGTAAGGGGCGGCGCTGCCGCAAAGATCATTCGGTTGCTGTACAGAATTGCCTACATTCATGTGGGGGCGATTATGTTACCTGGTCGATCCTGCCAGTAGTCATATTCTTCTCTCAAATATGAAGCCATGTATGTCTAAGTACATGCCGTCAAAAAGGCGAAACCGCGAATGGCCCATTAAATCAGTTATGGTTCCTTGGATCGTACTTTACTACTTGGATAACTGTGACAATTCTTGAGCTAATAATTGCAGCAGAGCTCAGACCTTTATAAGGGACAAGCACTTTTATTATACCAAAACCAATCGGACCTCGCGTCCGTCTAACGTGGTGACTCTGTATAACTTTGGGCTGATCGCACGGGCTCGTCCCGGCGACGTATCTTTCAAGTGTCTGCCTTATCAACTTTCGATGGTAGGTTACGCGCCTACCATCGTCGTAACGGGTGACGGGGTATCAGGGTTTGATTCCGGAGAGGGAGCCTGAGTTTTGCTTTAAAGGAAAATTCAGGTGAAATTCCTTTGACGTTATCATAATATAACGGTTTTGTAGAGGCAAACGCAATATGACGGTTTTATGTATGTCGTGTTGGAATGCTTCAAATAGGCTTTAATTAATGTACATTTGTAACATTTTATGTTCTGTTTTGTTAGTTGAATAAGCCAGTAGAATGCCTCAGAAAGGTATTGGCTAACTTTGAATGCACATGTGTATGTTTTGTGTATACCTAAGAAGGCAATAATTGGAGTCAAAATGCTCTCTTAACTGTGTTTGAACACCGCAATTGGACGATTTATTTTGAAATCGATAAGTTTTGTCTGTAGAGTTGTTACGACAACAGATAAATGTTAAGTGTCGTCAAAGAAACAAAGTGATTAAAAAGAATGTGAGGTCTGTGAAATTTTTGTTTGATAAGGAATGAGGCAATGAGCTATTTTGTTATAATTTTATGTCAGTCAGTACTGAAAATTAGACCCTGAATAGATTGTGAATCCTATAGCAGGATAAAATGAATATTTAAATTCAGGTCACTGAAGACTGTCCAATTAAATGGAAACGGCAGATTGGATCACATGTAATCCTGAACGAATTAAGTTCCCTGTTCCAGGATCTACGGAATGCCGAGTATTAAATTG
>OU015500.1:153604796-153615181 GCA_907164885.2 Dolomedes plantarius
ATGACGCGTAGAATATAGTCGACGTACCGCTGTGCTGTCAGGGTGCCGCGGATGACAACCAAGGGGATCCTGCTATGAAATGAAATGGCACCCCAGACCCTCACTCATGGTTGTCGGCTCGTATGGCGAAGGACAGTCAAGTTGGTAACTCACCATTGTCCGGGGCGACTCCAGACGCGTATTCGCTGGTCATCGGGGCTCAATTCGAAACGGGACTAATCACTGAAGACAATTCTACTCCCGTCAGTAACATTCCAGATCCAATGTGCCCGATACCACTGCAAACGGGCTGGTTGGTGTACAGAGGTCAATGTTTGTCGGAGCAAGGGGCGTCGTGAGCGCAGCCCCATTTCCCTAAACCGCCTATGAATGGTCCTTGCGGTCACTGAAGCACCAGTTGCACATACGATCGTTGATAATATCGCTCGGTGATCTGGGGCTGTGGGTGCCACTCTGACGATTGCTCAGTCTTCACGTTCAGTCGTTTCTCTAGGCCGACCGCTTCCTTCTTGACGCTGTGTTTGGCCGTAGTCCACCCACTCCTGCCACCATCGTCTAATAGTGGCATCCCTCCTATCCAAATGTCAAGCGATGCGCCGATTAGACCAACCGGCTTCTTTGAGCCCAACTACACGTCCTCTCTCAAATGGCGACATCTGTGCATAGTGTTCGCGCACCTGTATGCGAGGCATAGTTACAGTCTACCGAGTACAAGGAAGGAAATTCGCAAAGAATTTAAGACCTGGAATCGAAATTTCTCCTTTTTAATATCCTGCCAGTTGCGCAGTTAAGATGCGCTGCAGCGTCACACGTTCATTCATTGGCCGCCAAAGTTTAAAATTTGGCATTTTCCGTCGAAACCTGTACGCATATCATTGTGTTCAATTTGCATTACCCCTTCTTGATGCGTTTTGTCTAAGAGTGTATATATATATATATATATATATACATGTGTGTGTGTTTGTTTATTTGTTTGTTGTGGGCATATACATTGGCACATATACGTATACATGAGACACTACCTGCCTGGTGGCGAAGGGCACGTCATAGGACCTCTCCTCGTGTCCATCTGTGCTGCTGTCGCTCCTTTCGTCTGCCACTGAGTAGACGGGTAGTCTGCTGGTGGCGTAAGGAGAAGGGAGGTAGAGGGACCCCCCTTTAGACTGACCGTAGTCGCGCTTCACCTCGTACTCGGACATCGGGACAGACGCCTCGGGGTTGACCGCCTCCTTGCGAACGCACCGAGAGTCTGAGGGACAGAAGAGATATTAGCGAGTAAATACAAGGGATAGATGAGAGCATATACAAGTATACATACACATTTTATAGGCGTGTGTATATACGTTGTAACTGACTAAATGTGATTTATGCATGAAAAAATAAGACATCTCTTGAAAATAAGCCATAAAGCGTATTTTGGAACAAAAATAAATATATGGCCCGGTCTCATTCTCCGGGAAATACTAGGTGATTCAAAATTCAAGGTACAAACTTTAACGGTTGGTACAAGACACTGTAACAATCATTTATTGCATAGGAACGTGTGGGCGCAAGTGACTCATTGAGGCACAAACACAGGAAAGAGACACGAAAGGAAAGAAAAATCTATTATTGACATCATCGTTAACATGTGCTATATCTACAATATGTATTCAAAATTGCGTCCGCCGACTGTCATACATGCTTGGCAGCGCCGACGTAGACATTGGCGTACAGTTTCGAAGATGCCAGGTATTTCACGCAAACGGGCAGCAGCAACGGATATTCGAGCGATGAAATCCTCAACAAGACTGGACAATGAAATGTAGGCCCATAAACGTGGCTGTTCAGATGTCTCCATAAGATTTCGAGGCCCGATAAATCTGGAGATCGGGATGGCCAAGGGACTGGTCCAGCACGCCCAATCCATCGCGTCCCAAAAATGGCATCCAGGTAATTGAGTCAAACAGTGCTGAAATGCGCTGGCGCTCCATCATGATGAAACCACAGCCGGTCCGGCATTCGTCTATGAGGGAAACGCTCCTCATACATTCGTGGCGCAGCTCTGCCGTTAGCATTTGCCAGCCCGTACATGAGATGCATGTCTGTTTTTTCTGCATAAAGTCTCCCATCACAGACGACAGCACAATTGAGAATGGCACGTTCTCGCAGATGCATAATGTTGATGGGCAATAAACCCCCACCTGCTCTCTTCCGGCAACGGAACCAACCAGTCACTCCATCTTTCATTCCTAGCATGCGTATTTTCTGTGTTTGTGCCTCAACGCGTCACTTGCGCTCATACATTTCTATAAAATAAATGACTGTTATAGTGTGCTGTACCACCCGTAAAGTTTGTACCATGAATTTGGAAACACCCTGTATATATATATATATATATATATATAATATGTAATAAATTAAATATTATGCCCTCCATTCTAACATTTAAATTCCCTTTCCTAAATCCAATCCGCAGTAATCTCAAATTATCGCTACCAAACCCTTAGCAAGAGAACTTCACATGTATCGCATGGCTATGCATTTCTGCACGTGTATACGTCTGGAGAAAGGAGTGTATTCGCATCGCGAGCGCCATTTTTTGCTGACCCAACAAAATATACATGTACCTCGTCTCTCGCGCGTAAGATTGAAAGGTGATATTCGCTTTCGAGCCGTCTTCTGAAATGGACGGATGTACTTCCGTCGCTCTAATAAACGATTCGGCCAGACTGCATCAAAATGTTATTCCTTTCAGGCTGAGTCTAGGTCCAGCCATGTAAATATGAGCTAGTTTTTCCTTTTCAGATTATAATTTAAGGATGTAATGGGTATATTACTTATATATATATATATATATATATATATATATATATATATATATACAGTCGTACCTCTATTTAACGAACCTCTATTTTGCGAATTTTTCATTGGAACCAAGAACATTTTGCGAATTTCTTCGTAAAATAACCAAATAGCGAAGTGCATTCTCTATTTAACGAACTTTTTCTTGTGATCCAATATTTTCTCCTCCATATTTCTCAAAATATTTCTCAACATTTCAAACTTATTCTTTCTTTTAACACATTTTACACATTAACTTTCTTGTAACACATTCCGATGCGAATTACAGTTTGAAGAAAATACACCTGAAGGGCTTTTTAGTACATTGCAAAGATGCGAGACGTATTATCAGAGAAAACATTTTTTCAAACAAAAAACTTAGACAAAATTAAGAGACTTTATCAGTAATTAAATGTAAGGATACATGAGGCAATGTATGCTTAAAATTACTTGTTATAATAAATGCGATAATGTCATTAAAATTCATTAATTTCAATATGATTTTTAATGGAAAATACAGTGTATTCTTGTTTTCCTGGCAGATTTCTGTTTGATGGGTAAGATATATAAAAGAAATAGATATTGATTTACAAAATAAAGGTGTGATTAATTTCTTTTATTAATAGTATTTAGTGTTTATGAATTTAAAATCTGTTTACTCTAGTTTAAAGTATTTTAAAAGGTGAATCTCTATTTAACGAATTTTCCATATAACGAACTTTTTTTCAGGATTTAGCGACTTCGTTAAATAGAGGTGCGACTGTATATATCTATATATATAAAACAGTTCCGTAACTGACTCACTGACTGACATACAACGCACAGACCAAACCGCTGGACCTAATGGGCTGAAATTTTACATGGCGATTCTTCTTATAGTGTAGGGGTGCACTAAGAAAGATTTTTGAAAAATTCTTCTTAGATTTTTTAAATTAAATTTTTAAGCTGTTTTAGTAACTTTTTTTAAGTTTGCATTTAAATAATAATTTGAGGGTTATAAAATTTATATCACGAGAAAGATCATAAAAATTCCTTCAAAATGAGATCTTTTTCGTATCTTTACCTCCCTTTTCTGATTTTTGGTGAACTTTTAAAGATTAATTTTTTAGAATTTAATATATTAAATGCCGATCACGTGATTTGTTTTTCTGGAACTTTAAATAAATTTATCGTCACGTGCATAAAAACTAAATAGACAAAAATATTTTTTTCTTGCTAAAGCGGCAGACGATTGGATATTATTTTGTCTATAAAATATCCCTTACGATTTTTTTATAAATGTTTTTTTACATCAATTGTATACACTGATCGTCGTATTTATTATAAATATATATATATATTTATATATTTTGGCATTAATTGCATACATTGACCCTTGTATTTAATTTGAATGTACTCCGTAGCGAAGTGCGGGTTTTCAGCTAGAATATATGTATAGCCTATCCATGTCATAGCCAACAACAATTGATCCACCTCCAAGCCTCGTAAGCGAACTACCACCGATTTTAACCGGACGAAAGGTACTTGCCATCGTAGTGTCCATCTCCGCCGCGTCTCCGCCTGCTGAGGGCGCAGACGACGACTAGCACCGAGAGGAGGATGACCGCAGTGACCACCACGGGGGCCACTATGGCCAGGTTCGAGTAGAAGGGCAGCAGTCCCTTGCGCTCGGGCACAAAGCCGGTTTCTGCGAAAAAAGGAAATATTCATTTCAAGTATGGTAATATGTGTGTAAATTAGCATTCCTACATATAATAAGTAGAAATAACATATATGCGTGTATGTATATTTATTAGCGGGACACATAGTACGTTCGGTGGTACACAAGAGTAGCAAAAAGTGAGTCAAAACTGATACCACACCTTTGGCTCACTTTTGGCTCACTTTGGCAAGTGACTCACCTGCCTCGTCTATCAGCACGGCCGTGCTGAAGGCGTACTCAGCCTCCGTGGCGCCGGCGTCGCTGTGGGCGGTCACGTGCAGCCTGTAGCGCGTCCCCGGGGTGAGTCCCTGCAGCTCGAAGGGGTCGCCCCTGGGCGGCAGGCGGTCGGAGGCGAGCCGCCACTCGCCACCCTCCTCCTCGCGCCACTGCACCACGAAGAAGGCGACGGGGCAGCCCCCGTCCTGCCACTCCGACAGGTGAAGAGAGGCGCGGCTGGCGTTGGGGCGCACGAAGGCGGACTGGAGGGGCGCCACTGGGGCTGCAAAGAGACGGGGAGGGCGTTACAGGAAGTGTTCTGCAGCAGTTCAGTTTCTCGTCAGTCGGGGATGAAATCGAATACATATACATATATATATATATATATATATATATATATATATATATATATATATATATATATATATATATATATATATATATATATATATATATATATATATATATATATATATATATATATATATATGTATATATATATATATATATATATATATATATATATATATATATATATATATATTTCATATTGTTGTTTTCATATTGTTGGTGTTTCATATTGAATAGGACAAAAAGTATAACATAGTACAAATTATGTAATTGATTTATTTAGCAGAAACAAATTAATTCAGAAACTACAATTATACAAGTTTTATCTGGCAACAGTGAAGATCCTTCTAGTTACGGAATCGCTGCTAGAGGCACTGTTAATCAATATGACGCCAGCCATGCAAGAGAAATCGTACTGTGTTTTGGAATACGCCAAAACATCATCTGTTATCATCTGTATTGAAAGGCATTTTCGCACGAAATTTAGCAAAGAACCACCGTATCATCACAACATCGAACGGTGGGTGAATCAGTTTCGGGACACGGGCTGCTCGTGTAAGAAAAGCAGCCCAGGACGACCAACAGCCAAAACCGAAGTGGTTGGAAAAATTCGTGAAATGTTTTTACGAAATCCCATAAAATTAACGGGTAGTGCGAGTTCTGAACTCAACGTGCTTCATACAACGGCGTGGCGTGTGTTACGAAATCGTCTAAAATACCGGCCATGCACCTTTCAGATGTTGCAGGCGCTAAAACCTTCCGACAAACCGTTGCGTAAAGCCTTTTGTGGGAATTTGCAACATGAGCTGGAGGTAGATGGTTTTAGAACAGACTTGTCGAAGGGTGGTAGAACAGGCTTGTGTTTACGGATGAAGCCACTTTTCATGTTTCTGTCAATGTTAATCGCCATAATTTATGATTTTGGGGCACGGAAAATCCAGATGGTGCAGTGGAACATGAGCGTAATTTTCCAAAGGTGAACGCTTTCTGCGCCATTTCCAACAGTTGTGTGTTTGGTTTTTTTTTTTCTTCGGGGAAAAATAGATTAACGGGTGCATTTACCAAGATATGCTACGAAAGTGGTTGTTCCTCAGTTGGAGGAAGCGGTTCCCGGCTTCAGTTTGCAGGAAGACGGTGCTCCACCACATTGGCATAAAAACGTACGGCAGTACCTGAACGATAGTCTACCCCATCGCTGGATTGGCCGTGCTAGGTCAACAGATCCGCCGGTCGGTACATTTCGAACTTTATCTATCTATCTATCTATATATCTATCTATAAATCTGAAAATAATACCTAGTTAAGTTATTAAAAACTGCTTACCACTTTCTTCCGACACGAATATAATATCATGATATTTATGATGACATTTTTTTCTACTGTTGGAGAAGTTTTTTAATTTCATAATGAATGCGATAATGTATTAAAATCTCAATTCTTTCATTTCCCGTGATAATGAATCCCGTGATGTCATATTTTGTTAGGAAAATTAATAGTGATATCAAAATCATATTTAAAATTCTGTATAACGAAAAGCAAAAGATGACTATTTACGTACGTAAATCAAATTAATAAAATAGAAAAGCCTGTGTAGTAGTATTATACATTGAAAATACAACAGAATAAAATAGAAATCGGATGAATAGTGTATTTCGATGTTTCGTGCTACTCCTCGTCCTCTGTTAACAAGGAAAATCGGTAGTACACTGTATGTTTCCTTGCTTTTCGAAGAGACTTATGGAGGGACTGTTCACATAGCAGCCCGTTAGCGTAAGCGTTAAATTTAAACCAATCATATAGTTGAGCTCTATGAAATCATCCGTTGACTTTCGTATCATCATCCGTGAACACTGCGTTGACCTTTTACGCTTACGCTAACAGACTACTCTGTGAACAGGCCTTTTCCGAACAGCCTTCGTCTATTGGCATCCTGGATATTATCCGACTAGAGATATTTCTATCGATGATGAAATAAAGAAAGAATCGAAATCGTGGGCGAATGTTTTATCTGACTCGGTGTAAAACAAAAGATGGAAATCCACAATGGGTCGTACGCTTACGCAGCAAATCTGTTTGTAGTTTGTACTTAATGAGGAGATGAATGAGCATGAAAGATTAGCTAGTGGTGAATATTCTAACGAAGATTACGAGTAGTGATTTAGCAGCCAGAATACCAGGGGGTAAGTCCTTAAATTTGCACGACACACACATATATATATATATATATATATATATATATATATATATATATATATATATATATACCGGGTGTGCCAGAATTCCATCCGGGGTTTGGAAGGCTTATAAAAAACATATTACCAATACAGCAACAAAGTTGACTTTACTGGAGAAAGAAACATTACAAGTTTTGTTTCACAAATGTGTTAGAAGATGGCGGCACTAGGTCTGATAGTAGTATGCGTGGTTCGTGCGTGGTTTCGGAAATTTCAGGAAAGTGACTGCTTGAGTGATGGGAAACGAACTGGTCGTCCAGGCCGTTTGGCGGAAAAGGTTACTCGTGTACGATATGCGTTTGTGCGAAGCCCGAGAAAGTCAATTCTTCAAGCGAGTGCGGAATTACAAATCCCAGGAAAAAGCGAGCGAAACAAGAATTTGACTTTAGACTTGATATCTGCCGCATCACGAAAGGTTCACATATTGAACATTTGTGAAACAAAACTTGTAATGTTTCTTTTTCCAGTAAAGTTAACTTTGTTGCAGTATTGGTAATATGTTTTTTATAAACCTTCCAAACCCCGGAGGGAATGACATACCCTATATATATGTGTGTGTGTGTGTGTGTGTGTGCTGGTGCTGGGTGGTGTTATTAGCGTGGGGCGCGATACGTTGTCGAAGGGAGTAGGGGGGCTGTGGAGAGTACCTACCTACCCCCAGTGTCTTGGCCGTGAGGGCGTCGCTGGGCAGTCCCTCTCCGACTTCGTTGAAGGCGGTCATGAAGAAGTGGTACCTCGTCCCGCACTGCAGCCCTTCGAACAGGTGGTCTCGCCGGTCCCGTGGCACCTGCACCTGCTGCCAGCCCCCTAGCTCGCGCTTGTAATGTAGGTGAAAGCCTAGAAAAACACAGTAAGATAAGTTCGAACCTTCCAATGGGTCAGTGTCTGAAGACACGGATCCAGATGACGCCAGAAATTTTCGCCTAGAAATATCTCATTACAAAACAGAACTTGGGTACCTAGATTTAGAAAAGCATCTAAGTACCTAGATTCTCCTTTCAAAAAATAAACTAGACACCTTGAATCAGAATAGCAAAGAGCCTAGTTATGTAGGTTCCTCTTACAAAACAAAACTTAGATACCTGTATACAAAATAAAACAGAACGTATGCATCTATGTTCTCATTACTAAACAGAATTTAGGTACCTAAGTTCTCATTATAGAACAGGATTTAGGTGCATAGTTTTAAAACAGATTAGAATCTAAATACCTACGTTTTTATTACAGTGCAGAACCTAGATAACTAGATTTATAAATGAATCTAAGTCCTTAGGTTCTTATTACAAAACAAAAGCCGGTCACATAGGATCAGAACAGAAAAGTCCCTAGGTTCTTAGATTCTTATTTCAGAAAAGAACCTAGATACCTAGTTTTTCATTTGAAATGAGTACCTACGCACCTAAATTTTAAAAAAACCAGAACCTATGTACCAAGGGTTTCATTACAGAACCGAACTTAGGTACCAAGGGTTTCATTACAGAACAGAACTTAGGTACCAAGGGTTTCATTACAGAACACAACTTAGGTACCAAGGGTTTCATTACAGAACAGAACCTAGGTATCCAGATTTAGAAATTGTTGAGTTTGAGTGAGTGGCCCTATTTTCGGAAGAATACCGTTACCTGAAGTAAAGGTGTCCGCCTCACCACCATTTTACTTCAGAGTTACGTGAAAAATGAGTCGCTGTGATCGTACATTGAGAGTTATGTGCATTTCATCTTTAACAATTTTGCATGTTTTATTAAAGACAATTTATCAAGATTTATAGATTAGTTTTTCTTTTGTTTGACATCAGAAACAACAGAAATGAATCTAAGTGCCTAGGATCTCATTACAAATCAGAAGCCAGGCATCTCGATTCATGACAGAAAAGACACTACATACCAAGTGCATATGTGGGTAGGTGTTTTGCAAACGTACAGGTCGATCTGTCATAATTCCTAAAAACAAACCGAAGAGAGGACCTACCTTCTATGGCACTCGAGGGCGAGGGCAGGACCTCCCACTGGACCTCAATGCTGGTGTGGCTTGTACTTTTGACACTCATGATAGGGTTCGTTGGTGGATCTGAAAGGAAAGTGCACAAATTCGAACTGTTCTGAGGTGAAGGTCGCGAAACAAAATTACAAACACAGACACACCTGTATATATATATATATATATATATATATATATATATACATATACAGGTGGTTATCAAAATAATGGAAACACTTATCAATATTAGTGGTGTTCATGAATATGCTTCGTAAAACTTAATAAAAAGTCTAGCCACCGGTATTTTTTTATATAATATAGTGTACGTATTATTCTACTGTCAGATAGCAGTAATGTAGCTATGGATGCATTTGGGGCATGCTATGGATGCATCGTG
The DNA here is from genome assembly GCA_907164885.2 of Dolomedes plantarius. Classification (NCBI taxonomy): domain Eukaryota; kingdom Metazoa; phylum Arthropoda; class Arachnida; order Araneae; family Dolomedidae; genus Dolomedes; species Dolomedes plantarius. The sequence goes on from OU015500.1 coordinate 153,614,497, forward strand.
CATTTGGGGGTAACAGCGTAAAATGTCAAACCTTGCAGACCTTGAGAAAAGGGCAAATTGATGAAGCGCGGTTAATTTACAGTATTTGTTACGGCAACTGGGTGATTTTCGAGCTATGGTATCGAAAGTCATGATAGCGTACAGAGTGCAGGGAAAAACATATTTTGCCAAACACAATAGTGGACGAAAGGGGGAGCAGAGAGAAAGAGACGGACGAGGTACTAAAGCTGATTGTGACACGAAGAAATAAAACAACTGCAACCAAAATGACCGAAGAGCTCAATCGACCTCTACATGTTCTAGTATCAACCATGAGAGGTAGAAGGGAACTTCACAAACAAAGATTTTACGAAAGAGTAGTTATTCCCAAGCCACTTGTAATAGATGCAAATACAAGATATCGTCCTCAATGGTGCCACGAGTGCAAATCCTGGTCGAGTAATACGTCGAAAAACGGTATTTAGTCCAACGAATCAATGCTCCCAGTATTCCTCACAACAGAATGTGCATATATCTGAAGAACACCTACACAAGCATAAGATTCAGACTGTCTCATCTCAACTGTCAATCAGGGAGGTAGATCTATCAGGGCTTGGGACGGCATCTCATGGTTTTCTTCAGGTCCTATAGTAACCCTGAAAGGGAGATTGAATTAGAAGGACTATGTCGAAATTTTAGCTCACTA
>OU015500.1:153615281-153790281 GCA_907164885.2 Dolomedes plantarius
CGACAACTCATGGTTTGACGACAACTCATGCTTTGAAGATAAGACATGATTTGACGACAAATCATGGTTTAACGACAAAACAGGGGTTGAAAAAAATCATGGTTTAACGACCACTCATATTTTGACGACAACTCATCGTTTAACGACAAGACATGGTTTGACGTCAACTCATGGTTTTGACGACAGCACATGGTTTGACGACAACTCATTGTTTGACAACAAATCATGGTTTCACGACAACTCACCATTTTACGACAACTCATGGTTTATAGACAACTCATGGTTTGACGACAACTTATGCATTGACGACAAACCATGGTTTGACGATTAATTAGGGATTGACGACAACTTATGGTTTGACGACAACACATGGTTTAACGACAACTCATGGTTTATCGACAACTCATAGTTTGACAATAACTCATAGTTTAACGACTACACATGGATTGACGACAACTCATAGTTTGACGACAACTCATGTTTTAACGACAACTCATGTTTTGACGAGAAGACATGGATTGACGACAACTCATGGTTTGACGACAAATCATGGTTTGACATAGAGACATGTATTGACGACAACTCATGGTTTGACAACTATTCATGATTTGACGACAACTCATGGTTTAACAAGAAATCATGGATTGTCGACAAATCATGGTTTGACGACAAGTCATGGTTTTGACGATAACTAATTGTTTAACGACAAAACATGGATTGACGACAACTCATGGTTTGACGAAAACTCATGATTTGACAGCAACTCATTCTTTAACAACAAATCATGGTTTCACCACAACTCATGATTTGACGACAACTCATGGTTTGACGATACCTCATGGTTTGACTACAAATCATGATTTGACGAAAACTAATGTTTTAACGACAAGACATGGAGTAACGACAACTCATGGTTCGACATCAACTCATGGTTTGACGACAAGACATCGATTGACGACTACTCATGGATTTGCGAAAACTCATGGTTTGACGACAACTCATTGTTTTAGAACAAATCATGGTTTGACGACAAGACATGGATTGAAAACATCTTATGGATTGTCGACAACTCATTGCATGACGACAATTCATGGTTTAACGACAACACATAGAATGACGACAACTTATGGTTTGACGACAACTCACGGATTGACGACAAGACATAGTTTTGACGACAACTCATGGTTTGACGACAAGACATGGATAAACTACAACTCATGGATTGTCGACAACTCATGGTATGACGACAACTCATGGTTTTACGACAACGCAAGATTTGACGACAAGTTATTGTTTGACAACAAATCATGGTTTAACGACAACTCATGTTTTACCGACAACTCATGATTTGACTACAACTGATAGTTTTTTCGACAACTCATGGTTTGACGAAATTTCATGGTTTTGACGAAAACTAATGGTTTCACGACAACTCATTGTTTGACATCAAATCATGGTTTAACGATAACTCATGGTTTAACGACAAGACATGGAGTGACGACAACTCATGTTTTGACGACAACTCATGCTTTGACGACAAGAGATGGATTTACGACAATTCATGGTTTGACGACAACACATATTTTGACGACAATTCATGGTTTGACGAGAACTCATGGTTTTTACGACAACTCATGGTTTGACAACGAGACAAGGATTGACGAAAACTCATGGTTTACGACAACTCATGGTTCGAAGACAACTCATGGTTTGACCACAAGTCATTGTTTAACGACACGACATGGATTGACGACAACTTATGGTTTGACGACAACTCATGTTTTGACGACAACTCATGGTTTAATGAGAAGAGATGGATTGACGAAAACTCATGGTTTGATGCCAACTCATCGTTTGACGACACCTCACGGTTTTAACGACAACCCATGGTTTGACGATAACTCATAGTTTAACGACAAGACATGTAGTGACGACAATAAATGGATTAACAAAAAATCATGGTTTGACGACAACTCATGGTTTGACGACAACTCATGGTATTGCCGAAAACTCATGGTTTGACGACAATTCTTTGTTTGACAATAAGTCATGGTTTCACGATAACTCATGGTTTAACGACGAGACTTGGAGTGACGACAAATCGTGGTTTGACGAAACCTCATGGTTTGACGAAGACTTGTGGATTGACGATAACTCTTGGTTTGACGACAACTCATGATTTCACGACAAGACATGGAGTGACGACAACTCATGTTTTCACGACAACTTATGGTTTGACAAAAAGACATGGTTTTGACGACTACTCATGGTTTGACCACAAGACATGGATTGACGACTACTCATTGATTGACGACAACTCATGGTTTGTTGACAACTCATGGTTTGACGATAACACATGGTTTGACGATAACTCATGTTTTAACGACATGACATAGAGTGACGACAACTCATGATTTGACGACAATACATGGATTGACGAACTCCTAGATTTTGAAGATAACTCATAGTTTGACGACAAGACATGGATTAAGGACAAATCATGATTTAACGAGAAGTCATGGATTACCAACAACTCATGGTTTGATGACAATCTATGGTTTGACGACAACTCATTGTTTGACAACAAATCATGGTTTGACGATAACCCATGGTTCAACGACAAGACATAGAGTGACGATAACTCATGATTTGACGACAACTCAGGATTTAACGAGAAGACATGGATTAACGACAAATCATAATTTAACGACAACTCATGGTTTGACGACAACTCATTGTTTGACAACAAATCATGGTTTTGACGACAACTCATGGTTTAACGACAACTCACGCTTTATCGACAACTCATTGTTTGACAACAAATCATGGTTTGACTATAACCCATCGTTCAACGACAAGACATAGAGTGACGATAACTCATGATTTGACGACAACTCAGGATTTAACGAGAAGACATGGATTAACGACAAATCATAATTTAACGACAACTCATGGTTTCACGACAACTCATGGTTTTGACGACAACTCATGGTTTAACGAGAACACATGGATTGACGACAACTCATGGTTTGACGACAAGACATGGATTGACAACAACACATGGTTTGACGACAACTCATGGTTTTGACGACAACTCATGGTTTAACGACAACTCATGGTTGTACGATAACGCATGGTTGTACGATAACTCATGTTTTAACGACAAGACATGAAGTGACGAGAACTGATGGTTTGACGACAACTCATGGTTTAACGAGAACACATGGATTGACGACAACTCATGGTTTGACGACATATTTTGGTTTGACGACAAGATATATTTTGACGACAACTCATGGTTTTGACGACAACTCATGGTTTGACGGAAACTCATGATTTGACGAAAACTCATGGGGTGACGACAACTGATGGTTTGTCGATAACTCATGGTTTAACGACAAGACATAGAGTGACGACATTTCATGGATTGACGACAACACATAAATTTGACGACAACTCATGGTTTGACGACAACTCATGGTATGACGACAACTCATTGTTTGACAACAAATCTTGGTTTAACGACAAGACATGGATTGACGACAACTCATGGTTTTGACAACAACTCATTGTTTGACAACAAATCATGGTTTGACGATAACTCATGGTTTAACGACAAGACATGGAGTGTCCACAACTCATGGCTTGACGACAAGGCATGGTTTGACGAGAACTCATGGTTTGACGACAAGACATGGATTGACAACAACTCATGGATTGACGACAACTCATGGATTGACGACAACTCTTGGTATGACGACAACTCATTGTTTGACAACAAATCTTGGTTTAAAGACAAGACATGGATTGACGACAACTCATGGTTTAGACGACAACTCATTGTTTGACAACAAATCATGGTATGACGATAACTCATGGTTTAACGACAAGACATGGAGTGACCGCAATTCATGGCTTGACGACAAAGCATGGTTTTGACGACAACTCATGGTTTGACGACAAGACATGGATTGACAACAACTCATGGATTGACGACAACTCATGGTTTGAAGACAATTCATGGTTTAACGACAACTCATTGTTTGATAACAAATCATGGTTTAACGACAAGACAAGGAGTGACGACAACTGATGGTTTGACGACAACTCATGGTTTTAACGACGGCTAATGGTTTGACGACAATTCACGGTTTTGGATTCACGACAAATCATAATTTGACGAAAACTCATGGTTTCACGACAACGCATTGTATGACAACAAAACATGGTTTGACGACAACTCATGATTTGAAGACAAGACATGGATTGACGACTACTCATTAATTGACGACAACTCATGGTTTCACGATAACTCATGGTTTGACGATATCTCATGGTTTGACTACAAATCGTGGTTTAACGACAACTGATGGTTTAACGAAGAGACATGGAGTGACGACAACTCATGGTTTCACGACAACTCATGTTTTGTGAACAACTAATGGTTTAACGAGAAGACATGGATTGACGACAACTCATGGTTTGAGGTCATTTCATTGTTTGACGACAACTCATGGTTTGACGATAACTCATGGTTTAACGACAAGACATGGAGTGACGACAATTCATGGTTTAACGGCAACTCATGGTTTGACAACAAGACATGGTTTTTTCGACAACTCATGGTTTGACGACAAAGCATGGATTAACAACAAATCATGGTTTGACGACAACGGATGGTTTGACGACATCACATGGTATTAATGAAAACTCATGATTTGACGACAACTCATTGTGTGACAAGAAATCATGGTTTAACGATAACTCATGGTTTAACTACAAGACTTGGAGTGACGACAAATCGTGGTTTAACGACAACTCAGGGTTTGACGACAAGACATGTTTTTGACGACAACTCATGGTTTTACGATAACTGATGGTTTTACGATAACTCATGTTTTAACGACAAGACATGGAGTGACGACAACACATGGTTTGACGACAACTCATGGTTTGACGACAATTCATGGTTTAACGAGAACACATGGATTGACGACAACTCATGGTTTGACGAAAACTCATGGTTTGACGACAAAATATGTTTTGACGACAACTCATGGTTTTGACGACAACTCATGGTTTGACGACAAGACATGGATTGACGACAAGAAATGGATTGACGACAACTCATGGTTTGACGAAAACTCATGATTTGACGAGAAGACATGGATTTACGACAAATCGTAACTTGACGAAAACTCATGGTTTCACGACAACTCATTGTATGACAACAAATCATGGTTTGACGAAAACTCATGATTTGACGAGAAGACATGGATTTACGACAAATCGTAATTTCACGAAAACTCATGGTTTGACGACAACTCATTGTATGACAACAAATCATGGTTTGACGACAACTCATGATTTGACGAAAACTCATGGTTTGACGACAACTCATGGTATGACGACAACTCATAAATTTGACGACAACTCATGGATTGACGACAACTCATGGTATGACGACAACTCATTGTTTGACATCAAATCATGGTTTAACGACAAGACATGGAGTGACCACAACTGACGGTTTGACGACAACTCATGGTTTTGACGACAACTCATGGTTTGACGACAAATCATGGTTTTAACGAAAACACAAGGTTTGACGATTCTTCATGGTATAAGGACAAGACATAGAGTGACCAAAACTCATGGTTTGACGACAATTCATGGTTTGACGAAAACTCATGATATGACGAGAAGACATGGTTTCACGACAAATCATAATTTCTCGAAAACTCATGGTTTCACGACAACTCATTGTATGACAACAAATCATGGTTTGACGATAACTCATGATTTGACGACAACTCATGATTTGACGACAAGACTTGGATTGACGACTACTCATTGATTGACGACAACTTATGGTTTGACGACAACTCATGGTTTGACAATAACTCATGTTTTGACAACAAATCATGGTTTGACGACAACTCATGGTTTAACGACAAGACATGGAGTGACGACAACTCATGGTTTGATGCCAACTCATGGTTTGACAACAACTCATTGTTTGACGATAACTCATGGTTTAACGACAAGACATGGAGTGACGACAATTCATGGTTTTACGACAACTCATGGTTTGACGACAAGACATGGTTGTTTCGACAACTCGTGGTTTGACGACAAAGCATGTATAACAACAAATCATGATTTAACGATAACTCATGGTTTAACGAGAACACATGGATTGACGACAACTCGTGGTTTGACCACAACTCATGTTTTGTGAACAACTAATGGTTTAACGACAAGACATGGAGTGACGACAAATCGTGGTTTGACGAATACTCATGATTTGACGACAACTGATGGATTGAAGACCACTGATGGTTTGACGACAATACATGATTTTGACGACAACTCATGGTTTGACGACAAGACATGGATTTACGACTACTCATTGATTGACGACAACTCATGGTTAACGACAACTCATGGTTTTACGATAACTCATGGTTTTACGATAACTCATGTTTTAACGACAAGACATGGAGTGACGACAACTCATGGTTTGACGACAGCTTATTGTTTGACAACAAATCATCGTTTGACGACAACTCATGATTTGACGACAACTCATGGTTTCACGACAACTCATGGTTTCACGATAACTCATGGTTTCACGACAACTCATGGTTTTGACGACAACTCATGGTTTAACGACAAGGCATTGAGTGACAACATTTCGTGGCTTCACAAGAAATAAATTTGACGACAACTCATGGATTGACGACAACTCATGGTATGACGACAACTCATTGTTTGACGACAACTCATTGTTTCACAACAAATCTTGGTTTAACGACAAGACATGGAATGACGAAAACTCATGGTTTGACGACAAGACATGGTTTTGACGACAACTCAAGGTTTAACGACAAGACATGGATTAACGACAGCTCATGGATTGACGACAACTCATGGTTTGACGACAACTCATTGTTTGATAACAAATCATGGTTTAACGACAAGACATGGAGTGACGAAAATTCTTGGTTTAACGACAACTCATGGTTTTGTCTACAACTCATGGTTTGAAGACAAAACATGGTTTGAGGATCACCCATGGTTTAACGACAAGAAATGGTTTAACGACAAGAACTCATTGCTTGACAACAAATCGTGGTTTGACGACAACTGATGATTTGATGACAAACCAGGGTATGACGACAACTCATATTTTGACGACAACTCATGGTTTGACGAAAACTCATGGTTTTTACGACAACTCATGGTTTGACAACGAGACAAGGATTGACGAAAACTCATGGTTTACGACAACTCATGGTTCGAAGACAACTCATGGTTTGACCACAAGTCATTGTTCAACGACACGACATGGATTGACGACAACTTTTGGTTTGACGACAACTCTTGTTTTGACGACAACTCATGGTTTAATGAGAAGAGATGGATTGACGAAAACTCATGGTTTGATGCCAACTCATCGTTTGACGACAACTCACGGTTTTAACGACAACCCATGGTTTGACGATAACTCATGGTTTAACGACAAGACATGTAGTGACGACAATAAATGGATTAACAACAAATCATGGTTTGACGACAACTTATGGTTTGACGACAACTCATGGTATTGCCGAAAACTCATGGTTTGACGACAATTCTTTGTTTGACAATAAATCATGGTTTCACGATATCTCATGGTTTAACGACGAGACTTGGAGTGACGACAAATCGTGGTTTGACGAAAACTCATGGTTTGACGAAGACTTGTAGATTGACGATAACTCTTGGTTTGACGACAACTCATGATTTGACGACAAGACATGGAGTGACGACAACTCATGGTTTCACGACAACTCATGGTTTGACGACAAGACATGGTTTTGACGACTACTCATGGTTTGACCTCAAGACATGGATTGACGACTACTCATTGATGGACGACAACTCATGGTTTGATGACAACTCATGGTTTGACGATAACACATGGTTTGACGATAACTCATGTTTTAACGACATGACATAGAGTGACGACAACTCATGATTTGAAGACAACTCATGATTTAACGAGAAGACATGGATTAACGACAAATCATAATTTGACGACAACTCATGGTTTAACGACAATACATGGATTGACGAACTTCTGGATTTTGAAGATAACTCATGGTTTGACGACAAGACATGGATTAAGGACAAATCATGATTTGACGAGAAGTCATGGATTACCAACAACTCATGGTTTGATGACAATCTATGGTTTGACGACAACTCATTGTTTGACAACAAATCATGGTTTGACGGCAACTCATAATTTGACGACTACTCATGGTTTCACGACAACTCATGGTTTAACGATAACTCATGGTTTCACGACAACTCATGGTTTGGCGACAACTCATGGTTTAACGACAAGGCATTGAGTGACAACATTTCATGGCTTCACAAGACATAAATTTGACGACAACTCATGGATTGACGACAACTCATGGTATGACGACAACTCATTGTTTGACGACAACTCATTGTTTCACAACAAATCTTGGTTTAACGACAAGACATGGAATGACGAAAACTCATGGTTCCACGACAACTCAATTTTTAACAACAAGACATGGGTTTTCAACAACAGATGGTTTAACGACAAGAAGTGGATTAACGACAGCACATGGTTTGACAACAACTCATAGTTTGACGACAACTCACGCTTTATCGACAAGACATGATTTGACGACAAATCATGGTTTGACGATAAATTAGGGTTTGACGACAACTTATGGTTTGACGACAATTCATGGTTTGACGACAATTCATGGTTTAACGAACACTCATGCTTTAACAACAACTCATGGTTTAACGACAAGACATGGATTGACGACAACTCATGGTTTGACGAAAACTCATATTTTGACGAAAACTCATTGTTTAACGACAAGACATGGAATTACGACAACTCATGGTTTGATGACAACTCATGGTTTGACGACAAGACATGGATTGATGACAACTCATGCTATGACGACAACACATATTTTGACGACAACTCATGGATGAACGACAAGACATGGAGTGACGACAACTCATGGTTTGACGACAACTCATGGTTTGACGACAACTTATGGTTTTTACGACAACTCATGGTTTGACGACGAGACAAGGATTGACGAAAACTTATGGTTTGACGACAACTCATGGTTTGACCACAAGTCATTGTTTAACAACAAGACATGGATTGACGACAACTCATGGTTTGACGACAACTCAAATTTTGACGACAACTCATGGTTTAACGAAGAGACATGGATTTACGACAACTCATGGTTTGATGACAACTCATGGTTTGTAGACAAGACATGGATTGATAACAACTCATGGTTTGACGACAAATCATATTTTGACGACAATTCAGGGATGAACGACAAGACATGGAGTGACGACAACACATGGTTTGACGACAACTGATTGTTTGACAACAAATCATGGTTTGACGACAACTCATTGTTTGACAACAAATCATGGTTCGACGACAACTGATGGATTGATTACAACTCATAGTTTGACGACAAGACATGAATTGACGAAATCTCATGGTTTGAGGACAACTCGTTTTCACGACAACTCATAGTTTAACGACAAGAAAAGGATTGACGAAAACTCATGTTTTGACGGCAACTCATGGTTTGACGACAACTCGGATTTTTCGACAACTCATGGTTTGACGACAATAAATGGATTAACGACAAGACTTGGAGTGACGACAACTCATGGTTTTACGACAAGACAAGGTTTGACGACAACTTATGGTTTGACGACAACTTATGGTTTGACGACAACTTATGGTTTGACGACAACTTATGGTTTGACGACAAGTCATTGTTTGACAACAAATCTTGGTTTAACGATAAGACATGCAGTGACGACATCTCATGGTTTGAGGACAACTCATGGTTTGACGATACGACATTTTTTTGATGACAACTCATGGTTTGACGACAAGACATGGATTGACGACAACTCATGGTTTGACGACAACACATATTTTGACGAAAACTCATGGATGAACGACAAGACATGGAGTGACGACAACTCATGGTTTGACGACAACTCATGGTTCCACGACAACTCATTGTTTAACAACAACACATGGATTGACAACAACTGATGGTTTAACGACAAAACGTGGATTAACGACAACACATGGTTTGTCGACAACTTATAGTTTGACGACAACTCATGCTTTATCGACAAGAAATGATTTGGCGACAAATCATGGTTTGACGATAAATTAAGGTTTGACGACAACTCATGGTTTGACGACAATTCATGATTTAAGGAACACTCATGCTTTAACAACGACTCATGGTTTAACGACAAGACATGGATTGACGACAACTCATAGTTTGACGACATCTCGTTTACACGACAACTCATAGTTTCAAGACACGGATTGACGAAAACTCATGTTTTGACGACAACTCATGTTTCTACGACAAGACACGGATTGACGAAAACTCATGGTTTGACGATACGACTGGTTTTGACAACAACTCATGGTTTGACGACAAGACATGGATTAACGACAACTCATGGATAGACGAGTACTCATGGTTTTACGACAATTCATGTTTTTGATGTCTACTCAAGGTTTGACTCTAAATCATGGTTTGACGATAACTCATGGATTAACGATGAGACATGGAGTGACGACAACTCATGGTTTGACGGCAACTCATGGTTTAACGAAAAACATGAATTTGAGGACAACTCATGGTTTTGACGACAACTCAGTGTTTGACGACAAAACATGGAATGACGACAACTCATGGTTTTGACGACAACTAAATGTTTGACGACAAGACATGGATTGACGACAACTCATGGTTTCACGACAACTCATGTTTATGACGACATCTCATGGTATGACGACAATTCATGGTTTCACGATAATTCATCGTTCAACGACAAGACATGGAGTTACGACAACTCATGGTTTAACGACAAATCATGGTTTGACATCAAGACATGTATTGACGACAACTCATGGTTTGACAACTATTCATGATTTGACGACAACTCATGGTTTAACGAGAAGTCATGGATTGTCGACAACTCATGGTTTGACGACAAGTCATGGTTTTGACGATAACTAATTTTTTGACGACAAGACATGGATTGACGACAACTCATGGTTTGACGAAAACTCATGATTTTACAGCAACTCATTCTTTAACAACAAATCATGGTTTGACCACAACTCATGATTTGACGACAACTCATGGTTTGACGATACCTCATGGTTTGACTACAAATCATGATTTGACCAAAACTAATGTTTTAATGATAAGACATGGAGTGACGACAACTCATGGTTCGACGTCAACTCATGGTTTGACGACAACTCATGGTTTGACGACAAGACATGGATTGACAACTACTCATGGATTTGCGACAACTCATTGCATGACGACAATTCATGGTTTAACGACAACACATAGAATGACGACAACTTATGGTTTGACGACAACTCACGGATTGACGACAAGACATAGTTTTGACGACAACTCATGGTTTGACGACAAATCATGGTTTGACGAAAACACATGTATTGACGACAACTCATGGTTTCACGACAACTCATTGTTTCGTAATAAATAATGGTTTGACGACAACTCATGGTTCCACGACAACTCATTGTTTAACAACAAGACATGGATTGACAACTGATGGTTTAACGACAAGACATGTATTAACGTCAACACATGGTTTCACGACAACTCATAGTTTCACGACAACTCATGCTTTATCGACAAGAAATGATTTGACGACAAATCATGGTTAGACAACAATGCATGGTTTAAGGAACAGTCATGCTTTAACAACAACTCATGGTTTAACAACAAGTCATGGATTGACGACAACTCATGGCTTTACGACAACTCATATTTTGGCGACAACTCATGGTTTAACGAGAAGACACGGATTTACGATAACTCATGGTCTGATGACAACTCATGGTTTGACGACAAGACATGGATTGAAGACAACTCATAGTTTAACGACAAGACATGTATTGACGAAAACTCATGGTTTAACGATAAGACATGAGTGACGACAACTCATGGTTTGGCGACAACTTATGGTTTAACGAAAAACATGAATTTGAGGACAACTCATGGTTTTGACGACAACTCATAGTTTGACGACAAAACATGGAATGACGACAACTCATGGTTTCACGACGAATCATGATTTGACGATAACTCATGGTTAGACAACAACTCATAGTTTTGACGACAACTAAATGTTTGACGACAAGACATGGATTTACGACAACTCATGGTTTGATGACAACTCATGGTTTGACGACAAGACATGGATTGACGACAACTCATGCTTTGACGACAACTCACTTTTTGACGAAAACTCATGCTTTGGCGACAACACATGGATTGACGACAATTCATGGTTTGAGGACAACACATATTTTGACGACAACTCATGGATGAACTACAAGACATGGAATGACGGAACTCATGGTTTTTACGACAACTCATGGTTTGACAACGAGACAATGATTGACGAAAACTCATGGTTTGACGACAACTCATAATTTGACGATACGACTGGTTTTGACAACAACTCATGGTTTGACGACAAGACATGGATTAACGACAACTCATGGATAGACGAGTACTCATGGTTTTACGACAATTCATGTTTTTGATGTCTACTCAAGGTTTGACTCTAAATCATGGTTTGACGATTTCTCATGGATTAACGATGAAACATGGAGTGACGACAACTAATGGTTTGACGACAAGTCATGGTTTAACGAAAAACATGAATTTGAGGATAACTCTCGGTTTTGACGACAACTAAGGGTTTGACGACAAAACATGGAATGAAGACAACTCATGGTTTTGACGACAACAAAATGTTTGAGGACAAGACATAGATTGACGACAACTCATGGTTTGACGACAACTCATGTTTATGACGACATCTCATGGTATGACGACAAATCATGGTTTCACGATAATTCATCGTTCAACGACAAGACATGGAGTTACGACAACTCATGGTTTGACGACAAATCATGGTTTGACATAAAGACATGTATTGACGACAACTCATGGTTTGACAACTATTCATGATTTGACGACAACTCATGGTTTAACGAGAAGTCATGGATTGTCGACAACTCATGGTTTGACGACAAGTCATGGTTTTGACGATAACTAATTGTTTGACTACAAGACATGGATTGACGACAACTCATGGTTTGACGAAAACTCATGATTTGACAGCAACTCATTCTTTAACAACAAATCATGGTTTGACCACAACTCATGATTTGACTACAAATCATGATTTGACGAAAACTAATGTTTTAATGACAAGACATGGAGTGACGACAACTCATGGTTCGACGTCAACTCATGGTTTGACGACAACTCATGGTTTGACGACAAGACATGGATTGACGACTACTCATGGATTTGCGACAACTCATGGTTTCACGACAAGACATGGATTGAAAACAACTTATGGATTGTCGACAACTCATTGCATGACGACAATTCATGGTTTAACGACAACACATAGAATGACGACAACTTATGGTTTTACGACAACTCACGGATTGACGACAAGACATAGTTTTGACGACAACTCATGGTTTTACGACAAGACATGGATTGTCGACAACTCATGGTTTTGAAGAAATCTCATGGTTTGACAACGAATCCTGATTTGATGATAACTCATGGTTTAACGCAAGACATGTAGTGACGACAACTCAAGGTTTGACGACAACACATGGTTTTGACGACACCTCATGGTTTGACGACAAGACATTGATTGACGTCATATCATGGTTTATCGACAACACATCTTTTGACGACAAAACATATTTTGACGACAACTCATGATTTAACGAGAAGTCATGGATTGACGACAACTCATGGATTAACGACAACTCATGGTTTGATGACAAGACATGGTTTGACGACAAGACATGGTTTTGACGACAACTCATGGTTTGACGACAAGACATAGATTGACGACAACTCATGGATTGACGACAACTCATGGTTTACGATAACTCATTGTTTGATAACAAATCATTTTTTAACGGCAAGACATGGAGTGACGACAATTGATGGTTTGACGACAACTCATGGTTTGACGACAAATTATATTTTTTACGACAACACATGTTTTAGCGACAAGTCATGGAGTGACGACAACTCGTGATATGATGACAACTCATGGGTTGACGACAACTCATGGTTTGACGACAAGTCATTTTTTGATAACAAATCATGGTTTAACGACAAGACATGGTGTGACGACTACTGATGGTTTGACGACAACTCATGGTTTTAACGACAACTCATGGTTTGACGATAACTCATGGTTTAACGACAAGACATGGAGTGACGACAATCTCATGGTTTGACGACAACTCATAGTTTGACGACAACACATGGTTTTGACGACAACTCATGATTTTGACGACAACTAATGTATTGGCGACAACTCATAGTTTGACGACAACTCATGTTTTGACGACAACTCATGGTTTGACGACAACTCACTTTTTAATAACAAGTCATAATTTGACGACAACTTATGGTTTGACGACAAATCATGGTTCGACTATAACTCATGTTTTAACGACAAGACATGGAGTGACGACAACTCATGGTTTGACGACAACTCTTGGCTTTGACGACAACTCATGGATTGACGACGAGACATGGATTAACGACAACTCATTGTTTTGACGACAACTCATGTTTTGACGACAACTCATGGTTTGACGACAACTCATGGTTTTGACGACAACTCATGGATTGACGACAACTCATGGTTTGACGATAACTCGTGTTTTGACGACAACTCATGGTTTGACGACAACTCATTGTTTGACAACAAATCATGGTTTGACAACATCTCATGGTTTGACGACAAGGCATGGATTAACGACAAATCATGGTTTGACGGCAACTCATGGTTTGACGAAAACTCATGATTTTGAAGACAACTCATGTTTTGACGACTAGATATGGATTGACGACAACACATGGTTTAACGACAAGTCATGGATTGACGATATCTCATGGTTTGACTACAACTCATGGCTTTGACGACAACACATGGTTTGACGACAAGACATAGTTTGACGACAACTCATGGTTTGACGACAAGACATAGTTTGACGACAACTCATGGTTTGACGACAACTCATGTTTTAACGAGAAGACATGGATTGACGACAACTCGTGGTTTGACGACAACTCATGGTTTAACGACAAGACATGGAGTGACGAAAACTCATGGTTTGACGACAACTCATGGTTTGTCGACAACTCATGGTTTGACGACAACTGATTGTTTGACGACAACTCATTGTTTGATAACAATTCATGGTTTGACGACAAGTCTGGTTTGACGACAAGACATGGTTTGACGACAACTCATGGTTTGTCTACAACTCATGGTTTGACGGCAACTCATGGTTTTGACGACAAGACATGGATTGACGACAAAAGTTTAGACGATAAATCATGTTTTGACGACAACTCATGATTTGACGACAACTCATTGTTTGACAACAAATCATGGTTTGACGACAACTCATTTTTTGACGACAACTTATGGTTTTGACGACAACTAATGGTTTGACGACAAGACATGGATTGACGACAACTCATGGTTTCACGTCAACTCGTGATTTGACAACAAGACATGGATTAACGACAAATCATAGTTTGACGTCAACTTATTATAAAATGCACACTCACAAAATTAAGAGTACCCGAAGAGAAATTTACTGAAATATCAGTGAAATTGCAGATCAGCAATATTTTCCTATTAGAGTTCATGGAAAAATTTTATGGTATAGAATTAACATTAATAGTTCATTTCAATAGACAAGTTTTTGAATGTTATGAAATATATTTTAGTAAATATATTGTGTATGTTTTGTGAATTCATATTTATATTCTAAGTTTATTTATTTATTTTTTTTAGTATGAAGTAATTTCTCAAACAGGTGGAATAAGACTGGGAAATATGGTACGGCGGATGCTGTCAAGAATATTGACGAATGAACTAGCATCAAAATTTAACTAGTTGGGTGCAAAAGAAAACGAAGCCTTTTGCAACTTAAAAATGTCTCATCTTATATTTAGAAAGCAATTATTCAAATTTTTTCTTTATTTCATTAATATGTGTATTTAGAATTTAAATTCGTTTTCACCCTTTTAGTTTAGCTATTTTTATTTTTACCTAAAATTATGTTTCGGTTTTAGATTAATATTATATATATAAATGTGAACAATATTAAGGTAAACCTAGTGATATTTTCTAACGAATTAAAAATTTATTTATTGTACTTCTAGGTGCAGCTAGGTGAAATCCGTTGTAAAAGCAGGTGACTGACTCAGCAATTGAAACTGTCGTCAAAGACTGGTTAAGACATGCCAAAGCAAGAAGTTCAAAACAAAAAGAAAATTGCAAAAGAAATTTTATGATTTTGTATTGAATAAAGCCTTTTATTAAAACATTTTTTCTTTCTTTCTTTCTTGCAGTATTAAATATATATTTATGTTAAAGAATGTGAACACAAAAAATTCTGGATGAATTATTGAAAAAGAACATTTTAATGAAAATCCAATTGAAGCAGAAAAGTTTTTATAAAAAGAAATTATGATCACAGATATAATTTTTGAAACTTAATATACTATGTCCTATTTAAGTTACTTTTATAAGTAATGATGGCTGAAAAAAGAAAGTGATATATATATATATATATATATATATATATATATATATTCAACCAGTATCTGTTGCAGGGTTGGGTTTTGACATTACAAGCATCAAAAACTGGTTTAAACTGTCAAAAACATTTGACGAATAAATAAGTCTTAATCACAATAGCTATTAAAAAGGAAGAAACTTGTCTTCAAATTTAAACGGATATTCAAATTGCTTCAATTGTGAAATGTATATTAATTAGAACTATTATATTTAAAAAAATTTTATATGCACTTATAATAGTCTTTTCAGTTGAAAAATTAGCATTTTGGTTAATTTTCTTTTTTTCTTAAATTTCAGAATGCATTAATACCAAGTTTTAATGTAAAAATATTTTTACATTAAAACTAAATCGTTTTACATTATTTAATTTCAATTTAAAAATATTATTTTTATTTTTATAATATTTAATATTATAAGTATTTTCAAATATTTTTACATTAAACATTAGTAATATTATTTAAGTAATAATATATATATATCGCTATTTTTGGCAGTTATAATGTATGATAATTGTCATCGTAATAACATCAAAAGTAGCGGTAAATATTAATATTTACATTGTATTTTGTACCTAAATTTCTTAATAATAAATTTAGAAAAAATAATTAAGCTTAATATATTTCGAACAATTTGCATTCTAATAGGACATTTTTATGCAAAAATAATTGCTACAGAGATTCTAAAACTAAAAGTAAATTTATGGAAGTATAACAAAAGAGTATAAAAATAATAGTGGTAGCTTAATTTATTATAATACATTAAGCTTAATTTATTTTGAACAATTTGCATTCTAATAGGCATTTTTATGCGAAAATAATTGCTACAAATATTCTAAAAAATAAAGTAAATTTATGGAAGTATAACAAAGAGTATACAAACAATAATGGTTATTATTTTTATACTCTTTGTTATACTTCCATAAATTTACTTTTAATTTTACAATCTCTGTAGCAATTATTTTTGCATATAAATGTCCTATTAGAATGCAAATTGTTCGAAATAAATTAAGCTTAATTTATTATTAAGAAATTAAGATCAAAAATACAATGTTTTGGACGTCCTTTACAAGGTCTAAAATATCTAAACCGCGTACCCTCCACATTGAAATTTTCGTTCTTATAGACGTCCTATAGAGCGCCGCTTAGATATTGTAGACGTCCTATAGAGCGCCGCTTAGATATTGTAGACGTCTTATGGATCGTCTACAATATCTAAGCGGCGATAAGAGAGAACACCTCGGAGCTCCTATAGAGCTCCATTCCACGTGATGTAGATATTTTTCGACGTCTTATAGAGGTGCGCGTTTTTATGAGGTGAGGTATTATAGACTTCTAATAGAGATCGGTGTGTTGTGGGGGCACCCACAAAGAAACAAGAAAGCGAGTGGTAATTAAATGGCAAATAAAACTAACATGGTAATTAAAACTAATCCTAATCATAAGGATGAACTTGATGCACTGCTATCAATTTATTAATGTTCGGCTCTGTTTTTGTCAACAGCTTTCTTAAATCAACGCGATCAGGTATTTGCAGTCGGTTTCTGTTTAAAGTCCTGTTTTTGCACAGATTTGTGATCGCACTGAAACCACGTTCCACAAATGTGATAAAGGAAATGCAGTTAAAAACTTTTGCTCAATAGCCCATATTCCAGAGCAAAGTGTCGGTACGTTTTTGCAACCAGAACTGTTGATTGCACTGTTTCATTTTCAATTCCTCATTTGTTGTTACTTCTATCAGTTCTCCTTGTACTTTTGGAGATTCTTCTGCATTTGTTCTTGAAAAATGGTCCAAAACCAAATCGAGTATGTTCCTATTTAGAATGTCTTGAAATCGTTGATTGAAGTCAGAATGAAGAGCTTCCAAGTGCTGACATTATCCAATTATTTTTTTATTCCGTATGATCACGTTCCTCCATAACGGCCCTCCCTAAAGAAAAATTTCAGATGTCCTGCGTTGCGAGTTATAAATTTGACAGCTCGCCAAACCCAGTCTGTATCGCTTGGGCAAGCAGTAAACATTTAAACAGAAAAGTACCAAAATGCATCAAAATTTTGACACTCATATATATATATATACATATATATATATATATATATATATATATATATATATATATATATAGATAGTTAGATAGGTAGATAGACACAGAGGTAAGCAGCAATAAGTAATCTTACGTTAATAACCCGAGGTAGTATCGTTAGAAGAAACTACCTGAAATTTTTTTTGGCTAAAAGTGTATTATCCTTCGTTATCTTTATTTTGTGTGTGCAATGTGAACGTTGCTATGGTTGGTTTTAATGTATAAATTTACAATTTCATGCTTGAAGGTGTCTTATTTACGATTATTCTTTAGTATGTTGAAGGGCATAAGTAGAAATGCACTGCTGGCCACCCAAATTGCAACACCAAGAAAGACAAGAGATATCACAACAAAATTTATTTTGTAGATAACATGTTGACCAAGTATCAAATGATTAAATTTATAGACTTCTGTGAAGTGTGGTTCCTGCCAAAATCAGTAGCCAGAGTAGCCGCCATTGTTGGAGATCACCGCTGCCACACGCCTCGGCATTGATTCAAAGAGACTTTGGATGAGTTCTTGGGGTACAGCAGACCAAGCAGCTTCCACACGTTGTCAAAGTTGATCTGCTGTGGCAGCTGGGTATGGAATCTGGGTCAATCGTAGAGCAACCATGGACCACATGTTTTCTATCGGCGAAAGATCCGGAGAGCGAGGCGGACAGGGAAGCAATTCAATCTGGCGATTGACGAAGAACCGTTGGACAATGCGTGCCACGTGTGGTAGCGCATTATCCTGTTGAAATATGGCTGTGGGCAAGCCCTGAAGGTAAGGAAGGACAACTGGCTCCAACACCTCGGAGATGTAGCGCTGGCTGTTTAAAGTACCGGCAATGCGTACTAGAGGTGTGCGAGAGTGATATCCAATACCGCCCCATACCATAGTACCCGGTGCAGGACCAGTGTGGCGGTGCATAACGCAGCTGTTCAGCATCCTCTTTTCACGGTGACTCCAGACTCGAATGCGACCATCGTGGTGTTGCAGACAGAAGCGTGACTCGTCAGTAAAGACAATTTCATTCCATTCTGCCGTCCACATCCTTCTGTCATCGCACCATTGGCGGCGGAGACGTCTGTGGTTCTGCGTCAAGGGTAGACAAAGCAATGGACGTCTTGCGGACAGACCACTCTGCTGTAAACGGTGTCGAATGGTACGCGCAGACACTGGATGATGCGTTACAGACTGCATGTGCTGTGCTATTGTTCATGATGTGACTGAGCGATCCGTCACTGCCATGCGCGCAATTTGCCTGTCATCACGTGAAATGGTGCGCTGAGGTGGATGCGATCGAACACGCCTGTCCCTCGTACACTCCTGCATCCAACTATCACATATCCGCATTACAGTTGTTTGGTTTCGTCCAACACGACTACCGATTTCCCTGAAAGATAATCCACAATCTCGGTAGGCCACTATCCTTCCTCTGTCGAACTCGGATACTTGATCAAAAGATGATCGCTGTTTTCCACGAGGCACAATTGATCGTTTTTTTTGAAAAAACCACAAGAAAAACACAATTGTCGAACTTGAAATCGTCGAAATCTCCAAGCCTTAAATAGCGCTTTGAAGTGGCGCCACTGGCGCGCGTTTCATAAATATTAAAATTCTGTTCTATTTGTTTGCAACTGACTAATAAAGTTAGTATATATTTTGCAAATATATGTTTTTGATTTATCTGTTTTGGTAATTTTCCGTTATCGGGGTGCCACTTGACGCCAAATGTAAATGCCGCCATGCCGTCGCTAATTATAAATGTAAGCATTGGAAATGGTGAAACTGAATCGGAATTCTTCTACTTGCTCGTCTATATAAAAAGCCATACATCAAGATTAAAATTAAAAATATTTAGAAGTGACGGATTGGCTGAAATCGGAAACATTCTCGACGAGTTCAAAATAAACGTCTGGTCATCGGCTTTAATAATTTCATATGGAACGACTGGATTTAAAAATGTTAGCACCGTTTTCGGTATTTGAGATTTGAAACAAAAAATATCTGGATGTATTATTTTTTTGTGTAAGACTTTAGGTTTTGGGAGACTAGACGTTTTGCAAACAGAGAAAAACCTACTCACTACAGAACTTCACAAAAAATGGCAATTCGCAGCGGGTTTTTTAGGAGTGATATAAAAACCCATCGCGACCGAAAATGCCCAGAGTGATCTGGAGGACAAAAACGTACAATGCGCAGACCGAAAGACAAAAAAATGCGTAAAGCAAACGCCGAAAGCTCCAAAGTTTCTCCCTGAAAGAAGGAGAGGAATCTGCGGAGATGTCCTCCGCAGAGACCAAAGGCGCAACATCCGGAACAACTGTTGTCGAAGGAATGACAACAACTTCTCGTAACGCGCAATCCTCTCATTTGTGTGTTAAAGCCCTTGAGGGCAGAACCTGCATTCGACGAGTGAGACCAGAGAAAACTTCTAAAGAATGGTGAAAAACGAACATGGCTCGGGCGAATGCCTAAATAAAATCAAATGTAACAGGCATTGTGAAACTTATAAATTCTATATCTTAGAAAATCTATAAAAACGTAATAAAATCTATACCAAATTATAATACCTTACAATTATTTCTTATATATATTAATTTTTCTTTTTATATAGGACAATTTCACAGCAATCACGTTCACAGCAGTTGGCGTTTTTTGAATTGAATCAAATTTCAAACTTTAAGATCACTTAATAATGTTGCCACCAGTACGCTTTTAAATACATGCGATATCTCTGCGTTACCAAATGATCATGTTTAAACAATGCCTCAAAAATGAGTGACGTAATACGCCATCGGATTGTGACGTCACTCTCAGGTTTGCAGACCAGAACTAACCGTTCATCATGCTATAGTCGATAGAGAGAAATTTCAATGTTTCTTTTCGTCAAAGCGAATATTTTTTAACTGTTAGAACCTGTTGAAATGGTTACCGGATAAGTTCAACTTATTTTAAAAAATACTTTTAACCTTGGTGTATCCTCGACGAGGGATGAGCCGCCGTAAGCAACTACGAGGTTAACCCCCCTCCCCCCCTAGGTATACATTTTAATTTATGAATAAACAGTGCCTATCAATTCCTAAGGAGATTTATTTGCTGTGTATTGTGATTCACCTGTTATAAACTGTTTAGTTGCACCATGTAGGCTTACCACGCAAAGTAATGCATACTATCTTCTCCATACCACAGCACCTGCTAGTGACATGTCTTATGCACGTCACCTGCAGGAAACATTTTGGCATGTGTTACATTTTGAATACATTGTATTTATTGATAAATTCGATTATTATTAGATATATAGTGTTCTCATGAGAAATAAGTTAACTGAAACATTCAGGCTAAAAAAAATTGAGTTTACATGTTTAAACTCTCAGTGGCTGCTAACAACTTGTATATTATGCTCCTTTGTGTTATAAATATATATATATATGTATATATATATATATATATATATATATATATATATGTATATATATATATATATATGTATATATATATATATATATATATATAATATATATATATATATATATATATATATATATATATATATATATAATATATATATATGTATATGTATATATATATATATATATATATATATATATATATATATATATATATATATATATATATATATACTCATGGACAAAACAATTAGCGCACCAATAAATAATTGCGGGATAGTAACGAAACTTGCAATGAAGGTACATGTCGGGAGCTATGCAAATGATTAGAAATGCAGCGTGATTGCGCATTACGTATAGACGGTAGAGGGCGTTGAACATCGTACTCTGTGGAGTATAAAACAGGTAATCAAAGCTTGTTTGAGTGTGCTGAATCATTTACAAAGAAAGAGCTGAGATAGACATGCCATTACGCCGTGTTCGAAGACAATATAAGCAGTTGTCGCAGTTTGAGAGGGGGAGAATCGTCGGGATGATGGAAGCTGGGTGGTCAGCTGGGCGAGTAGCTCGTCAATTAGGCCGCTCTGATTGTGTTGTGAGGAGGTGTTGGGACCAGTGGACCCGAGAGATGTCATGTACACGAAGACCAAGCTCAGGACTCCCTCGAGAAGACCGCCACATCGTAAGAAATGCACGCGTACAGCCAACTTCTTCATCGGCCGCCATCCAGGCACAGGTAGCACCTTCACTAGGGGCCTCTGTGTCTTCTCGAACCATACGAAGGAGCCTGGCTGAAGGACAGTTGGTATCGCGGCGCCCAATACGTGTGCTGCCCTTGACGCCCACCCATCCACGCCTCCGTTTGGAGTTTTGCCGCGCACGAGGAAACTGGACTGAAGCGGAATGGAACCAGGTTGTCTTTAGCGACGAATCCAGATTCAATCTCGGCAGTGATGACAATCGTGTTCGTGTGTGGAGAGCCCGTGGTGAACGCTTCAATCCTGCCTTTGCTGTACAGCGACACATCGCTCCCACAGCTGGTGTGATGGTATGGGGTGCCACTGCCTACAATACGCGGTCACCCCTAGTATTGTTCCGTGGCACCATGACAGCACATGACAGTATTTACTTATATCAAAGTAGTTATTGCGTATGTAAAATTTCGTTTCATTTTGATGACTCCTTCTTGGTGCGCTAATTTTTTTGTCCATGAGTATATGTCCACCTCTGGTCCTTTAAAGACATCATCCGAAATTGTTCATACTATTGTATTTCAATTTTTGTTTACAGTTTCGGAAACTGAAACAATTGATTATATTCTCTATTCTTGAGATAAATGCGGAAACAAATAGATCCCAACAATTGAAAAGTTTTAAATAGTTACGATTGTTTAGCTGCAACAGAGGAAGTGTTGATTTTTCCCATTCTCTGATAAAACTTCGAACGTGAAGGTTGTTTAAGAGAGCTATTTTAAGTATTTTAAACTTTGTGATTGAACTATTTTGAAAACTTTAAGAAAAAAAATAACAACTGAGAAATGAGTGTCAACTGCTGCGCCTCGAAGTGCCTGTAAGTACAACTGACACCTTCCTTCGCAATTTTTTCCGATTTTATTGATTTGAGAATCGGTTGCTTGAGACTATGGATCAGCGCAGTGGGGCTCAAACTTTTTTAGTCCGTGACCCATTTTCTTTAAATAAAAAAATCATAAAAAATTATAAACTTCATTTATCTGTATAAAATTAAAATAGATAAAAATGAACTAGAAGGGGGAACCTGAAACTCGGATATCAGTTGTTCAATATTTTCCGCTCTCATATCATCGTTGTTTGGTTTTTATTGCCAATCATTTTCAAAACCCAGTCTCGCACATGCAGGTAAAATCGAATGGAAGCAATCCCTGTTAGACTGTTTGCCACCTTATTGAAAGATATCATATATTTTTAATGTATAAGAAATATAAATGCCATTATTAAAAATACGTAATTATAGAAAGTTCAGGGTATGTTTTTTTTTAATTAAATTATAAACGTCGAGGGTGGGTCATCAATGGAAGGGACTGGGATCGGTTCGTTTTGCAGCAGACGCTATTTTCATTGGATCGTAGAGGATATATATGCATCATTCGGTGCACAATGGTGGAAGGAGAAAAGACAAACAGATGTCATTTTGTTTTTGATTAATGAGATGTTTACCATAAAGTCTCCCATCATTAGATTCATCTATTGATATTTAGAGAACCGTGTTTCTTGACGTTCTTCCTTTTCTCTCTCTTCAGATTCGGGCGCCGTCCAGTTTCTGAAAGAAAAAAAGCGAGAGATAATCTGAGAAGGCATCACAAAGTCGAACTGTAAGTACTCATTCGTCGAGCGTTTTGGTATCACTGATTTCCTTTTCAAACTTTCTTACTTGGCACGCAAAAATGTGTTCGCTTTCGATCTCGGGTAATTCTCTTAAAAGTG
Source organism: Dolomedes plantarius (assembly GCA_907164885.2). Classification (NCBI taxonomy): domain Eukaryota; kingdom Metazoa; phylum Arthropoda; class Arachnida; order Araneae; family Dolomedidae; genus Dolomedes; species Dolomedes plantarius. The sequence goes on from OU015500.1 coordinate 153,640,028, forward strand.
CATCGTCTGAAGCAGGAGTTCCGAGAGAACCCAAGCAGTGGTCAGCGTGGTCAGGTGTGATTACAAAAAACAAAAAAGAAAAATGGTTTAATGGTTTCAAAAACGACCGCAAACAGAAACGATTTTGTAAAACTGGGGGCGAAATTTTTTTATTCCCCAATTTTTGGTTTCAATTCTAGAAATTCCCACATTTTCTCCGATTTCTGACGTTTCGAACACTAAAAAAACCTCGTTCTGCTTGAAAATTTCTTGTATATTTTTTGTGACGGGGACTTCATGGCCGTTTCGCACTATCCCATCAGTTTGACATCAAGTAATACAAACGCGAGCTGAAAAGTCTCGTACAATTATAAGTTTTTGCAGGCTTCTGTGTTTGCTATTCATTTCTATTCCACGTTCAGTTTGTTATTGTTATGAAGAGAAGTCGTCTTTCGGTTGGATACTTATAGATTTGATCTCTTCCGATCAGATAGCGTTCTTTTCTTTCGGAAATCTTTTAGACGGCATGTTTTTCGAAGCAACCGATGCATTTCACCGAAATTCGAAACCTCACCGAAGGGGAGAAATTCAAAGTTATATGCCTCTTCCCCATTTCAAATTCTAGTTATACCTTCAATACGCATAAACAGATTACTCGAGAGTCTTTTTACTTTGAACTGCGCATCGGCATGTATGCATGAAACCTGTCAGCCTTGGAGAAGAAATGATAATCGAAACAGCGAAATAGGAAATTTTTACATGGATAATTTCTCGCGAAAATCAGTTAGAGTTACGAAATTATTCAAAAAAAATCAATTAGTTAAAGGAATGTACCTAAATTTCTTCATGGCAATCTATCTCACCGAAATTCGAAAGGTCGTCGGAAGGGGAAATTTAAAGTTAAACGTCTCTTCTCAACCTCAATTTGTAATTATGCATTCAGTAAAGATCGGCTACGCATAAATGGTTTGCTTGAGAGTCTTTTTACTTTGAACTATACGTTGGCATCTATGCATGACATACGTATCAGCCTTGAAAAGAAAAAGATAATCGAAACAGCGAAAGAGAAAGTTTTGACATCGATATGTTTCAAGAGCTCCGGCGTCGTTTAATGTAGACTCTAAGCTGACGAAAATGGACGGAAAATAAAACTTCTCGGATTTTGAATAATGGCAAATTGACCGAGAATGTTGTGATCAGAAACGTCCTTTTTTCCCACAACCTTTCCAAAAATTATGAGAAATAGTTTCTTCCGTTTCTTGAATTTTGAGTTACTCGTACGGCTGGAAATGCTTAATTCAATTATCTCTCAAAATAAACCTCTACTTCCGCCAATGTTTGAAATTCCTCTGATAAATTCTTCGAGACTTTTGATGAGCGGGAATACGGTCTGGCGCAGATTCAAATTTCCACTGCGAGCTCATAAATGTGTGGCAATTGTTATTGAGGAATGATATAACTTAACCTGTTGACAAATATCAGAGTGGCCAATTAATTTCTAGCAAAAGTCAGTTACAGTATCCAAATTCTTCTATATTTAAAAAAATTAATTAATTAAAAGTGTATACCTAAATTTCTTTTTGTGGCTAAAATTAAAATAGAGATTTATACGGATGCCAATATGACTTCAGAATGCAAACACTTTTTTAAAGGAAAATGTTGAGTCAGTTGCTAGATATTCACAAGAAACAACATACAGGCATCTAAAAAAAATTGATGTCATCCAAGTCTAAAAGTTTTTATCTTAAAATGAATTATTTTCGAATGAAAGTATAACGACTATTTGCTTACTTTCCAGGTCTATGTACGACTGCATCTCGTCTATGTCTAAAGTCCACGAAACATTCGAAAATATGCATCGCCGCAGGCCTGTCATCGACATCGCTCATCTCTGGTTCCGAGACCAACACGCCACTTTGTTACGGACTTGGAGTCGTTTGCTGCATGATAAAGAAGTTGACTTGACCGATGTCAAACCGTACCTGTTTCGATTTAAGGACTTTCGAGCCATTTTCCCCACTTTTAGCAAAAAGGGCAAAAAGCGTGCACTCAAGTGGCAGAAGTTGGCCAATTTTTCAATTGTCCAGGTCTTCCTCTACCGAAAGAAACTGTATGACTAGTAAAGGGTCTCGTCTCTTCGGCGTCACTTAACATCGACTGCCTCTTCTCTGCATCGATTGCGTCCTTTTTTACCGATCATGACAACTGTGGTGCACTATTCCACCTCTTGCACTCTATTCTCGTATTTTATGACTTTATTACCGATAATGACTCGAACTCCCGATTGTGACATTAAAAAAACACCGAACTTCCATGAGCTACAGCCCTCCTCCTACCACGATCTTCTTCCACCTACCAGTAAGCATCTTCCATCCATACCACCAGGCGAAGCCACCGAGCTACGTTCCCAATACCATCGGGAGCGTAAGGCGGTGGTGATTTATGGAGAGCGGCTTCGTAACCTACCTCCAAGTGGTGCTCTCCGGTCAACGCTCTCACCAATTCAGGTGGGGGCGGCTAAAAGGTTACACAATCATCAAGGAAATGAAAGCTTACAGAAACTGGACAATATGGAACTTTTATATTTTGAGCGAAGACATCGAAAATAACTCTTCCTCGAGTTTGCGGCCTCAAGATTTGGAGATATGAACTCGCTGTCCGGTTCTGTCAAACGTAGAATCCAGAAACCATCTTGGTGCAACTGGTCGTTTTACAATACACATTTACTAGCAAGTAATATGCATCAAAGTTATGAACAGTGAAACGGCCACAGAGTAACAATTTGAAGTCTACGGAAGGTAGAAGGACATATTAATGTGCTCGAGATTGATGTTCAAAGATTTCTTCTAAACTCCTTTTGTTTTGCGTCACTCCTTTTATGTATAAAGTTTTATATTAGGTCATTAAAGTTCAGTATATACCTTATATTGCTTCATCAATCGTGTTTGACTCACTGAGCTTTATATAACGAATACTTATACATCTTTTTGTAGGTTATTGGTTAATGAACATTATGAGAAATGGATTTTTAAAAACTCGTTGGTGACATCTATCGTACAGCTGTTTTTATCACAAACTATAAAGTATGAAGTAAACTCAATCTTACCAGTTAGGAATCGGGACGAAAAATGCAACGGTAAACATGGTATTACGCGAAAACGTGCGGATAACTTCACGCTCCACCACAAAAATTTATTTGAAGGATATTTGAGGAAAAACGCTTCCACCATACAGCATTTTCAACGCGAAATAAGAATCGGGGTTTTTCATAGCCATCGGAATGTTTCACATCATTACGCACCTATCATGTCAAAGGTCGCATTACCAAGATCTAAAGTTGAATTCTTGAGCACTCAACTAGATATTCGACGATCTTTTTTATTCTCTTGCTTAAAAATTTTATTCTGCAGCTTAGCGAACGATTTTTTTTTTGAATTCGTCCACCAAACTCCTTTGTTTAAAGTTGAATATTGAATACGGGTTAGCTTTTCAAATGCAATTAATAATGGTAGGGCGAGACAATTAATAACGGTGGGGCGTTATAATAGTATTATTATAGTATATGAAAATAGAGTTTTAAGTGATTGCAGCTCTGTGGAGAAGCTCTAAACAGGTGTGTCCCTTCCACGATTTCACATTTCAATCTTCTAAATTCGTAACTTGTAGTAAATATTAGTAGGCACTCCGTACTTAAATATTTATAATTTGTTTTATTATTATATTTATATTTATTAATTTGAACACCTTATTGTTGAAAAGTCTTGAATTTCAAATAAATTGTTCTAAGTAAGGTTTTCAATCGAAATAAGAAGATTAGATAGAAAACACATTTCGCCAGAAGTCGACTTATTGGTTTGTAAACGAACCGCTGTAACTTGCCACAACTTGAGAAGAGAAACTTTGACCTCGAATTGAAGCGGACTGTGATTTTGGTGGGCAGAAGAACATGACAGGAAATCAGGACGCGGGCACTAGGGTAAAAGATTGACCGAATCATTATGTATAATGCTGAAACGACGATGTACTTTATAAAAAATTGCTGTTAAGACTATTCAATCAAGACGCAATATTATGTTAACCTCCTTTGTAAATATCTGTGTTGTCCTTATATACAGGGTGTCCATAGTTAAACTTCTCTACTTAAAGTTGTCTACAGTCGAAACTATTGTTCAGAAACTTATGAAATTTGTGTAGGACATATTGAAGGGATGAAAATTTGTTTGAGGAAATAAAAAAATTAATTCAAAATTTCACCTCCAGAGGGCGTTTTTGATGAATTACACATTTACGACTGGTTCTTTACTTAAGACTTTTATCCATAGGTCACCCTAACACAATAACTCATACTCATTAAATTTTACAATCTTTAAAGTGATTGCAAAGTCGATCGGAAACTTGTCCGATAACTAATTTTCGGACAAAGGATTTGAAGGAACGAAGAAGAAACAAATGTGCAAATTCTTTTTTGTCGACGTAGAACAGAAGCTGTTATAAAACCTAGAAACTTTCATGGAGATTTTGTTTTCAGCGTGCTTGCTATTGCTGATCAGAATGTCATCGTTACGATTAACAGATCGAGCTCCCCAGACCTCAACTCATGCGACTTTTGTCTTTAGGGGCATGTGAAACATCTAGTCAGTCTTGATAAACCAAGAACTATACCTGATCTGAAAGACAGCCTTTCACGACATGTTTTCAGTATATCCGCGGACACACTGCGGTCAACTGTAGAACATGCTATCTTACTATTTCAAATGGTAGCTGAAAATGATGTCCGTGATGTTGAACATGTCTTGTTGTAATAATTTTTTTAACTATAGTAAATGTTAGCTAAATGTGTAATTCATCAAAAAACGCCCTCTGGTGGTGAAATTTTGAGCTAAATTTTTTATTCGCTCAAACAAATTCCCATTCCTTCAGTATATCCTACACAATATGTCACAACTTTCTGAACAACAGTTTCGACTATAGACAACTTTAAAGTAGGGAAATTTAATTATGGACACCCTGTATATTCAAGAATTTAAATTATTCCCGTTTTACCCATTCCTAACTGCCACCGCAACTTTTGCGGGACACAGTGCATGGATAGTGGAATCCACATGGAATGCTGACTTTCTGTGCTTAAAAGCTTCCAGTGTTTGAATGACTGTCATCGTTGAGGAACACTGGATTGCTTCTTGGAAAGTTTTTTCAATCTACAAAGGGTAAGCCATTATTTCGATATTCAAAATGAAACTGAGTGAAATTCCTCCGATTCACGCTGCACTGAGAACAGACAGAAAAGAATGGCTGCAAAAATTTATTTTAGATACTGATAACGGTAGAAGAAATAGAGAAGCCATCAGAAATTTTGAAGGCTTCGATTTCGAACACGAAATCGAATTTGCGATATTTATAAAATCCCGAGTAAATCGGTGAAAAATGGCCTCCGCCACATACGCGAAGCCAGCGATCTCGCCGTATGACGCCATACTGCAGAATATTTGTCGTGGAGAACACAAAGAGATTTACGTAAGTCAATGCTTACACACCCCTAGCACTTTTTCACAAACCCGGGTTCAAACGAAACAAGTAATTTAGCCTTGGTTGCCTCTGCTCCATATATGTCCATTGTGTGAATTAAAATGACAGACACTATCAATTACAAACACATACGTTTAATAAAAATGCATTTCATTACACATCAAATAATAAAAGAATTCATCATCTCTCCTTCGAGCATTCATAAAATCAAGGTATGACCAGACCAAAAGGAAATTAACCTTACAAGCTAAGGAAAGAACTGCGGGGGACTCTGGCCTGCAGAATTTACGTTGGATTATCAAAATTAATAATCATAAGCTTCCTGACCACTCAATACACATCTTATAAAAAATTAGTAAGTATCACAAACAATATATAAATTACCCTAGAGGAAAGGCTTCTACTTTGTGTAATAAAAAAATAGGAAATGTAATTATAATAAAAAAAGGGAATAAGAATATCACCCGATTCACAAAATCCGCGCTGTGAAGGAGCTCGGTTGAAGGGCCGAAATTGTATAGCGCTCCAGGCTTCCGTCCGGTACAGTACTCCTATGTCGTGGGAAGAATGCGATTCCTGGATCAAAATTTTCTGCTATTCGTGGGAACACGTCTGGTGAATCCACGCTGTGATGGAGCTTGGTTGAATGGCCGAAATTGTAACGTTCCAGGCTTCCGGCAGGAACTGTACTCCTGTGTCGTAGGAAAATGGCGACTACCGGATCAAATTTTCTGAAATTCTCGGGAACCCGTCTGATTGATGGAAAAAACCCAGAATCATCGAAGGTAAGCAGGTGGACAGATAGGAGACACGATGGCTACAAACTGGAACGCGTCTGCACGGAGGTGGTTCTGAAGCACATAAACCCACGGTGTAACTTTTTCAGCACGTACAGCGTCACAGCGAGCGAAGATCCTTTGAAATCCCCGCTCACGCACTCCACCGATAGTGACCCACTATTCCCGAAAACCTGTCTGGCCTCTTCATGGCCGTCTCCTTGCATCGCCGTCTTTCATTGGACCAAGAAGTGGTCATTCAGGCCTAATTCCGGCCCTTCTTCCCCAACTCCTTCAAAAAAAAATGGCGGGCAGCCCGAACGAAATGGCGAATTCGCCATTTAGTCAAACAAAAAAAATGGGGGCGTAAAACAAAAATAATTAAACTATTAGAAAATTATGTGAAAGATTATGATTAACTATTAATTAATGTAGAGTTAGCTTTTAAGTGAGATGATGATAAATTACTATGACATTACTATTATTTGGTTTAGTTAAAAAAACTTATGAAAACAAAGTGATGAAAACAAAGAAAAATAAATCGTTATTCGACAGTTAGAACAATCATCACGACATATTTCATGAAAGTCCAGTTTTCATGTTACTCATACTCCGCCTGGTACGACGGTTTCGCTGACGTCTAATGACGTCAACGAAACCACCGTACCAGGTTATCGTTTTTTCGGCATTAAATTGGCAGAAAGTAGCACTAGATAGGCGTCTAATTCATGATGAATTTTTATTACTCCAAAACATCTCTTCTTCAAAACCCGAAAATACAGCGTTAGCATCCGAAAAACGAAAACGGGTTCGCGGGTCCCAAGTTATTGGCCCTTTATAAGCTGACGTCTCTTTTGGGAAGTACGTACATTTGCCTGCAACTTTTTCCCCGTATGTTGGTAACTGAATGTTGGCTAAATTTTGGCTATAACTTCCCTGTACTAAGTAGAGAAGCAGTTTTACCACAAACGCAGATATAACAGTTTTTATTTTGATGAAATTTAGCTCACCACCTTAGAGTTTGGGATCTGTTTCATTAAATTTATTAAACAAGTCTGTCGTATAAGCTATGCCATTTTTTGGAATCCATTAAGTAAGCCTCATCTTTGTTTTCTAAGGACTCGAGTACCTCGTCAAAGAGTTTATAAAGCCGATCCAAACAGGCACCTTCTGCTAGCCCACGAACTTCTGTATGAAGCAGTAAGCGATTGAATTTTCAATACAATGTTGTCCAAATATTTTGCCGTTCAATGAATTGCTTCTGATTTTGTTAATTTCTTTAACGACATGCTGCAATGACTTACACCTATGTACGCTGGAATGACCACTCAGATTTTTGGCAACTAAATGTTGGCTATGAATGGCTACAGTGCACAGAGTTGGCTACAGTGGTACATATGGTTGGCTACAGTGCACAGAGAATACATTCGACACCATTTTTTTTCAAATTAATGAAGACTCCTGTAGCGTTCTTTAATCGCTGGAGCACCATCAGTAGCAACTAAGATATTTCTGAGAGGGATTTCTTTTTCTTTGAAAAACTCTTCCACACGATCTGAACCGAATGCCAGTGCCCTAGCCATTCGGCCATCACCTGGCTTCTTGTTTTCTTATCCAGGCTTCTAGAGAAATGCGTTCTAGAGAAATGCGCGCTCAACAGTGGGGGGGGGGGGGGCAGTGCTGACTCCCGAATTCTCACGAACCGTCGGAAATTTAGGACGTCACTCCTCTCTTGGAAAGTGCACGTTATGTCTTTTGCCACACTCGGTGCTAGAGAATTTAGATTTGCAATGTTTTACAGTGTGCTTACGAGAAAGGCAATTGAAACCATTGGCGGCTCCAAGGGGGGGGGAGTAAAGGCAATTGCCTCTTCCAAAAAAGCCCGACGTATTTTTTTTCCATAGCCTAAAAAAATTGTATAATCGTAGACCTAATATTAAATGCTTTTAAATTTAAAATGATACGATGTTTATTATATATATAACCCTAAGAACCGACGCTGCCCCCTCCCCCAAAAAACTCTGGACTGGTGCCGCCCCTGATTGAAACTGTATATTTTTTCATTAAACTAGAATTAGATTAGAATTTGAATCGAATTGATATTAAGAATTTAATTTATTGATTACGAATTCAAAAGAATAGAAAGGTAATCACTTACCCTTCTCCCAGATTCCCTCGTGCAGCCATCCTAAATAAGGTGTAAAGCCAACACAATGAAGATAACCTTTCGCTAATTTATATTTAATATAAATTAGAATCACAGGCACCCGTTTCAAAGTCTTACAACCTACAGTATTGATATGCAGGGATAATTAACCCCGAAAACCAGATCAGAATATTAGCATCGAATTATAAATATGAATAAACGAATAGATTTCAATGTCTGGTTATGAATGAAAAACATTGTTCTAATTGAATTTATTCCTTTTTTTCCGATCCAGGTTTGTCGATTCTGGCAACCCTAGAAAACGTGTAAACTGTCTTTCTAGCAGCGCCTCTCTGCGGCATCAGATTACGTGCTGCAACGTCTTATTCGACAGAAGCAAAGGTTGAGATTTTTCACAATACCTACTCTTTCATTAAAGAGATTTCTCGTTAAAATTAGTACATTTATACAAAGAACGATTTCAGAATGACACAAAATGCATCTCTAGTTTTTCTCATTAGATACAGATACTCTCGAGGAATTTTTCGAGCACTTCGAATTAAAATTATTTCTCTTTTGAAAATTACTATGTAGTAGTAGCTTCCACAAGAGATTTTCCTCGGGAAGCGCAATGAGTGTATTTTCCAAACTCTAAAGCAGCGGTTCTCAACCTGGGGGGTGCGCCCCCCAGGGGGGGGCGTAGAAGAATTTCAGGGGAGGCGTGAAGGTTAAAAAAACAAAATATTTACAAGATAAAAGAACTTTTTATATAGAATGTTTTTAAATTTTCTGTTGAATCATATAAACTTGCCAATTCTATGTTTTAATAAATACTTAAAAAAATTTTTTTATGAATTATTCCATCAACTGGAAAGAAAATGAAGTTAATTTAAAGTTAACTTGCGTTTAACTTTTCGTTCCCGTCCCGGCCGACAGATGGCTGCACCAGTCTACAAAACAAAATTAACTGAAAATAATAAAAACATGGTAAATATCTGCTTAAAGATGGCTAAAAGTATTTAAAAATGCATTGTCATCGTGTTCTGAGCTATTGTTAAAGTTTCAAATATCTAGCTAGTCGGGAAGTTAGTTAAAAATCGATTGCAAAATTTGTACTGGACAAACACACAAACACACACACAAACAAGAAAGCAAGTTAATAAAAACATGGTAATAAAAAGTAAAACTAATAATTTACTGTACTCAATTTTGCGGTCACAATGTCACCTTAATTTATTTTCGACATATGAACACGAACACGATAATTGTTGTAATTCTAAAAACACGATAATTGTCGTACGTCTGGAAGTTGAAAGTGACCTGAGGTGTGCTTTGTCACAGTCACAACCTAATATTCAAAAACTTGTCAAGGACAAACAGTGCCAGCCTTCTCATTAATGCTATGAAAGTGACTGGTATTACATGCCAACCTCACCTAGATCCTTGATTTCCTCAAATAAATTTGATCTGTACTTAATTCTTTGATTTCATATGTTTTAATAATAATAGGTTCCAAATTAAGATATGTGTAGTAATATTAAACTTTGAGTATGAAATTATATATTCTTTATTTTCATTGAATAACCAGCCTCAGTTTCAAATTCCGATTATACCAGTTGTATTGACCACATATTTTGGTGGTGGTGGTGGGGAGGCGTGGCCTCACATCAGTGTTCAAAGGGGGGGCACAGAGCCTGAAAGGTTGAGAACCCTTGCTATAGAGCGTGTCTGGGACGCTCTAGGGAGGGCAATTGCAACTCGCAACCCCCCTCCAAGAACCATCCAGGGAATGAAAACAGTGTTATTGAATGAGTGGGACCAATTGCCACAGGAAATGATAAACTGTCTTATTTCAAGTATGAAATCCCGCTGCGAGACCAGTCTATCTGTAAGAGGGGACCATAGCCCCTATTAACCCATCTATTAACCAATTTTTTGTTTATTCTGCAACCGCTGTTTCATACCTTCCGACTCCAATGAGTGTTACGCACGATCATATATGTGTATTACAATTTTTGAATGGTTATTTGTTTTGTATTGTATCAATGTATGTACATATCAAATTTCATTAAAATCGGTACAGTAGTTCTAGAGATAATCGACCAAGTCTGCAAATTCTCTTAATTTCTTATACCAGTGTATTATGTCCCCTACTAATTTATTTCTTTATAATAGGATCCTTGGGTCCTTTGATATCAACGGATCGTTCATCGTTTAGTACTTTCTAATGTGGTAACATGGAGATCCCTGGTCAAACATTTCATTACTATCATCCATATGATCACATGTCACCGGGAAACATTCTAAAATACTGTTTTTATTTCATATCATTCATTCAACTCGTGTATTAAACGTGATATAATCCGTTTTTGTCATCATTGATGCACTTTTGTATTTAAAATTGTTTCCAAAAAAGTGTGCTTTTAATAAGAGATTTACAGCGACCCTGAACGGCAACACACAGTCGCTCCCAAAAGTGTTCGTACACTTAAGATTTTCAATCAAATAGGGGTCTATCCATTCATTAAAATGAATATTTCAGAATGGGTATCTAATAATAAGATCTATAATCTATTCTTAACAAAACTACATGAAATATTTTAAAAATATAGTAAAACTTTATTTTTAAGAAACCAGTAATCAAAAAGTAACTAAAACTTTATCTCACAAAAGTCATCGTACACTTGTATAAAATCTCTACATATTAGTAAATACTCTAATTTTTCGTCAAATTAATATTTAGAAGGATATCCTTTAGCATCCACAACAGCTTTTAAACGTCTGGGAATAGATTGCAATGGTTCTTTTTTAATTTCTGCATTCATCCATTCATCCATCATAATTGTTTTTAGTTCGCTTTTCGTGTGAATGTCCTGTTTTCGTACTCCAACCTCCAGTTCTCTCCAAATATGTTCTATAAATCTGTCGTTTGAGTTGGTGTTTTCAAAACTTGTGGACAATTATAGAGACACCAGAGGCGACAGCTCAGACCTGAGTGCTTAGGATCCTTATTTTGATAAATATCAAAGTTGTTTCCAATACCCAAATTTGGGGCTGATAATTTTAAATTGTCTCTTAAAATATTTATATAAACAGCATTATTCATTATGACATCAATAAATACCAAATTACATAGTCCTGATGCTGACATGCACCCCCACACAAGGACACCTCCACCTCCATGCTTAACTATTTCTACTAAGTTCTTGAGATTAAGTTCCTCATTTTTTCTTCTAAATACAATTATACGCCCATCGGAACCAAAAATTTTAAACTTGCTTACATCGGCAAATAAGAAATTATTCCAATACGTTTGGGGCTTATTTATCATTGATAGTGCGAAGGAAAGCCTAAGGTTTCTGTTTTACTCACTCACAAAAAATTTTCTACGAGCAGAACGGTCATGTAATCCAGCTGTTCTCAGAACTCGTCGAACAGTTTCAGGTGAAATTGAAGTAGAACATGTTTCATAAAATTCTGCAGACACTTTTACTGCACTCAAACGTGGATTTTTCACAAATTTTCTAATTATAAATCTCTGATTACGTTTTCTTAACTTTGTCGGACGACCTTTTCTTACCTTGTTTTCGATTCGATTTTCTTCTTTAAAGCATTTTATCACATACGGCACAGTAGACTGGGGCAAATTAAGTAATTTAGCAATATTGTGAACTGATTTACCACTATTATGATGAAGAACAATAAATTTTTGAATGCTGTTTGTTGTTTCTTTACGATTACGAGTCATTTTTAATTAATAAGTAGAATATTATGGAGTAGGCAAGATAAAATTAAAGCCAAACGATATTTTAAATGCCACCACAATTCAAAAATAAAAAATAAAATGCCAGACAATAATTTTAATTATGAATTTATCCGAAAATATTTCATAGTACGATAACTTTTGTGAGATAAAGCTTTTGTGACTTTTGGAATACCGGTTTCTTAAAAACAAAGTTTTACCATGTTTTCAAAATATTTCATGTTTTGTTAAGAATAGATTATAGATCTTATTATTAAATACTCATTCTGAAATATTTATTTTAAATAATGGATAGACCCCTATTTCATTGAAAATCGTAAATCTACGAACAATTTTGGGAGCCGCTGTATAAGAAGAAACTATTTTTAGACTTGAAGCACAAAATCGGATCCAAAACTTGTTACGAACTCCTTATAGCGGCGACTGGCTTGCAACAAAACCTTGAAATATGACACTAGCATTCGGTTTTCAGTGACTGATAGCCGAACGATCGTGCTCCACGAGAGTCACATTGATCATTACGTTACAAAGTCAAACTGAATTGACTGAAGGGAAGCAGTATTTGAGCCGAGTGTTCGAATCGAAGAAACATGGGTACACTTGTAATACACTGAAGTGCCACTGAATTAGGGATACCTACCTAGTAACGAGTTGGGCCTCCTCTGGCCTTGATAACGGCTGCCACACGACGAGGCATAGATTCAACAAGTTTCTGGAAACGTTCCACGGGAATGGCTTGCCAAATATTGCCTAAAGCTGTCCATAATTTAGCAAGGTTCTTTGGTGCTGTGTGATGGCCTTTCACGCCTTGTTCCAAAACATCCCAAAGATGCTCAAGAGGACTTAAGTCTGAGCTTCTAGGTGGCCAATTCATGACAGAGAAGTCAGAGGAATGCTCATCCAACCTGCCAGTAGGCAACAGGACTTGTGAGAGGTACAGTTGTTTTGCTGGAAAACCCCATTACCGTGCGGATAACATAACAGCATAAACGGATGGAGGTGATCACCCAACAACTCTACGTACCGAATTGCATTGAGGGAGGTTGGTACACGCACGAAAGATCAGAAACTGTGCCACGAAAAGCACCCCAGACCATGATTGAGCCACCATGCCCTTGTACAGATCCAGCCAGGCATGCAGGATCCATGGCTTCATGAGCCGGACGCCATATTCTCAGCCTCCCGTCGGCGTTAAGTAGTCGGAATCGAGATTCATCACTCCATGCTACTCGTTTCCATTTCTCTACACTCCAGTCTCTGTGCTCTCTTGCCCAGGCAAGACGTGCAGCCCGATGGCGAGTATAGAGCAATGGTACTCTCGTAGGTCGACGGCTCCCGAAACCCATTCGGTGAAGCGAGCGTTGCACAGTCCGTCTACTGACTGTACGACTGGCACCGTCATTAAACTGGGTGGTAATTTGAGCTAATGTTTGGCTTCGGTCGCTACGTACAATACGCCTGAGCCATCTCTGGCCACGCACTGTCATGGATATCTGTCCTTTGGAGTTTACCCGATCGCTAGTTTTTTTACCACCATCCATGTATTCTTGGTATACTCTTGACACTGTCGACCTTGAAAATCCTAGCTGTCTGACGATTTAGGAAATTGAATGGCCCATGCGTCGCACACCTACGATTTCTCCGCAATCGAAGGCGTCAAAATCAGGCAGTTTACCCATACTGGCAATTCCAACAACTAATTTAGAACAACCACAGTACGCGTTATATATGCAGTTACCACAGCGCCTTCACTTGCGCATACATGATGCGCAGCGCTACACAATTTTCATAGGCTTTGCTATCCCTAATTCAGTGGCACTTAACGATAACTCATGGTTTGACGATAACTCATGGTTTAACGGCCAGACATGGAGTGACGACAAGTTATGGTTTAACGACAAGACATGGATTGAAGACAACTCATGGTTTGACGACAATGCATGGTTTAACGACAACTCATTGTTTAAAAACAAATCATGCTTTAACGACAACACATGTTTTGACGACAACTCATGGATTGACGGCAAATCATGGTTTTGACGACAACTCATGGTTTGACGGCAAATCATGGTTTGACGATCACTCGTGGTTAAACGACAAGACATGGAGTGACGAGAACTCGCGATTTGACGACAACTCATGGTTTAACGACAAGACATGTACTGACTACAACTCATGTTTTGACGACAACTCATGGTTTGATGACAACTCATTATTTTGGCGACAACTTACGGTTTTGACGACAACTCATGGTTTGATGACAAGACATGGATTAACGACAAATCATGATTTGACGACAACTCATTGTTTGACAACAAATTGTGGTTTGTCGACAACTCATGATTTCACGACAACTCATGGTTTCACGACAACTCACGGTTTCACGACAACTCATGGTTTCACGACAACTCACAGATTTGACGACAACTCATGTTTTAACGAAAACTCATGGTTTAACGACAAGACATGGAGTGGCGACACCTCATGGTTTGACGACAACTCATGGTTTGACAATAAGACATGGTTTTGATGACAACTAATGGTTTGACGACAAGACATGGATTGACGATAATTCATGGTTTGACGACAAATCATTGTTTGACAACAAATCATGGTTTAACGACAAGACATGGTTTGATGACAAGACATGGTTTTGACGACAACTCATGTTTTGACGACTAAACATGTATTGACGACAACTCTTGGATTTACGACAACTCATGGTTTGACGACAACTCATTGTTTCACAACAAATCATGGTTTAACGACAAGACATGGAGTGACGACAACTGATGATTTAACGACAACTCATGGTTTTGACGACAACTCATGGTTTGAAGGCAAATCATATTTTGACGACAACTCATGGATCACAAGACGTCATGGATCACATGACGTCACTACAAGACATGGAGTGACGAAGACTCGTGGTTTGACGACAACTCATGGTTTGACGAAAACTCACTGTTTGACGACAACTCATGGTTCCACGACAACTCATGGTTTGACCACAATTCATTGTTTAACGTCAAGACATGGATTGACGACAACTGATGATTTAACGACAAGTCATGGATTGACAACAAATCATGGTTTTACTACAACTCATGTTTTGACGACAACTCATGGTTTGACGAAAACTCATGTTTTGACGACAACTCATGGTTTGTCCACGACATGGATTTACGATAAATCTTGATTTCACGACAACTCATTGTTTGACAACAAATCTTGGTTTGACGATAACTGATGATTTGACGAAAACTCATGGTTTTACGACAACTCATTGTTTAACGACACGACATGGATTGACGACGACAGATGGTTTAACTACAAGACATGGATTAAAGACAACACATGGTTTGACGATAACTCATGGTTTGACGACAACTCATTGTTTGACAACAAATCATGGTTAGACGATAACTCATTTTTCAACGATAAGACATGGAAAAAGACAACACATGGTTTGACGACAACTCATTGTTTGGTATCAAATCATAGTTTGACGGCAACTCATGATTGTACAAACACTCATGGTTTTAGGACAACTCACTATTTAACGGCAAGACATGGATTGACGACAACAGATCGATTAACGACAAGACATGGATTAACGACAGCACATGGTTTCAGGACAACTCATGGCTTCACGAAAACTCATGCTTTGACGACAAGACATGATTTAACGCAAATCATAGTTTAAATTTAAATTAGGGTTTGACAACAAATTTTGATTTGACGACAACTCATGGTTTGACGACAATTCATGGTTTAACGAACACTCAAGCTTTGACAACAACTCATGGTTTGACAACAACTCGACAAGACTTGGAGTGACGACAACTCGTGGTTTCACGACAACTCATGTTTTGAAGACAATCCATGGTTTAACGACAAGACATCGATTTACGACAACTCATGGTTTGATAACAAGTCATGGTTTGACGACAAGACATGGATTTACGACAAATGACGGTTTGACGACAAATCATGGTTTGACGACAACTCATGATTTGACGACAACTCATGTTTTGGCAACAACTCATTGTTTAACGTCAAGACATGGATTGACGACAACTGATGATTTAACGACAAGACATGGATTGACGACAACTAATTGTTTAACGACAAGACATGGATTGACGACAACTCATGGTTTGACGACAACTCATTTTTTGACGACAGTTAATGCTTTGACGACAGGACATGATTTGACGACTAATCATAGTTTGATGATAAATTAGGGTTTGACGACAACTTATGGTTTAACGACAACACATTTTTTGAAGACAAATCATGGTTTAACGACAACTCATGGTTTGACAACAACAGATGGTTCAACGACAAGACATGGATTGACGACAGCTCATGGTTTGACGACAACTCATGATTTAATAACAACTCATTGTTTGACAACAAATCATGGTTTGACGAAAACTCATGGTTTGACGAAAATTCATGGTTTTTACGAAAACTCATGGTTCGACGACAATTCATGGTTTGACCCCAACTCATGGTTTGACGACAACTCATGTTTTGACGACAACTCATGGTTTGACGACAACTCGTTTTCACGACAACTCACGGTTTAACGACAAGACATGGCTTGACGTCAAGTCATGGTTTGACGACAAATCATGGTTTGACGACAAGACATGGATTAAAGACAAATCATGGTTTGACGAGAAGACATGGATTACCGACAACTCATGGTTTGACGACAACTCATGGTTTGACGACAAATAATGTTTTGACAAGAAGACATGGATTAACGACAACTCATGTTGTCGTCAAAATCCATGTCTTTTCGTCAAACCATCAGTTGTCGTCAAAATCATGTCTTGTCGTAAAACCATGTCTTGTCGTTGAAACATGATTTGTTGTCAAACAGTGAGTTATCCTCAAACCATGAGTTGTCCTCAATCCATGAGTTGACGTCAATTCATGAGTTGTCGTCAATAAATGTCTTGTCGTCAAACCATGAGTTGTCGTCAAACCATGATTTGTTGTCAAACCATGATTTGTCGTCAAACTATGATTTGTCGTTAATCCATGTCTTGTCGTCAAATCACGATTTTTCGTGAAACCATGAGTTTTCATCAATCCATGTCTTGTCGTCAAACCATTAATTGTCGTCAAAACCATAAGTTTTCGTCAAACCATATCTTGTTGTCAAACAATGAGTTGTCGTCAAACCATAAGTTGAAGTCAAACCATGACTTGTCGTCATACCATGAGTTGTCGCCAATCCATGAGTTGTCGTCAAACCATGTCTTGTCGTTAAACTATGAGTTATCGTCCTTAAATGAGTTGTCGTCAAAACATGAGTTGTCGTCAAACCATGAGTTGTCGTGAAAACCATGAGTTGTCGTCAAATCGCGAGTTGTCGTCACTCCATGTCTTGTCGTTTTACCAGGAGTTATCGTCAAGCCATGATTTGTCATCAAACCATGAGATGTCATCAAAACCATGATTTGTAGTTAAACCATGAGTTGTCGTTAAACCATGAGTTTTCGTCAAACCACGATTTGTCTTTAATCCATGTATTGTCGTCAAACCATTAGTTGTCATCGAACCATGAGTTGTCGTCAAACCATGAGTTGTCGTCACTCCGTGACTTGTCGTTAAAAAATGAGTTATCGTTAAACCATGATTTGTTGTCAAACAATGAGTTGTCGTCAAACCATGAGTTGTCGTCAATCCATGAGTTATCGTCAATCTATGTCTTGTCGTCAAACCATGAGTTGTCTGCAGAACTATCTCTTGTCGTCAAACCATGAGTTGTCGTCAAACCATGAATTGTCGTCATTCCATGTCTTCTCGTTAAACCATGAGTTGTCGTCAAACCATCAGTTGTCGTCAAAAACATGATTTGTTGTCAAACCATGAGTTGTTGTCAAACCATGAGTTGGCGTCAAACCATGAGTTGTCGTCAATCCATGTCTTCTCGTTAAACCATGAGTTGTCGTCAAAACATAAGTTGTCGTCAAACAATGAGTTGTCGTCAAACAATAAGTTGTCATCAAACCATGAGTTGACGCGAATCCATGTCTTCTCGTTAAACAATGAGTTGTCGTCAAAAAATGAATAGTCGTCAAACCATGAGTTGTCTTCAATCCATGTCTTGTCGTCAAAGAATGAGTTGTCGTCAAAATTACCAGTTGTCGTGAAAACCATGTCTTGTCGTCAAATCATGAGTTGTCATCAAAACCATGTCTTGTCGTGAAACAATAAGTTGTCGTCAAACCATGAGTTGTCGTCAAACCATGAGTTGTCGTCACTAGATGTCTTGTCGTCAAATCACGAGTTGTCGTCAAACCATGAGTTGTCGGTAATCCATGAGTTGTCGTCAATCTATATCTTTTCGTCAAACCATGAGTTGTCGTCAAAACAATGTGTTGTCATCAAACCATGAGTTTTCCTCAAACCATGAGTTGTTCTCACTCCATGTCTGGTCGTCAAAGAATGTTTTGTCGACAAAACCATGTCTTGTCGTCAAACCATGAATTATCGTCAAACCATGGGTTTTCCTCAAACCATGAGTTGTCGTCACTCCATGTCTGGTCGTTAAACCATGAGTTATCGTCAAACCATGATTTATCGACAAAACCATGTCTTGTCGTCAAACCATGTCTTGTCGTTAAACCATAATTTGTTCCTCAAACCATGAGGAACAAATCATTTTTTTCCTCACAACATGAGTTGTCGTCACTCCATGTCTTGTCGTCAAACCATAAGTTGTCGTTAAACCATGATTTGTTGCCAAAAAATTAGTTGTCTTCAAACCATGACTTGTCGTCAAACCATGACTTGTCGTCAAACCATTTTTTGTCGGCAATCCATGAGTTGTCGTCAATCCATGTCTTTTCGTCAAACCATGTGTCAAAACCACGTGTTGTCATCAAACCATGTGTTTTCCTCAAACCATGAGTTGTCGTGACTTGAGCGTCTGGTTTAACCACCAGACATGGAGTGTCTGTCATGTAAACCATAAATTATTGTCAAATCATGGTTTGTCTACAAAACCATGTCTTGTCGTCAAACCATGAGTTGTCGTCGATACATGTTTTGTCGTCAAACCATGAGTTGTCGTCAAAACCATGAGTTGCCGTAAATTATGAGTTGTCGTCAAAACATGAGTTGTCGTTAAACCATGATTTTTTGTCAAACAATAAGTTATCTTCAAACTATGAGTTGTCGTCAAACCATGAGTTATCGTTAAACCATGAGTTGTCGTCAAACCTTGTCTTGTCGTCAAGCCATGATTTTTAGTCAAAACCATGTCTTGTCGTTAAACCATGATTTGTTGTCAAATAATGAGTTGTCGTGAAACCATGAGTTGTCGTCAAACCACGAGTTGTCATCAAACTATGAGTTGTCGGCAATTCATGAGTTGTCGTCAATCTATATCTTTTCGTCAAACCATGTGTCAAAACCACGTGTTGTCATCAAACCATGTGTTTTCCTCAAACCATGAGTTGTCGTGACTTGAGCGTCTGGTTTAACCACCAGACTTGGAGTGTCTGTCATGTAAACCATGAGTTATTGTCAAATCATGGTTTGTCTACAAAACGATGTCTTGTCGTCAAACCATGAGTTGTCGTCAATCCATGTCTTGTCGTCAAACCATTAGTTGCCATCAATACCATGACTTATCGTCAAACCATGAGTTGTTGTCAAACCATGATTTGTTGTTAAAACATGAGTTGTCCTCAAATCATGAGTTGTCGCCAAAACCATGAGTTGTCGTAAAACCATGAGTAATCGTCAATCCTTTAGTTGTCGTCAAAACTATGAGTTGTCGTCAAGCCATGAGTTATTTTCAAATCATGATTTGTTGTCAAAACATGTCTTGTTGTCAAACCATGAGTTGTCGTCAAAACATCAGTTGTTTTCAAACCAAAAGATGTAATCAAAACAATGAGTTGCCGTCAAACATTAGATGTCGTCCAACCATGTTTTGTTGTCAAGCAAGGAGTTGTCGTAAAACCATAAGTTGTCGTCAAACTATGATTTGTCGTTAATCCATGTCTTGTCGTTAAACCATGAGTTGTTGTCAAACCATGAGTTGTCGTTAAATCATAAGTTGTGGTCAAAAGATGATTTGGTGTCAAACTATGAGTTGTCGTCAAACTATGATTTGTCGTGAATCCATGTCTTGTCGATAAACCATGAGTTCTTGTCAAATCATGAGTTGTCGTCAAACCATGAGTTATCGTCCATCTATGTCGTGTCATCAAAATCATGACTTGTCGTCAAAACCATCAGTTGTCGTGAAACTATGAGTTGTCGTCAAACCATGATTTGTTGTCAAACAATGAATTGTCATCAAACCGTCAGTTGTCGTCAAAAAGTGAGTTGTCGACAAAACATGAGTTGTCGTCAATCCATGTCTTGTCGTTAAACCATGAATTATCGTCAAACCATGATTTGTCGTCAAACCATGAGTTGTTGCCGAATCTTGAGTTGTCGTCAAACCATGAGTTGTCGTCACTCCATGTCTTGTCGTTAAACCATGAATTATCGTCAAACCATGATTCGTCGTCAAACTTTGAGACGTCGTCAAAACCATGAGTTGTCGTCAAACCATGAGTTTTCGTCACTCCACTTCTTGTCTTTAAACCATAAATTGTTGTTAAACTTTGATTTGTTGTCAAACACTGAGTTTTCCTCAAACCATGAGTTTTCGTCAAAGCCATGAGTTGTCGTCAATCGATGTCTTGTAGTCAAACCTTGTGTTGTCGACAAAACCATGTCTTGTCGTCAAACCATGATTTGTCGTCAAAACCGTGTCTTTTCGTCAAACCATGTCTTGTCGTTATACCATGATTTGTTGCCAAAAAATGAGTTTTCGTCAAACCATGAGTTGTCGTCAAACCATGACTTGTCGTCAAACCATGAGTTGTCGTCACACCATAGGTTGTCGTCAATCCCTAATCTATAATCAAACCATGATTTGTCGTCAAATCAAGTCTTGTCGTTAAAGCATGAGTTGTCGTCAAAACCATGTCATGTCGTCAAACCATGAGTTGTCGTCAAACCATGAGGTGTCGTCACTCCATGTCTTGTCGTTATTCCATGAGTTTTCGTTAAACCATGAGTTGTCGTCAAAACCACGAGTTGTTGTCAAACCATGAGTTGTCGTCAAACCATGATTTGTCTTCAAACCATAATTTGTCGTCAAATCATGAGTTGTCGTCAAAACATGAATTGTCGTTACACCATGAGTTGCCGTCAAATCATGAGTTGCCGTCCACCATGAGTTGCCGTCAAAACCATGTCTTGTCGTCAAACTATAATTTGTTGTCAAACAATGAGTTGTTGTCAAACCATGAGTTGTCGTCAAACCATGAGTTGTCGTCAAACCATGATGTGTTGTCAAACATTGAGTTGTCGTCAAACCATGATTTGTCGTCAAACCATGTCTGATCGTTCAACCATGAGTTATCGTCAATCGAGGTCTTGTTGTCAAACCATGTGTTGTCGTAAAAGCATGAGTTGTCGTCTAACCTAGAGGTGTCGTCACTCCATGTTTTTTCGTTAAACCATGAGTTGTCGTCAAACCATGAGTTGTCGTCAATCCATGAGTTGTCGTCAAACCATGATGTGTTGTCAAACATTGAGTTGTCGTCAAACCATGATTTGTCGTCAAACCATGTCTGATCGTTCAACCATGAGTTATCGTCAATCGTGGTCTTGTTGTCAAAGCATGAGTTGTCGTCAAAACCATGTCTTGTCGTCAAAGCATGAGTTGTCGTCAAACCTAGAGGTGTCGTCACTCCATGTCTTTTCGTTAAACCATGAGTTGTCGTCAAAAACAATGAGTTGCAGTCGAATCATGAGTTGTCGTCAATCCATGTCTTGTCGTCAAACCATGAGTTGTCTTCAAAACCATGTCTTGTCGTTAAACCACGAGTTTTCGTTAAACCATGAGTTGTCGTCAAAACCATGAGTTGTCGTCAAACCATGAGTTGTCGTCAAAATTTGAGTTGTCGTCAAATCATAAGTTGTCGTCAAACCATGATTTGTTGTCAAACAATGAGTTGTCGTCAAACTATTATTTGTCGTTAATCCATGTCTTGTCGTGAAATCACGAGTTATCGTGAAACCATGAATTGTCATCAATTCATGTCTTGTCGTCAAACAATTGTTGTCGTCAAAACCATGAGTTGTCGCCAAACCAGGATTTGTTGTTAAACAATGAGTTGTCGTGAAGCCATGAGTTGTCGTCAGAACAGGATGTGTCGTCAAACCATCATTTGTCGTCAATCCATGTCTTGTCGTGAAACCATGAGTTGTCGTCAAAACATGAGTTGTCGTTAAACCATGATTTGTTGTCAAACAATGAGTTGTCGTCAAACCATGCATTGTCGTCAAACCATAAGTTGTCGTCACTCCATGTCTGGCCGTTAAAGCATGAGTTATCGTCAAACCATGAGTTATCGTTAAGTGCCACTGAATTACGGATAGCAAAGCCTATGAAAATTGTGTAGCACTACGCATCATGTATGCGCAAGTGAGGGCACTGTGGTAATTGCATATATAGCGCGTACTGTGGTTGTTTTGAATTAGTTGTTGGAATCGCCAGTATGGGTAAACTGTCTGATTTAGACGCCTTCGATCGCGGAGACATCGTAGGTGCGCGACGCAAGGGCCATTCAATTTCCGAAATCCTCAGACAGCTAGGATTTTCAAAGTCGACAGTGTCAAGAGTATACCAAAAAAACATGGATGGTGGGAAAAAACTAGCCATCGGGCAAACTGCAAAGGACAATTAGCCTTCACAGTGCGTGGTGAGAGACGGCTCAGGCGCATTGTACGTAGCCAGCGAAGCCAAACATTAGCTAAAATTTCAACCCAGTTTAATGACGGTGCCAGTCGTATAGTCAGTAAACGGACTGTTCAACGCTCGCTTCACCGAATGGGTTTCGGGAGCCGTCGACCTACAAGAGTACCATTGCTCTATACTCGCCATCGGGCTGCACGTCTTGCCTGGGCAAGAGAACACAGAGACTGGACTGTAGAGGACTGGAAACGAGTAGCATGGAGTGATGAGACTCTATTCCGACTACTTAACGGGGACGGGAGGCTGATAATATGGTTCAGGCTCTTGAAGCCATGAATCGTGAATGCCTGGCTGGAACTGTACAAGGGCATGGTGGCTCTATCATGATCTGGGGTGTTTTTTCGTGGCACAGTTTGGGATCTTTGGTGCGTGTACCAACCTCCCTCAATGCAATTCGGTATGTAGAGTTGCTGGGTGATTACCTCCATCCGTTTATGCTGTTCTGTTATCCGCACGGTAATGGAGTTTTCCATCAAGACAACTGTACCTCTCACAAGTCCCGTTTGGCTACTGGCTGGTTGGATGAGCATTCCTCTGACATCTATGTCATGAATTGACCACCTAGAAGCCCAGACTTAAATCCTATTGAGCATCTTTGAGATGGTTTGGAACAAGGCGTGAAAGGCCATCACAGAGCACCAAAGAACCTTACTGAGTTATGGACAGCTTTAGCCAATATTTGGCAAGCCATTCCCTTGGAACGTTACCAGAAACTTGTTGAATCTATGCCTCGTCGTGTGGCAGCCGTTATCAAGGCCAGAGGAGGCCCAACTCGTTACTAGATAGGTATCCCTAATTCAGTGGCACTTCTGTGTATTACAAGTGTACCCATGTTTCTTCGATTCGAACACTCGGCTCAAAAGCTGCCTCCCTTCACTCAATTCGGAGTGACTTTGTAACGTAATGATCAAAGGGACTCCGGACATTCTGGTGGATCACGATCGTTCGGCTCTCAGTCACTGATAACCGAATGCTAGTGTCATATTTTAAAGTTTTGTTGCAAGCCGCTAAAGGTGTTCGTCCCAAGTTTTGGATCCTATTTTGTGCTTCAAATCTAAAAATAGTTTCTTCTTATACAGTGGCTCCCAAAAGTGTTCGTAGATTTACGATTTTCAATGAAATAGGGGTCTATCCATTTTTTAAAATGAATATTTCAGAATGAGTATTTAATAATAAGATCTAAGAATGAGTATTTAATAATAAGATATAAGATATATAGTCTATTCTTAACAAAACACGAAATATTTTTAAAACATGGTAAAACTTTGTTTTCAAGAAAACAGTAATCAAAAAGTAACAAAAACTGTATCTCACAAAAGTTATCGTACACTGAAATATTTTCGGATAAATTCATAATTAAATTTATTGTCTGGCGCTTTATTTTTATTTTTGAATTGTGGTGGCATTTACAATATCGTTTGGCTTTAATTTTATGTTGCCTTCTCCGTAATATTCAACTTATTAATTAAAAATGACTCGTAGTCGTAAAGAAACAACAAACAGCATTCAAAAATTTATTGTTTTTCATCATAGTTGTGGGAAATCAGTTCAGAATATTGCTAAATTACTTAATTTGTCCCAGTCTACTGTGCAGTATGTGATAAAACGCTTTAAAGAAGAAAATCGGATCGAAAACAAGGTAAGAAAAGTTCGTCCGACAAAGTTAAGAAAACGTGATCAGATTTATAATTAGAAAATTTGTGAAAAATCCACTTTTGAGTGATATAAAAGTGTCTGCGGAATTTTATGAAACATGTTCTACTTCAATTTCACCTGAAACTATTCGACGAGTTCTCAGAGCAGCTGGATTACATGACCGTTCTGCTCGTAGAAAATTTTTTGTGAGTGAGTAAAACAGAAACCTTAGGCTTTCCTTCGCACTATCAATGATAAATAAGCCCCAAACGTATTGGAATAATGTCTTATTTGCCGATGTGAGCAAGTTTATAATTTTTGGTTCCGATGGGTGTATAATTGTATGGAGAAGAAAGAATGAGGAACTTAATCCCAAGAACTTAGTAGGAACAGTTAAACATGGAGGTGGAGGTGTAATTGTGTGGGGGGTGCGTGTCATCCTCAGGACTACGAAATTTCGTATTTATTGATGGCATAATGAATCATGTTGTTTTTATAAATATTTTAAGAGACAATTTAAAATTATCAGCCCTAAATTTGGGTATTGGAAACAACTTTGATTTTTTATCAAGATAACGATCCTAAGCCCACAGGTATCAGCGTTCGCCTCTGGTGTCTCCATAATTGCCCACAAGCTTTGAAAACACCACCTCAATTGCGAGATTTATAGAACATATTTGGAGAGAACTGGAGTTTGGAGTACGAAAACAGGACATTCACACGAAAAGCGAACTAAAAACAATTATGATGGAAGAATGGATGAATGCAGAGATTAAAAAAGATCCATTGCAATGTATTCCCAGACGTTTAAAAGCTGTTGTGGATGCTAAAGGATATCCTTCTAAATATTAATTTGACGAAAAATTACAGTATTTACTAATATGTAGAGATTTTTTACAAGTGTATGATGACTGTCGTGAGATAAAGTTTTAGTTACTTTTTGATTACTGGTTTCTTTAAAATAAAGTTTTACTATATTTTTAAATATTTCATGTAGTTTTATTAAGAATAGATTATAGATGTTATTATTAAATATAGATACTGAAATGTTCATTTTAATTAATGGATAGACCCCTATTTCATTGAAAATCTTAAGTGTACGAACACTTTTGTGATCCACTGTGTGTTGCCGTCCAGGGTCGTTGTTAATCTCTTATTAAAAGCACATTTTTTTGGAAACAATTTTAAATACCAAAGTGCATCAATGATGACAAAAAACAGATTATATCACATTTAATTCACGAGTTGAATGAATAATATGAAATAAAAACAGTATTTTGGAATGTTTCCCGGTAACATGTGTTCATATGGATGATAGTAATGAAATCTTTGAACATGGATCCCCGTGTTACGACATTAGACAGTACTGAACGATGAATGATCCGCTGATATCAATATCGTGTATATTGACACAAGAATCCTATTATAACGAAAACAATCAGTAGGGGACTTAATACACTGGTGTAAGAAATTAAGAGAACTTGAAGTCTTGGTCGATTATCTCTAGAACTACTGTACCGATTTTAATGAAATTTGATCTGTACATACATTGATACAATACAAAACAAATAACCATTCAATAATTCTAATACACACATATGATCGTGCGTAACACTCGTTGGAGTATGAAGGTAAGAATCAGCGGACTTTAAACCTCCTTTACTGGATAATATGGAATTCATTCCTGTAAAAAAATTCTGTTTGATCATATCCAGGCTGTCAATTGAGACATTCCCTTATTCCGGACTTGTTATTAAGATTCTAAACACAGGTTGTAGCATGAGGACATAGCCCTATTTAAGAGTTTTATCCTAGGGTTCAACATATCGAGGTTTTGAAATACTTATCAAAAACATAACGTCACCAGTAGAAATCAATTGTTTTCTATCCTGATTTCGATTCATGAATTCAACTTTTTGAGAAGTTCACTAATAGGGGTGAAACTTTTTAAGAAACAAATGTAAACTGTACTAATAGTGGCTTCTGCGAAATAAGAGACAAGGGGTCATTCCATTTTTAATTTCATGGCACTTTGCAAAGCTGGTGATATTGGGCATTTTTTGTACAAAATGTTTTCTATTTATAGGAAATGACCTATTTACAAATGGCGTTTCTGATGCTTTGTCCAAATATTTTGCTGCAAACAAGCTCTTGAAGTTATCGCATGCGTAATAATCGTTATATATTGAAAGACATGAGTATCACTTTAGCAGAGATTTGTTATTCACAAGTGTGTTTATAAATATATATATATATATATATATAAATTGTGTAAAATATGCGCTATTTGTTTGCAGTGCAGTTATTATCCAATAAAGCTTTTCTGCATCACAAATATTTCATTTCATTAGGCGATAAAAACTGCTATCATAATTTTAAATGTATCTTCCATATTCGGCGATCCGCAGATAGAATCGGAATTTTTAAGCACTCAGAACTATTTTTCATCAGTGTCCGCCACGTGGAATGTCTGTGTTACGCAACAGAACTGCAGGAAGAGAGAAATCAACAATGGCTTCCTGAATATGTTGTGTATAATAATGGAAAACGAATCCACTGTTGGTAACAATGAAATCCTGCGTTTTCTTGAAAATTCCGTCAGTCTAATTCTGACCTCCTTCAAAGATGTTGCTTACGCTTATCTTTGGTGTATATTTGCTCAATCGAGCTTTACGTCGCCTGCTTTGCGGCGAACGGGGAGAGGGTTCCGTAGCGGTAAGCTTAACTTATTTCACTGAATTGAATTTCTGAAATGAAAAGCTCAATAAATCCAACGCGATATTGCTAGAACAGTTAAGGCTGCTGTGTTCTAACCCTACTCGATTCGCTCACCTCGATGTTAACCTATGGAAAAATTATATTTCACCTATCTCGAAATCAGATATCTCTGCACCTCGTGGCATCTTGCATGTGACTAATGCCAAAGTCTTTTCCTACACGATATTGAACGGCGGAAGGCGTGACGTATATCACGACCGCAGATATCGTCATTTGCACGGGTGCCAAATACTTATTGGCAGAGAGTGTATATATGTATATACCTACATACATATATACGTATATATATATGTATATATATATATATATATATATATATATATATATATATATATATATATTTATATATATATATATATATATATATATATATATATATATATATATATATATTTATATATATATATATATATATACATATATATATATATATACATATATATATACATATACATATATATATATATATATATACATATACATATATATATATATATGTATATGTATATATATATATATATATATTTATATATATACAGTTGGTTCTCTGTTTAACGACTTTCAAGGGACCGTGAAAAATCGTCTTTAAGTAGAGATCGTCCTTAAACAGAATTTGTGAAAAAAATAACATTTCCCTTCACACTTTACAGGCTTAGGACTGTCAATATATTTCTTAATATATTGATGTGTTTAAAAATGTTATTTTTATTATCATCATTATTTTATTCACAAAAAGTTATTTTAAATTACATTGAAAAACTAAGAGTTCAAACAATACAATAAATTACGTTTTGAAAAATTCAAAAAGTGTTGATTGCTTCATTCGCCTTGTTTTCGTTATTCTCTTTTCCAGATTTTCTAAAATGTTAAATGAGTCACCTTCCATTTTCGATGTAATATAGCATCGGAGAACATCTAGAGCAGAAATTGCATCTGTGTAAGACGGTGGCAGTGTCTCGTTTTCCGTGTCTTCAACTTCACCTTCTGTTGTAACCGTATTTTTTTTTAATTTCTTATTAATTTATTTTAACTGGTGTTTTAACGTATAGATTATTAATTTAAATTAATTTAGAAAATCTTATGGATTAACGTTAGATTGAGGCGCGTTGTGAAAACCTCAAAAAGAATAAGAATTTAATTTTAACCGCAATAACCAAGTTCTAAAGGGAGTAGCGAGTATTTTAACGATTCTGTAATTAACCAAAAAAAAAAAGAAATAACTAAAACTTACTCTTCAATAAAGAATTGACGACGAGACACAAGCTTAGGGGTAAAACACAAATTTTATTTAAATATTAACTTCTTATTACTCTTATCGTAATCTCTAACAAAAATTAAAAACTTGACAAGTAAGAGGCACAATTCCCCGATGACACACATATATATATATATTTTTTTAATTAATGAATTAAACACATAACGAAATAATAAAACAAAAATTAGTTGGTGGCTGGTTAGAACCCCCAAAAAATATAAAATAAAAATAAATAAATAAAAAAACTTCATATAAAACCTTAATAATAAAAAAAAAATCAAATAAAATGCATATTACCGGTTTAATGACTGCAGTCTAGAAAAATAAAGAAATGAAATAGGAAAGAAAGGCCATAAGGAAAGATTAAAGTTTAGGGGAGTTTAAGGGAGGGCATGCCCAATTTAAAAAAAGGTTATAGGCCTCTTCGTGAATTCAAGTCCTCCATCATTTTGTAGGAACGCATCTTTTTCTCCATCAGGGAGTCAAGGGGGCGACTCTGCTCTGTCAAGGTAAAAATCTGTCTCTCTCTCCACGACTTTTTTTTTTGTCAACTCCGGAGCCACTTTTTCACTTGAAACATCAGCGTCGAAAAAAGTAGTTCTTGCTTCTCCTTCTCCTATTGGGGAGTCTCGCCAAGCCTCTGTTTGTATCCTTGCGCGTCACAGACGTAAACAACTCCTTTCGCGGAATCTCGATCTTCGGTGGTCTTTCTGGTGAGTCAGGGATTTGCTAAAAGCATTAAAATTCCGATGTTCTGGTGTTCTAATCCCTGAGATCATGGGAGAGTTCACGGATTCACGACAAAATGGCACTGCTCAAAGTATTGAATTACCCATAGCTGGAAGGGACAGGATTGAAACGGAAAAAGGAGTAGCAACTTTAGAAAATATTTAGTTTTCTATTATTTAAAACAAAGGTTCTCCAGCCAATAAAATAAAATAAAATAAAAAAAATTATAATATACCAGCCACCTAAATGATAGTAATAATAAATTCATATCTTAAACTTTTAAATGTCATTACACTAATTTCATGTATTTAAAACTTTAAATGTCAGCACAACACTTCTTCGTCTGACACTGTGTTTTCGTTTACAATATGTACATAAATTTGTTCTACATTTATGAAATCTGCTGTTAAAACATATTTATCACAATTGTAGAAATCTTGAATTCAAACATTCTCATCTTCAACAAGAGTTCTCCATTCTTCAGGGGTAATGTCATCTTCGTTGATTTCTACATCCGTACTTTGCAGTTCCACTACAAGTTCTTTGTGAATTCCAGCAACGCGAAAGCAGTTTCTTATTATGGATGAAGAAACTTCTTTCCATGCTGATGTTATCATTTGCATTGCTTCGAAGATTGTAAATTTTCTAATTTTTATACTGTCAGCCGAATTGTTTATTAATCGTTATTAAGAAAAAGTTTATCATGTAAGAAAAAATCGTCGTTAAATAGAAACAAAATCGTCTTAAAATAGAATTTTTTCCGTCGGAGGGACCGGGACCAGGAAATATCGTCTTTAAATAGAGATCGTCGTTAAGTAGAGCGTCGTTAAAAAGAGAACCAACTGTATATATATATATATATATATATATATATATATATATGTTGTATATCTGCGGTGGGTACATATGAGGCCAAAGAGAGCTGCAATCTGGTTTTTCATATATTATAAATAGCCGCACGTAGATACGCAAATTAAAAATTTTCATTTAATGTAATTGCATATTTTTACAAATCCCATATAAGAACACATATAAAAAATATATTTATGAAAAAGGAAATATTTATTTGAAAATTTTAGTAATAAAATTCAAATTTATTAAAAATCAAATATAATCAAATATATTTAATAATAAAAAGTATAATTAAATCTAACGACAATTATCTAACGACATCTAATGACAGTTAATGGGAATAATCATTTTGTTGGTTCGAGCACATTGTGGTCAATACTGATATTTAGTTGCAACATTTATGAGGGATATAAAGACTTGAATAATTACTGAAGAAATAAATCACTGAGCGGAAACCTCGGAGATTTAAGAGATCAGCGTCATGTGTTATTTGGTAGCGGTAGATCAGGTGTACGCTGTCTTCCTCAAAGCCTCAGTATACTCAAGTCTGTTACAAGATTTTGCCGTTTTGACTTCTTACCACCGGACTTCTAGAGTTCAGGAAATGAATTTGCAAATTGTTCATTGACGACCTACCGAATCAGTCCAGCTTGTTGCTTGTCGATGTTCTGTAGAAGAGTTTGGCAAAGTGGCAGAACGCTTTTTGACGTTTAAGCGAGGTAACGTACTATATTCAAAGTCAAACTGGAATGGCTATTTCAGGTGATGGTGCACCGCTTTTCAAGGCTTTTGGATTCGCTCACCTCGCAGTAAAGCAGTGAGGTGAGGTGTGCGATATCGTACAATTATTTTTATTTTTTTAACTCCTATTTCTTTCTGGGAAGTATGTTGGAATCTTTAAGAATGAATTGTGGATGAAAGCGAGTGAGATGTAAACATTCTTCTTTCTCTCTTGCAGATTGGCGGTTCTCCTCCCGTGGATGTTGATGTAAGTACCAAATATTTATTTCATTGCAGGGGGAAAATAGAGTGTCGCCAAACAGGAATCCCTCAGATCGAATTTACATAAAATTAGGAGAATTCAATCCCTCCCTAGTAAACGGTCGCTAGAGGGGGAGGGGGGGAATCATATGTTGGAATGACTATTACGATATCTACGGCAAATACTTACATAGAATAAATTCAATACCATTCTGAAGAAGAATGGTTATATATATATATATATATATATATATATATATATATATATATATAAATATATATAAATTTGTCAATTATCGCTAAAATTGTGGCAATAGTCGCCACCACTCTCGCAAAATTTCACCAAAGGTTGCTGTATTAAAATGGTCATATATATATGTTATATATATATATATATATATATATATATATATATTTTCTATTTACGTATCAAGTATAAAATTACTATCTCCCAACATGTTTCAATATCAGGTTAGCATATGTATCTCAATGTGAAAATAATTAATAGCATTACACTAGTTACTAAAGTTTTGCATACATAGAAATATACAAAATCAATAAACTTTTTTCCTCATACACTTCGGCTGGGTTGACTTTGTTATCATGGGATACCCATAGAGACACCACTCTCGTTATAAGGACAGTCATGCCTCAACCGGGAGTGAAACCATGGCCCGTGACGGTCTACACTCTACGATGTGGGGTGGCTTAGAGGAGGAATTTACTTGCAAGGAAATCCGTAATGGATACAATTAATTCAACATACAGTTACGAAAAATTTGTATCTTCCCAAAATTATGACTACCGTGGCGCCTTTATAATTTATATATATATATATATATACACTGCTGGCCACTGTAAATGCAACACCCTGAAGGAAACATGCAAATAACATGAAATTTACAACATGCATTAGCGGAGGTGAGATATACAAATGATTAGAATTTCAGCGCAGACGCACATCACGCGTGCCTGTGACGCCACTGCAAAGCTCTATTTAAAGCTTGGAGATTTTGACGATTCCAAGTTCGGCAATTGTGTTTTTCTTGTGGTTTTTAAAAAAAAACGATCAATTATGCCTCGTCGGAAACAGCGATCATCTTTTGATCGAGTATCCGAGTTCGACAGAGGAAGGATAGTGGCCTACCGAGATTGTGGATTATCTTTCAGGGAAATCGGTAGTCCTGTTGGACGAAACCAAACAACTGTAATGCGGATATGTGATCGTTGGATGCAGGAGGGTACGACGGACCGGCGTGTTCGATCGCATCCCCCTCAGCGCACCAGTTCACGTGATGACAGGCAAATTGTGCGCATGGCAGTGACGGATCGCTCAGTCACATCACGAACCATAGCACAGCACATGCAGTCTGTAACGCATCATCCAGTGTCTGCGCGTACCATTCGACGCCGTTTACAGCAGAGTGGTCTGTCCGCATGACGTCCATTGCTTTGTCTACCCTTGACGCAGAACCACAGACGTCTCCGCCGCCAATGGTGTGATGACAGAAGGATGTGGACGGCAGAATGGAATGAAATTGTCTTTACTGACGAGTCACGCTTCTGTCTGCAACACCACGATGGTCGTATTCGAGTCTGGAGACACCGTGAAGAGAGGATGCTGAACAGCTGCGTTATGCACCGCCACACTGGTCCTGCACCGGGTATTATGGTATGGGGCGGTATTGGATATCACTCACGTACACGTCTAGTACGCATTGCCGGTACTTTAAACAGCCAGCGCTACATCTCCGAGGTGTTGGAGCCAGTTGTCCTTCTTTACCTTCAGGGCTTGCCCACAGCCATATTTCAACAGGATAATGCGCGACCACACGTGGCACGCATTGTCCAACGGTTCTTCGTCAATCGCCAGGTTGAATTGCTTCCCTGGCCGCCTCGATCTCCGGATCTTTCGCCGATAGAAAATATGTGGTCCATGGTTGCTCTACGATTAAACCAAATTCCATCCCCAGCTGCCACAGCAGATCAACTTTGGCAACGTGTGGAAGCTGCTTGGTCTGCTGTACCCCAAGAACTCATCCAAAGTCTCTTTGAATCAATGCCGAGGCGTGTGGCAGCGGTGATCTCCAACAATGGTGGCTACTCTGGCTACTGATTTTGGCAGGAACCACACTTCACAGAAGTCTATAAATTTAATCATTTGATACTTGGTCAACATGTTATCTACAAAATAAATTTTGTTGTGATATCTCTTGTCTTTCTTGGTGTTGCAATTATATATATATATATATATATATATATATATATATATATATATATATATTAATTATACACTCTCACTTGAGGCGCCCACTTAGTGGGATATTTTCCCGCCTAGTCAGCCGCCTTAAGTAATTTTTTTAAGTAATCCTAATTGTATTCCTATACTCTTCATTATTAACGATTCCATTCATTTTTCAGGTTCCTTCTACTTCCACCTTTGAAGGTCATGATGATGTCACAGAGGCCAGGTAAGTAGGCGAGGATTGCTCTTTTAATTCAAAGTTTGATAATGGCGATTGATTGTAATAGAATACGTAGAAGTTTACGCTTAGATATCATGGAAATCAGCGACCGCAAGCGTGACGTTATATATATATATATATATATATATATATATATATAGTTGGTGGGAATTATTTTTAAATTGGCTAAGGCTCGGTACTCGAGGTCCGATTTTGAGGAAATTTTTTAAATTACGTTTTAACTTGTGCTAGCGTTCTTACAAATATGTCGTGACGTTTCCTGTGATGAGTTACTGAAAAGCTCAGTTACTGTAAAAAATGACTTCTTAGAGGTACATTTTTTTATAATTTAACAGTTGAATATTTTTTCAGTGCGCCTATTTGTGCTTCCAGTTCCTCTGGATCTGATGATTCTGAAATAGCAGAACTCATTAACTGTGTTTTGGATAAAGTCGAGAACGACGTTAACAGGTGAGAGAAGAATACATGGTCTTTTCTTCGATTAAGTGTCTAATTATCTGATTCAATAATTCCCGGTTAATAGCATCTAATATTTTAATTCTGTCTTCCAGCAATTTCGTTGCTCGTGTCGTAAGCAGTGATACCATCTGTACTGCAATTGATGATAAGGTTGTTGAAAAATATGAAAAAGAAAAGGAAAACGACCGGTTGCGACTGTTAAAGTAAGTCCTTTTTAATTACTTTACACTCATATATATACACACACCCATATATATACACACACACACACACACACATATATATATGTATATATATATATATATATATATATATATATATATATATATATATATATATATATATATATATATATATATATATATCTGTATACACAGGGCTCGATTTGAGGTGGAATCCGCCAGAACGGCGTTCCGGTACCTCTCTTTAGGAAAAAAATTACGACAGTTGGAAACATTTATTTAATCACTTTTATTACTTTTATTACTTTAATACAACATATTTTTGTACTTGTTTTACGAAATAAAACTTGGAATTAAATAAAATGTTCAAGTTTCTGTATAACAAAAATTTCTTGTTTTCAGACCAATAATTTGGAATACCCCCACACACCCCGGAAGGTTACAGTTTCGGCACCTCTATTTCTAGATATCGAGCACTGTATGTATATATATATATATATATATATACACAGTTCTGTAAGTCACAGTTTTAACTTTTTTTTTTATCTGAGGACAAAAATGCAATCTCCATGTTAAATTTTTAGTGGATAATAATTGTTATGAATTATAATTTGTTCAATCTACAGTAGAATTTCTTGTAATTTTTATAGCAAAACGGTTTGGACATACGCATTTAGATATATATATATATATATATATATATATATATATATATATATATATCTAAATGTGTGTGTGTGTGTGTGTGCATTTGGTGACTATAATATGGGATCGATTTGCCACATTGTTGAATGCCTATTTTATGCAACCAAAGGGAGTGACTAAAAGTTTCAATTAAAGTTTTCCGAAGAAAAAATTTCGTGTGGCATTTTTTATAATGCAGGGTCCGGGAATTAAGAGGAAGAAATTCGAGACTGAAATGTTTTGAAACACTAATCCAGACCTTAACTTTGTGAGATCTGTTTCCATTTTGAGAGGTTTGAGATTTCATTTCAAACATAAGAGAGAAATTTTAAAATTTTGCATTTATGATCGAGATAAGAGTTTAAAACTTTAAATTGAATTCAGCACAATGCGAAATAATATCATCTGGAATGGGGTGAGATGATTAATTATGTGCAATCGATCTATCTTGCTAATTTCTGAAACTGGTTTGGAAGGTGACTACGGTCCAGTACTAACTGACACTAAACGTAATTATTTCGTTCCACTTCCTCTTTTAGGAACAACCCTTGTGTATCTTTTGATGAACTTGCAATGGAAGTTTTGGAAAGCAGAGTCATATGGCGGCCAAAAGTAAGTAAATACAATTTCCGAATCTTCCCGATCTAGAAATTAAGACTTAACTGATTTCGATATCCCTGAACTTTTTCATTCGTCAACGGGAAACATTAAAATGAGTTTGCTATCCGCTGCAAATAGACACCGCTGTTGCGTCCAGTACAGAAAAAACTTTGATGATCAGTAGAATTGTCTCCTGCCTCAAACAAATGGTTTCCGGACTTGATGATTGGCTGTGTTTCACGTAATATTGTGATGAAGACTGTATGATTTGGAGTTTACTAAAACCTTGATAACAACATTCAGGTAGTTGTCTAAGCCTGTTTGTAAGGTTCTGCCATCATTTGGTATTGAAGGAAATTAATTCCTTAAAAGAGAGGAAAATACAATAGAATACAACGATGACAAATATATATACTATATACACACAATCTCATGGCACAACAGTCCTCTATGGACCAAGGCCAGCGGTGCCCATCTCGGCTTTCTTGACCGTGGGCTTGGGGTGCCATACGGTATATGTCTCAGTCAGGTGGTCAACCTGACGTGAGATCACCCAGGGTTTAGTTGCCAAGGAAGCTTGGTCCTCATTTATCCACCCAATTAAGGGATGAAAGGCTGAGCCGACCTTGCCCAGTTGCAGGATCGGACCCTTGACCTGTGATGTGACAGCTTGAATCTTTTAGCCAATACGCCACCGGGCGTCATATATATATATATATATATATATATATATGTATGTCTATCTATATCTCTCTCTCTCTCTGTGTGTGTGTGTGAGTGTTTATGAGTGTTTGTGTGTGTTTGTGTGTGTATTATTTATCAGTTGCAGGATCTCCGTAAGTATATTTTTCTTCTTTTAAACTCTGATTTTTCTTGATTTACAGAAAGTGCAGAAGAAAAAATTCCGAAAAGTCCGAAAATTCTTCAGCTTCCTGGCCTGTACAAGAATAGTGAGTGACGCCATTTTGAAAGCTTTTCTTCATTTCATATCTCAGAATCGATGAAGGCCTCTAGAGTACCTTTTTTATTTATTGACAAAATTTTTTATTGTTTTGTTATTTTTATTATTTTTAGTATTTTATTAAAGACAACATTTTTTATTTAATGTCGTTGCCAACAGATTCCGTGTTAGGTAACAAACGACCATATAACCTGTAATGGCTTATATTTTTTGGCAATCCTTGCTGTCGAAACCAAACAAAGTACGATTTGAGCATTTTATTTCATAACACTGAATTGTGTTAACCGCAATTAATAGTAAAATTTTACAGAAAGGATAATCTTTATTCCCGACTGTTGACAGATTACTCCGTTAAGCTATTTGAAGTCTTCGTTCAGATGATATATTTTATATTTATATCATTTAAGGTATAGACTGCAAATTTTTGCATTGTAAGTTGTATTTGCTTGTATATACATATAAAGACATGAAAACTACATAAATTTATGTTCATTATTACACAGATAATTTGGTTTTATTTTATTTATATTCTTCTAATATTCTTCTATTCATTTCAGGTAAAAGAGTAAAATAAATACTATTTCTTGGATAAGCCACAGAAAATTGGAAATCACACACTTAACCACAGTCAGTTATACATCTAGCCATTTTACAAATTGCAATTCCATTCGCCACACCACCAGCAACAACCATGATCTTTAACTAATAATTTCGTTAGACGATTGACAAAAAGAAGAATGACAAGTTCATCCTCTGATTTACCTCTTCGGTTCTCAGAAAGATTCAGAACTTTAGCTGGTAATTCCATTCGCCGTACCCCAGCAACAACCGAGAACATGAACTGATAATTTTGTTGGACGATTGGCGGAAGCAAGAATGAGAAGTTCAGACGCTGATTTAGTCCGTCTGTTCTCGAGGTGGATCCAGAACCTCAGTTGGTTATTCCATTCGCCGTCCCCCAGCGATAAAAGGCAATATGAATTGACAATTATGTTGGATGATTGACGGAAGCAAGAATGAGAAGTTGAGCGGCTGATTTATTCCATCAGAATATAGAATGATTTATTCCATCGATCCAGAAATTATAATAATTATAATTATTCAGAACTTCAGCTGGTCATTACAGCTAAAATACCAATCAAAACCACTTTTCCTGCATATACCTGTCATGAGAAGAAATAGGAAAAATTGATTTTAAAAAAACAGACCTCTCTTTGCTACTAGAAAAATCATGCAAGAAAATAGCATTCATGCAATAAAAAGCTTAGTTATAAAGATAAAATCCTTAAAGACAATAGTATTATAATCAGCCAAAACAATAGCCACAATAAAACAAAATAGAATCAAGGTTGTCTGCGTGTGTTTTTGATCACTTTTTTCCCTGATATCGTCAAACCAACGTAATTTAAGTTCTTAGGTATTCACAATGCTCCCGAAGCGTCAGCGATAAAAATTTTGTCCAATCACAAAGCTCGACGGAATGACCACGTGATATGTGAAACCTGTCCCGGGTCAACAAGCTGTGGGCAAACAGAAGAACGTAAGCGACGTGAACGAGGCCTAAGTTTAGGAGATAGTATCTTTAGTAGCTGTTCAAGTTACAACCGCACAGCGTCCGCTGTACACTCCTAGCAGCAAAGTTGTTACGTTCTGTATATATATATATATATATCCGTTACATCTCGTTCTTAAATTGCAACCTGAAAAGGAAAACTAGCTCATTTTTACATGGCTAAAGCTAGACTCAGGCTGAAAGGAATTAAAATTTTTGAAGCTGTCTTGTCGAATCATTTTATTAGAGCGATAAAAATTACGTCCATTGCAGACGACAGCTCAGAGCGAAGTGTATATCACCTTTCAATCTTACGCGGAGAGGCGACGTACATGTGGCTGTTATTTTGAAGTGTCAGCAAATTCTGGGGCTCGCGATGTGAACCCACGCCTTTCTCCATACGTATACACGTGTACATATGCAAGGCATGCACTTTATGGGAAGTGTTGTTACTAAGGGCTTTTAAGCGATAAATTAAGATTACGGGGGATTGGATTTAGGAAAGGGAATTTAAATGCTAGAATGGAGTGTCTAATATTTAATTTATTACAAATCCCCCCCCCCCCCGAAAAAGGGAAAATTGTCACGTTGATAGGTGACATTTTCACAACATAATACAAAAGATCTCTTATATAATAAAAATGAGTGCAAGTAAAATGTAACATAATCAAAATTAATTACATCATAAAATTGCATGTCTCTGAATGCAATATTGGTGGAAAGAAGTCACGACAAACAGAAAGGTGGGTGAAAATTAGAACACATCAAGGTTACAGAGTCAGGAGCTTTCTTCAAATCCCATCATAAATTAACTTCACTGAAACAAAAACAAAGCTAAATCTTTGAATCTTCAATATAAATGTAAATTCACTCTTTGGACTTCGTTGCACCATCACCCAAAATATATGAAATTAAAGATAATATAAAATGAAATCAATAATGAACTCTTAAAATATATGGAATTAACAAAGTATGCAAAGAAATGTATAATTTTTAATACAATGTGCAATGAAATTCAAATAATTGGAATATTATTGGCTAATATTATCTAAATAACTTTTTTAACAAATCAAAGTTCTTTATTAAATAATGAGTCCTAAAATAACGTATAATTATTGTAGTCCTTAAGCTCAGTTTGAATTCAAGTCGTTAAACATGGTTTATCAAATAAGTCCTTCTTTTATGTAGTTTATATTCAGTGTCTCCATTTACACATGATTTCACATGATTTCAAAACTTCTTGGTTTACATCAATTATACATCGATCTCAATTTTTCATATAAATAAGAAATATTTCTCACTTTCAAATAAATTTATATCCTTCAAAATAATCGCTAAAGGAGTCTATACAATTTTCCCCAATGTTTCTTAAAGTCATCGAAACACTGTTTATAGGCGTTCGAACTGACCGTTCACAAAATACGCGTAACATTTGATTTAATATCCGAGACGTTTGCAAATCTCTGTCCTTTCATGGCCATCTTAAGCTGCGGGAAAAGGAAAAAAATCAGCTGGCGATAAGCCGGGAGAATATGGTGGGCGATATATCACTGCAATTGAATGCTTCGCAAAATATTTTTGTATAGAAATTGCTGTATGGGGCCTAACATTATCGTGAAAAAGAAACCATTGACCAGAATCAAACAGTTCCTTCTTAATTCGCCTTATCATGTTTCTGAATCGAAAAAACACCACCTTGTAAAAATAATGATTAATTGTTTTATTTTCAGGCACAAATTCGTGGTGATTTAGTCTTTTATAATCAAAAAATGCAATCAGCATCACCTTAGTCTTTGATTTTGACATCCGTCCTTTTTTTATGTATGGGAGAAGACGGTCCTTTCCACTGTGCACTTTGTCTTTTTGTTTCTGATTCGTATTGTAGACATCAGGTCTCACCTCCTGCTATAATACACTTTGAGGAATTGTTGTCCTGTTGCGTAGTAGTCACTAAATCTTCACAGCAAGCTTCTCTGTCTTTTTTTTTACTGTTCTGTCAAAATGATTTACCGTGAAGTGGTCGCAACCAACAGCTTGCAAATCAGTAGATTTGTACCCTTTCCAGCAGTCAGAATACATTATAGTACCATTCAAGACATTGTCTTACATTAATGTTGGCGCAGATCGATCGGGTACAGTTACTAAGAAACATTCTCTTGTTTCACGGCACAAACCTCCGAAAACCCATTAGGGAGGTAAGACACGCCCTACATTATTCTTCCTTTTGGTGAAAAGGCTCTCATAAATTTCCACAATTCTGTTGGGGCCACCGATATTAACGTTGGGACGAGATAACAAATCATTTGCACAAACTTCTCTCATATACATATTCCAATCGACAGTGGTGTTGTGATTCATCTCCAAATGGCGTTCACAAAAGTCGATTGAGGTCAATTCTTCACAACAGAAGTAAATGAAACGTTCAGCAGTAACGAAAGGAATGCGTGATTCGGTAAACCACGTTTGTGTTCGAATACCTTATACTTCCAGGCAAGGACGAGTATAACTCTTCCATCTTGCTTTCGATTCATCATTGAATTTAAACCAGGTCAAGCTCATCATATGATTATTTACACCCATTCTTTTTTTATAAAGGATACCTTGTTCTTGAAGTAATGTAATAGCCGCCTGCTCATCTTTAGGCAAATTCCATATTTTAAAACCATTATGTAAAAATATGGTCCGATTTTCTGACGGATTCTAAATTCATTATAAACTAAAATAAGCGTATTATATTACGGCATTCCATGAAGTCTCGTTATCTCCATGACCACGAAAATAATCGTCCTCATATTGTATCGATATCCCTGATTCTCGAGATATGTATACTTCAATATTGTAATTTGCCAATCATTAGTGTGATTATATCGCTTTACCTTTCTCTCGTTGCGGCGATTTTTGAAAATCAGCCAAATTGGTGTGTAAACGATTGTAGTACTTATAACGGAAAAGTTCCAAGGAGGGTAAAAAAGTTTATCCACGGAATAGTAAAAATTCCATTGTCTCAATCATCTCCTGAATTTATATTACAGTTCTATGAGAAATTAATATGGTGTGTGTAGCTTTGATCACACACATAGGAATATATATATATATATATATATATATATATATATATATATATATATATATATTTATTTATAACACAAAGGAGCATAATATACAAGTTGTTAGCAGCTTCTGAGAGTTTAAACATGTAAACTCAAACTTTTTTAGCCTGAATGTTTCAGTTAACTTATTTCTGATGAGAACACTCTATTTATATATATAATAGCCGTTGTCTCTGTATAACACTTCCGGGCTGTACTCATCTTTCAATTGAAGCCCTCAGTAAACAAACAGCCGGTTAGGCGTAATTTCAATTTCAGATGTGGATCAGAATTTTTTCTTACCTGAAAACTAATATCTTCTCCATAAAATTACGTTTGTTCAGCCTATTTTTCTATAAGACATTCAGAACTAAAAAAAATGGGGAACAGATGTATTACACGCACCTCCCTTGGCGACAATTTGGCGACAAAATTTTTTTGACGCCAAATACTCGTCAAAAAAATTTTGTCGCCAACTTGTCGCCAAAACAGGCCTACGCGGACATTTTACACTTAAAATAACAAATATACACAAAATATCAATAACAACTCAAATATAAAAATAAATTCAAAACAAACTTACCAATGGCAATAATAAACTTTCAAAAACATGTCACAAAACCACAACAGCTACTTTAAAACATACACGAATATATCTAAAAACGGCTGTATTAAAATTCAAAACCTAAACAGAAATGCTCAACCGCTACTTTAAAACACGCAAAAATATCTAAAAACAGCTGTATTAAACTTCAAAACCTCAGCAGAAATACTCAACCACTTATTTAAAACATACGCAAATATATCTAAAAACGGCTATATTAAAATTCAAAACCTAAACAGAAATGCTCAACCGCTACTTTAAAACATACGCAAATATATCAAAAAACGAAGACATTAAACTTCCAAAAACATTACACATATCCGCAACATCTATTTAAAACATACGCAGATATATCAAAAAACGAAGACATTAAACTTCCAAAAACATTACAGAAATCCTAAACCGCTACTATGAAACGCCAACAAAAATATCGAACACCGGTATATTAAACTTCCAAAAACACTACACAATACCACAACAACTATTCAGGGTTGCAACAAAAAACAAACATCACGCCAAATCGCATGGCTGCCAGACCAAACAAAAAAATCGCTAAAAATAAAAAAATCGCCAAACATAAAAAAAATCGCCAAATTGAAAAAGGTGCGTAAAACACATCTGTACCAAAAATGGATGCTTTTAGCTGTATGTTTAACAGTTTTTAAAAATCTGTTTACTTTTGCGATGAATTCTGAAAGTAAACAAACTTGAATGAATCACGTAACTCAAGTATTCATATCGCTTAGTGACCTGTAAAAAACTGGATGGCAGTCTACTACTCCAATCGCATGAAAAACTAAATAAATAAAAAAAATGAAAGGGTTTGCTTTTACAAGGTGTGGATTAAATGCAATATTGTTAGATAATTCAGGATATTTTTTACTTTCATATACTTTTTCCATTATGACGTCATTATTAGTATTATGACGTCAAAATGACGGGTTGGATGGCAGTCTACTACTCCAATCGCATGAAAAACTAAATAAATAAAAAATAATGAAAGGGTTTGCTTTTACAAGGTGTGGATTAAATGCAATATTGTTAGATAATTCGGGATATTTTTTAACTTTCGTATACTTTTTCTCCATTATGATGTCATTATTAGTATTATGACGTCAAAATGACGGGTTACCTTCTAGTAACTAATAATAATCCAATTTATCAATAACTTCAATGTATTCAAAATGTGCCACATGCTCAAATGTTTCCTGCAGGTGACGTGCATAAGGCATGTCACTAGCAGGTGCTGTGGTATGGAGAAGATAGTATGCATTACTTTGCTTGGTAAGCCTACATGGTGCAACTAAACAGTTTATAACAGGCGAATCACAATACACAGAAAATTACTCTTCTTAGGAAATGATAGGCACTGTTTATTCATAAATTAAAATGTATACCTAGGGGGAGAGGTGGTTAACCTCGTAGTTGCTTACGGCGGCTCATCCCTCCTTGAGGATACAGCAAGGTTAGAAGTAATTTTTAAAAATAAGTTGACTTTATTCGGTAACCATTTCAACAGGTTTTAAGAGTTAAAAAATATTCGCTTTGACGAAAAAAATCATCGAAATTTCTCTCTATCGACGATAGCATGAGGAACGGTTCGTTCTGGTCTGCAAACCTGAGAGTGACGTCACAATCCGAGTTCGTATTACGTCACTCATTCTTGAGGCATTGTTTAAACATGATCATTTGGCAACGCTGAGATATCTCACGTATTTAAAAGCGTGCTGGTGGCAACATTATTAAGTGATCTTAAAGTTTGAAATCTGATTCAATTCAAAATACGCCAACTGCTGTGAACGTGACTGCTGAGAAATTGTCCTATATAAAAAGATAAATTATTAAATATAAGAAATAATTGTAAGGTATTATAATTTGGTATAGATTTTATTACGTTTTTATAGATTTTATAAGATATAGATTTTATAAGTTTCACAATGCCTGTTACATTTGATTTTAGTGGGATATTCTCCCGAGCCATGTTCGCTGTTCACTATTATTTAGAAGTTTTCACTGGTTTCACTCGTCGAATGCAGATTATGCCCTCGAGGGCTTTAACACAAAACTGCGAGGATTGCGCGTTACGAGAAGTTGTTGTCATTCCTTCGACAACGGCTGTCCCGCTTGTTCCTCCTTTGGTCCCTTCAGAGGACATCCACGCAGATTCATCTCCTTCTTTCAGGGAGAAACTTTGGAGCTTTCGGCGTTTGCTTTACGCATTTTTCTTTCTTTCGGTCTGCGCATTGTACTTTTTCGTCCTCCAGATCACTCTGGGCATTTTCGGTCGCGATGGGTTTTTATATCACTCCTAAATAACCCGCTGCGAATTGGCATTTCTTCTGAAGTTCGGTGGGGAGTAGGTTTTTATCTGTTTGCAAAACGTCTAGTCTTACAAAACCTAATGTCTTACACAAAAAATAACACATCCAGATATTTTTTGTTTCAAATCTCAAATACCGAAAACGGTGCTAACATTTTTAAATCCAGTCGTTCCATATGAAATTATTAAAGCCGATGACCAGACGTTTATTTTGAACTCGTCGAGAATGTTTCCGATTTCAGCCAATCCGTCACTTCTAAATGTTTTTAATTTTAATCTTGATGTATGGCTTTTTATATAGCCGAGCAGGAAGAATTCCATATCTCTTGCAGTTTGGCGGCGTTTGGAAAATGGTGTTTGAAATT
This sequence comes from Dolomedes plantarius, assembly GCA_907164885.2. NCBI lineage: Eukaryota > Metazoa > Arthropoda > Arachnida > Araneae > Dolomedidae > Dolomedes > Dolomedes plantarius. Next base: position 153,684,599 of record OU015500.1, read on the forward strand.
TTGGCGAGAGCGTACGATTCAGTTTTACCATTTCCAATGCTTACAATTATAATTAGCAACGACATGGCGAAATTTACATTTGGCGTGACATTTACATTTGGCGACATTTACAGTTGCACCCCCATAACAGAAAAGTACCAAAACAGATAAATCAAAAACATATATTTGCAAAATATATCCTAACTTTATTAGTCAGTTACAAACAAATAGAACAGAATTTTAATATTAATGAAAAATATAGAAAATGTGGAACAGCTTTGTCACACGCACCTCCGTTGGCGAACAGTTAGTGATTTTTGGCGCCGACATTTCCCAATTCCTCACACCTGTTAGGTTTAATGTGCTAAATGTAAACAAAAACATCAATAGCGAAAAAAATAACAAATAAGTTTAAAACGAACTAACCGCTGGCTCTATAAAACTTCGAAATCATTATAGAAATCCCCAGCTAACTTCAGTTACCAAATACATTTCCTACTTTACAAAATTGTAATAATGCTTGAGTGAAAAAAACCACAGCAAAAATTGCAAAAATAAACAAACAAAATGCAAAACATACTAAACTCTTCGCTAACGTTAAAAAAATAAGAAAACAATCAAAATTATAAATCTCATTATTTAATATTTAATTTAAACTCTCAATCTAATTACTGCCCCAAAACGTACACGACTAAATAAATAAATAAATAAATAAAACCTCGCCAAAATCACATTGTTACCACGCCATATACAAAATCGCCAAACTTGGCAGAGAGGTGCGTTTGACAAAGCTGTACCGAAAACGTTGTAAGAAACAATATTTTCAAATTACAAGAATTCTTTTTAAAAAAGCAAAACCTAGAGCGGTAGAACTTTAACGAAGAACCCCTAATACTAGTCTAATACATGTACACATTTGCTAAATTGCTACCACCGCCATGCATCCAAAGACCAAAGACCTCAATCGCGGCGAGTTCTACAGACGGAAGATTGGCGAAATAGCAGAAATGTGAATCGCCAATCTGTCTGCTATGTATAGTGTAATCAATTTTAAATCTGCATGTTATATAATGTTTTGCCCTTTAAATAAATAACATATGAATAATCACCTTGTTACCGTCAAAACTCACGGATAACGGTATCTTTGTGAGATATCTCGCAGTTTAGAGGAATGTCAATCATCAGTTTTACTTTTCAGCAAGTCTATGAGGTGAATTCAGTTTTTGTCGAAGCTAGTACGTTACAAACCTACAGTTACAGACAAAACGATAAAAAAATATTTTGTATATCTTTTAATATTTTTCTGGGAGAGGAGTCATACTCATCTAATGTTCAAATTTCAAAAAGTGGACAATCGCAGCATTTCTAATTTTCCTCAGCTTTAAAACTTCATTAAAATAGGCGAGTTTCTGCAAATTAGATCCTGATATGGGCCTTCTGTAAAAATTGGATCAAAATGGGGCCTTCACTATTTACCAACAGTCAGCCCATCCATCTCTGATACGTTCAGGCCTTAGGTTGCCATGATATACGTAACAGATTTGTCGCCAAGGTCAGTAGGTTGAAGACCTCCTTCAAGAATATGTATACAGACAGACTGATTTTACACTGGAAAATGAGAACTAATGACGGTCATCCATCCATGTTTTAAACCTCCGCACTAAGTAAGTTCTCCAGAAGTCGCTCTTTTATCTGCTCAGCCTACTCCCTTTTCTTTTCTTTTAGCTTCTCTTTTGACGAGTCTGTGATCTGGGGTCCTTGATTGCTGTAATTTTCTTCTCAATCAACTCTTTTTATCTTCGCAAATTTCAATCTCGTTCAAATCATTTGTTTGGTGTTTTGCTCTCTTCACACTTCGCATTGGACGATTTTTCACCTTCAAGTCACATGGCGTTATTTTGTTATTAGTGTAATAATGAAAGAATATATTTGTTTAGGCCTAGAATTCGAAATTACATTTCAGACTCTTCTCGATAGGAGGTTTTTTAAGTGTATTTAAGTTAGTTTTTTAAGTGTAATTAAGTTAGTTTTTTAAGTTTGTTAAGTTAGTTTTTTAAGTGTAGTTAAGATAGTGTTTTAAGTTTACTTTAAGTTTAGATTTTAAGTTTTAAGTATCACCAATAATGCAGGTCAAGCTTTCGTGGACAAACCCTTGTTAGATTCATTTCTTTTTACGATATAAAGAAAATAGAGAATTTTTTAAAGTTTAATTTAATTTAATTTAATTTATTTATTGTATTTTTTTTTTTTGCACAACAACTTTTTCTAATTCTTAACTACATCTTAAAATCGTTTTTTCCGCGAGAGGAAAAAAATTAATATAATCTTTCATTTGATTTAAAATAAATTTCAGGGCAAAAAATAATTGTGCAAATATTCTGCCCCACAATGTGTTTGGCCTACACAGGCCAATCAGCCTGATTCACCCGTCAAGTTCATTTTTTTCGGTACCACCTTAACAAATTATTTTATGTCAGACCATACAATTTCCCATCCGCCAGTGAGACAATGAGCTGCATGTGTTTTTCTTTGGTTCAATGGATTGTCCATCAAAGTTTCACTTGTGCGAAGTCAGCAGTGTTTGGATATTCTCCCGTAGTTCAGTCTTCAGAAAAATATATCTGCATTTCTTAACATTTTGATTTTCCTTAAACTCGGGTCATTTTAGATGTCAATAATGGATACCTTCCTGCCAAATAATTCACAGATTTCAAATATGTTGATATTTAGGTTGTGACGTACCTCGTTTCTCCTTTGGGTTCTGTGTGAAGTGTTCAATCCTTTAGCGTCAAATATTTATATGGGTAACAAACCAGAGAATAGAGGTCTTGGTCATACGACTTCAAATTGAGGTTTTAGGGGATTTATACCACTCACAACTTTTTATATTGCATGCTATCTGTCTAACATCATGCAAATTCATTTATGTGCCACACATGGTGTTTAAGTACCATCAAGCTAAACAGCTGATGGACACCGTTTCCTTCTTTATTCTGCAGAAGCATTTCTCTTGTAGACAGAGGTACCAAGACTCTCGATACTATTTTCAAATTTAAAATGGATGAGAGTATTCGAACTACTCAGAGCCCAAAGGTTTGAATGAACAGGAACAAGTCCACTATTTTTGTGTCTTTCATAACTCAGGCAGAAAGTTCCAAATATGTTCAGCTAAAGTTTATTCCTGTCTTATATAACGTTCATCTTGCCCATAGTCAGTACCATAGCTCTTGAAAAGAATTAACAAACTCAGTGACCTTTAAAAAGGTATAAAACTCTTGAATGCGCTATTATTATTTTTTTTGCTCAGGAAGAACTTTCGTAGAAGTTTCATTTACCAAAGTTTATTCGAAATAAAACTGATGTTCATAACACTGAACACGGGAGGAGTTTAAGTGCTGCTTTCTTTTATGTATATTTGGCTTTATTTCAAAATTTTCTCTAAATATGTCTAATTAAGTTACTAAATCTGTATAATATTTTGGCAAATTACTCTAAATTTCCATTCAATAGTCAATAGTCAATAGTCATGTCCATAGATAGATATCAATAAAAAATGTGGCATTTCCTTGCAGTGCTTTATTTTTGCCTTCAGTCACTTGTCAATACCTATAGTAATATGTAATATATAGTCCTATTCATCACAGTTCAGTTATTATTCAGTAAGTTTCCTTTGTAATGCCAACAGATTTTTCACCAGACCATAGGCCAGTAGTAACAAAATATCGCAGACTAATGCTCAGGATTGGGAAGATTCCAAGTTCAGGTTCCAAACGAAATGGTTTGGTAATGGTATTCTGTTGTCGAGTTTGTGCCACAGGATGCTACTTCCAAACAGTTTTTCCCCAGTGTGTTCTAGCACTCTGCAATGTCTCCAAATACGCCCAGTTTGTAGTAAAATTTGAAAGTTTATCCATTATTTGTATTTCAGTCAAATGGTAGAATTCGTTCTTATGCAACAAGGTGGATGACAACTGCTTCCTCGCTGCAGTGTTTTTGAAATCTTGAGTTTGAAAGGATAATAAAATTACAGTTTTTTGTCGCGAATAGTACCGAGAGATAAAATAATAGGATATGGGCCATGAATAGTGCCTGTGTGCGTGTCTGTATGACAGGAAGTGTATAAAATTCTTCCTATTGAGACCGATTCGATTTCCTATTTTGAGCGACCTATTTTACCGATTTGAAATAGAATATTTGAACTTTCTCTAGGATTCAGTAACTTTATATTCTCGTGAAAGCAACGTCAGTTAAACTCGATGTATGTAGAGTAATAAACGTTTAGTACGCGCGTGAAACCGGGTAGTTCTGCACAAGCGATAACATTGTTGCGATACAGAAATATTTTTATCTCTTCAGAGAATATACAAATAAAATCATATTAAAAAAACTTATCCCAATGAGGCACTGTTTCATTTCAAGCGGGGGATAGCTTAAAACCATTTAGGGACGCGAGAGACTGGAGAAAACGATTTGAATGTAATACATGTCTCGTACAGTACACATATTAAGAAAATACATTAAATGTTGTGGAAGTCTGAAGAAAAAACAAAATAAATAAACGAGACTAAGGAAAAGATATTCCCGAGGCTGACATTCGAATTAGGGGACTCACGACTGTTAAGTCCAGGAAATACGGCATATTTTCATACATTTTGACTCCTTGTAACTATTTCAATTGACTCCCAATTGTCCCAAATTTTATGTCTATGATAAAGTGATATATTTATTTTAATAAACAAATTTTCAACTCTCAAAATAATTTTAAATAATTTTTTTTTAAAATGCTTTAGTTATACCTTGTTTTTTAAGCATTTTTATTGTATACTGGCTTGCGCGCAGAACTATGAAATTAATTTTACACTTAAATGTATAATTCCTGTTTTATATTTAAAATAAATAATTCAAAATACAATTGAACATAAAACATTCAACATTAAAATATTTTTAAAATTTTTTTTAAAACTGCTCAAATTATATTTAAAATTTCCTTAGATTTTTGCATTAATTTACCCCCGAAAAAATAACAAAATGTGCAGTGATTGCAATAATTCTAGTTCAGACGCAATAAAATAACGTGATTATAAAGTGATAAAAATTTCATGGAATTGTGATTCATAGTTTTTGAGATATCAGTTGCGGAATGATGCAAAATTACATTTTGAGAAAAATGAGTTTAAAATTGTTCTTACCATAAACTTAATCAGTAATTAAATATTTGGAATATCAATATCTCCGGAACTAAGCGGAATATTTTCATGTGGTTTGCTTTATTTTGTTCAGCAATGATTAGGTTTTAACATATATTTTTTTCAAAAAATCGAATGCTTTAAAGATTTTAGAGTAGCGAGTCCCCTTAAATCTTATATTTCCCCTCCACTGACATTTACATTCCTCCCAGAGTACAGCTTTTCAATGAGGAGATTACTTAAATGCACCCAAATTAGCATGGAATTCCTTCAACTTATCTTTAAATACAAGTCAATTGGATTCCAATTCTATAACGTAGGGTACAAATACCTCTGAATTTTTATCCCCACTAGCGTCGAATTCCATAACCTGTCTTTGAATACAAGTCGATGGGCATCTAACTTAGAATACATAACGCAATCCATTTTGTAGAAATGATAATATACGACTTTTTTTAGATGCGACTGTCGAGCGCCTGCTTTAACCTATAATTATGAGATTCCAAAGAGTATCATTCACTGCTAGTCACAAGGACCTTGTATTTTGATGCCAAAAATGAAGTCAATTCTGTACTATCATTTATGTATCACACAATTATTTAGAGAGGTGAAAAGAGCACGGAATAATTAATGGAGTTTGATGAAAACTACAAGGTGAGCTCATAAAGTAACCGGACATTTTTTTATAAATAAGAAAAATATTACTCACTTTCAAATAAATTTATCTCCTTCAAAATAATCGACAAAGGAGTCTATACAATTTTTCCAGCTTTTCTTCAAGTCATCGAAACACTGTTTAGAGGCGTCTAACCGTTCGCAAAATACGCATAACATTTGATTTAATATCCGAGACGTTTTCAAATCTCTGTCCTTTCATGGATTTTGCATTTTGCGATTACAAAGGACTTATTCACCACGAATTTGTTCCTGAAAATCAACAATTAATCAGTATTTTTACAAGGAGGTGCACTTTCGATTAAGAAACAGGATAACGCGAGTTAGGAAGGAACTGTTTGATTCTGGGCAATGGTTTCTTTTACGCGATAATGCTAGACCCCATGCAGCAATTAGTCTACAGCAATATCTTGCAAAGCATTCAACTTCAGTGATAAATCACCCACCATATTCTTATAGCCAACAGATTTTTTCCTTTTCCGGAGCTTAAGATGGCCGTGAAAGGACAGAGATTTTAAAACGTCTCGGATATTAAATCAAATGTTACGCGTATTTTGCGAACTGTTAGTTCCAACGCCTATAAACAGTGTTTCGATGACTTGAAGAAACGTTGGAAAAATTGTATAGAAACCTTTAGCGATTATTTTGAAGGAGGTAAATTTATTTGAGGGGCGAGTAATATTTTTCTTATTTATAAAAAATTTGTCTGGTTACTTTATGGGCGCACCTTGTGTAATGATTCTTTCTTGAAATCATCTGCATAAACATTATCTTTACAATTTATTATAAACTGAGCCGGGCTTCGGCCAGCTACGCTCAGGCTATCCGGCCACCAGAAAGACGACTTTTAATTGATTGTGTGAGAGGGAGAATTATATTTGGAATATCAATATCTCCGGAACTAAGCGGAATATTTTCATGCGATTTGCCTTATTTTGTTCAGAAATAATCAGGCTTTAACATATATTTTTTTCAAAATATCGAATGTTTTAAAGATTTAAGGGTAGTGAGTCCCCTTAGCATGAATTATGCAGCGGAGAAAAACTACCTTTTCGATAGGCAGTGTAGAATCCTAAATGTGGTGACAGCCTGGAGAAAAGACTTCCATTCATTAGAATGCGACTGATAATATGAATCAAGAAAGGACAAAAACTAATAAAGCCTGAGGAAAGACATGATTTATAAAAGAGTTTAAAGAAAGTCATTCTTGTCGATGATATACAATTAACGTTTGTCCTTTTTCATTTGAAGAAAGAACTGTTTACTCTTTGTATACATCGATTAGAATTATAAATGATTTGATTCGAGAGCATGGAAGAAGGTCTTAAAATGTAGTAGATGTCCGATATATAACCCGGATTACCAAAAGAAATTATTTTTTTCTGCTGTTTAAAGTCAGTGATGATGACTGATTTGAGAGAAAACATGTATGTATATATATAGAGGATCGGGAATTCGGGAGGGCATTCTGTGACGGATGGTTTCAAAAACGTAATGGGGCAGTCTATTCAAATTCATTAACACTTTGTACTAATGGATAAACAACGTAAATAATGAGACAGTCTGGAGAAAAGCAGTTCATTGCAATCACTCTCAGGATAGATGATTGTTATTGTAAAGGACGTATTTCAGGAAATAATTAAATATTTTTGCTGTCTGGAGTAAGGAAAACAGCGACTATAAAACTAAGCGTAAAAATATTTTTTTACATTGACATAGAAAGAGAATTTTTAGCAGTGTGCAATGAAGAAATCTGAAGGAAAGATATGTGCCTGGAGTAAAGGCAAAAGCTCTCAAATCTCTTGAACAAACACTGAGCAAATGGAGGTTTTCTGACTCATGAAACAAGTTTAAATGATAAAGGAAAGTTAATTCATCTGGTGGACCTAGCATTCAAAGCAATCAATGGTAAGAATAACCAGGAACATATATTATTTTTGGAGCGAATTCAAGTAAAGAGGAATCCACACATTTAGGGAGACGGATTTACTACGGATATGACGTAGAATATCAAATTATTAATGGTCTTTTACACCCTGACAGGATGTAAAAGGATTGATTAAAGTGATGACACACAATACATACAGGAAAAATGGCGAATTGCAACGTGGATTGGTCGATTAAAGTAGATGGACACGATAATTGGGAGAAAAGTTTATAATCGTACAAGATACCAGACAGAAGGCGCTCAGTAGAGCGATATCTCTTGCCAAGGAACGGCTATTGAAAAAAGTTTTGTTAAATGCTTCATCGAATGTATAAGCAGCCTAAATACATGTATAAAAAATTGCGTAACGAATAGTCAACTGTTAACAAAGGAGCTGGGATGGACGATAAGCAAATAGTTGAATATACAAATGAGTGGAGCGTGACATAATGGATGAATGACCCAGGACATGTTATGAATGTCTGAGATAACCAAGTTAAAGATAGAAGTAACGAAGTTAAAGATAGTTATAGAAGACTTCACCAAGTTAAAGATACTGAAGAAGTTAAATTTGGAAGAAAAAGCGCTTTGACGTAAGGATATGATCGTCATGTATGGAAATCGTATTGTGGGGTAAGGATCTTCATGATTTAAAGCAGTTACTCAATGGACTCCTTCAGTTGGAGAGGAAAGGATCAGGTGTAGGGGAGGAGGAGCCTGGATAAATAAATTAATTGCAGATTTGACGAAGAATATCAAATTATATATGGTCTTTTACATCGTGAAAGGATCTAAATTGACTGATTAAAGTAGTAACACACAATACAGCCAGGATAAAAGGCGATTGGCATCGTGGAAAAGTCGATTGAATGTAGATGGGCATGATAATTGGGAGGAAAGGTTATATTCGTAAAAGATACCAAACAGAAGGTTCTCAGTAGAGCGATATCTCTTGCCAATGAACGGCTGATGAAAAGCTTTGTTAATGGATGATTCATCGAATGGATAAGCAGCCTAAATACATGTATAAAAAATTGCGAAACGAATGGTCAAATGTTAACAAAAGAGCTAGGATGGATGATTAGCAAATGGTTGAATATATAAATGAGTTGAACGTGACATAATTGATGAATTATCCAGGACATGTTATGAACGTCTGAGATGAAGACATGACCAAGTTACAGATACTGAAGAAGTTAAATTTGGAAAAAAATCGCTTTGACACAAGGATATGATCGTCATGTATGGAAATCGTAATATGGTCTGATGATGTTGATTTAAAGCAGTTTCTGAATGGACTCCTTCAGTTGGAGAGGAAAGGACCAGGTGTAGGGGAGGAGGAGCCTGGTAAAATAAATTAATTAACTGCAGATTTGACGAAGAATATCAAATTATGTATGGTCTTTTACACCCTGAAAGTATCTAAAATGACTGATTAAAGAAGACAGATTACACAATACAGCCAGGATAAAAGCCGATTTGCAACGCCGATTGGTCGATTAAAGTAGATGGATTTGATAATTGGGAAGAAAGGTTATAATCGTATAAGATACCAGACAGAAGGCTCTCAGTAGAGCGATATCGCTAGCCAATGAACGGCTGATGAAAAGGCTTTGTTAAAAGATGCTTCATCGAATGGATAAGCAGCCTAAATACATGCATAAAAAATTGCGAAACGAATGGTCAAATGTTAACAAAAGAGCTAGGATGGACGATTAGCAAATGGTTGAATATATAAATGAGTTGAACGTGACATAATGGATGAATTACCCAGAACATGTTATGAACGTCTAATATAAAGACTTCACAAAATTAAAGATACTGAAGAAGTCAAATTTAGGAAAATAAACGCTTTGACGCAATGATGTGATCGTCATGAATGGAAATCGCATTATGGTCTGATGTTGTGGATTTAAATCAAGTTACTCAATGGACTCCTTCACTTGGAGAGGAAAGGACCAGGTGTAGGGGAGGAGGGGCCTGGCTAAATGAATTAATTTATTGCAGATTTGATGAAGAATATCAAGTTATGTATTTTCTTTTACACCCAGAAAGGTTCTAAAAGGATTGATTAACGTCATAACACACAATACATCCAGAATAAAAGGCGATTTGCATCGTAGATAGGTCGATTAAATGTAGATTGAACGATAATTGGGAGGAAAGGTTATAATCGCACAAGATACGAGATAGAAAGCTCTTAGTAGAGCGATATATCTTGCAAAGTAACGACTGATGCAAAACCTTTGTTAAAAATGCTTCAAGGAATACATAAGCAGCCTAAATAACTGTGAACTATAAAAAACTGTGTAACGAATGGTCAAATGTTAACAACTTAGCTGGGATGGACGTCTGACAAACAGCTCAATTTACAAATGAGTGGAGCGTGACATAAAGGATGAATGACCCAGGACATGTTATGAACGTCTGAGATAAAGACTTCACCAAGTAAAGATACTAAAAAGGTTAAATTTGGTAAAAAATCGCTTTGACACAAGGATATGTTCGTCATGTATGGAAATCGTATTTTGTTCTGATGATGTTGATTTAAAGCAGTTACTGAATGGACTTCTTCAGTTGGAGAGGAAAGGACCAGGTGTAGGGGAGGAGGAGCCTGGCTAAATAAATTAAATTTAGCAATTTTCTAAATTCCGCTATTCTATTTTTATATTAATTACACATAATATAGAGAAAGTTAAACTAGAACGCATTTTCCTCCTTGACATACGCGTGTCAGAGGTTTTGAACATTTCTGTGATCCATGCTCGGTATCTAGTAAGCATCCGTATCCATTTCAAAAGTGGAAAAAAAGAGATAGTTTAATAATTCGCTACACTCCATCAGTATCCCATGTTAATTTACAGAATATCATTAATGTAATCCTTTACGAATATGGATGAAAGAGGCGGAAAAGGTTGGAGTATCAACATGAGGATAAGTGCTAAAATAAAGTCATAAATTTGTTTTTTAAAAACAAAAATGTCTATGGAAGATACATGTAAAATGTCTTGAGAAATGTAAAAGGAGCATTCTTTGTAAATGAATGGCGTGGGATGAATAACAAAAGGTAAGTATCGTCAGTTATATTGTATTAACTAATTTTAAACGAAATGCCGAAAAATCTGACGTGGAATTTTCTGAAGAATTTATCTGAGGGTGTGTGCTGGAAGTACAGGTAAAAAAGCGTTGATATTTGGCAATGAAAATATGGTACTTAGCATGTGATGTCGAGGGAAATGTCGTGAATTTTCAGAATGGAAAGTTTCAATAAAAATGTTATATATGTCGAAGGAGAAATGCCCACAGAAAGAAAAGCGAGTCAGAATACACAAATTTCGGGTTTTTAGACACAAATATTGGGTGTGGTGAAAAGCAAATGTGTCAGACTCTTTTGTCGGACCTGTTTAACGTGTATAGAATCGCACTCTAAACCGAGTTGAAAATCTTCTTTGTGGGTTGTCTTCGAAAGGGGGTTGTAAGAGAATAGTTTAGGTAGAAATAGAAAATTGCACTCATCAACGAAACGAAATGTCGCCTGTGTTATTATATATGTAAGTACTATTCTAATCGTTTGAAAAATAAAATCTAGGTATATTCCTTCACGTAAATCTCATTTATAGAGCATACTTCATATTAATAGAAATGTGAAATTCTACGTACAGAATTGAATTACGAATGACAAAATTCCTTCAAGCCATCAAAGTAAGAAATCTAATTTGTCTGATAATTAAAGGATAATCAAAATAAAGGTCTTAACATGCAAATGTGGAACTCGAATAATAAAAAAAACAGGATTAGGGCAATGGTTGGTACGTGGTGAATAGGCAAATTTCTTAAGCAAACGCTGTGGGAAAATATGCGCGAGACATATAATCATTTGTTTCATTGCTAGATGGCATTGACGCGCATGATTATGTATTTACTTTTTTGATTACGATCCTGAAGAAAAATGCTGACTCTCAAAAGCGCCATTTCGTAGACAAGAACAAGAAAGACATGGTGATTGGACGGAACTCAACCTGCGATCCTAACCATACAGCAAAACTGCATGAATTGATGCTAGAGGTCAACCCTTTAGTTCAGAAATGCAAGATGTTGGCAGAAGTTGAGAAGGATGTGATCGAAATTGCACTTAGCGAAGGCAGTGAACCATACGAAGTTCGAATGTTTTTGCTATCAGAACAGCCTTACATTCGTGACTAGAGCATGAATCGATTCAATTTGCCTTCAGCAGATAAGATCTCTGCGAATTTTACGACTAAAGATGGCGATACTCCAAGAACTATGCCTTGAAGATCTCCCCTAAGGGATCTTGGATTAAATACCTTGAAAATATCAACACACGGACTCAATGGTATACAATTTATTGTTTCCTTATGGAGAACGTGTATGCGATAAGAATAGGCCAGATTAAAGACAGACCAACGTTATGTATAGAAAAGGGACTCGACTGCCGTATGTAGCTTATAGAATGGCTATTATAAAAGAATTTTCTCTTTTACACAACTCCGGCTTCAGTACTTAGTACATCAATACGTAGGAGTTGATGTGAGCGTCTTATGTACAACGGACACAGATCGAGTAAAAGAAACTCAGAGTTGAGATATTCGCTGCCCTACAAGAGTCTCCATTCAACAAGGCAGCCGGGTGGGGAGTACAACCAGTGAAAATCGTCATCTTTCCTTCCTCTTTCCAAGGGTCGCCGAGAAACATGAACATGCATTACCTAGATGGTATGGCTTTAGTCAGAGCCTTCGGTAAACCATCGTTTTTCATCACATTAGCATGTAATGCGAAACGGAAAGAAATAAAATTTTCTCGTTTTCGAGAAACGGGGCCACTAGTTTTTTTTTTTTTAGTTGAAATCGTTGTGTACGTTACGTTAAAGTTACGGCACTCGCATAAGCTATTGCATGTGTAACATATAAATTATAAATGAATTGCGGCTATTAGGATAACTGAGCATATTATGATATTATGTTTTTGATCTGGCAAATCATATACACATACTACCATACCTGAAAACGAGTTACGTTCAAGACGGCCGTTCGTATCTTGAATTGTTCGTAAGTCGTTATTTCACGTCATTTTAAAATTTCCGTGCTCTTTACCCCTATTTAAGTATGATAGACTGTAAAGTCAATAAAATACTGTACAGTTTTTTATCCTAAAACATAATTCACTGTACAGTATTGTATTTTATAGGTTATTTTATTAATTCGAATGATATATGAAACCTAAAAATTTTATTATGGTAGTCGAATTTTGTGCCATCTAACGACCGGAGGCCCATTTTGCAGGTTGCCCCAAAAGACCGAACTGGCCCAAGACGGAAAGCCACTTTTCCTTCCACAGAACATTCTGACTATTGTACTGAAATTTGTCACGGTGGGGTGACAGACAACAGAGGTTGAGAAATTCAGTGAAAGAGAGTGTAGACACGTGATGCCATCTTTCTAACTGAAAGCAGAAATGTGCAAGTGATTGAATGTCTGATTTTACCAGCACATCTTTTTTTTTAATCTGATCTGAATTGAATATTTTTACCACATACTGAACACGAAGTCTATGTTTAGTATATTGCTTTAATTTGGTTCATTTAAACGCATTAAATTCTATACACACACACACTATATATATATATATATATATATATATATATATATATATATATATATATATATATATATATGCATATATGTATATATATATATATATATATATATATATATATATATATATATATATATATGTATATATATATATATATATATATATATATATATATATATATATATATATATATATATATATATATATATATATATATATATATATATATGTTATATATATATATATATATATATATATATATATATAAATATAAAACTTTTGGCATTATTTTATTTAACTTTTCCAATAAACTGTTAATAATTACAAATGATTAATGTTGCAGAATATATGCCATTTTTTTAATGGAAAATTTTATAATATGAAATTTAATTTTTAAGCGATAAAAGATATATTATAGCAATATTATATTGAAATAAATACTGATAATATGTCAAAACCATGCACTATTAATCTTTCATATAACACATACATAGAGGTAATGTTTCAAATTTTTTGGTAATGAAAATTTACATTTTTCATATAAGTGCGGCTAAACGGTGATAAAAGCAATAATTGTCTTAGGTTGCAAATACAAGAAAGCTATAAAAAATTAAAAAGATAATTTTTATTTCCCCCTCCCCCCAAATTCTAGCTTATAGAGTGGCACAGTATTTGAGATCAAAAGTAGATGCTTTTTACCTTCGCAAAATCTTGGATTTCCCACATACCGTTGATTTTTTCTAACATTGATAGAGATGGGGGGTGTTGAAACGGGGGTATCACTTGAGAAGTTTTTTTAAAAATGTTCTTGAAAAAACGTCTCTATTACTACTATCATGAGTTTTAATAGAACATATAAAATTAATCTTCATATTTTATCTTTTCTTATACAAAATTTTAACTGTCTTAACATTCGGGTATCTTGCTTTCATATTCCTCATGAGAAAAGTGCCATTTATTCAATAAAAGATTAGTGGGGTTTTTTCTGTTTCAAAAAGTGTAACTAAGCTTCGCCTGAAACTATTTCTTTTATAATATTGTTAAATGTTCAGCGCTATAGTAACTTTTTTATTATTTGAATTTTGTGTATTTATAATTTTTAGTGCAGATAAAAAAGGTTTTTTTATATGTAGTACCACCCTCAGTTTCATAAATTTACTACAAAGAAAGAAATGTCAACATCATTGGGGGATACTATGCAGAAATGGTCTTAAATTATGCAAAACAAATTTTGCGTAGACACAATCTGCAGATGCTGCAATCCCAAGAACTCTTCCCTTGTCCACCAGAAAGTGTTTTCCTTCCACTTTTTCTACAGGAAACGCACGTGCGCTTGCGTCCATTTATTTTTTGACGTATATGCTGATGAACAGTGGAATCATTTATAACAACACGTTTCCTTTTCTGTGAATTGATATTATTTCCCAATTCTTCAAGGATTTTCAGCTTGAAATCATACAATTGAAATGTTTGCTTTGGCAATGGACAGTTGGTAGTTAGATAAATAATATATACATTATTCACAGCTGTGTCTAAAAGGAATGAAATCAAATACACCCACCACTTACATGATTTTCTAGCTGATGTAAAATATTTTCGACGTTGGTCAGCTAAATCAACACCACCCATATTTTTATTATACATAGCAAAAGAAAAGGGACAGGGAACAAGATGTTTTTCAGCTCCTTTTCTTCCAAATACCTTGCAGATGTTATTTTTTACATTAGTAGACAACATGGTGATCTTTTTTTTATCTAACCATACTGTACACAGCAAATTAGGAATTTGCACGCATTGAAAAGATTTACTTTCACTACTATTTTTCAATTGAATATTTTTAATCTCACTTGGCATTTTCTTTCTGTTGGTCATAACTGTACCACATGCCCCTAATCCTTTTTTTTTGCAGATCGATCATTAGGTCAACACTTGTAAAAAATAGGTCAAAATAAATATCATGACCTTTATTTTTTAATGAATTCGTGAGATGATGAACGACATCATATCCAAGTCCTTTATTTGATCTTTCCATTTTTCCATTCTTTCCACTGTACAGTTCAAAGTCCAGCGTGTATCCTAAATGGGACGTACACATCATCCATAATTTTAAACCTCTTTTATCGGGTTTTAGAGGCATGTACTGAACTATTCCCAGCCTGCCTTTAAATTTCACCAAAGCTTCATCAATTGAAATTTCTTTATATGGGTGAAAGTGCTCGAGACTTTTTTTCCTTCAATTCAGACATAAGAGGCTCCAATTTTTGAGTGTATGTGAAATTTTCATCATGTCTGTTTTTTTCGGACTCCCTGTCAGACAAGTAGAAATAATGTTTTATTTTCTTAAATCTGTTCCTGCTCATCATTTGTGTTATCATTTAATTTCCTAAAATAGGATTCGATGACCAGTAATCGGAAATTCTAGGAAGGTGATTTATGCTCATAATTAATAACACAGCAAAAAATGTCCATAATAATTTGATATTGTCTGTAGGAGACCAGGCAGCATCTACAAATCCACGCTTTCTTTCACAAAATTCTGCATATTTATTTGTGTTTATGCGCATTTTATCCATTATTTGATGAGTCATAAACAGCGTAAGAAGTTGGAGAGGACTTGATTCCACAGGTAAATTATGAACTGGACCAGCATGACAGAAAAATTCTGGAAAATCCATTTTTGTATTTTCTACACAATTAACCAAACCGATGTTTTCAATTTTATTATCCTCAAGTTGATCACTTATTGCAGTGTCATTCAAATCTTCAACTTCTAAATCTAAATTGTTTTCGTCATTTTCAAGCCTGCTATTTTTACCCCATCCATCATCATCCTCTAATTCTAAATCGGACTCATCTGTGTCCGCAAAGAGGATCGCATCTATTTCTTCCTGGCTCAAAATTTTACCTACTAAAATTTTACTCAAAATTTTATCTACTCATTTTAAAAATAAAATAAATTAGGAATATCTAAAAATGTAATCTGAATGCACTAGATCTCAAAATGAAAACGACTGGACAGAAAGACCTATGCTAAAATTGTGCACCAATTCCAAAAGTTTCCACTCAGCATCCGGTCATAAAGTAGGCGGGGACAGGTTCTAGACAATAAGTGAAGATAAACAGAAAAGATAACAACTGTGCGGTGACATTGAACGATTGGTAAAATGACCACCTACCAGGCACTAGACGGGGAAGGAAATTTAGGAGAGTTTCGGCCGGCCGGCTGGAGTTCGGAATGATGGGCCGGCTTGGCCGGCTATGGCCTTCAAAGGAATATAGATTGTCAATTGCACAGGCAGGGCACTTTTAACATATTCCGTAATACGGTCCTTGTTACAGATTGTACCGATGGTTGAACGATTGATGTTATACGTACTGGCCACATATACTATTTTTTTACTACAATCTAATTCTTTTATAATCGCTTCCTAAGTTTCCATTGAGGTGGCTTGCCGCTTTTTGCCACTGCCATTATCTTCATCTATCTTACGCTTACCATTAACCATGATATATATAGGATGGTCTCAATATTTCACAATAAAACCAACGAAAAAAAATTGGAGCGTGTAGTGACCATTGGAGTTGTTTTTGGCCCTGCCGATTCTCAATTGACTCTCTGGGTCAGAGATTCCCAACCTTACTTGGCCTACCACCCCCTTTTCGAAAGAAAGATTACTCAGCGTCTATCTGTAAATTTTCCTTCCTAAACTAACGAGCTGAGATTCAGTGACACATTTACGTCATTTTATGTATATATATTTGTACCTATGCCCTTCAACATACTAAAGAATAGTCGTAAATAAGAGACTTTGAAGCATGAAATTGTAAGGTTATATAAAAACCAACCATAGCAACGTTCACATTACACACACAAAATGAAGATAACGAAGGATAATACACTTTTAGCCAAAAAAAATTTCAGGTAGTTTCTGCTAACGATACTACCTCGGGTTATTAACGTAAGATTACTTATTGCTGCTTACCTCTCTGTGTATCTATCTATCTATCTATCTATATATATATATATATATATATATATATATATATATATGAGTGTCAAAATTTTGATGCATTTTGGTACTTTTTTGTTTAAATGTTTACTCCTTGCCCAACCGATACAGACTGGGTTTGGCGAGCTGCCAAATTTATAACTCGCAACGCAGGACGTCTGAAATTTTGCTTTCGGAAGGGCCGTTATGGAGGAACGTGATCATACGGAGAAAAAAAATTGATTAGATATTGTCAGCACTTGGAAGCTCTTCATTCTGACTTCAATCAACGATTTCAAGACATTCTAAATAGGAACATACTCGATTTCGTTTTGGAACCTCTTTCAAGAACAAACGCAGAAGAATCTCCGAAAGTACAAGGAGAACTGATAGAAGTAACAACAAATGAGGAATTGAAACTCAAACACAGCAATCAACAGTTCTGGTTGCAAAAACGTACCGACACTTTGCCCTGGAATATGGGCTATTGTACAAAAGTTTTTAACTGCATTTCCTTCATCACATTTGTGGAACGTGGTTTCAGTGCGATCACAAATCTGTGCAAAAACAGGACGTTAAACAGAAACCGACTGAAAATACCTAATCGCTGTGATTTAAGAAAGCTGTTGACAAAACCAGAGCCGAACATTAATAAATTGATAGCAGTGCATCAAGTTCATCCTTATCATTAGGATTAGTTTTAGCCTCTTGAGTCCCACGTTACCCAATCGGGTACCTTTTTTAAAACATCCCCAGAAACATTAATTACCTTTATCATTTTCGAAACCGACGGGACCCAACTAGGTAAAGTCTATTTTAAGCGATTCCTGATAAATTGTGCTACCAGTTCCAGATCCGAAGTCAGGATCTACAGTTAAAGTGGCGGGAAATCTAAAAATGGCTTCTAGACGTACTAGAGGTAAGAAAACTATTTATTTTTATTCTTTAAACATTTTCTTTTACATTTTGTGTTATATTTATATAAAGTTTAGACCATAGTGACTATATAAACATGAATTAATACACATTATTTATATTTATTTGTGTTATTAACGATGTTCAAAAAGAAGGTACCCAATTGGTTACTTTGGGTCTCGAATGCTAAAAAAATTGTTATTTTATTTTTTTAGTTCGTTATCTGACAGAAGAGGAAATTCAAGCTCTTCTTGCGCAAAGTGTTAGAGGATTATCAGATACTGATGATCCTGATTTCCTTAAGAATTTCGAACCTGAAAGTGAAGCCTGTGCACAATGGACAAGAAATAATTACTCCTGTAAAGGTACCACCTACTGCTCCAAACCAGAAAGGAAAAAGAGAAAAAGATCTGCCTCGGAAAAAATATTTGTCCACTGATGAGCAGATGATCCCATTTTCTGGTCGTTGGGCAATGAGACGATATGTCCCATCAAAGCCTAAGCCTATAGGATTGAAAAATGTTGTACTCACTACACAGGATGGGTTAGTTTTGGATTTTGTTATCTATACGTGTGCAGATACAGTGGCAACAGATGAAAAAGTATCTTATGGTTTAGGAGGAGCTATAGTAAATCATTTAGTTAGTACAGTGCCAGAAACATCAATTTTCCATCTATTTACGGACAGGTTTTTCACAAGTATACGTTGATTACCTTGTTTCTTGATTACCTTAGTGCCAGAATTTTTTTTGACTGGTACCGTAATGAGCAAACGAACTGATGATACTGCAGCTAATTTTCCACAAGATCGAAATATGGAAAGAGGATCTTTTAAATTCCGAACTCGTGAAGATGGAAAAGCCTGTTTAATCAAATGGAAGGACAATAAGTCGGTACTGATGTTGTCCAGTGCATTTTGCATCAACCCTTAAGGAATTTGCAAGAGATGTCGCAAGGAAGCAAAGAGGAACATATATTAGGAAGATATATTTCAAGCAACCTGCTGCTGTAAAAGCATATAATACTTATATGGGTGGAGTAGATCTAATGGATAGATTTATTTCATACTATCTCATTTGAACACGCCCCATAAAATGGCCAATGTCTATTTTTGCACATTTCCTTGACATGGCAACGTGTAATGCATGGATACTCTACACACGCCATTGCAAACAAAGTCAGGTGCTAAGAAAAGACGATCTATAATTTATACAAATCAAACTTGTAATTGCAGAAAGTTTAATTCTTAAAGAAACCTCAAAATTATTCGAAGAAGGCAGTTCAGCCAAAAATATGTCCAAAAAGTGATCTCCATACCAGGCAATCATATGAGGTATGACAAAATGGGGCATTTCCCAGTGCAGTCCAAATTGCAAAATCAGAAGAAATGCCATAATCCAGGCTGTAAAGGAAAATCCAGAGTTAGATGCATTAAATGCAATCTATTTTTGAGCTTGGAAAACAGAAACTGCTTCTTAGAATTCCATGAGAAGTAACTGATTTTTGTCTGAACATAAACCCAAGGTACCCATTTGGGTACCACTTAATTAACATAATTAAAAACTTTGAATTGAATTTTTTTGTTTATATTTATTTTACTTAATGTTATTTATGCTACATAAAGTTAAAATTTGTGAATAAAGTGCATTATTTTAGGCTCGGGTCTCTAGAGGCTAATTACCATGTTTTTATTAACTCGCTTTCTTGTTTGTTTGTGGGTTTGTTTGTCAAGTACAAATCTTGCAATCGATTTTTAACTAACTTCCCGAATAGCTAGACATTTGAAAAATTTAGAATAGCTTAGAACACGATGACAATGTATTGTTATGATACGTTTAGCCAACTTGAAGCAGGTTTGAATTTATTTTCAGATTTTTCGGTTAATTTTGTTTTGTAGACTGGTGGAGCCATCTAGCGGCTGGGACTGGAATGAAAAGTTAAACGCAAGTTAACTTCCAATTAACTTCATTTTCTTTCAATTTGATGGGATAATTCATGAAAATAAATTTTTAAAAAGTATTTATTAATACATAGAATTGTCAAGTTTGTATGATTCAACAGAAAATTTTAAATTCTGGTATATAAAAAGTTCTTTTTATCTTGTAATTATGTTATTTGTTATTTTTACTTTAATATTATCCTTCGTTATCTTATTTTTATGTGTGTAATGCGAATAGCACTATGGTTGATTTTAATAAATAATTTTATACGTTTTAGCTTCAAGATGTCTCGATTTACATCATTTTTCTTTATTATGTTCTAGGACGTAGGTAGGAATATGGTTACATAAGTGGACGCAAATATGTCAGTACATCTATGTTTGCTCGCTTATAAAGGTAAAATACCAAGGAGGTGGGGAGGGGGCGCTGAAGTAAGTTTTTCTCTGAAAAGGGGCCGTAGGCTAAATAAGTTTGGGAACCCCTGGATTAGAGGGTAAAAAAGAACTAACGGGGAATTTTTGTACTATGGATTCGGGAATCCACAACTATTTTAGTACTATGAAACATGTAATACTTATTAAAATAGAGTTTAAATTACTTACAGACATATTTTTTGATAATAGTCTAGTCACGAATTATCTTGAATAAGGTTAAAAAGCAGATGTCCTATCGCAGCAAAATGTGACGAGAACATCGTGTCGATACTGTACGTTCTTACTTCAGTCAGACTCTACCTTAATCTTAATATTCAAGGATAATGTTTTTAATAAACCCTATGTACGTGTGATCTGAGATATGAAGCAAGAGTTGTTCAAACATAGCTAGTTTTGTATAGACGTCTGGGTACATGTAAGGTGTAATCTTTATTATTAGATTCATTTTACTCCAAAAGATATTTATGATTTAAAAAACTTAAATACATACTACTTTGCAATACACAGAAAAAAATGCATAATAATGTCAAATTTATCCATTAAATAAGTATTCCGCATTTAAAGAATCTTTACATTTTCAAACGTCATCACAAATATGTGCACTGTGATAGTCAAAAAAATTCATTTAAATTATGCTTTAAGAGTAATGCAATGTTTTGTTATCAAATTTTTTATGGAGGAAAAAAATAATTTTATTCAAAATTATAAGAATGGAGAAAGTGCATAAGTTTTATACTGAAAAACAAGTGTACAAAATATTCAACATACTGAAATTAGGTACTACATTTTTGGAGATTAGAAATTTTGATCTGCAACAGGCGTACTTCACAATTTTTTGCTAAAACAGGTCTGGCCAACACGCGACCCGTCACGTTAAATTGTGTGGCCCGACAGGAGATTTTATATTTTTATTGAAACTTTTGTTTCTCGGTGTACGTATACAAAAAATATTAAATAAATATTTACAAGATAAAAATAACTTTTTATATACCATGTTTTTAAATTTTCTGTTGAGTCATATAAACTTGACAATTGTATGTATTAATAAATACTTTTCAAATTTTTTTGATGAATTATCCCATCAACTTGAAAGATAATGAAGTTAATTGAAAGTTAACTCGCGTTAAACTTTTCGTTTCCGTCCAAGGCGATAGATGGCTGCACCAGTATACAAAACAAAATTAACTGAAAATAATTCAATTCTGCTTAAAGATGGCTAAAAGTATTAAATAATGCATTATCATCGTGTTCTGACCTATTCTAAAAGTTTCAAATGTCTAGCTATTCGGGAAGTGGGTTAAAAATCGATTGCAAGAGTTGTACTGGACAAACACACACACAAACAAACAAGAAAGCGAGATAATAAAAACATGGTAGTAAAAATTTGCTCGTTTCCTTGTTATAATGCGCAAGTGCGACTACGAACTCCGTTTCTATATTTGATATCCACGAATGCCAAATGTTACTGAAAGAATATGTTTCGTTATGCAACCATCGGTTACGTTCATCTGTAATTTGAATGCAGTTAAGCAATAAAGAACCCATCCAGACATTTTCGCTCTTAGTAATGTAGGAGTGTGGAATGATAACGTCGAGCGGCGAGTAGGGGGTTGTCCGTGACGAACCGGTGCGCTGCTGTCCTCTACGCATACGCTCTGGTCTGTCATTGGTTCTTTATTCACTGCATGTACGAAGTTATTATTTCAAGTGAAAATCCAGTTTTATTTTTCACTTACTGGTGTATTTACTAAATTTTTTGGAGTGTGGTGCTGATAGTTGAAAAAAAGTGACATCTGAAGACATCAGATGCGTAAATGATTTATTGTTGTGGCCGTGATTAGAAAAGATCAGCACATTGCAAAAAATAAAAGAATAAAACTGGAATTCACTTACCACACTTTATTTAAGACTTTAGTTAGGAGAGCACAAAAATTATTTGCACGTGGTACATCACAATTCTTAGCACGAAAATTGCTGGCACTTGTACATCACAATTCTTAACACGAAAATGAATCGTACTTGTACATCACAATTCTTAGCACGAAAATTATTTGCCCTTGTACATCACAATTCTTAACACGAAAATTATTTGCACTTGTACATCACAATTTTTAGCACGAAAATTATTTGCACTTGTACATCACAATTCTTAGCACGAAAACCAAGAAACATCGGTCAATTCCGCATTTGTACAAATCCGTCGTAGAGCAGTTGTATCTCCCTTGTGCCACTCGCGCAACCACGTGCTTCAGAAAACCCTCTCTAAAAGAACATCAACGGACACTCTCGCCGAAAGAATTCGAAGACTGACTTCACATAACGTTCTTCAGCCGGAAAATCAAAAATGTCCACACCTTTCCTGTTGCCAACATTTTTTTAAAACTTTGTAAGATGTTCTGGAGAATGTCCGATTGGGCGAGCACTAGGAAGTAAAACCAGTTCCGTCTAGTTTAAAATCGGATACTCCGGAACCAGTTTTAAGTTGATGTTTTCATAATATCTCTTCCCCCCCCCCCACCAAATGAAAAAAATAGGAAGATGGTGATGCTCAAAACAAATATAAAAATTTCATTGTATCCAAATCCACATGACAAATAACAGACTAATATACACAAAAACACAATATACACTAATTGCTCTCTGGAGTGTGGTAAGTAGTTCTTAAAGGAAAGGGAAAAAATACATATATAAGTCTATATACACCTTTTAAACCCCCTTTGTAGTAACGTTATGTCATATTAAGCTTTCAATTATCATCTTGAATCTTTTAATGGCTGAAATTCACAGCACACATATTTTTTGAATTTAGTTTTCAAATTAATTAATTCTAACAGTTGCAAAACTGATCAAATGTTAAAAAATATTCTTTCTTATTAATTCTATATATTTCTGCATGAACATTTCAATGACTGTACATTGACATCAATTAAAGTTTTTACACCTTATGAGTTTGAACAGTTGACCTTTTACTTTAGGTGCAGAAGCTATTATATTTTAAATATCAAGTTGCTGTTTTGGATTAAACCAACTTTAAATTTAATTATTTGTCTTGAAAATAAACTAACTCATACATATTAGTAGGGAATTTGGATCAGCCTGCAATTTCCCAAATATGTGCCAGGTTCTTTCACACATAAACAAACATTGAATAAGTCAAACAAGTTCTACAATGCTAGAAGTATGAACACTTAATGTGTTTATGGTATCATACTGAACAGTAATCTATAGAAATTAACACAGATGTACATACACGCATAAATAATAGAACAGAAAAAAATATGATCGAAGAATATTATTTATATCTTATTATATTTATCATTCCTTTTAAATATTACACACAAATCACACAAATATTCATTATTGTTAACAACGTTTAACTTATGTTATTTGCTATGGAACAAAAATTATCACCATTGTTTTGAAAATTTTGCTAATGTGAACTTTAATTTCTCTGGCTGTGTCATCATTAGTTTCCCTTATAATATAGTTATTATTACGAAGTTTTTTCAATATTGTGTAAGGACCAGAGAATTTTGGCCTTAGATAACCTGGATTATTAAAAGATTTTAAGTACAACAGATCCTCGGTGTCATAGTTTCTCATTTTATTACCTTTTAAATATTTTTCATTCTTATTAAAATATTCCGCTTCATTGTTAGCCACTAATTCTCGCACTGCTTCTATATGTTGTTTTTGCTGTTTTAAATATCTAGATGGCTTTTGAGCCTGTTGGTGAGGAGCTATTTGATCGAATGGAATATTTAAATTCCTTCCAAAGAACAATTGAGCAGGCGAGAAGTTAGTAACTGCATGTTTCACATTATTGTAATGCAAATGAAAAATTTTAATCTATCGGACCACTTAATGATTTGCTCCGATAGTGAAGCATTCGATTCTTTAAGAGGTCTGTGAATTCTTTCAATCACACCATTTGATCTTGGGAAATAAATTGACGCTTTTCTTTGTTCAATATTAAAAGATTTTAAGAAGTTTTCAAATTCTGATGATGTGAAGTGCGTACCATTATCGCTCAATAAGATTTTTGTGATCCCAAATCTAGAGAAATAGTCGTTTAAGGCTTTAATGACAGAAGCTGAAGTTACGTTCATTAAAGGAATCGGCTCTAAGAATCGGAAATAGTGATCGATGATAGTTAATATATAGAATTTTCCATCATGAGATCTAGGTAGCTTTCCTATCACATCGATTGCTAACATTTGTCCTGGAATTAAATTTGATTTAGTAATTATATTTTGCTTGGTTTCTATTTTTTTACCTATTTTGCAAACATTTATGACATTAACTACAAAACCTTTTTGCGTCCCGAAACATGCCCTTCCAAAAGTTCTGTCTTTTAGCCAACTTATAGGTTCTGTGGCTACCAAAGTGAGGATTGTGAGCCTCAATAAGGCAGTGTTTAATCCAAATTTGTGTAATGACAATTTTGTTTTCAAAATTTTTAATGCTGTTTTGACGTGTTTAATTCAAGAGTGTAAATAAAGTGTTATTATAATACCTCAGTGGTTTCTTGTGCTGTGTCCAGGATTTCGCACGCTCACAAACACACATCTGTGACACCCACACACACACATCTTAAAAGTCTAGTACTCCTGGAAGCGCATCTACCACCAAATTTCTACCTAATGTAAAGCCCCGCGAACGTAGGGGA
The DNA here is from genome assembly GCA_907164885.2 of Dolomedes plantarius. Lineage (NCBI taxonomy): Eukaryota > Metazoa > Arthropoda > Arachnida > Araneae > Dolomedidae > Dolomedes > Dolomedes plantarius. Next base: position 153,709,926 of record OU015500.1, read on the forward strand.
TGGTAAAAACCATTTGCTCCGTTTCCACCGAAAACATTTTTTCCGGCTCGGTACATGTCAAACTTTTAGCTAGTAACACCATTCAAAAATTTTCTTGAACAATTCGTATTCCTGGAAAGGTATGAGCAGCCAAATTTCTCCCGAAAGTACATCACGGGTGCAGAGGCCCCTAAATCTTCTCCGTCGAGATCAAATATTTTGCCCCGTAACGGCTGCAAGTTGAGATAGAAATAGAAATAAAATTATTTCTTAAACGTCCCCTGCTCCTCGAGCTGTAGGTGTAACCAAATTTCTGTCTTAGGCAAATTCTTTCGGTTGTAGGCACTGAAATTACGTTAAAAGTATTGGCTCCGTTCCCACCGAAAACTCCTTTCTTTACCTGTATAAGCAAAAAGTTGCGGTACAATCACCGTTTACCACTTTCTCAAACTTTACGTTGTCTTAGAGAGGTACGCCCAGCCAAATTTTTCCACAAATTATATTCTGGTGGCACAGGCACCGAGTTCTTAATAGACGTGTCCGCGGTGGCCATTTGACCGAAAAATTATTTGTGGTCGTTCGCGGCTGCAAACTGAGCTAGAAATACCCTTAAGACATTTTCATAAACGTCCTGTACTCATCCTGAAGTCTACGTATAGCCAAATTTCTTCCTTAAGTGGGCAGAGGACCATGAAGCTCGACGAAATGTCTATTAATATGGTGTAATTCTAACCACAAAAACTCAAATAATATTAGAAAATAAATTTTCTTTCATTCTATATATAAATTACATATCTTTAAATATGTCGTATACAAAAATGGAAAATCTAAATCTAAATAATTTTCAAATAAGCAGTTTAGAATTTTATATGATTAACTGCTAATTTGAGATTGCGTGCGGCATTTGGATACTATCAATTGGATACTGATTAAACTACTCTCATATGTATATTTCATGGTACTCTACATTTTAAAACGAGAAAAATGTGAAATTCTGGAATATTTTTTATGTGGGTAAATTATGTAAATAATTGTGATATTTTTTTTTATGTTTTCCAAATTTATGCTCAATTTTTATATTAAATAATATATAATACTATTTATTTGGTTTTAAATTACAGGTTAGTATACTACAAGTGTATTCTGACCATTGAATATTTTCTGTAAGCATATATATCAATTTTATGTTGCGCGCAGCACTTTATGATTTTTAATCACCAGTTAATCATATAAAATCCTAAACTAATAATTAAAAAATTATTTATGGATTTATAAATTCCATTTTTATATGGCATATTTAAAGATGTGTACTTTATATGCATAAAGAAAGAAAATTTCTTTTTCTAATAATATATTAATTTTTGTGGTTAAAATTAGACCATATTTATAAACATTTCGTCGAGTTTCAAGGTCCTGTACACCCTTATAAGTATATTCCTGTTGAGGCAGGCCCCCCAATGTTTCGTTAAAAGTATTGGATCTGTCCCCCCCCCCAAAAAAAAAAAAAGATTTTATCTCTGTACATGTCAAAGTTTAGGCTAAAAACATCATTCAAGCATTTTCTTAAATTTTTCGTACTCATGGAAGGCTACGCAGAGCCAAATTTATCCCGAAACATGTCAAACATTTCAGAGCTGACACACCATTTCATAAACATTCCGTAGTCCTGGATTGCTACGCACAGGGAAATTGGTCCCGAAAATGCAAAATGGAAGTACAGGCCCTAAAATTTTCTCCGGCTTGTCCGCAGATGTTGGCGATAACACCGAGTTCATGGTCAACATCGGCGGTATTTTTTGGCTCCCTAGCGTCAACAAATTGAGCTAGGAACATCATAAAACATTTTCTTAAACGCCTCGTACTTCTAGAGGTGTACGTCAAGTTAATGTTCAATAATGAAAGGTGTCAGGTAGAAAACATTATTACTGTTGTACGTGTTTTTTATACGTCCGCAAAGCCGGCGATCTCGCTAAATGACGTCATACCGTTGAAGACTCCCTGAAAGTTTTTGCGAAAGAATTTTTTAGTCCTAGAGATGTATGCTCTGCGAAATACATCCCGAAAAAGAACACGGGTCGCAGATTTCAAATTGCGCCTGAAAGCTATGACGTCAGCGAAACCGCCGTACGAGTTTATCATTTTATCGGCATTCCATTGGCTAAAAGTAGCACCAGAGATGTCTTTAATTCCTTCTAAATTTTTTTTACTCCCAAGGTTCTCTGCAAAGAAACCGGAAAAAACACTGTTTGCGCCAATCCCGAATTAACCGTGAAATCAGTCACGGAAGATTATAGAAATTGCAGATTTTTCTAACTTCTGATCCTACACACAAAGAGCTTTCGGGATGATCTCAGTGCTCCTCACGCATCAGCTATCGCAGAGCCGCAACGATACTCGAATTTGCGTTTTTTCCCAAAATCCTGAGGAGAACGGGGCGATACTTTCTCCACCAGCGTATGACGCCATACCGTTGAAGACTCCATAAAAGTCATTCCTAATGCATTTTTCAGTCCTAGAGGTGTGTGCCAAAAACATTCCGAAAACGAATATGGGACCTGGTTTATTTGGCTCATGCCAGCCTTTGAGTGTGACACGCTTGCTTTAGACCATTGATTCATAGTGTCATGGGCCCCTTTCACAATCCCATAAAAGCTATGGACGCCTCTTGATAATAAATGCACATAGAACGAATCGTTTCAAGCAAAACAGTTCGAAATTAAAATAAAAATAGTATTAAAAAATCTAATTGTATTCGATTATATTCATATTCTAAACTTTGGCTTGCCTGAGGATTAGAGTAAGGAGGAATTACCTTGAGCGGCAATAAAATTATTTAAAATAGTTAACGTATATAAGGTGCAAACCATCTTTGATTTTTTGCTGTTATCATTCGTTTAAAAATAGAGGGCAAAATTAACATAAAATGGATGGTATATTTGACATTTTTGAAAAACTGACTCACCGGGCTGTGGATTAACGGATAACGATTGACTTGTAACGTAGTTCTCCATCTACACTGTTGTTGTCGTCAAAACCATAAGTTGTCCTCAAACCATGAGTTGTCGTCAAACCATGAGTTATCGTCAAATCATGAGTTGTCGTCAAACCATGATTTGTTGTCAAACAATGAGTTGTCGCCAAACCATGAGTTGCCGCCAAACTATGATTTGTCGTCAATCCATGTCTTCTCGTCAAACCATTAGTTGTCGTCAAAACCATGAGTTGTCGTCAAACCATGAGTTGTCGTCAAACCATGATTTGTCGTCAAACCATGAGTAGTCGTCAAAACATGAGTTGCCGTCAAACCATGAGTTGACAACAATGCATGTCTTGTTGTCAAACCATGAGTTGTCGTCAAAACCGTGAGTTGTCATCAAAACCATGTCTTGTCGTCAAACCATGAGTTGTCGTCAAACCATGAGTTGTCGCCAAACAATGATTTGTAGTTAAACCATGAGTTGTCGTCAAAACCATGAGTTGTCGTCAAACCATGAGTTTTCGTCAAACCAAGATTTGTCGTTAATCCATGTATTGTCGTCAAACCATGTCTTGTCGAGAAATCCATGTCTTGTCCTCAAACCATGAGTTGTCGTCAAACCATGAGTTGTCGTCAAACCATGAGTTTTCGACAAAACCATGAGTTGTCGTCAAACCATGAGTTGACATTTCATGACTTGTCGTTAAACCAAGATTTGTTGTCAAACCATGTCTTGTCGTCAAACCATGAGTTGTCGTCAAAATTATGTCTTGTCGTCAATCTATGTGTTATCGTTAAACCATGAGTTATCGTCAAACCATGAGTTGTTGTCAAAACCATGAGTTGTCATCAAACCATGAGTTGTCGTCAAACCAAGAGTTGTCATCAAACCCTGAGTTGTCATCAAAACATGAGTTGTCGTGAAACCATGATTTGTTGACAAACAATGAGTTGTCGTCAAACCATGAATTGTAGTCAAATTATCATTTGTCGTTAATTCATGTCTTGTCGTCAAATCATCATTTGTCGTCAAACCATGAGTTCTCGTCAATCCATGTCTTGTCGTCAAACCATTAATTGTCGTCAAAACCATGAGTTGTCGTCAAACCATCATATGTTGTCAAACAATGAGTTGCCGTCAAACCATGAGTTGTCGTGAAACCATGAGTTGTCGTTAATCCACGTCTTGTCGTGAAACCATGAGTTGTCGTCAAAACCATGAGTTTTCGTCAAAACATGTCGTCAAACCCTGAGTTGGCGTCAAACCATGAGTTGTCGTCACTCCATGTCTTGTCGTTAAACCATGAGTTATCGTTAAATCATGAGTTATCGTCAAACCAAGAGATGTCGTCAATCCATGAGTTTTCGTGAATCAATGAGTAATCGTCAATCCATGATTTGTTGTCAAACCATGAGATGTCGTCAACACCATGAATTGTCGTCACTCCATTGCTTGACGTTAAATTATGAGTTATCATCAGATCATGATTTGTTTTCAAACCATGAGATGTCGTCAAAATAATGAGTTGACGTCGCTCCATGTCTTGTCGTTAAACCATGAGTTATCGTTAAACCATGATTTGATATCAAACAATGAATTGTCGTCAAACCGTGAGTTTTCGTCAAAACCATGAGTTGTCGTCAAACCATGAGTTGTCGTCAAACCATGATTTGTTGTTAATCCCTGTCTTGTCGTCAAAATATGAGTTGTCGTCAAACCATGAATTGTCATCACTCCATGTCTTGTCGTTAAAACATGAGTTATCGTCAAACCATGAGTTGTCGTCAAACCATTAGTTGGCGTCAAACCATGAGTTGTCGTCAAAACCATGAGTTGTCGTCAAACCATGATTTGTCGTCAATCCATGTGTTGTCGTCAAACCATGAGTTTTCGTCAAACCATGAGTTCTCGTCAAACCATGAGCTGTCGTCAAACCATGAGTTGTCGTCACTCCATGTCTTGTCGTTAAACCATGAGTTACCTTCAAACCATGATTTGTCGTCAAACCATGAGTTTTCGTCAAACCATGAGTTGTCGTCAAACCATGAGTTTTCGTCATTCCATGTCTTGTCGTTAAACCAAGATTTCTTGTGAAACAATGAGTTGTCGTCAAAACCATGAGTTGTCGTCAAACCATGACTTGTCGTCAATCAATGAGTAGTCGTCAATCCATGATTTGTTGTCAAACCATGAGATGTCGTCAAAACCATGAGTTGTCGTTCTTCCATTGCTTGACGTTAAACTATGAGTTATCATCAGATCATGATTTGTTTTCAAACCATGAGATGTCGTCAAAATAATGATTTGACGTCGCTCCATGTCTTGTCGTTAAACCATGAGTTATCGTTAAACCATGATTTGTTGCCAAACAATAAATTGTCATCAAACCGTGAGTTTTCGTCAAAACCATCAGTTGTCGTCAAACCATGAGTTGTCGACAAACCATGGTTTGTTGTTAATCCCTGTATTGTCGTCAAACCATGAGTTGTCGAAAAAAACCATGTCTTGTCGTCAAAACATGAGTTGTCGTCAAACCATGAATTGTCGTCACTCCATGTCTTGTCGTTAAAACATGAGTTATCGTTAAACCATGAGTTGTCGTCAAAACCATGAGTTGTCGTCAATCCATGTGGTGTCGTCAAACCATGAGTTTTCGTCAAACCATGAGTTCTCGTCAAACCATGAGCTGTCGTCAAACCATGAATTGTCGTCATTCCATGTCTTTTTGTTAAACCAAGATTTCTTGTGAAACAATGAGTTGTCGTCAAAACCATGAGTTGTCGTCAAACCGTGAGTTGTCATCAGTCCATGAGTTGTCGTCAATCCATGAGTTGTCGTCAATCCATGTCTTCTCGTCAAACCATGAGTTGTCGTCAAACCATGAGTTCTCGTCTCTCCATGTCTTGACGTTAAAATATGAGTTGTCTTCAAAATATGAGTTGTCGTCAAACCATGATTTGTCGTCAATCCATGTCTTGTCGTAAAACCATCTGTTGTTGTTAATCCATGTCTTGTCGTTAAACAATGAGTTGTCGTGAAACCATGAGTTGTCGTCAAACCATGATTTGTTACCAAACAATGAGTTGTCCTCAAACTATTATTTGTCTTTTTCCATGTCTTGTCGTTGAACCATGAGTTGTCAGTAATCCATGTCTTCTCGTCAACCAGGATTTGTCGTTAATGCATGTCTTGTCGTCAAACAATGAGTTTTCACCAAAAACCATGAGTTCGTCAATCCATGTCTTGTCGTTAAACCATGAGTTGTCGTCAAAACATATGTTGTCGTCAAACCATGACTATTCGTCAATCCATGTCTTGTCGTCAAAACATGAGTTCTCGTCAATCCATGTCTTGTCGTCAAACCATGATTTGTTGTCAAACAATGAGAAGTCCTCAAACCAGAAGTTGCGTCAAACCATGATTTGACATTAATCCATGTCTTGTCGTCAAACCATGGGTTGTCTTCAAACCATGAGTTGTCGTCAAAGCATGTCTTGTCGTCAAACCATGAGTTGTCTTCAAAATCATGACTTGTCGTAAAACCATGAGTTGTCGCCAAACCATGAGTTGTCGTCAAATCATGAGTTGTCGTCAATCCATGATTTGTTGTCAAACAATGAGTTGTCGTTAAAGAATGATTTGTCGTCAAACCATGATTTGTTGTCAAACAATCAGTTGAGTCAAACCATGAGTTGTCGCCAAATCATGAGTTGTCGTCACTCCATGTCTTGTAGTTAATCCATGATTTGTCGTCGAAATATGAGTTTTCGTCAAACCATGCGTTGTCGTCAATCCATGTCTTGTCGTTAAACCATGAGTTGTTGTCAAACCATGAGTTATCGTTAAACCATGATTTGTCGTCAAAACATATGTTGTAGTCAAACCATCAGTATTCGTCAATCCATGTCTTGTCGTCAAAACATGAGTTCTCGTCAATCCATGTCTTGTCGTCAAACCATGAGTTGTCGTCAAAACAACGGGTTGTCGTCAAATCATGAGTTGTAGTCAAACCACGAGTTGTCGTCAATGAGTTGTCGTTAAATTTGTTGTCAAACAATGAGAAGTCGTCAAACCAGAAGTTGTCTTCAAAAAATGATTTGACATTAATCCATGTCTTATCGTCAAACCATGAGTTGTCGTCACACCATAAGTTGTCGTCAATCCATGTCTTGTCGTCAATACCATGAGTTGTCGTCAAACCATGAGTTGTCGTCACTCTATCTCTTGTCGATAAACCATGATTTGTTGTCAAATAATGAAGTGTCGTCAAACCATGAGTTGTCGTCAATCCATGAGTTGTCCTCAATCCATGTCTTGTCGTCAAACTATGAGTTTTCGTCAAAGCATGAGTTGTCAAACCATGAGTTGTCGTCAAAAGATGAGTTGTCGTTAAACCATGAGTTATCGTGAAACCATGATTTGTCGTCAAACCATGAATTTTCGTCAAACCATGAGTTGTCGTCAAACCATGAGTTGTCGTCAAACCATAAGTTGTCGTCATTCCATGTGTTGTCGTTAAACCAAGATTTCGTGTGAAACAATGAGTTGTCGTCAAAACCATGAGTTGTCGTCAAACCATGACTTGTCGTCAATAAATGTGTTGTCGTCAAAATAATAGGTGTCGTCATACCATGAGTTGTCGCCAATCCATGTCTTGTCGTAAAACCATCTGTTGTCGTTAATCCATGTCTTGTCGTAAAACAATGAGTTGTAATGAAACCATGCGTTTTCGTCAAACCATGATTTGTTACCAAACAATGAGTTGTCTTCAAACTATGATTTGTCTTTTTCCATGTCTTGTCATTGAACCACGAGTTATCGTCAAACCATGATTTGTTGTCAAACCATGAGTTGTCGTCGAACCATGAGTTTTCGTCAAACCATGAGTTGTCGCTAATCCATGTCTTCTCGTCAAACCATGATTTGTCGTTAATCCATGTCTTGTCGTCAAACCATGAGTTGTCACCAAAAACCATGAGTTCGTCAATCCTTGTCTGACGTTAAACCATGAGATGTCGTCAAAACACATGTTGTCGTCAAGCCATGAGTATTCGTCAATCCATGTCTTGTCGTCAAACCATGAGTTGTCGTGAAAACCATGACTTGTCGTCAAACCATGAGTTCTCGTCTACCATGAATTCTCGTCAAATCATGAGTTGTCGTTAAACCATGATTTGTTGTCAAACTATGAGAAGTCGTCAAACCATGAGTTGTCGTCAAACCATGTCTTGTCGTCAAACCATGAGTTGTCGTCAAAACATGACTTGTCGTCAAACCATCAGTTGTCGTGAAACCATAAGTTGTGGTCAAATCATGAGTTGTCGTCAAACCAAGCGTTGTCGTCAATTCATGCCTTGTCGTTAAAACATGAGTTGTTTTGAAACCATGAGTTGTCGTCAATCCATGACTTGCCGTAAAATCATCAGTTGTCGTAAATCCATGTCTTGTCGTTAAACAATTAGTTGTCCTCAAAACATGAGTTGTCGTCAAATTATGATTTGTCGTCAAACCATGAGTTGTCGTGAAACCATGATTTGTTGTAAATCCATGTCTTGTCGTCAAACGATGAGTTGTCGTCAAACCATCAGTTGTCGTCACTCCATGTCTTGTCGTTAAACCAAGAGTTGTCGTCAAAATATGAGTTGTCGTCAAACCATGTTTTGTCGTCAATCCATGTCTTGTCTTAACCAATGAATTGATGTCAAAGCATAAGTATTCGTTAAAGAATGAATTGTCGTCAAAACCTAATTTATCATCAATCCATGATTTGTCGTCAAATCATGTGTTTTCGTCAAAGCATGAGTTGTCGTCAAACCATGAGTTGCCATCAAATCATGAGTCGTCGTCAAACCATGAATACCGTCTTCAAACTATGATTTGTCTTTTTCAATGTCTTGTCGTTGAACCATGAGTTAGCGTCAAACCATGATTTGTTGTCAAACAATGAGTTGTAGTCAAACTATGAGTTGTTGTGAAACCATGAGTTGTCAGTAATCCATGTCTTGTCGTCAAACCATGAGTTGTCGTCAAAAACCATGAGTTCGTCAATCCATGTCGTTAGACCATGAGTTGTCGTCAAAACATGTTTTGTCGTCAAACCATAAGGTTTCGTCAATCCATGTCTTCTAGTCAAAACATTAGTTTTCGTCAATCCATGTCTTGACGTCAATACATGAGTTATCGTTAAACCATGAGTTGTCGTCAAATCATGAGTTGTCGCCAAACCATGATTTGTTGTCAAACAATGAGTTGTCGTCAAACCATGAGTTGTCTCTCCATGTCTTGTCGTTAAACCATGAGTTGTCGTCAAAATATGAGTTGTCGTCAAACCATGAGTTGTCGTCTATCCATGTCTTGTCGTAAACCATGAGTTGATGTCAAAGCATGAGTATTCGTTAAACCATGAATCGTCGTCAAATCATGAGTCGTCGTCAAAGTATGATTTGTTACAGAACAATGAGTTTTCTTCAAACCATGAGTTCTCTTTTACCATGAGTTTTCTTTTATCATGTCTTGTCGTTGAACCATAAGTTATCGTCAAACCATGATTTGATGTCAAACAATGAGTTGTAGTCAAACCATGAGTTGTCGTCAAACCATGAGTTGTCGGTAATCCATGTCTTCTCGTGAAACCATGATTTGTAGTTAATCCATGTCTTGTCGTCAAGCCATGAGTTGTCGTCAAAAACCATGATTTCGTCAATCCATGTCGTTAAACCATGAGTTGTCGTCAAAACATGTTTTGTCGTCAAACCATGAGTTGTCGTCACTCCATGTCTTGTCGTTAAATCATGAGTTATCGTCAAATTATGAGTTGTCGTTAAAATTATGAGTTGTCGTCAAAGCATGAGTTGTCGTCAAATCACGAGTTGTCGTCACTCCATGTCTTGACGTTAAACCATGAGTTATCGTCAAACCGTGATTTGTCGTCAAACCATGAGTTATCGAATAAATCATGTCTTGTCGTCAAACCATGAGTTGTCGGTAAACCATGAATTGTCGTCACTCCATGTCGTGTCGTTAAACCATGAGTTCTCGTCAAACCATGAGTTGTCGTCAAAACATGAGTGGTCGTCAAACCATGAGTTGTCGTCAATACATGTCTTGTCGTCAAATGAGTTTTCTTCAAATCATGATTTGTTGTCAAAGAAAGAATTTTCGTCAAAACCATGAGTTGTCGTCAAACCATGAGATTTCGTGAAACCATGATTTGTTGTCAAACAATGAGTTGTAGTCAAATCATGATTTGTCGTCAAAACATGAGTTGTCGTCAAACCATGAGTTGTCGTGAAAACCATGAGTACTCGTCAAACCATGAGTTGTCGTCAATCCATGAGTTGTCGTCAAACCATGAGTTTTCCTCAAACCGTGATTTGTCGTTAATCCATGTATTGTCGTCTAACCATGAGTTATCGAAAAAACCATGTCTTTTCGTCAAGTCATGAGTTGTCGTCAAACCATGAGATGTCGTCAAACCAGGATTTGTTGTTAAACCATGAGATGTCGTGAAAACCATGAGTTGTCGTCTCTCCATGTCTTGGCGTTAAACCATGAGTTATCATCAAAACATGATTTGATGTCAAACCATGAGATGTCGTCAAAACCATGAGTTGTCGTCTCTCCATGTCTTGTCGTTAAACCATGATTTGTTCTCAAAAAATGAGCTGTCGTCAAACTATTAGTTTTCGTCTAAACCATGAGTTGTCGTCAAACCATGAGTTGTCGTCAAACCATGATTTGTTGTTAATCCATGTATTGTCGTCGAACCATGAGTTGTCGAAAAAACCATGTCTTGTCGTCAAACCATGAGTTGTCGGCAAACCATGAATTGTCGTCACTCCATGTCTTGTTGTTAAACCATGAGTTATCGTCAAACCATGAGTTGTCGTCAAAACCATGAGTTGTCGTCAAACCAAGAGTTGGCGTCAAACCATGAGTTGTCGTCAATTTATGTCTTCTCGTTAAACCATGAGTTGTCGTTAAAACACTAGTTGTCGTCAATTTATGTCTTCTCGTTAAACCATGAGTTGTCGTTAAAACATGAGTTGTCGTCAATCAATAAGTAGTCGTCACATGTCTTGTCGTCAAACCATGAATTGTCGTCAATCCACGAGTTGTCGTCAATCCATGATTTGTCGTCATGCCATGTCTTGTCGTCAATCAATGAGTTGTCGTCAAACCATGAGTTGTTGTCACTCTATGTCTTGTCGTTAAACCATGAGTTATCGTAAAACCATAATTTGTAGTCAATCCATGAGTTGTCGTGAAAACCATGAGTTGTCGTCAAACCATGAGTTTTCGTCAAACCACGATTTGTCGTTCATCCATGTATAGTCGTCAAACCACGAGTTGTCGAAAAAACAATGTCTGGTCGTCAAACTATGAGTTGTCGTCAAACCATGAGTTGTCGTCAAACCATCAGTTGTCGTCACTCCATGTCTTCTCGTCAAACCATGATTTGTCGTCAAACCATAAGTTGTCGTCAAACCATGACTTGTCATCAAACCATGAGTTGTCGTCAATCCATGAGTTGTCGTTAATCCATATCTTGTCATCAAACCATGAGTTGTCGTTAAACCAGATTTGTTGTCAAACAATGAGTTGTCGTCAAATCATGCATTGTCGTCAAACCATGAGTTGTCGTTAATCTATGAGTTGTCTTCAATCCATGTCTTGTCGTTAAACCATGAGTTATCCTCAAAACCGTGAGTTGTCGTGAAACCATGAGTTGTCGTCAATCCATGTCTTGTCGTCAAACCATTAGTTGTCGTCAAAACCATGAGTTGTCGTCAAAACCATGAGTTGTCGTCAAACCATGTCTTGTCGTTAAACCATTATTTGTTGTCAAACAATGAGTTGACGTCAAACCATGACTTGTAGTCAAACCATAAGTTGTCGTCACTCCATGTCTGGCCGTTAAACCATAAGTTATCGTCAAACCATGATTTATCGTTTAGTGCCACTGAATTAGGGATAGCAAAGCCTATGCAAATTGTGTAGCGTTGCGCATCATGTATGCGCAAGTGAGGGCGCTGTGGTAACTGCATATATAGCGCGTAATGTGGTTGTTCTGAATTAGTTGTTGGAATTGCCAGTATGGGTGAACTGCCTGATTTAGACGCTTTCGATCGCCGAGAAATCGTAGGTGTGCGACGCATGGGCCATTCAATTTCCGAAATCGTCAGACAGCTAGGATTTTCAAGGTTGACAGTGTCAGGAGTATACCATAAATACATGGATGGTGGAAAAAAACTAGCGATCGGGCAAACTGCAAATTACAATTATCATTGACAGTGCGTGGTGAGAGACGGCTCAGGCGTATTGTACGTAGCTAGCGAAGCCAAACATTAGCTCAAATTACCACCCAGTTTAATGACGGTGCCAGTGGTACAGTCAGTAAACGGACTGTGCAACACTCGCTTCACCGAATGGGTTTCGGGAGCCGTCGACCTACGAGAGTAACATTGCTCTATACTCGCTATCGGGCTGCACGTCTTGCCTGGGCAAGAGAGCACAGAGACTGGAGTGTAGAGGACTGGAAACGAGTAGCATGGAGTGATGAGTCTCGATTCCGACTACTTAACGCCGACGGGAGGCTGAAAATTTGGCGTCAGGCTCATGAAGCCATGGATCCTGCATGCCTGGCTGGAACTGTACAAGGGCATGGTGGCTCAATCATGGTCTGGGGTGTTTTTTCGTGGCACAGTTTAGGATCTTTGGTGCGTGTACCAACCTCCCTCGATGCAATTCGGTACGTAGAGTTGCTGGGTGATCACCTCCATCCGTTTATGCTGTTCTGTTATCTGAACGGTAATGGAGTTTTCCAGCAAGACAACTGTATCTCTCACAAGTCCCGGTTGGCTACTGGCTGGTTGGATGAGCATTCCTCTGACGTCTCTGTCAGGAATTGGCCACCTAAAAGCCCAGACTTAAATCCTATTGAGCATCTTTGGGATGTTTTGGAACAAGGCGTGAAAGGCCATCACACAGCACCAAAGAACCTTACTGAATTATGGATAGCTTTAGCCAATATTTGGCAAGCCATTCCCGAGGAACGTTACCAGAAACTTGTTGAATCTATGCCTCGTCGTGTGGCAGCCGTTATCAAAGCCAGAGGAGGCCCAACTCGTTACTGGGTAGGTATCCCTAATTCAGTGGCACTTCAGTGTATTACAAGTGTATCCATGTTTCTTCGATTCGAACATTCGGCTCAAAAGCTGCTTCCCTTCATTCAATTCAGTGTGACTTTGTAACGTAATGATCAAAGGGACTCCGGACATTCTGGTGGAACACGATCGTTCGGCTCTCAGTCACTGATAACCGAATGCTAGTGTCATATTTGAAAGTTTTGTTGCAAGCCAGTCGCCGCTATAATCAGTTCGTCAGATGTTTTGGATCCGGTTTTGTGCTTCAAATCTAAAAATAGTTTCTTCTTATACAGTGGCTCCCAAAAGTGTTCGTAGATTTACGATTTTCAATGAAATAGGGGTCTATCCATTAATTAAAATGAATATTTCAGAATGAGTATTTAATAATAAGATCTATAATCTATTCTTAAGAAAACATGAAATATTTTGAAAACATGGTAAAACTTTGTTTTTAAGAAACCAGTAATCAAAAAGTAATAAAAATTTTATCTCACAAAAGTTATCGTACACTGAAATATTTTCGGATAAATTCATAATTAAAATTATTGTCTGGCGCTTTATTTTTATTTTTGAATTATGGTGGCATTTAAAATATCGTTTGGCTTTAATTTTATCTTGCATACTCCGTAATATTCTACTTATTAATTAAAAATGACTCGTAGTCGTAAAGAAACAACAAACAACATTAAAAAATTTATTGTTTTTCATCATAGTAGTGGTAAATGAGTTCAGAATATTGCTAAATTACATAATTTGTCCCAGTCTACTGTGCAGTATGTGATAAAACGCTTTAAAGAGGAAAATCGGATCGAAAACAAGGTAAGAAAAGGTCGTCCGACAAAGTTAAGAAATTGTGATCAGAGATTTATAATTAGAAAATTTGTGAAAAATCCACGTTTGAGTCCTATAAAAGTGTCTGCAGAATTTTATGAAACATGTTCTACTTCAATTTCACCTGAAACTATTCGACGAGTTCTCATAACAGCTGGATTACATGACCGTTCTGCTCGTAGAAAATTTTTTGTGATTGAGTTAAACAGAATCCTTAGGCTTTCCTTCGCATTATCAATGATAAATAAGCCCCAAACGTATTGGAATAATGTCTTTTTTGCCGATGTAAGCAAGTTTAAAATTTTTGTTTCCGAAGGGCGTATAATTGTATGGAGAAGAAAAAATGAGGAACTTAATCCCAAGAACATAGTAGGAACAGTTAAGCATGGAGGTGGAGGTGTCCTTGTGTGGGGGTGCATTTCAGCCTCAGGACTAGGTAATTTGGTATTTATTGATGGCATAATGAATCATGCTGTTTTTATAAATATTTTAAGACACAATTTAAAATTATCAGTCCTAAATTTGGGTATTGGAAACAACTTTGATTTTTTATCAAGAGAACGATCCTAAGCCCACAGGTCTCAGCGTTCGCCTCTGGTGTCTCTATAATTGTCCACAAGTTTTGAAAACACCACCTCAATTGCCAGATTTATAGAACATATTTGGAGAGAACTGGAGGTTGGAGTACGAAAACAGGACATTCACACGAAAAGCGAACTAAAAACAATTATGATGGAAGAATGGATGAATGCAGAAATTAAAAAAGATCCATTGCAATGTATTCCCAGACGATTAAAAGCTGTTGTGGATACTAAAGGATATCCTTCTAAATATTAATTTCACGAAAAATTAGAGTATTTACTAATATGTAGAGATTTTTTACAAGTGTACGATGACTTTTGTGAGATAAAGTTTTAGTTACTTTTTGATTACTGGTTTCTTAAAAATAAAGTTTTACTATATTTTTAAATATTTCATGTAGTTTTGTTAAGAATAGATTATAGATATTATTATTAAATACTCATTCTGAAATATTCATTTTATTTAATGGATAGACGCCTATTTCATTGAAAATCTTAAGTGTACAGAACATTCTTGTGATCCACTGTGTGTTGCCGCCCAGGGCGGTTGTTAATCTCTTATTGAAATCACACTTTTTTCGAAACAATTTTAAATACAAAAGTGCATCAATGAAGACAAAAACGGATTATATCACGTTTAATACACGATTTGAATGAATGATATGAAATAAAAACAGTATTTTGGAATGTTTCCCGGTGACATGGGATCATATGGATTATAGTACTGAAATAATTGACCAGGGATCCACATTATACAGTACTAAACGATGAATGATCCGTTGATATCAATATCTTGCATATTGACACAAGAATCCTATTATAACGAAAAGAATCAGTAGGGGACATAATATCTTATGGAGCTACAAGTTTTCAGTAGAGCACATTTTGTTTTACAGAAAAGTCTCCAACCAATAACATTCTATTGACAGGAATCTTCTTTTTGACCCTCAGCGACTCAAATTGAAGTAAGAAGAACTTCTATTTGACGAAATCTTGACTTTAAACCTCCTTCACTGGCTAAAATGGAAGTCCTTCCTGTAAAATTAACTTCTGTTTTTGATCAATTCCAGGCTGTACAATGGAGACATTCCCTTTTTCCGGACTTGTTATTAGAATTTTAGACACAGGTTGTAGGATGAGGACATACCCCTATTTAACAGTTTTATCCTAGGGTTCAACAAATCGAGGTTTTGAAATACTTATCAAAAACATAACGTCAGCAGTAGAAGTCAGTTCTTTTCTATCCTGATTTCGATTCATGAATTCAACATTTTGAGAAGTTCACTAATAGGGGTGAAACTTTTTAAGAAGAAAACCTAAACTTTACTAATAGTGACTTCTGCGAAATAAGCGACAGGGGCCGTTCCATTTTTAATTGCATGGCCCTTTGCAAAGCTGATGATATTGAAGGCAATTTTTGTAAAAGATGTTTTCTATTTACTATAAATGACCTGTTTACAAATTGCTTTTCTGGTGCTTTGTCTAAATATTTCGCTGCAAACAAGCTCTTCAATTTATCGTATGTGTAATAATCGTTAAATAGTTAAAGGCATAAGTACTTTAGCAGAGAATTGTTATTCACTAGTGTTTATATATATATATATATATATATATATATATATATATAGTGTAAAATATGCGCTATATATATATATATATATATTGCGTAAAATATGCACTATTTAATTGCAGTGCAGTTATCATTCAATAAAGCTTTTATGCGTCACAAATATTTCTTTTCATTAGGCGATAAAAACTGCTATTAAAATTTTAAATGTATCTTCCATATTCGGCTATCCGCAGATAGAATCGGTATTTTTAAGCATTCGGAACTATTTTTCATCAGTGCCCGACACGTGGATCTCTCTGTTACGCAACAGAACGGCAAGATGAGAGCAATAAACAATGACTATCTGAATTTGTTTTATTCAATAATTGAAAACGGAACCATTGTTGGTAACAATGAAATCCTGCGTTTTCTTGAAAATTCCGTCAGTCTAATTCTGACCTCCTTCAAAGATGTTGCTTACGCTTATCTTTGGTGTTTATATGCTTAGTCGAGCTTTGCGTCGCTTGCTTTGCGGCGAAAGAGGAGAGGGTTCCTTAGCGGTAAGCTTAACTTATTTCATTGAATTGAATTTCTGAATTGAAAAGTTCAATAAATTCAACGCGATATTGCTAGAGTAGTTAAGGCCGCTGTGTTCTAACCCTACTGCATTCGTTCACCTCGATGTTAACCTATGGAAAAATTATATTACGCCGCACTCACCTATTGGTTAGACGGCTTAACAAACTGAAGACGAATCGCGCGACAGCAACCCTTATTGCAACTTTAGGATAATTTTCACCTACTTAATTTCTCAAAGGAATGGAAACTGAAACTCACCCTCGCAGTTTTCATCTGTGTCGCATCATGTCTTTTTATATACTCTGGCATACTTATAGGGCTACTAATTAAACTTAAACTTTATTTACATAATGTACACGTTAACATTTTGTTTTAAATCTAATGTGGATGCA
This sequence comes from Dolomedes plantarius, assembly GCA_907164885.2. NCBI lineage: Eukaryota > Metazoa > Arthropoda > Arachnida > Araneae > Dolomedidae > Dolomedes > Dolomedes plantarius. Next base: position 153,726,963 of record OU015500.1, read on the forward strand.
GTGGTCGTTAGACACCTTTTGTTATTCCCCGCGATTTACTGGCTACTTTATGGGAGCTATTTACTGGCTACTATTATGGGAGCACCATATAGGTAAGCCCGTATTTCTCCCTATGAGGGGGACGACAAGGAAACGACAAAGCCTTACTCCGGATTTGTACCCAAGCAGTTCAGAACGCTAGCCACTACACTATGTAGGCGTCCCGTGAAACATTACACACATTTAAATGGTTTTCCGTACTACAATTATCACAAAAGTAAATTATTAGCTGGCATTCGAAACGTGGAAATCCATAGCTCTTCTCAAACCAAAAGTACTCACATTGGGAGAGAGGACATTACAGCGCCATCTAGAGATCGTACATTTGAAGTTGCAACAACCTTGCCAATCCCCCAATGAAGTCCGCGTTTAAAACAAATAATACCAGATTTTTCCCCCGAGTCATTTAAATTTAAAAATATTATTTGCATGTTTTCAAGAACAGTATATATATATATATATATATATATATATATATATATATATATATATCTGCGGTGGGGACATATGAGGCTAAAGAGAACCGTAATCTGTTTTTCTTTATATTTTATGAAGAACCACACGTAGGTACACAAATTCAAACTTTTTATTTATTGTAATTGCATATTTTTCACATATAAGAACACAAAAAAAAAATATAATTATGAAACATAAAATATTTTTTTCAAAACTTTTACTAATAAAATTCAAATATAATAAAAATTAAATATAACAAAAATCGAATATAATAAAAATATACTTATTAATAAAAAGTATAATTACATCTAACGACAATCTTTGGCCAAATTATTAAAATTTGGCGTAAAATTTGTTAAGCTGTCGGCAGAAAGTTTGTAAGATGTTGATTGGTCGACTGTGAATGATGTTTCGAGCTTCTTTGTGGAGTTCAAAGATTCGGTTCAGGGAAAAAATAAATTAAAATAAAATTTTATGTAAGTAATGTCTCCAAATCGAGAAAGAAGTCACTACGGCAGACGATATTTGGGGTCGTAATCGTGTTGGCTTGAATGATTATTGCATCCAGTCAATACAGTTCAGGTAATAGCAATAATCATTTTATTGGTTCGAGCACATTGTGGTCAATACTGACATTTAGTTGCAACATTTATGAGGGATATAGAGAGTTGAATAATTACTGAAGGAATAAAAAACTGAGTGGAAACCTCGGAGTTTTAAGAGTCCAGCGTCATGTGTTATTTGGTAGCGGTAGATCAGGTGTACGCTGTCTTCCTAAAAGCCGCAGTATACTCAAATCTGTTACATGATTTTGCCGGTTTGACTTCTTACCACCGGTCTTCTAGAGATCTGGAAATGAATGTGCAAATTGTTCATTGACTGCCTACCGAGTCAGTCCAGCTTGTGGCTTGTCGATGTTCTGTAGAAGAGTTTGGCAAAGTGGCAGAATGCTTTTTGGCGTTTAAGCGAGGTAATGTACTATATTCAGTGTCAAACTGGAAAAGCTATTTCAGGTGATGGTGCACCGCTTTTCAAGGCTTTTGGATTCGCTCACCTCGCAGTAAATCAGTGAGGTGAGGTGCACGATATCGTAGAAATGTTTGTACTTTTTTAACTCCTATTTCTTTCTGGGAAGTATGTTGGCTTCTTTAAGAATGAATTGTGGATGAAAGCGAGTGTGATGTAAACATCCTTCTTTCTCTCTTGCAGATTGGCGGTTCTCCTCCCGTGGATGTTGATGTAAGTACCAAATATTTATTTCATTGCAGGGGGAAAAGAGAGTGTCGCCAAACAGGAATCCCTCAGATCGAATTATGTTAAAATTAGGAGAAGTCAATCCCTAGTGGAAGGTCGCTAGAGGTGGGGGGAGGGGGAAATCATATGAGAAAATGAATATTACAAGTTCTACGGTAAATACTTACATAGAATACATTCAATACCATTCTGAAGAAGAATTATATATATATATATATATAAATAAATTTGTCAGTTATAGCCAAACATGTCATCATAGTCGACACCACTCTCGCAAAATTTCACCAATGGTTGCTGTATTAAAATGGTCATAACTAAATGGCGTTATATAAAGGAAATTTTTCCCCAACTCTGAGAAAATTCGAAATTTGGAAAGGTCGTGATCGTGGAATACGGTCTCTAACATATTCGAATATATGCAGTTGTTGCTGTTGGAGCCTAAATATTTTCTATTTCCGTATCAGCTACAAAATTCCTATCTCCCAACATCTTTCAATATCAGGTTAGCATATGTATCGCCATGTGAAAATAATTTATAGCATTTCACAAGTTACTAACGTTTTGAATACCTAGAAATATCCAAAATCAATAAACTTTTCTCCTCATACACCTCGACTGGGATGACTTTGTTATCATAGGATCCCCATACAGACACCACTCTCGTTATAAGGTCAGCCATGCCTCAACCGGATGTGAAACCATGGCCAGTGACGTTCTACTCTCTACGATGCGTGGTGGCTTAGAGGGGAAATTTGCTTACAAGGAAATCAGTAATGGATACAATTTATTCAATATACAGTTACGAAAAATTTGGATCTTCTCAAAATTATGATTACCGTGGAGCCTTTATAATTTATATATATATATATATATATATATATATATTTATTATACACTCTCACTTCAGGCGCCCACTTAGTGGGATATTTTCCCGAATAGTCAGCCGCCTTAAGTAATTTTTTTAAGTAATCCTAATTGTATTCCTGTACTCTTCATTATTAACGACTCCATTCATTTTTCAGGTTCCTTCTACTTCCACCTTTGAAGGTAATGATGATGTCACAGAGGCCAGGTAAGTAGGCGAGGATTGTTCTTTTAATTCGAAGTTTGATATTGGCGACTGCAATAGAATACGTAGACATTTTTGTTTAATTATCTTGGAAATCAGCGTCTGCAAGCGTGATTTATATATATATATATATATATATATATATATATATATATATATATATAAGCAAACAAAGAGAATCTTTAAAAAGGGGATTTGCTAAAGAAAATGGGAATTATCAATTAAATACTACTAATTTACAAAGTATCGGAAAAAAGCATCGCAGGGAAAATAGATAATGATTTGATTTGTTAGACAGGAGATAACTCCTCCCCAGCCTCATCTTGGGTGCAAGCGTCAGACCACCTTGTCTGCATGCGCAGTATTCTAGAAGCTTGACACAAAGTGTTGAAAACGCCAGAGGCAATGTGATCAGCGATTGTGTAGGACGTGACGAGTTCGGCGGGCGCGCGTTTTGAGAGGGATGGGAATAAATTTACTTAAAAGGAGCTGAGACCTTGAATTTGAATTAATAAATATATTTCGGAAGATTAGTTGGTCTGGTGTTTGTTCCACTCGCCACGTCGGTCTGCTGGGTGAAGAAGATTGAGGATTTTCGGGAGTCGACTGCTGTTTTATGGAATAACATGATCAACTAGAATAAGACTACAATAATTAAAATAAGGACGTGAAGAAAAAGCCCGACACACAAACAAACAAACACACACACACACACACATATATATATATATATATATATATATATATATATATATATGTATATATATATTCATGCTATACATAATTCATGAATTGGATGTTTTGTTTCCTCTTTGTGGTCTGTGTTAAAAAAAAAACGGGAATGCTAGATTTGCTTTGTTTAGAAAATATTCAAATTCACTTCCTGCGTCCTCGGGTTGCAGTTATAAAAGTATCTTAGATTCTTTCGTTTCTATAAAAAAAATTCACAATAAAAATGCAGTATTTCTAGACTTATGCTCAATAAATGCACTCGTTTCTACAAAAAATTTCAGTATAAAGTTTGTAATAATAATTCAGTCTAATAAAAATTTCACTGCACATAGTTATTTTCAAAATAATAATTAATAACAGTGGCGCATAGTTTTCAACATTTTATAGTGCGTGCAATCAAAATATTTCTGAAAAGTTTTTATAAACAGAAACACTTTCTCTGACGGCCGAAAGATGGCAGCACTGAATCAATTTTCTGTCATGGCTATTTAAAGTTGGTAAGAATCATTTTTTAAATGGCTAAGGCTCAGTCACCCGACGTCCGATTTTAAGGAAACATTATAAATTATGTTTTAACTTGTAGTAACGTTCTTACAAATATGTCGTGACATTTCCTGTCATGAGTTACTGAAAAGCTCAGTTACTGTAAAATATGACTTCTTAGAGGTCATTTTTTTATAATTTAACACTTGAATATTTTTCCAGTGTGCCTGTTTGTGCTTCCAGTTCCTCTGGATCTGATGATTCTGAAATAGCAGAACTCATCAGAAGTGTTTTAGATAAAGTCGAGAACGACGTTAACAGGTGAGAGAAGAAATCATTGCCTTTTCTTTAATTAAGTGTCTAATTATCTGATTCAATAATTCCCGGTTAATAGCATCTAATATTTTAATTCTGTCTTCCAGCAATTTCGTTGCTCGTGCCGTAAGCAGTGATACCATCTGTACTGCAATTGATGATAAGGTTGTTGAAAAATGTGAAAAAGATAATGAAAACGACCGATTGCGACTGTTAAAGTAAGTGCTTTTAAATTACTTTTCACCCCCCCCATATATCTATGTATATACAGTGGAATCTCGATCTATCGTTTTTCAAGTGACCGATTGAAATGAACGATAAATGCGGGAAAACGAAAGATGCGGAAACATAACAAAGCAATATGATCCTTGGGACTGAATAAAATGACAGACACATACGGAAAGACGATGGATCGAGATTCCACTGAGTATATATATATATATATATATATATATATATATATATATATATATATATATATATATATATATATATATATATATATATATATATATATATATATATATATATATGAGGCGGTGTTCTACACTCTCCATGTTCAAGTTTTAGTGGAATCTCAAATAATTAGTATTTGCTATATTATAATAATTATTATGAATTATAATTTGTTCAATTTATAGGAGAATTTTTTGTAATTTTTTTAGCAAAACGCTTTGGACATACGCATTTAGATATATATATATATATATATATATATATATATATATATATATATATATATATATATATATATATATATATATATACATATATATATATATATATATATATATATATATATATATATATATATATATATATATTTATATATATATATATATATATATATATATAAATATATACATATATATATATATATATATATTTATATATATACATATATATATATATATATATATACCCAACAAACACAAGACTGACGGCAACTTGACGGGCCGGTTCTGGAGGCGCCGGTAGAACGATAGGCTCGGGGAAAATGATCCGTACCGTTGCCGGGTGATTTACGAATCTCCGACGCGGAATCCCGTAGCGTGTACCCGTTTGAGGGCCGGTGATGATTGGATAGGAATCTACCCGAAACCGCTCTCCCTGTAACGTCCCGGAATCGATAGTCCGATTCGTAACCACAAGTAACAGAAATCTGCATCAGAATTATGGATTTGAAAGGGAAGGCGAAGATTAGATTAAACAGACTTTTCATAAATATTTATTTCACTTTTGTGAACTTTCTCAACTTCTTTTGCACGAAAAATTCACATAATTTTCCTTGTATGAAAAGATTGAATTATATCAGAAGTATACGGCTGACATAATATAATCTTTCGGTTATACTATGTGATATATGCATAATATATATCATCTATATATTTAATTTGCTAAGCCGACTTTTTGGGCAGTCCGTGAGAGAAAACTACTGCATCAATTTACTTCATTTTGGTCTTAAACGAAAGATTGTAATCTGTAGATTTGTTAAATTTGGTTTTTGTGACAGCAATTTCCATTAATTAGCGATAATTTACAATTGATTTTTACGCATGCTCAGTGGCATGTTTAAATCTGTCTTTAGAAACTCACTGTTTCCGCGCACGCTCAGTGACATGTTTTAATGGTAAACACGTTTATTCCGAGAAGTCTCTATCTCTGCCTTATTTATTTTTATGATAATTATATTTGTGAAATACAACAGTAAACCTCATGGAAATTGTTTATTTCATGCTGTTTAATTAGCGATAATTTACAATTTAAAAAAATTGCTTTCTGCACATGCTCAGTGACATTTTTAAATCTGTCTTTAGATACTCACTAAGCGCGAAGCCGCTTAATCACAATTTGTTTCTGCGCATTATTATGATTTTCAACATTTGACAATGATGTGTTGAATATAATTTGTGTATTAGTACACTCATTTACTATCTAGCCGTCGGGTTTTGACAGACATCAACTATTGTTAGATTATATTAATTTATTTTTGGCTTTTATATAGAAATGAAATAAACATCCACTTACAAATGGATAATTTTTTCGATCAAGAGTTTATGCACAAGAGAGTAAAGAGTAGTACCTGCCTAAATTTGTTTTTCATTTTGATTAAGACGGACTTTTCGGCAGACTCTCTTGGATGCCAAAGCGGGTATCTATCTGGCGCTTCATTTCATACTCAGGTTCTCTGCGATTTACTTGGCAACCCTACCACCAGTTGCATTGGGCCAATATCAATTTCGTTAGGCGCTACATTTCGTTTTTTGGTAGACCGCTGGGTTACACTTATTTGGACTTCAAATTTTTCGGTGATGGTGTTGATAATTATTTCATGATTTAAATATTTCGTGACGCAGGAATTGGAGCCATTTTTTTATAGAAACATGACCATTTTAGCTTATTTTCGGCACTTTTTTTTCGCGGGGGGGGGGGGGGGTAAGTATATTGATTTTGTAATGAATAACATGACCGTTTTTATTTATCAGAAGATAGATATATTCATAGCATAAAGTAAAATACTTCGAGTGACAGTTCTCTTTTAAATGAAATTGCGTCCGAATGCATTTCAATAAATGTTTAACAGATTAAACACTAAAAACATATCATACATTTTTAAACCTCTATACAGTCATAATATTGTTATTAAAATATTGAGGTACATTGAATTTTATTCGTCATTTTTACAGTATTTATTCGCATACTTTATAGCTAGTGATGTATAGAACAATAAAGAATGAATCTAGGAAATGAAATAAAAATAATTGATGACTGAAAATAAATTTCATATAGCAGACCAACGTATATGTAAATGTAGGTACAAATACTTTATAAGTTTTAACACCCATTGATATGAACTGTATTTATATTTTTCGAATATGCTTCATAAAAACAAACTCCATCTCATCAGAGATAAAATTAGAAAGTGTGTGTTTGTATGTATGTAAATGTTGACAGTAATTTAGTAGCTTTTAATGTGCTAGTAAATACAGGGCAGTTTCTAGGGTAGCTGCCATACGTGTGCGAGAATAATTCCCCCCCCCCCTCATACCGTATGGATTAATTGAAATTTCTCTGGAATATTTTTACCTTAAATGAAACAACGAATTACAGAAAATATTATAAATTCAGTTTATTTTTTAATTTTATAACCTAACATAATAATTATTAATGTATTGATATAACAACTAAATGAATACGTTATATTAAATACATACAACACATATCTATTAATACATATACTTAATAAGTCAGTCAAAAAGATAATCTTTGCTTTCCTTGCTTTTTTTAATGCAAATTCTGTTATAATATCTGATCATCTATATCTTCCGAAATGTCCTTTTCGATGCTAATAATAGATAAGTCTGAAAGCCTTTCTTGTCCCATTGTAGACCTCAAATAATTTTTTATTATTTTAAGTTTTGAAAAGCTTCTTTCCCCGCTAGCCACAGTCACAGGCAATGTTAATAAAATTTGTATGGTAATCACTAAATTTGGACACAGATAGATGAGGTTGTTTGTAAATAGGTATTGAATCACATTTAACGCGTTCATTTCAAGAGAAATATAGAGGGCAATGTTGTCAGTTTCATTGCATAAATCTTCAGCTATAATATATTTTTCATTTTTAAATGGATCATGTAACATACTTTCCACATATTTACATTTTGTAGACCTATTTGATTTATCTGTTTCAAGGAAATCTGATATTGAAATAAATCCCCCAAAAATGCTCCCTAATTTCCATTTGCTTTGATTTATTACTTAATAGAACAAATCTTACTACAAGAGTAAGTCGGTCTTGGTTGCTTAGATCAGGGGTGGAATCTAAAATAGTAGAATAATATTTACAAAATTTTAAGAGTGATATTATTTCATGTCTTATTTTTTGTTCCAAAAGGGAAATAGTTCATTTTGAATATGAACACCTACAGTGGCTCCAAAATGTGTTCGTACACTTACGATTTTCAATGAAATAGGGATCTATCCATTAATTAAAATGAATATTACAGAATGGGCATTTAATAATAAGATTTATAATCTATTCTTAACAAAACTATATGAAATATTTTGAAAACATAGTAAAACTTTATTTTTAAAACACCAATAATCAAAAAGTAACAAAAACTATCTCACAAAAGTCATCGTACACAGAAATATTTTCGGATAAATTCATAACTAAAATTATCGCCTGGCGCTTTATTTTTATTTTTGAATTGTGGTGGCATTTAAAATATCAATTGGCTTTAATTTTTGCTTGCCTATTCCGTAATATTCTATTTATTATTTAAAAATGGCTTGCAAAGAAACAACAAACAGCATTGATCGAAAATTGATTATTTTTCATCATAGTTGTGGTAAATCAGTTCGGAGTGTTGCTAAATTACTTAATTTATCCCATTATACTGTGCAGTATGTGATAAAACGCTTTAAAGAAGAAAATCCGATCAAAATCAAGATAAGAAAAGGTCGTCCGGCAAAGTTAACAAAACGTGATGAGAGATTTTTAATTAGAAAATTTGTGAAAAATCTACGTTTGAGTGCTGTAAAACTTTCTGCAGAATTTAATGAAACATTTTCTACTTCAATTTCACCTGAAACTGTTCGACGAGTTCTCAGAGCAGCTGGATTATATGGGCGTTCTGCCCGTAGAATTTTTTTTGTGAGTGAGAAAAACAGAAAGCTCGGGTTTTCCTTCGCACTATCAATGATTAATAAGCCCCAAACCTATTGGAATAATGTCTTATTTGCCGATGAAAGCAAGTTTATCATTTTTGGTTCCGATGGGCGTATAATTGTATGGAGAAGAAAAAATGAGGAACTTAATCCTAAGAACTTAGTAGAAACAGTTAAGCATGGCGGTGGAGGTGTCCTTGTGTGGGAGTGCATGTCAACATCAGGACTAAGTAATTTGGTATTTATTGATGGCATAATGAATCTTGCTGTTTATATAAATATTTTAAGAGACAATTTAAAATTATCAGCCTAAAATTTGGGATTTGAAATTTTTAATTTTTTTTAATCAAGATAACGATCCTAAGCCCACGGCTCTCAACGTTCGCCTCTGGTGTCTCTATAATTGTCCACAAGTTTTGAAAACACCACCTCAATCGCCAGATTTAAACTCAATAGAACATTTTTGGAGAGAACTGGAGGTTCGAGTACGAAAACACGACATTTTTAAAAGAAAAAGCGAACTAAAAACAATTATGATGGAAGAATGGATGAACATTGATGCAGAAATTACAAAAGAACTACTGCAATCTATTCCCAGACGTTTAAAAGCTGTTGTTGATGCTAAAGGATATCCTACTAAATATTAATTTAACGAAAAATTAGAATATTTTCTTATAAGTAGAGATTTTTTTACAAGTGTTCGATGACTGTTGTGGGATAAAGTTTTTGTTACTTTTTGATTACTGGTTTCTTAAAAATAAAGTTTTACTATGTTTTTAAAATATTTCATGTAGTTTTGTTAAGAATAGATTATACATATTATTGTTAAATACGCATTCTGAAATATTCATTTTAATTAATGGATAGACCCCTATTTCATTGAAAATCGTAAGTGTACGAACACTTTTGGGAGCCACTGTAAATAATGAGGCATATTTGATGGATTTCTGCTGATTCTAGTGAGGTGCTCTGATATTTTAATGAAAAAATATCATCAAGTTTCCTTACCTGTGAAATATTTTTATTGGTCAGCAATCACAAAATCCAGCACAAAAATTAGAGACAAAAAGCTTTGTTTTTCAGTTGTTGAGGTGGACACGTTCAAAATTAATATAGTGCAAATTATCCCGGGCCGTGATTTATAGGCTCAGGGCATAAAATAGTATTTTCCAGCAACCTGACAAAAACCGCCCTAACCGACGCTATTTGATGGGTTAAAACGTGTTAAAACAAAAACGAAAAATGTATTTCCCAACTGGTTGCTACGTGGAGTACCGTTTTTAAAACCAATGTAGTTTTGTTTATTTCCAGTTATACTTGTAAAATTCATTTTTAACTCTAAGTAGTTATCTAGCATAATGATAATATTTTTATATTCATTATTTTACTAATAAATTAGTTTTAAGTTTTTTTAACCGCGCATCCGCCCCCCCCCACCTCCTCCCCCTCTCGACTTTCCAGCTGTGTGCTGTGCCTCGCTTGGGGTGGTGACATTCCTTTGTTCTGCAAATGTCCCTCCGTGGACATTTGCAGGTGCAAGTAGCAGAAGGACCGTTTTCTCAGAAAGAGTATGTGTGTGTGTGTGTGTGTGGGGTGGGGGGGTGGGGGTGGTAATTCTAAAAATAGACGGGAATGCTCTTTGGGCAGTCGCCAATACAGGACGTATAAAAATTGGCGATGTTGTTTTGGCGAAACCTATGGCGCACGCTATTTATGCCAATTATATTCCGACACAGTTAATGTCTGCAGTTCTCTACATGGTTGAACATTTCTCTCCGATGCTCGACTGTGTGGGATTTTCTTTATTTCCAGCATATTTTTTAATATACCGTCATTGGACATTGACCGAGAGGTATGTTTATATTTTTTACTTGTTATTTTAAGTAAACTTCGTAAATTTTCTCGAGAAAGGAAAATTATAATATTTTCTATAGAGGAAATTTATTTCATTCTTCTCAAAGTTAAAAGTGAGGTGTAATATATATTTGAAAATCACGAATTACCCGATTATATAATCTTAATTTATATAATTTATTTGAAAATGATTTAAAATTAAAATTGAATGTAGTTCAATGTTTTATAAATTTTGTTCAGTCCTTTTTTCAGTCTTATCGTATTCAGCAATATAAGACTGTAGGATGACAGAATATTATTATTTTTATCACCAAAGAATAAACTTATCAAGACGTATTTGAAGATGTCTCAAAACAAAATATTTCTTGAACAGCTAAGCTTTAACAATGAACCATTCTTTGATATGCAAAACTCTGAAATTTTTTCACTTGTCAACTACTTAAAAAAATACTGAACAAAATTTATAAAACATTGAACTACTTTCAATTTTAATTTTAAATCATTTTCAAATAAATTATAACAATTAAAGTTGTATAATCGGGTAATTCCTGGTTTTCAAATATATAATACACCTCACTTTTAACTTTGAGAAGAATGAAATAAATTTCCTCTATGGAAAATATTATAATTTTCTTATCTCGAGAACATTTACGAACTTTACTTAAAATAACATGTACAAAATATAATTTTAAGGGATTATTCTGAACAAAAATTTTAGGTTTTAGCAGAGATTAATATTTTCTATTACCTGAAAATACACGAGAAAAAGAGAAAAGTTAAAAATATTAATACTAGTTATACATGGAGAGCCAGAAAAAAAAAGAAATAAAGTGTAAGGGTAGATATCAGATGTTATATATATCAAGTATTATATATATAACATCTGATATCTACAGATATATATCAGATATATATCATCTGATGTATATCAAATGTTATCATAAACACTGTTATCACAAGTACTGTTATCATAAACGATCTCATTAATAAAAATAAAAAGCATGTGAAAGGAAGGGGTCTAAGAAAAACTTAGAAAATCTGTCGGAATTCCAATTATGGCCCAGCACTGGAAAGTAACCCTGATCGACGGCGCTTTGATGGTTTCGAGATGGGTATTTGACGGCCTGTCGACACGAATTATTGCTCCCGTAACCGACCCGTCAGCCTCCGGCAATGGTGAGGCGGTATGTCCACATCGACGGGAACTTCGCGGTTCAATCACGGTACGCAGTCGGATGCACGATAGCTTCATTGTTACCGGAAGTGGCCCAGCACTCGACGGGGAAGTCGCGGGCGAGAGGACAAGCCCGTGACGGATCCGATACTGACCTAATGCGCCGGCCCGGCAATGGAGAAATCGGCTGGCCGGAATCATCCGGCCCCGGCCCGATGCCTCTGTGTTTGTTGGGTATATATATATATATATATATAAATATATACATATATATATATATATTTATATATATACATATATATATATATATATATATATATATATATATATATATATATATATAATATATATATATATATATATATATATATATATATATATATATATATATATATATATATATATATATATATATATATATATATATATGCAACCAAAGGAAGTGAATAAAAGTTTGAATTAAAGTTTTCCGAAAAAAAAAGTTCTCAATTTTGTAATGCATTTTTTATTATGCAGGGTCCGGGAATAAAAAGAAAGAAATTCGAGAATGAAATTTTTTGAAAAACTAATCCAGATGTTAACTTTGTGAGATCTGTGTCCCTTTTGAGAGGTTTGAGGTCAAACATAGGAGAGAAATTTTAAAATTTTGCATTTATGATCGAGATAACAGTTTAAAGCTTTAAACTGAATTCAGCACAATGCAAAATTATAACATCTAGAATGGGTTGAGATGATTAATTTTGTGCAATCGCTATATCTCGCTAATTTCTGAAACTGGTTTGAAAATTGACTGCGGTCCAGTACTAACTGACTCTAAACGTAATTGTTTCGTTTCACTTCATGTTTTAGGAACAACCCTTGTGTATCTTTTGACGAACTTGCAATAGAAGTTTTGGAAAGCAGAGTTATATGGCGGCCAAAAGTAAGTAAACACAATTTTCGCATCTTCCCGATCTAGAAATTTAGGATTAACTGATTTCGATATCCCTGAACTTTTTCATTCGTCAACGGGAAACATTAAAATGAGTTTGCTATCCGCTGCAAATAGACTCCGCTGTTGCGTCCAGTACAGAAATAACTTTGGTGATCAGCAGAATTGTCTCCTGCCTCAAACAAATGGTTTCCAGACTTGATGATTGGATGTGTTTCGCGTAATATTGTGATGAAGACAGTAAGACTTGGTGTTTACTAAAACCTTGATAACAACATTCCGTTAGTTGTCTAAGGCTGTTTTTAAGGTTCTCGTCATCATTTGGTATTGAAGGAAATTAATTCCTTAAAAGAGAGGAAAATACAATAGAATTCAACGATGACAAATATATATACTATATACACACAATCTCATGGCACAACAGTCCACTATGGACCAAGGCCGGCGGTGCCCATCTCGGCTTTCTTGACCGTGGGCTTGGGGTGCCATACGGCATATATCTCAGTCAGGGGGTCAACCTTACGTGAGACCACCCAGAGTTTAGTTCCCAAAGAAGCTTGGTCCTCATTTATCCACCCGCTCAAGGGATGAAAGGTTGAGCCGACCTTGCCCAGTCGCAAGGTCGGACCCTTGACCTGTGATGTTACAGCTTGAATCTTTTAGCCAATACGCCACCGGGTGTCATATATATATATATATATATATATATATATATATATATATATATATATATATATATGTGTGTGTGTGTGTGTGTGTGTGTGTGTGTGTGTGTGTGTCAGTTGCAGGACCTCCGTAAGTATATTTTTCTTCTTTTAAACTCTGATTTTTCTTAATTTACAGAAAGTGAAGAAGAAAAAATTCCGAAAAGTCCGAAAATTCTTCAGCTTCCTGGCCTGTACAAGAATAGTGAGTGACGCCATTTTGAAAGCTTTTCTTCATTTCATATCTCCGAATCGATGAAGGCCTCTAGAGTCCCTTTTTTATTTATTGACAAAATTTTTTATTGTTTTGTTATTTTTATTATTTTTAGTATTTTATTAAAGACAACATTTTTTATTTAATGTCGTTGCCAACAGATTCCGTGTTAGGTAACAAACGACCATATAACCTGTAATGGCTTATATTTTTTGGCAATCCTTGCTGTCGAAACCAAACAAAGTACGATTTGAACATTTTATTTGATAACACTGAATTGTGTTAACCGCAATTAATAGTAAAATTTTACAGAAAGGATAATCTTTATTCCCGACTGTTGACAAATTACTCCGTTAGGCTATTTGAAGTCTTCGTTCAGATGATATATTTTATATTTATATCATTTAAGGTATAGACTGCAAATTTTTGCATTGTAAGTTTTATTTGCTTGTATATACATATAAAGACATGAAAACTACATAAATTTATGTTCATTATTACACAGATAATTTGGTTTTATTTTATTTATATTCTTCTAATATTCTTCTATTCATTTCAGGTAAAATAGTAAAATAAATACTATTTCTTGGATAAGCCACAGAAAATTGGAAATCACACACTTAACCACAGTCAGTTATACATCTAGCCATTTTACAAATTGCAATTCCATTCTCCACACCACCAGCAACAACCATGATCTTTAACTAATAATTTCGTTAGACGATTGACAAAAAGAAGAATGACAAGTTCATCCTCTGATTTACCTCTTCGGTTCTCAGAAAGATCCAGAACTTTAGCTGGTAATTCCATTCGCCGTACCCCAGCAACAACCGAGAACATGAACTGACAATTTTGCTTGACGATTCATAGAAACAAGAATGAGAAGTTCAGCTGCAGATTTAGTCCTTCGGTCCTCGAGATGGATCCAGAATCTCGGTTGATTATTCCCTTCGCCGTACCTCAGCAACAACCGAGAACATGAACTGATAATTTTGTTGGACGATTGGCGGAAGCAAGAATGAGAAGTTCAGACGCTGATTTAGTCCGTCTGTTCTCGAGGTGGATCCAGAACCTCAGTTGGTTATTCCATTCGCCGTCCCCCAGCGATAAAAGGCAATATGAATTGACGATTATGTTGGATGATTGACGGAAGCAAGAATGAGAAGTTGAGCCGCTGATTTATTCCATCAGAATATAGAATGATTTATTCCATCGATCCTGAAATTATAATAATTATAATTATTCAGAACTTCAGCTGGTCATTACAGCTAAAATACCAATCAAAGCCACTTTTCCTGCATATACCTGTCATGAGAAGAAATAGGAAAAATTGATTTAAAAAAAACAGACCTCTCTTTGCTACCAGAAAAATCATGCAAGAAAATAGCATTCATGCAATAAAAAGCTTAGTTATAAAGATAAAATCCTTAAAGACAATAGTATTATAATCAGCCAAAACAATAGCCACAATAAAACAAAATAGAATCAAGGTTGTCTGCGTGTGTTTTTGATCACTTTTTTCCCTGATATCGTCATACCAACGTAATTTAAGTTCTTAGGTATTCACAATGCTCCCGAAGCGTCAGCGATAAAAATTTTGTCCAATCACAAAGCTCGACGGAATGACCACGTGATATGTGAAACCTGTCCCGGGTCAACAAGCTGTGGGCAAACAGAAGAACGTAAGCGGCGTGAACGAGGCCTAAGTTTAGGAGATAGTATCTTTAGTAGCTTTTCAAGTTACAACCGCTGTACACTCCTAGCAGCAAAGTTGTTACGTTCTGTATATATATATATATATATACAGACAGGTCGTTATATATATATATATATATATATATATATATATATATATATATATATATATATATATATATATATATATATATATATATATATATATCCGTTACATCTCGTTCTTAAATTGCAACCTGAAAAGGAAAACTAGCTCATTTTTACATGGCTAAAGCTAGACTCAGGCTGAAGGGAATTAAAATTTTTGAAGCTGTCTTGTCGAATCATTTTATTAGAGCGATAAAAATTACGTCCATTGCAGACGACAGCTCGGAGCGAAGTGTATATCACCTTTCAATCTTACGCGGAGAGGCGACGTACATGTGGCTGTTATTTTGAAGTGTCAGCAAATTCTGGGGCTCGCGATGTGAACCCACGCCTTTCTCCATACGTATACACGTGTACATATGCAAGGCATGCACTTTATGGGAAGTGTTGTTACTAAGGGCTTTTAAGCGATAAATTAAGATTACGGGGGATTGGATTTAGGAAAGGGAATTTAAATGCTAGAATGGAGTGTCTAATATTTAATTTATTACAAACCCCCCCCCCCCCCCCGAAAAAGGGAAAATTGTCACGTTGATAGGTGACATTTTCACAACATAATACAAAAGATCTCTTATATAATAAAAATGAGTGCAAGTAAAATGTAACATAATCAAAATTAATTACATCATAAAATTGCATGTCTCTGAATGCAATATTGGTGGAAAGAAGTCACGACAAACAGAAAGGTGGGTGAAAATTAGAACACATCAAGGTTACAGAGTCAGGAGCTTTCTTCAAATCCCATCATAAATTAACTCCACTGAAACAAAAACAAAGCTAAATCTTTGAATCTTCAATATAAATGTAAATTCACTCTTTGGACTTCGTTGCACCATCACCCAAAATATATGAAATTAAAGATAATATAAAATGAAATCAATAATGAACTCTTAAAATATATGGAATTAACAAAGTATGCAAAGAAATGTATAATTTTTAATACAATGTGCAATGAAATTCAAATAATTGGAATATTATTGGCTAATATAATCTAAATAACTTTTTTAACAAATCAAAGTTCTTTATTAAATAATGAGTCCTAAAATAACGTATAATTATTGTAGTCCTTAAGCTCAGTTTAAATTCAAGTCGTTAAACATGGTTTATCAAATAAGTCCTTCTTTTATGTAGTTTATATTCAGTGTCTCCACTTACACATGATTTCACATGATTTCAAAACTTCTCGGTTTACATCAATTATACATCGATCTCAATTTTTCATATAAATAAGAAATATTTCTCACTTTCAAATAAATTTATATCCTTCAAAATAATCGCTAAAGGAGTCTATACAATTTTCCCCAATGTTTCTTCAAGTCATCGAAACACTGTTTATAGGCGTTCGAACTGACCATTCACAAAATACGCGTAACATTTGATTTAATATCCGAGACGTTTGCAAATCTCTGTCCTTTCATGGCCATCTTAGCAGCGGAAAAAGGGAAAAATCAGTTGGCGATAAGTCGGGAGAATATGGTGGGTGATTTATCACTGCAATTGAATGCTTAGCAAGATATTTTTGTACAGAAATTGCTGTATGGGGCCTAACATTATCGTGAAAAAGAAACCATTGACCAGAATCAAACAGTTCCTTCTTAATTCGCCTTATCCTGTTTCTGAATCGAAAAAACACCACCTTGTAAAAATAATGATTAATTGTTTTATTTTCAGGCACAAATTCGTGGTGATTTAGTCTTTTATAATCAAAAACTGCAATCAGCATCACCTTAGTCTTTGATTTTGACATCGGTCCTTTTTTTCTGTATGGGAAAAGACGGTCCTTTCCACTGTGCACTTTGTCTCTTTGTTTCTCATTCGTATTGTAGACATCAGGTCTCATCTCCTGCTATAATACACTTTGAGGAATTGTTGTCCTGTTGCGTAGTAGTCACTAAATCTTCACAGCAAGCTTCTCCGTCTTTTTTTTTTTTGCTGATCTGTCAAAATGATTTACTGTGAAGTGGTCGTATCCAACAGCTTGCAAATCAGTCGATTTGTACCCTTTCCAGCAGTCAGAAAATATTATAGTACCATTCAAGACATGGTCTTACATTAATGTTGGCGCAGATCGATCGGGTACAGTTACTAAGAAACATTCTCTTGCTTCACGGCACAAACCTCCGAAAACCCTTTGGGGAGGTAAGACACGCCCTACATTATTCTTCCTTTTGGTGAAAAGGCAGTCATAAATTTCCACAATTCTGTTGGGGCCACCGATTTTAACGTTGGAACGAGATAACAAATCATTTGCACAAACTTCTCTCATATACATATTCCAATCGACAGTGGTGTTGTGATTCATCTCCAAATGGCGTTCACAAAAGTCGATTGAGGTCAATTCTTCACACCATAAGTAAATGAAATGTTCAGCAGTAACGAAAGGAATGCTTGATTCCGCAAACCAGGTTTGCGTTCGAATACCTTTTACTTCCAGGTAAGGGCGAGTATAACTCTTCCATCTTGGTTTCGATTCATCTTTGAATTTAAACCAGGTCAAGCTCATCATATGATTATTTACACCCATTCTTTTTTTATAAAGGATACCTTGTTCTTGAAGTAATGTAATAGCTGCCTGCTCATCTTTAGGCAAATTCCATATTTTAAAACCATTATGTAAAAATATGGTCCGATTTTCTAACGGATTCTAAATTCATTATAAACTAAAATAAGCGTATTATATTACGGCATTCCATGAAGTCTCGTTATCTCCATGACCACGAAAATAATCGTCCTCATATTGTATCGATATCCCTGATTCTCGAGATATGTATACTTCAATATTGTAATTTGCCAATCATTAGTGTGATTATATCGCTTTACCTTTCTCTCGTTGCGGCGATTTTTGAAAATCAGCCAAATTGGTGTGTAAACGATTGTAGTACTTATAACGGAAAAAGTTCCAATGAGGGTAAAAAAGTTTATCCACGGAATAGTAAAAATTCCATTGTCTCAATCATCTCCTGAATTTATATTACAGTTCTATGAGAAATTAATATGGTGTGTGTAGCTTTGATCACACACATAGGAATATATATATATATATATATATATATATTTATAACACAAAGGAGCATAATATACAAGTTGTTAGCAGCTTCTGAGAGTTTAAACATGTAAACTCAAACTTTTTTAGCCTGAATGTTTCAGTTAACTTATTTCTGATGAGAACACTCTATTTATATATATAATAGCCGTTGTCTCTGTATAGCACTTCCGGGCTGTACTCATCTTTCAATTGAAGCCCTCAGTAAACAAACAGTCGGTTAGGCGTAATTTCAATTTCAGATGTGGATCAGAATTTTTTCTTACCTGAAAACTAATATCTTCTCCATAAAATCACGTTTGTTCAGCCTATTTTTCTATAAGACATTCAGAACTAAAAAAAATGGATGCTTTTAGCTGTATATTTAACAGTTTTTAAAAATCTGTTTACTTTTGCGATGAATTCTGAAAGTAAACAAACTTGAATGAATCACGTAGCTTTAAGTATTCATATCGCTTAGTGACCTGTAAAAAACTGGATGGCAGTCTACTACTCCAATCGCATGAAAAACTAAATAAATATAAAAAATGAAAGGGTTTGCTTTTACAAGGTGTGGATTAAATGCAATATTATTAGATAATTCAGGATATTTTTTACTTTCATATACTTTTTCCATTATGACGTCATTATTAGTATTATGACGTCAAAATGACGGGTTGGATGACAGTCTATTACTCCAATCGCATGAAAAACTAAATAAATAAAAAATAATGAAAGGGTTTGCTTTTACAAGGTGTGGATTAAATGCAATATTGTTAGATAATTCGGGATATTTTTTAACTTTCGTATACTTTTTCTCCATTATGATGTCATTATTAGTATTATGACGTCAAAATGACGGGTTACCTTCTAGTAACTAATAATAATCCAATTTATCAATAACTTCAATGTATTCAAAATGTGCCACATGCTCAAATGTTTCCTGCAGGTGACGTGCATAAGACATGTCACTAGCAGGTGCTGTGGTATGGAGAAGATAGTATGCATTACTTTGCTTGGTAAGCCTACATGGTGCAACTAAACAGTTTATAACAGGCGAATCACAATACACAGAAAATTACTCTTCTTAGGAAATGATAGGCACTGTTTATTCATAAATTAAAATGTATACCTAGGGGGAGAGGTGGTTAACCTCGTAGTTGCTTACGGCGGCTCATCCCTCCTTGAGGATACAGCAAGGTTAGAAGTAATTTTAAAAATAAGTTGACTTTATTCGGTAACCATTTCAACAGGTTTTAAGAGTTAAAAAATATTCGCTTTGACGAAAAAAATCATCGAAATTTCTCTCTATCGACGATAGCATCAGGAACGGTAGAGTTCTGGTCTGCAAACCTGAGAGTGATGTCACAATCCGATGGCGTATTACGTCACTCATTCTTGAGGCATTATTTAAACATGATCATTTGGCAACGCAGAGATATCTCACGTATTTAAAAGCGTGCTGGTGGCAACATTATTAAGTGATCTTAAAGTTTGAAATCTGTTTCAATTCAAAAAACGCCAACTGCTGTGAACGTGACTGCTGAGAAATTGTCCTATATAAAAAGATAAATTATTAAATATAAGAAATAATTGTAAGGTATTATAATTTGGTATAGATTTTATTACGTTTTTATAGATTTTATAAGATATAGATTTTATAAGTTTCACAATGCCTGTTACATTTGATTTTAGTGGGACATTCTCCCGAGCCATGTTCGCTGTTCACTATTATTTAGAAGTTTTCACTGGTTTCACTCGTCGAATGCAGATTCTGCCCTCGAGGGCTTTAACACAAAACTGCGAGGATTGCGCGTTACGAGAAGTTGTTGTCATTCCTTCGACAACGGTTGTCCCGCTTGTTCCTCCTTTGGTCCCTTCGGAGGACATCAACGCAGATTCATCTCCTTCTTTCAGGGAGAAACTTTGGAGCTTTCGGCGTTTGCTTTACGCATTTTTCTTTCTTTCGGTCTGCGCATTGTACTTTTTCGTCCTCCAGATCACTCATTTTCTGGGCATTTTCGGTCGCGATGGGTTTTTATATCACTCCTAAAAAACCATTCATTTTTTATGAATTTCGGTAGGGAGTAGGTTTTTCTCTGTTTACAAAACGTCTAGTCTTACAAAACCTAAAGTCATACAAAAAAATTAACACATCCAGATTTTTTTGGGAAGAGTTCCGTATCCTGTGCCGGGAAATTTGGCGAATTTTTTTTGGCGATAAATATTTCAATATGGCATATTATCATTCGTTTGTATTACGATGTTTTTATGGTGGTTTCTTATTCGGACAAAACTGGAACAAAGTTGGAAATGTTACCAAACAAATAGAATAGAAATATGTGTTTGTCATAAAATTTATTTTGTTTCTATTTGTTTTGTTTTTAAGTCTAAGTGACACCTAAAAGATGGCGTCGCTTAGATAGGTTCCAATAATCTGAGTTTTCCGCCAAACGCGGAAAAATCAGAAATCGTGCCAAATAGCGCCAAGCGGCACAGGATACGGAACTCTTCCCAAATTTTTTTGTTTCAAATCTCAAATACAGAAAGCGGTGCTAACATGTTTAAATCCTTACGTTCCTTATGAAATTATTACAGCAGATGGCCAGACGTTTATTTTGAAGTCGTCGAGAATGTTTCCGATTTAAGCCAATCCGTCACTTCTAAATGTTTTGGTACAGATGTGTTTCACGCACCTTTTTCAATTTGGCGATTTTTTTTTATGTTTGGCGATTTTTTTTATTTTTAGCAATTTTTTTTTTGGTCTGGCAGCCATCCGATTTGGCGTGATGTTTGTTTTTTGTTGCAACCCTGAATAGGTGTTGTGGTATTGTGTAGTGTTTTTCGAAGTTTAATATACCGGTGTTCGATATTTTTGTTAGCGTTTCATAGTAGCGGTTTAGGATTTCTGTAATGTTTTTTGGAAGTTTAATGTCTTCGTTTTTTGATATATCTGCGTATGTTTTAAATAGATGTTGCGGATATGTGTAATGTTTTTGGAAGTTTAATGTCTTCGTTTTTGATATATTTTGCGTATGTTTTAAAGTAGCGGTTGAGCATTTCTGTTTAGGTTTTGAATTTTAATATAGCCGTTTTTAGATATATTTGCGTATGTTTTAAATAAGTGGATGAGTATTTCTGCTGAGGTTTTGAAGTTTAATACAGCTGTTTTTAGATATTTTTGCGTGTTTTAAAGTAGCGGTTGAGCATTTCTGTTTAGGTTTTGAATTTTAATACAGCCGTTTTTAGATATATTCGTGTATGTTTTAAAGTAGCTGTTGTGGTTTTGTGGCATGTTTTTGAAAGTTTTATTATTGCCATTGGTAAGTTTGTTTTGAATTTATTTTTATATTTGAGTTGTTATTGATATTTTGTGTATTATTTTAAGTGTATTTTAAGTGTAAAATGTCCGCGTAGGCCTGTTTTGGCGACAAGTTGGCGACAAAAAATTTTTGACGAGTATTTGGCGTCAAAAAAAATTTGTCGCCAAGAGAGGTGCGAGTAATACATCTGTTCCAATGTTTTAAGTTTAATCTTGATGTATGGCTTTTTATATAGCCGAGCAGGAAGAATTCCTTATCTCTTGCAGTTTGGCGGCGTTTGGAAAATGGTGTTTGAAATTTTGGCGAGACCGTACGATTCAGGTTTACCATTTCCAATGCTTACATTTATAATTAGCGACGACATGGCGACATTTACATTTGGCGTCAAGTGGCACCCCGATAACGGAAAAAGTGCCAAAACAAATAAATCATAAACATATATTTGCAAAATATATCCTAACTTTATTATTCAGTTACAAACAAATAGAACAGAATTTTAATATTAATGAAAAATTTAGAAAACGTGGAACAGGTTTGTCACACTCACCACCGTTGGCGAACAGTTAATGATTTTTGGCGCCGACATTTCCCAATTCCTCACACCTGTTAGGTTTAAAGTGCTAAATGTAAACAAAAACATCAATAGCGAAAAGAAATAACAAATAAGTTGAAAACAAACTAACCGCTGGCTCTATAAAACTTCGAAATCATTATAGAAATCCCCAGCTAACTTCAGTTACCAAATAAATTTCCTACTTTACAAAATAGTAATAATGCTTGAGCGAAAAAAAACCACAGCAGAAATAGCAAAAATAAACAAACAAAATACAAAACATACTGAACTCTTCGCTAAGGTTAAAAAAATAAGAAAACAATCAAAATTATAAATCTTATTATTTATTATTAAATTTAAACTCTCAATCTAATTACTGCCCCAAACGCACACGACTAAATAAATAAATGAAATAAATAAATAAAACCTCGCAAAAATCACATTGTTACCACGCCATATACAAAATCGCCAAACTTGGCAGACAGGTGTGTCTGATAAAGATGTACAGAAAACGTTGTAAGAAACAATATTTTCAAATTACAAGAATTCTTTTTTAAAAAGCAAAACCTAGAGCGGTAGAACTTTAACGAAGAACCCCTAATACTAGTCTAATACATGTACACATTTGCTAAATTGCTACCACAGGCATGCATCCAAAGACCAAAGACCTCAATCGCGGCGAGTTCTACAGACGGAAGATTGGCGAAATAGCAGAAATGTGAATCGCCAATCTGTCTGCTATGTATAGTGTAATCAATTTTAAATCTGCATGTTATATAAAGTTTTGCCCTTTAAATAAATAACATATGAATAATCACCTTGTTACCGTCAAAACTCACGGATGACAGTATCTTTGTGAGATATCTCGCAGTTTAGAGGTATGTCAATCATCAGTTTCACTTTTCAGCAAGTCTATGAGGTGAATTCAGTTTTTGTCGAAGCTAGTACGTTACAAACCTACAGTTAGAGACAAAACGATAAAAAAAATATTTTGTATATCTTTTAATATTTTTCTGGGAGAGGAGTCATACTCATCTAATGTTCAAATTTCAAAAAGTGGACAATCACAGCATTTCTAATTTTCCTCAGCTTTAAAACTTCATTAAAATAGGCGAGTTTCTGCAAATTAGATCCTGATATGGGCCTTCTGTAAAAATTGGATCAAAATGGGGTCTTCACTATTTAACTACAGTCAGCCCATTCATCTCTCATAGGTTCAGGCCTTAGGTTGCCATGATATACGTAACATATTTGTGGCCAAGGTCAGTAGGTTGAAGACCTCCTTCAAGAATATGTATACAGACAGACTGATTTTACACTGGAAAATGAGAACTAATGACGGTCATCCATCCATGTTTTAAACCTCCGCACTAAGTAAGTTCTCCAGAAGTAGCTCTTTTATCTGCTCAGCCTACTCCCTTTTCTTTTCTTTTAGCTTCTCTTTTGACGAGTCTGTGATCTGGGGTCCTTGTTTGCTGTAATTTTCTTCTCAATCAACTCTTTTTATCTTCGCAAGTTTCCTTCTAGTTCAAATCATTTGTTTGGTGTTTTGCTCTCTTCACACTTCGCATTGGACGATTTTTCACCTTCAAGTCACATGGCGTTATTTTTGTTATTAGTGTAATAATGAAAGAATAAAATTTCTTTAGGCCTAGAATTCGAAATTACATTTCAGACTCTTCTCGATAGGAGGTTTTTAAGTGTAGTTAAGTTACATTTTTAAGTGTAGTTAAGTTAGTTTTTTAAGTTTGTTAAGTTAGTTTTTTAAGTGTAGTTAAGATAGTGTTTTAAGTGTACTTTAAGTTTAGATTTTAAGTTTTAAGTATCACCAATAATGCAGGTGAAGCTTTCGTGGACAAACCCTTGTTAGATTTTCTTTTTACAATATAAAGAAAATAGCGAGTTTTTTAAATTTTAATTTAATTTAATTTAATTTATTTATTGCATTTTTTTTTAGAATCAATGTTTTCTAATTCTTAAATTCATCTAAAAATCGTTTTTTCCTCGAGAGAAAAAAAATTAATATAATCTTTCATTTGATATGAAATAAATTTCAGCGCAAAAAATAATTGTGCAAATATTCTGCCCCACAATGTGTTTGGCCTACACAGGCCAATCAGCCTGATTCACCCGTCAAGTTCATTTTTTTCGGTACCACCTTAACAAATTATTTTATATCAGACCATAGAATGTTCCCTTCTGCCAGTGAGACAACGAGCTGCATCTGTGTTTCTTTGGTTCAATGGATTGTCCATCAAAGTTTCACTTGTGCGAAAGTCAGCAGTGTTTGGATATTCTCCCGTAGTTCAGTCTTCAGAAATATAGGTCTGCATTTTGTAACATTTTGATTTTCATTAAACTCGCGTCATTTTAGATGTCAATAATGGATACCTTCCAGCCAAATAATTCACAGACTTCAAATATATTGATATTTAGGTTGTGACGTACCTCGTTTCTCCTTTGGATTCTGTATGAAGTGTTCAATCCTTTAGCGTCAGCTATTTATATGGGTAACAAACCAGAGAATAGAGGACTTGGTCATAAGACTTCTAATTGAGGTTTTACGGGATTTATCCCACGCACAACTTTTTAGGTTGCATGCTATCTGTCTAACATCGTGCAAATTCATTTATGTGCCACACATGGTGTTTAAGTACCATCAGCTAAACAGCTGATGGCCACCGTTTTCTTCTTTATTCTGCAGAAGCAATTATCTTGTAGACAGAGGTACTAAGACTCTCGATACTATTTTCAAATTTAAAATGGATGACAGTATTTGAATTACTCAGAGCCCAAAGGTTTGAATGAACAGGAACAAGACCACTATTTTTGTGTCTTTCATAACTCAGGCAGAAAGTTCCAAATAAGTTCAGCTAAAGTTGATTCCTGTCTTACATAATGTTCATCTTTCCCATAGTCAGTACCATAGCTCTTGAAAAGAATTAACAAACTCAGTAACCTTTAGAAACAAACTCAGTAACCTCATAGAAGTGTCATTTACGAAAGTTTATTCGGAATTTAACTGATGTACAGAAAACTGAACACGGGAGGAATTTAAAGTGCTGCTTTCTTTTATGTATATTTGACTTTATTTCAAAATTTTCTCTAAATATGTCTAATTAAGTTACGAATTGTACATAATATTTTGGCAAATTGTTCTAAATTTCCATTCAATAGTCAATAGTCAATAGTCATGTCAATAGATAGATATCAATAAAAAATGTGAAATTTCCTTGCAGTGCTTTATTTTTGCCTTCAGTCACTTGTCAATAGCTATAGTAATATGTAATAAAAAGTCTTGTTCTTCATAGTTCAGTTATTATTCAGTAAGTTTCCTTTCTAATGCCAACAGTTTTTGCACCTGACCATAGACCAGTAGTAACAGAATATCGCAGACTAACGCTCAGGATTGGGATGATTCCAAGTTCAGGTTCCAAACAAAATGTTTTGGTAATAGTATTCTGTTGTCGAGTATGTGGCATAGGATGCTACTCCCAAACAGTTTTTCCCCAGTGTGATGTAGCACTCTGCAATGTCTCAAAATATGCCCAGTTTGTAGTAAAATGGGAAAGGTTATCCATTATTTGTATTCCAGTCAAATGGTAGAATTCGTTCTTATGCAACTAGGTGGATGACGACAACTGCTTCCTCTCAGCAGTGTTTTTGAAATATTGAGTTTGAAAGGATAATAAAATTGCATTTTTTTGTCGCGAATACTACCGAGCGATGAAATAATAGGATATGGGACATGAATAGTGCTTGTCTGTATGATAGGACGTGTATACAATTCTTCCTATTTTGACCGATTCGATTTCCAATTTTGCCCGACCTATTTTACCGATTTGAAATAGAATGGTTGAACTTTCTCCAGGATACAGTGAATTTATATTCTCGTGAAAGCAAGTTCGGTTAAACTTTATGTATGTAGAGTGATAAACGTTTAGTACGGGCGTGAAACCGCGTAGTTCTTCACAAGCGATAACATTGTTGCGATACAGAAATATTTTTATATCTGCAATGAGTGTACAAATAAACTCATATTAAAAAAATTGTCTCAATGAGGCACTATCATTTCAAGCGGGGGATACCTTAAAACCATTTAGGGACGGGAGAGACTGGAGAAAACGGTTTGAATTTAATACATGTCCCGTACGGAACACATATTAAGAAATTACATTAACTGTTGTGGAAGTCTGAAGAAAAAGCAAAATAAATAAACAAGACTAATGGAAAGATATTCCTGAGTCTGACATTCGAATTAACATGAATTATGCAGCGGAGAAAAACTACCTTTTGGATAGGCAGTGTAGAATCCTAATTGTGGTGACAGCCTGGAGAAAAGACTTCCATTCAGTAGAATGCGACTGATAATATGAATCAAGAAAAGTCTAAAATTGATAAAGTCTGAGGAAAGACATGATTTATAAAATTCTTTAAAGAAAGTCATTCTTGTGGATGATATAGAATTAACGTTTGTACTTTTTGACTTGAAGAAAGAACTGTTTATTCTTTGTATACATCAATAAGAATTATAAATGATTCGAGAGCATGGAGGAAGGTCTTAAAATGCAGTAGATGTCCGATATATAACCCAGATTACCAAAAGAAATTATTTTTTTCTGCTGTTTAAAGTCAGTGATGATGACTGATTTGAGAGAAAACATGTATATATATATATATATATATATATATATATATATATATATATATATATATATATATATATAGGATCGGGAATTCGGGAGGGCATTCTGGGACGGATGCTTTCAAAAACGTAATGGGGCAGTCTATTAAAATTCATTAACACTTTGTATTAATGGATAAACAACGTAAATAATGAGACAGTCTGGAGAAAAGCAGTTCATTGCAATCACTCTCAGGATAGATGATTGTTATTGTAAAGGACGTATTTCAGGGAATAATTAAATATTTTTGCTGTCTGGAATAAGGAAAACAGCGACTATAAAACTAAGAGTAAAAATATTTTTTTACATTGACATAGAAAGAGAATTTTTAGCAGTGTGCAATGAGGAAATCTGAAGCAAGGATATGTGCCTGGAGTAAAGGCAAAAGCTCTCAAATCTCTTGAGCAAACACTGAGCAAATGGAGGTTTTCTAACTCATGAAGCAAGTGTAAATGATAAAGGAAAGTTACTTCATCTGGTGGACCTAGCATTCAAAGCAAACAATAGTAACAATAACCAAGAACATATATTACTTTTGGAGCGAATTCAAGTAAAGAGGAATCCACACAGTTAGGGAGACAGATTTACTACGGATATGACGTAGAATATCAAATTATGAATTGTCTTTTACACCCTGACAGGATGTAAAAGGATTGATTAAAGTGTTGACACACAATACAGACAGGAAAAAAGGCGATTTGCAACGTGGATTGGTCGATTAAAGTAGATGGACACGATAATTGGGAGAAAAGTTTATAATCGTACAAGATACCAGACAGAAGGCTCTCAGTACAGCGATATCTCTTGCCAAGGAACGGCTGTTGAAAAAGTTTTGTTGCTCCATCGAATGTATAAGCAGCCTAAATACATGTATAAAAAATTGCGTAACGAATAGTCAAATGTTAACAAAGGAGCTGGGATGGACTATAAGTAAATGGTTGAATATACAAATGAGTGGAGCGTGACATAATGGATGAATGACCCAGGACATGTTATGACCGTCTGAGATGAAGACTTGACCAAGTTAAAGATACTGAAGAAGTTAAATTTGGAAAAAAATCGCTTTGACAGAAGGATATGATCGTCATGTATGGAAATCGTATTATGGTCTGATGATGTTGATTTAAAGCAGTTATTCAATGGACTCCTTCAGTTGGAGAGGAAAGGACCAGGTGTAGGGGTGGAGGAGCCTGGTAAAAAAACTTTATTAACTGCAGATTTGACGAAGAATATCAAATTATGTATGGTCTTTTACATATGAAAGGATATAAAATGACTGATTAAAGTAGTAACACACAATACAGCCAGGATAAAAGGCGATTGGTATCGTGGAAAGGTCGATTGAATGTAGATGGACACGATAATTGGGAGGAAAGGTTATAATCGTACAAGATACCAGACAGAAGGCTTTCAGTAGAGTGATATCTCTTGCCAAGGAACGGCTCATGGCTTTGTTAAAAGATGCTTCATCGAATGGATAAGCAGCCTAAATACATGTATAAAAATTGCGAAACGAATGGTCAAATGTTAACAAAAGAGCTAGGATGGACGATTAGCAAATGGTTGAATATATAAATGAGTGGAGCGTGACATAATGGATGAATTACCCAGGACATGTTATGAACGTCTAAGATAAAGACTTCACCATGTTAAAGATACTAAAGAAGTCAAATTTAGGAAAATAAACGCTTTGACGCAAGGATGTGATCGTCATGAATGGAAATCGCATTATGGACTGATGTTGTGGATTTAAAGCAGTTACTCAATGGACTTCTTCAGTTGGAGAGGAAAGGACCAGGTGTAGGGGAGGAGGAGCCTGGCTAAATGAATTAATTTATTGCAGATTTGACGAAGAATATCAAGTTATGTATTTTCTTTTACACCCTGAAAGGTTTTTAAAGGATTGATTAACGTGATAACACACAATACATCCAGAATAAAAGGCGATTTGCATCGTAGATAGGTCGATTAAATGTAGATTGAACGATAATTGGGAGGAAAGGTTATAATCGTAGAAGATAAGCGATAGAAAGCTCTCAGTAGAGCGATATGTCTTGCCAAGGAACTACTGATGCAAAACCTTTGTTAAAAGATGCTTCAAGGAATGTATAAGAAGCCTAAATAAATGTATAAAAATTGTGTAACGAATGGTCAAATGTTAACAACTTAGCTTGGATGGACGTCTAACAAACAGGTCAATTTACAAATGATTAGAGCGTGACATAAAGGATGAAGGACACAAGATATGTTATGAACGTCTGAGATAAAGACTTCACCAAGTAAAGATACTGAAAAGGTTAAATTTGGTAAAAAAAACGCTTTGACGGAAGAATGTGATCGTCATGTATGAAAATCGTATTGTGGAGCAATGATCTTTAAGATTTAAAGCATTTACCCAATGGACTCCTCCACTGGGAGAGGAAAGGACCAGGTGTAGGGGAGGAGGAGCCTGGTCAAATAAATTACATTTAGCAATTTTCTAAATTCCGCTATTCTATTTTTAGATTAATTACACATAATACAGTCAAACCCGCTTAATGGAATATCGGTTAAAAGAATATCCCGTTTAATGTAATAAATTTTCAATGTCCCAAATCGTAGTAATTTGTTTCTGTGTTAAATTTCCCGGTTAATGGAATATATTGTTTTGAAGTTATCCCGCTTAAAGGAATAATATTTAACCTTGACAATATCGATCTTTTTCTATTTCGCGCACTTCTTTTCAGAATTTTTTTTTTGTAAAGTGCAATAATGAATGTGCAGTAACTCAATGTCTTTCAAAGCAATTTTGTCACTTCGTAGAAAGTGTCCAATCGCAGGAAATGGGGATTTATTCGGTTTTGAAGGGCAATTCATTGTTGCTGTTTTTGCTAGCCGCAACCCCCTTCCTC
Organism: Dolomedes plantarius; assembly: GCA_907164885.2. Classification (NCBI taxonomy): domain Eukaryota; kingdom Metazoa; phylum Arthropoda; class Arachnida; order Araneae; family Dolomedidae; genus Dolomedes; species Dolomedes plantarius. Next base: position 153,757,178 of record OU015500.1, read on the forward strand.
CCCTTATTGCTCAAACGCTGGCCTACGTTTCCCTATTCAGAGAATGAACAATAGGCTTCACCCCCAAATGAGAGCCAGAAAATGAGTAGGTGTGTGTGTGAAGGAAATGTGAAACTTCAACAGCTCCTTATCTTGAAGGGGACGTGGATTACCAACTGTAACGAATCTCTTCGGACAAGCGCAACATTTAACTTGGGGGATCTCTAGCCTTGAATATTTAACTGTACATTTTTTACGGCGATTAGTTCGACAGTTCGCTTTCGTGAAATCAGTAATCTTTCTTGTGCTTTGCAATGTCTTTGAGACGAAAAGATCTTACTTTAAAAGAAAAAGTAAAAGTCATAGAGTTTGCAAAAGTAAATAAGTGTACGCAATTAGAACTCTCAAAAAAGTTTGAGATATCCCATGCCCAAGTTTCGAAATTGTTAAAAATAAAGAAAAAGTCTTGAACGACTGGAAATGCAATAAAAATCTTAATCAAAAACGAAAACGTACAGGAAAAGAATCTGAAGTTGAAGATGCTCTTCTTCAGTGGTTTGCTGAAAAACGAGCTTGTAATGTTCCTATTACTGGATTATTATTGAATCAGAAAGCTGAAGATTTAGCACAACAGTTAAATATAACTGAATTTAAAGCTACAAATGGTTGGTTGTGCAGATGGAAAGCAAGAAACCAAATTTCTTTCAAAAAAATTCACGGTGAAGCAAGTGATGCTGATGAAGCCGCTGCCAGTTCTTGGAAAAATGTAGTATTACCTGCTTTATTACAAGACTACAGTTCTTCTTGTATCTATAACTGTGACGAAACAGCACTTTATTACAGAACATTGCCTGATGGGACTTTGTGCTTAAAAAGCGAAAAAGTTGTTGGAGGAAAAATCCCGAAAGAGAGACCGACAGTTTTATGATGTAGTAATGCTGACGGCTGTCATAAAATGCCTCTTTTTGTAATCGGGAAATACAAAAGCCCACGATGTTTTAGAGGTGTAAAACCCCTTCCAGTTAAATACGAAGCGAATTCAAAAGCTTGGATGACTGCTAATTTCTTTCAAAACTGGTTAGTGTCATTTGACAATGAGATGAATAAGATGAAAAGAAAAGTTATCCTTTTTATCGATAATTGTCAAGCCCACAAAGTCGACGTACGACTAGAAAATGTAGCACTTCATTTTTTGCCTCCGAATACTACAGCTATTTTACAGCCAATGGACCAGGGAATTATATCCCTTTTTAAGAGGAATTATAGAAAAGAAATCGTTAAAAAGATAATAGCTTGCATAGATGATACTAGTGGATTTTCTATCAATAGCTCAACTAGTAAAATTATTAGAAACATTTCAATTCTTACAGCTGTTCATATGAAGAACAAATCATGGAATAATATTTCCTCTGACGCAATAAAAAGTTGTTTCTTAAAATGTAAATTTTCAACACACGTAACAAATGATGAATTAAATGATGAATCAATTACAAACGCAAATGATTTACCACCAGAAGGAATGACAGAAGAAAATTTTTCCAATTTTGTAAAATTCGACAATGATTTGGTAGAATGTGGTGAAACTTCAGACCCTCAATTTGATCAAAGCGAAGTCGATGAAGATGAATTTGATGAAGAATGTACCATTAAAAAGGTTCCGTCACATGTTGAAGTTAATAAGGCTTGTGATATTATAAGACGTTTCTTGGAAACGAAGCCAAATGCAGACTTTCATTTATTTTATAAACTAGAAAATAAAATAACAGATTTGCTGCATTCACAGAACAGTAAACATTCTAAAATATCCAACTTCTTTAGCAACAAATAAGTAAGTAACATTGTAATTATTTCCAAAAAATTAAGGGAAATTCGTATATTCTACAATAAAATTAGCTCATTTTTCATCAATTTTCTAAATTTTAATGTGTTTAAATTGTTTCTTACTTTTAATTAATAATTGTTTGTTAATTATAATAGTTTAAATATGCCTATGGTTTAGTCAATTTTTAATGATTTCTAGGTTTAACTGTAACTTTAAACATTGTGGGCGTGTCAATGTGATCCCGGATAATGGAATATCCCGCTTATTAGAATAATTTTTCGTGGCAAATTGGCTATTCCATTAAGCGGGCTCGTATGTATAGAGAAAGTTAAACTAGAACGCATTTTCCTCCTTGTCAGATGCGCGTCAGCGGTTTTGAACATTTCTGAGACCCATGCTCGGTATCTAGTAAGCGTCCGAATCCATTTCAAAAGTGTGAAAAAAAGAGATAGTTTAATAATTCGCTGCAATCCATCAGTATCCCATGTTAATTTACAGAATATCATTAATGTAATTGTTTACGAATATGGATAAAAGGTTGGAGTATCAACCTGAGGATAAGAGCTGAAATAAAGTCATAATATTTTTAAAAATAACAAAAATGTCTATGGAAGATGCATGTAAAATGTCTTGAGAAATGTAAAAGGAGCATTCTTGGTAAATGAAAGGCGTGGGATGAATAACAAAAGGTAAGTATCATCAGTTATACTGTATTATCTAATTTTAAAGGAAATGCCGAAAAATCTGACGTGGAATTTTCTGGAGAATTTATCTGAGGGTGTCTGCTGGAAGTACAGGTAAAAAAGCATTGATATTTGGCAACGAAAATATGGTACTTAGCATGTGATATCGAGGGAAATGTCGTGAATTTTCAGAATAGAAAATAAAAATGTTATATATGTCGAAGGAGAAATGGCCACAGAAATAAAAGCGAGTCAGAATACACAAATTTCGGGTTTTTAGACACAAATATTCGGTGTGGTGAAAAGCAAATGTGTCAGACTCTTTTGTCGGACATGTTTAACGTGTTTAGAATCGCAGTCTAAACCGAGTTGAAAATCTTGTTTGTGGGTTGTCTTCGAAAGGGGGTTGTAAGAGAATAGTTTAGGTAGAATTAGGAAATGGCACTCATCAACGAAACGAAATGTCGTCCGTGTTATTATATACGTAAGTACCATTTTAATTGTTTGAACATTAAAATCTAGGTATAATCCTTCACGTAAATCCCATTTATAGAGCATACTTCATATTAATAGAAATGTGAGGACTTACAGTGAAAGATTTACTATCTATATATTATTTCTAAAAGGTTTTTATTCGGAGAACAATTTTGAGAGAACTGTTAAACTAAGAATATGGTTCAGGTATCAGGAAAGAGGTTGTAGCATGTAGATGTGCCAGTTGAAGAGAAAAATGAGACTGGGGCAACGGTAAGGGCGTGGTAGACCGTCGAAGTAATGTAAACATTTTCTCTTCCACTAGATGGCATAAGTGCGCTCGCTTTTATTTTCCATTGTTATCAAGCGGACACTGAACTTTTAAATTTTAAAATCGTCCTCTTTTATTATCATTCTGGGAATTAATTTTCTTTATTTGAAACATGATATATGAACATTTATATGAACGAGACATAAACATTTGCTTTATTGCTAGATGGCACGCACGCGCACGCTTATGTATTTACTTTTTTGATTACGATCCTGAAGAAAAATGCTGAATCTGAAAAGCGCCATTTAGTAGACAAGAACAAGAAAGACATGGTGATTGGACGGAACTCAGCCTTCGATCCTAACCATATAGCAAAACTGCATGAATTGATGCTAGAGGTCAACCCTTTAGTTCACAAATGCAAGATGTTGGCAGAAGTTGAGAAGGATGTGATCGAACTGGCACTTAGCGAAGGCATGGAGCCATAAAAAGTTCGAAAGAATTTGCTATCAGAACAGCCTTACATTCGTGACTAGAGCAAGAATCGATTCAATTTGCCTTCAGCAGATAAGATCTCTGCGAATTTTACGACTAAAGATGGCGATACTCCAAGAACTATGCCTTGAAGATCTTTCCTAAGGGATCTTGGATTAAATGCTTTGAAAATATCAACACACGGACTCAATGGTATACAATTTATTGTTTCCTTATGGAGAACGTGTATGGGATAAGAAGAGGCCAGGTGAAAGACAGACCAACGCTATGCATAGAAAAGGGACTCGACTGCCGTATGTGGCTTACAGACTGGCTATTCGGAAAGAATTTTCTCCTTTACACAACTCCGGCTTCAGTACTTAGTTCATCAATACGTACGAGTTGAAGTGAGCGTCTTATGTACAACGGACACAGATAGAGTAAAAGAAACTCAGAGTTGAGACATTCGCTACCCTACCAGACTCTCCATTTAACAAGGCAGCCGAGTGGGGAGTACAACCTGCGAAAATCATCATCTTGCCTTCCTCTTTCCAAGGGTCGCCAGAAGCATGAACATGCATTACCAAGATGGTATGGCTTTAGTCACAGCCTTCGGCAAACCATCGTTTTTCATCGCATTCGCATGTAATACGAAACAGAAAGTAAAAAATTTTCTCGTTTTCGAGAAACGGGGCCACTAGTTTTTTTTAAAGTTGAAATTGTTGTGTAAGTTACGTTAAAGTTACGGCACTCGCGTAAGCTATTGCATGTGTAACATATAAATGATAAATGAACTACAGCTACATATGGTTGAGCATATTATGATATTATGTTTTTGATCTGGCAAGTCATATATATACACTACCCTACATAAAAACGAGTTACGTTCAAGACGGCCGTCCGTATCTTGAATTATTCGTAAGTCGTTATTTCACTTCATTTTAAAATTACCGTATTCTTTACACCTATTTAAATATGATAGACTGTAAAGTCAATAAAATACTGTACGTTGTTTCATCCTAAAACAAAATTCACTGTACAGTATTGTATTTTATAGGTGATTTTATTAATACGAATGACACATGAAACCTAAAAAAAATTATGGTAGTACGTATAGCCCAAGATCTGGTGTTCTATTAAGGCAAGCAGAAGTTTTTAAATTTCGCCTATTAGTTTCCCCCTTTTCTTGATTATAATAAATTGTCGACTGCATAGGCAGGGCACTTTTAACATATTCCGTAATACGGACCATGTTATAGATTGCACCGATGGTTGAACGATTGATGTTATACGTGCTGACCACATATACCATTTTTTTACCACAATCTACACTGCTGGCCACTGTAAATGCAACACCCTGAAGGAAACATGCAAATAACATGAAATTTACAACATGCATTAGCGGAGGTGAGATATGCAAATGATTAGAATTTCAGCGCAGACGCACATCACACGCGTCTGTGGCGCCACTTCAAAGCGCTATTTAAGGCTTGGAGATTTCGACGATTTCAAGTTCGGCAATTGTGTTTTCCTTGTGGTTTTTCAAAAAAACGATCAATTATGCCTCGTCAAAAACAGCGATCATCTTTTGATCAAGTATCCGAGTTCGACAGAGGAAGGATAGTGGCCTACCGAGATTGTGGATTATCTTTCAAGGAAATCGGTAGTCGTATTGGACAAAACCAAACAACTGTAATGCGGATATGTGATCGTTGGATGCAGGAAGGTACGACGGACCGGCGTGTTCGATCGCATCCACCTCAGCGCACCACTTCACGTGATGACAGGCAAATTGTGCGCATGGCAGTGACGGATCGCTCAGTCACATCACGAACCATAGCACAGCACATGCAGTCTGTAACGCATCATCCAGTGTCTGCGCGTACCATTCGACGCCGTTTACAGTAGAGTGGTCTGTCCGCAAGACGTCCATTGCTTTGTATATTCTTGACGCAGAACCACAGACGTCTCCGCGGGTGGTGCGTCCAATGGTGCGATGACAGAAGGATGTGGACGGCAGAATGGAATGAAATTGTCTTTACTGACGAGTCACGCTTCTGTCTGCAACACCACGATGGTCGCATTCGAGTCTGGAGACACCGTGAAGAGAGGATGCTGAACAGCTGCGTTATGCACCGCCACACTGGTCCTGCACCGGGTATTATGGTATGGGGCGGTATTGGATATCACTCTAGCACACCTCTAGTACGCATTGCCGGTACTTTAAACAGCCAGCGCTACATCTCCGAGGTGTTGGAGCCAGTTGTATTTCCTTACCTTCAGAGCTTGCCCACAGCCATATTTCAACAGGATAATGCGCGACCACACGTGTCACGCATTGTCCAACGGTTCTTCGTCAATCTCCAGATTGAATTGCTTCCCTGGCCGCCTCGCTCTCCGGATCTTTCGCCGATAGAAAACATGTGGTCCATGGTTGCTCTACGATTGACCCAGATACCATCCCCAGCTGTCACAGCAGATCAACTTTGGCAACGTGTGGAAGCTGCTTGGTCTGCGGTACCCCAAGAACTCATCCAAAGTCTCTTTGAATCAATGCCGAGGCGTGTGACAGCGGTCATCTCCAACAATGGCGGCTACTCTGGCTACTGATTTTGGCAGGAACCACACTTCACAGAAGTCTATAAATTTAATCATTTGATACTTGGTCAACATGTTATCTACAAAATAAATTTTGTTGTGATATCTCTTGTCTTTCTTGGTGTTGCAATTTGGGTGGCCAGCAGTGTAATTCTTTTATAATCGCTACCTTAGTTTCCATTGAGGTGGCTTGCCGCTTTTTACCACTGACATTATCTTCATTTGTCTTACGCTTACTATTAACCATGATATACAAAGGATGGGCTCAATATTTCACAATAAATCCAACGAAAAAAAATTTGGAGCGTGTCGTGACCATTGGAGTTGTCTTTAGCCCTGCCAATTCTCAATTGATTCTCTGGGCCGGAGGTTCCCATCCTTACTTGGCCAACCACCCCCTTTTCGAAAGAAAAATTACTCAGCGTCCTTCTGTAAATTTTCCTTCCTAAACTAACATGCTGAGATGCAGTGACAGATTTACATCCTTTTATGTATATATATTTCTACCTATGCTCTTCAACATACTAAAGAATTGTCGAAAATAAGACACCTTGAAGCATGAAATTGTAAAGTTATATATTAAAACCAACCATAGCAACGTTCACATTGCACGCACAAAATGAAGATAACGAAGGATAATATACTTTTAGCTAAAAAAAAATTCACGTAACCTCTTCTAATGAAACTACCTCGGGTTATTAACGTAATATTACTTATTGCTGCTTACCTCTTTTGTATGTATATATGTATGTATGTGTTATGTATCTATTTCTCTCTCTCTCTCTCTCTCACTATATATATATAATATTAAAAACTAGTAATTTCTTAATTCAACAATCTTAACAGTTAAAAACTATTAATTCCTCACTTTACTATTCCAAATTACAAACCCTTTTTTAATTCCTTGAAATAGGTAATTTCCCTTGGGCATTCGTGTTAAAATCCAAGAGATATTCTAAATTTTAGCATTGTCATCCCAGTAAAACTTATATGGAAATCCCATAGTAATAGCCTTTGTAACCCCAGGCAATATTATTAAAGATGGCTGACTTGTTAACGAAATTAAGCTCGACGCGGCGTGGCTACCGAATTAGATCAGATCAGAGCATGAACAAATAACTTTTATCCAATCAAAATGTAAGTCACACCTCTGTGTCACGTGATGGAATGACTTTATAAAACTATCTGGTGTCTAAATTTAGACACACTCTGTAAGAATCGGTCTGTCATATAATCCCGGGCGGACGACTTGGAAAACTTAATAAAATGCTTTAGATTCAATTACGTATCTGTGGTTCCTGTGTCTGCGTTGGGAGTCTTTGCGGGAAAATGCTCGGTTTGTCATCATGTGTATCGGCGACGTCATCCACTCTGGCCTGTTATTTGTTTCTCCATGTCGCCGATATTACAGGAAAGTCGGTAGGATTCGCACCATCAGACACAGGCAGTAATTTTTTTTCCGATTCAACCCGAGCGCAAACAACAGAATCAGAGTGTCCCGGTCTCCGCCATGTCTTAACAACATTCGTCTACGCTGGATAATTTCGGAGTTCCCGTCAGCCATGTGGTGTGGCGCGTTAGCTCCCAATGTCTTTCCGGCGAAATAAGCGGGAGTACATCGTAAAATTTTGTGCGCCTTCGACGCTCCTATTTTTTTTCTCTCTTCTCTCGTCTTGCCGTGTGATGACCAGCAATTGCGGATTTAAATTCATCGTTCTTCTATCCGGATTTCAAAATGTGCTTTTTTTTCTTGCCGTGTGACGACCAGTGACTGCGGATTTGAATTCTTCGCGAGTATCTTCAACAAGAGTGTGCGCGAAATCGAAAGTTAATTTCCAACCATGTTCTCCTTAGTGAAAAGCGTGATCATCTTTTCTTTTTTTTAAATAAAAATTTATTTTGTGTGTCCCACCAATGGTGCTTCAGAGAAGAGAAAATGTTCCTGCATCAGCAACTCATTCCAGCTTTTGGATTTGCAGAAAAATATGTAATAATCTGCGGTAAATCTTCACTAAAGTAAATTTATTTTGTTCCATATAATAAAATTCGGTCTTAAATCAACATAAAATTAAAGGTAAGACAGATTGTCAATGAAATTTTAAAAGTTCTTAGAATGTTAAATGAAAATTTGTGCGTAATGTTTAAATATTGGGATTTTAATGATATTGATACTCTGATACAATTAGAACAAATTTTAACGAAATTTAATAATGATTTTGCTTAATATAAATTTGATATAGTTAGTTATCTGGCTTCTGTAAACATGAATCGTATATATTTTTAAAATGTTTTCAGTTATTTTTAATCATGATGTACTTCTGTTTTCTCGTGCGTTATACATTTGGTTTTGATTTCGGGGTTTGGTTTCAAGTGAAGGATTATAATTTAAGTTTTGTGTATTTAAATTTCATTGCTAGCCACATGAATATTTACTATATATAGAGATTATAAGATATTTGAATTTAAAGAAATTTTTGAGACTTATATGTGATAAATTTATTATAAGTGTGTGTTTTTAGTGTAATTTTATAATATTTCTATGTTCTTTTTCTGATAATGAATATTTTAGTGTTTTAAGATAATTAATGATCCTTGGTTACGTTAAACTGAAATATTAAATGAGTAAAGTAATGTTATGAGTATCTAATTTTGCACGCAGTTCTGAATCGTCGCGGAGAAAAAGAAAAAATAATAACGTAAATCATTTCCGTTTTCGAGCGCGTTGTATTACATTTCGAAGGTCGCCTCCGCAATAAATTTAAATGCTCAGCATTAGTTTTGTAAACACGATCACGAAAAGAGCCAAACTTGTTTTGATTCATTTAACTTGAGATTTTTGCGGTTCTAAATCTAACATCAGATGCTTGTGGTTTTGATTTTGGAAAATATCTGCAGGGATAACATAGTAATTTTCAGACATCAAGAAAATTTTTTTATTTAAGTACTTTGACATATTACATTTGATGTTGAGACCTCGTAAATTGTTCTACGAATTGAAGTAAAGGAGATTTCCGGTGGTTTGAGTTGACAGTCAAAAGTCGTTCTATGGATTTCATATAAACGGAACGTCTTTATAACATGACTTAGGGTGCCAAAAAACCACAATTGGAGAATTAAAAAACCATTGTATGTTATATTTGGTTCATCCGCCCCAGAAAATTCTCGAAAAAGAAATAATGAAGAATAATAAATAAATAAGAAAGATAATATTATAATGAGAAATATGTTTTAAGATATTAAATACAAATGATGAATATTTGGGAACTTTACAGCGAGGATTCATACCAAAATGTGATATAAGAAAAGAAAAATTAATTTTGGTTTATCGATTTCATGATTAACTTAATAAAACTGAAATGTCTATTGGTAAAAGATTATTATTTGTGATTATTATTTTGATTATTTGTGTCAATTGATAGAATAATAGTTTGAAATTTGAACATTAACATTAAATTATGGCAATTGATAGAGAATATTAAGGTATTATTATTATTATTATTATTGGTATTAGGAGTATTTTATTATTGTGTGTTTAATACTTTCATATGTTGTGTATTTTGAATTCTATTGAATATAAAATTGATGGACCAAACTTTCACACTAAACGAGAGTCTGAAATTGTCCATGCTTGCAGATTGAGATATTATAATTCACCAGAGAACTTAAAACTACACCACGAATAATGACAAACATTAGATCCAGTTTTCTTTCTTTTCTATGTGATGCTTAACATCATTATATATTTTTTAATTGATATAATTAATTATGTGTTGTCCTACTAAAGATATAAAAAAAAAAAAAAAAAAAAACTGTCTAACTTAAACTTTCTTCTTAAGAATACTATTATATGTGAATTTTTGGATCTCAATTTAAACACCGACTATGACAACTCTACTTCTTTAACCTTTCAGTAAATTTCCTATTTCTTGAAAAACACTTTCCTATCACCCAACTCTACAAGCGCGTTGGATGCCGTCCCAACTGTTTAAGATCTTTTTAATTTCTTTTACTATTTGTTTTTAATTCAACAACTCAGTCACTTAAAGTGCTGAAGACTATATGCTTGAGTAATGACTAAAACAGGGCTGGGATGGCCACTCCTTTTGTCCTCCCATTTCTATATATTATACTCCCACAGGTATGACAACTGCACCTTTTCCTTTTTCTCCATCTGTGTACTATGCAAGATGCTGTTTTCCAACGCAGTCATATTCTGTCGGAGATTTACAGTTAGTCCACTGTACGGCTAAAAGACTCTTCCTCCTTATTAGTCAGAGAACAATATGGAGAAAGAAAACCCACTTGTTACACAAACATAAACACAACCCTCACTGCTTAGAGGTAGAATTAAAGAATTTGAGACTAAGAGTTGGGGAACACACATACAACAAGGTACCTTCAAAACAAGGAAATGGATCCACATAAACTTATAATAAATGTACAAAAATGAATAGTAGATAAATAATTTGAAAATAAAGTGAAAAGTATTGAGAATAAATAAAGTTAGAATAAATGTGAATAAGTATAATTAAAGAGTATTGAATAGAATTTTGGAATGAATAAATATTGTCGAAATAAAATGAATATAAGAAATGATGAAATGAGAATAATAAGAAATATAAAAGATATTGAAAAGAGAAATTTTTTTTTTTATAATAAGTAATATTGAAATAAAGGAGATAAGAGATATTAAGAAAAAAAAATAATGAGATAAAGATACGAAAAATAGATAATGAGTGATATGTTTTGTAATTTTTATATACAATTGATATATTTGAAGTGTGATTTCATTAAATCTTGTGATTTTTATTGAAAGTGTGATTTTTATTATAAACTGTGATTTTTATTATGTAACTAAAGAACTAACTTTCTTTATATGTAAACAAGTCGAGATAAGGTGATATTTATGCATTCTACGTTTGTGAAGCAGGAATGACACAGCACTAAAAAGACTGTGATTTTTTTTAATTGGTGTATTTTCCTCAACATACCAATGACTGTGACAGGACTAAAAATGTTGCAATTCATTACAAGATAAGTAAATAAAGATTTTTTTTTGGACTCACTCCATAGTAGTGAACGTTGAGGAAGAATTTTTGAAATTTTCAACTTGTTAATTTTCAACTTCAGTCACTTAATTTTTGTTTGTTTTAATATTTTTATTACTATGTTTTGTTAGTCTGTATTATTCAAATCGAGATGATAGTAGATATTGTATTAAATGTATGTTTCCAGTGAAAATTTTTGGTAGTTTACAAATTTTTGGTTATGTTAATTGATTTTTTTTTTCGAGATTTTGTTGTGTGGGGAGACGTCCCTATTCAACAGGTTTCAAATACATACTTATGTAGAATCTTCAATTTAATATTATGTGTCCTTCTTTTAGTGATTTTATATATATTTTTCAGTAAAGTTGATAATGTTGCTATGTCAGCTCATCACGTGATCTTTAAAAATTTTTTTTTGCAATTTAACTTTAATTGAACTTGAAATGTTAACTTATTCCAAATTTTTTAATGCCCATTCTTCTCACTCATCTGAGTGAGTCTGCCCTCCAATGCAGGCATTGTAGGTCAGCCTCTTCTCGGACGGGAGGGATATTCTATAATATTAAAAACTAGTAATTTCTTAATTCAACAATCTTAACAGTTAAAAGCTATTAATTCCTCACTTTACTATTCCAAATTACAAACCCTTTTTTAATTCCTTGAAATAGGTAATTTCCCTTGGGCATTCGTGTTAAAATCCAAGAGATATTCTAAATTTTAGCATTGTCATCCCAGTAAAACTTATATGGAAATCCCATAGTAATAGCCTTTGTAACCCCAGGCAATATTATTAAAGATGGCTGACTTGTTAACGAAATTAAGCTCGACGCGGCGTGGCTACCGAATTAGATCAGATCAGAGCATGAACAAATAACTTTTATCCAATCAAAATGTAAGTCACACCTCTGTGTCACGTGATGGAATGACTTTATAAAACTATCTGGTGTCTAAATTTAGACACACTCTGTAAGAATCGGTCTGTCATATAATCCCGGGCGGACGACTTGGAAAACTTAATAAAATGCTTTAGATTCAATTACGTATCTGTGGTTCCTGTGTCTGCGTTGGGAGTCTTTGCGGGAAAATGCTCGGTTTGTCATCATGTGTATCGGCGACGTCATCCACTCTGGCCTGTTATTTGTTTCTCCATGTCGCCGATATTACATATATATATATATATATATATATATATATATATATATATATACACTCAAGAGCCAAAACTTGTGTGTGTGTGTGTGTGTGTGTGTATCAGTCAAAATTTTTATGCATTTTGGTACTTTTTTGTCTTAATGTTTATTGCTTGCCCAAGCGATACAGAGTGGGTTTGGCGAGCTGCCAAATTTATAACTCGCAACGCAAGACATCTGCAATTTTGCTTTTGGGGAGGGCCGTTATGGAGGAACGTAATCATACGGAGAAAAAAATGATTATATATTGTCAGCACTTGTAAGCTCTCCATTCTGACTTCAATCAACGATTTAAAGACATTATAAATTGAAACATATTCGATTTGGTATTGGACCCTTTTTCAAGAGCAAATGCAGAAGAATCTCCGAAAGTACAAGGAGAACTGATTGAAGTAACAACAAATGAGGAATTGAAATTCAAAAACAGCAATCAACAATTTTGGTTGCAAAAACGTACAGACACTTTGCCCTTGAATATGAGCTTTTGTATAAAAGTTTTTAACTGCATTTCCTTCATCACATTTATTGGAACGTGGTTTCAGTTCGACCACAAATCTGTGCAAAAATATGACTATAAACAGATACCGACTCCAAATACCTGATCGCGGTGATTGCCGAAGAAAGCTGTTGACAAAAACAGAGTCAATCATTAATAAATTGATTGCAGTGCATCAAGTTTATCCTTCTCATTAGGATTAGTTTTAATTTCCATGTTTTTATTAACTCGATTTCTTGTTTGATTGTCGGTGTGTTTGTCAACTACAAATCTTGCAATCGATTTTTAACTAACTTCCCGACTATCTAGACATTTGAAACTTTTAGAATAGCTTAGAACACGATGACAATGCATTCTTTTGATACGTTTAGCCATCTTGTAGCAGTTTTGAGTTCATTTTCAGTTTTTTCAGTTAATTTTCCTTTGTAGACTGGTGCAGCCATCTATTGTCCGGTACGAGAAAGAAAAGATAAACTCAAGTTAACGTCCAATTATCTTCATTTTCTTTCAAGTTGATGGGAAAATTCATCAAAAAAAATTTTAAAAAGTATTTATTAATACATAGAATTGTCAAGTTTATATGATTCAACAGAAAATTTAAAAACATGGTATATAAAAAGTTCTTTTTAGCTTGTAATTATATTATTTGTAATTTTTACTTTAATAGTATCCTTCGTTATCTTATTTTTATGTGTGTAATTCGAATATCACTGTGGTTAATTTTAATAAATAATTTTATACTTTTAAGCATCAAGGTGTCAGATTTACATTATCTTTCTTTATTATGTTCTAGGACATAGGTAGAAATATGGTTGCATAAAAGGACGCAAATATGTCAGTGCATTTATGTGTGCTCACTTATATAGGTAAATTAACAAGGAGGCGGGGAGGGGTGCTAAGTTGTTCTCTGAAAAGGGGGCGGTAGACTAAATAAGTTTTGGAACCCCTGGCTTAGAGGGTTAAAAAGAACCACCGGGACATTATTACAACTATTTTAGTATTATAAAACATGTAATACTTAATAAAATAGAGTTTAAATTATTTAAAGACATATTTTTCGATAATAGCATAGATCTGAATTATCTTGAAGAAGGTTAAAAAGCAGATGTCGTATCGCAGCAAAATGTGACGAGAACATCATGTCTATAGTGTACTTTCTTACTTCAGTCATACTCTACCTGAATCTTAATATGCAAGGATAATGTTTTTAATAAACCCTATGTATGTGTGATCTCAGATATGAAGCAACAGTTGTATAAACGGAGATAGCTTTGTATAGCAGTTTGGGTACATCTAAGGTGTAATCTTTATTATTAGATTCATTTTACTCCAAAACATATTTATGATTTAAAAATCTTAAATACATACTACTTTGCAATACACAGAAAAAAATGCAAGATAATATCAAAGTTATCCATTAAATAAGTATTCCGCATTTCAAGAATCTTTACATTTTGAAAGTTCATCACACATATGTGCACTGTGATAGTCAAAGAAATTAATTCGAATTATTCTTTGAGAGTAATGCAATGTTTTGCAATCAAATTTTTTATTTCTCTATTCTAAAAGAAATTAACTCCCGTCGCCCTGTCAAAAGGTTATCACGCTATCTCCTCGAAAACCGATGGGGGTATGGGGTCGAATTGCCGTCAAACCATGAGTTGTCGTCAAACCATAAGTTGTCGTCAAACCTTGTCTTGTCGTCAATCTATGTCTTATCGTTAAACCATGAGTTATCGTCAAACCATGAGTTGTCGTCAAAACCATGAGTTGTCGTCACAGCATTAGTTGTCGTCAAACCATGAGTTGTCATCAATTCACGAGTTGTCGTCACTCCATGTCTTGTCGTTAAACCATTAGTTATCGTCTATTCATGATTTGTCGTCAAATATGAGTTGTCGTCAGAACCATGAGTTATCGTCAAACCATCAGTTGTCATCACTCCATGTCTTGTCGTTAAACCATGATTTGTTGTCAAAAAATGAGTTGTCGTCAAACCATGAGTTACCGTCAAACCATGAGTTGTCGTCAAACCATAAGTTGTCGTCAAACCCTAATTTATCGTCAAACCATGATTTGTCGGCAAATCATGTCTTGTCGTCAAAGCATGAGTTGTCATCAAACCATGAGCTGTCGTCAAACCATGTGTTGACCTTAATCCATGTCTTGTCGTTAAACCATCTGTTGTCGTCAATCCATGTCTTGTCGTTAAACAATGAGTTGTCGTGAAACCATGAAGTGCCGTCAAATCATGAGTTGTCGTCAAACCATGATTTATTACCAAACAATGAGTTGTCTTTTTCCATGTCTTGTCGTTGAACCATGAGTTATCGTCAAAACATGATTTGTTGTCAAACAATAAGTTGTCGTCAAACCATGAGTTGTCGTCAAACCATGCGGTGTCGTCAATCCATGAGTTGTCGTCAATCCATGTCTTGTCGTCAAACCATGTGTTCTCGTCAAACCATGAGTTGTGGTCAAACCATGAGTGTTCGTTACTCCATGTCTTGTCGTTAAACCATGAGTTATCGTCAAACCATGATTAGTAGTCAAACCATGAGTTGTCGTCAATCCATATCATCTCGTCAAAACCAAGAGTTGTCGTCAAAACCATGTCTTGTCGTCAAACCATGAGTTGTCGTCAAACCATGATTTGTCGTCAACCCATGAGATGTCGTCAAAACCATGAGTTGTCGTCAAACCATGAGTTGTCGTCAGTCCATTTCTTGTCCTGAAACCATCATTTGTTGTCAAACAATGAGTTGTCGTCAAACCATGAGTTTTCGTCAATCCATGAGTTTTCGTCAATCCATGTCTTGTCGTCAAACCATCAGTTTTCGTCAAACCATGTCTTGCCGTCAAACCATGAGTTGTCGTCAAAACCATGACTTGTCGTCAAACCATGATTTGTCATTAATCCATGTCTTGTCGTCAAACCATGAGTTGTTTTCAGACCATGAGTTGTCGTCAAAACCATGAGTTGTCGTCAAATCATGAGTTGTTGTCATACCATGATTTATCATTAATCCATGTCTAGTCGTCAAAACATGAGTTGTCTTCACACCATGAGTTGTCTTTAAACCATGAGTTTTCGTCAAAACCATGAGTTGTCGTCAATCCATGTCTTGTCGTCAAACCATCAGTTTTCGTCAAACCATGTCTTGCCGTCAAACCATGAGTTGTCGTAAAAACCATGACTTGTCGTCAAACCATGATTTGTCATTAATCCATGTCTTGTCGTCAAACCATGAGTTGTTTTCAAACCATGAGTTGTCGTCAAAACCATGAGTTGTCGTCAAATCATGAGTTGTTGTCATACCATGATTTATCATTAATCCATGTCTAGTCGTCAAAACATGAGTTGTCTTCACACCATGAGTTGTCTTTAAACCATGAGTTTTCGTCAAAACCATGAGTTGTCACCAAACCATGAGTTGTCGTCAAACCATGATTTGTTGTTAATCCATGCATTCTCGTCAAACCATGAGTTGTAGAAAAAACCATGATTTTCCGTCAAACCATGAGTTGTCGTCAAACCATGAATTATCGTCACTCCATGTCTTGTCGTTAAACCATGAGTTATCGTCAAAACAAGAGTTGTCGTCAAAAACATAAGTTGTCATCAAACCATGAGTTCTCGACAAACCATGAGTTGTCAATCCATGTCTTGTCGTTAAACCATGAGTTGTCGTCAAAACATCAGTTGTTGTCAAACAATGAGTTGTCGTCACTCCATGTCTTGTCGTTAAACCATGAGTTGTCGTCAAACCATGATTTGTAGTCAAACCATGAGTTATCGTGAAACCATGAGTTGTCAAACCGTGAGTTGTCGTCAATCAAGGAGTAGTCGTCAATACATGTCTTGTCGTCAAACCATGTGTTCTCGTCAAACCATGAGTTGTGGTCAAACCATGACTGTTCGTTACTCCATGTCTTGTCGTTAAACCATGAGTTATCTTCAAACCATGAGTTGTCGTAAATCCATATCATCTCGTCAAAACCAAGAGTTGTCGTCAAACCATGAGTTGTCGTCAAACCATGAGATGTCGTCAAAACCATGAGTTATCTTCAAACCATGAGTTGTCGTAAATCCATATCATCTCGTCAAAACCAAGAGTTGTCGTCAAACCATGAGTTGTCGTCAAACCATGAGATGTCGTCAAAACCAAGAGTTGTCGTCAAACCATGAGTTGTCGTCAAACCATGAGATGTCGTCAAAACCATGAGTTGTCGTCAAACCATGAGTCGTCGTCAAACCATGTGTTGTCGTGAATCATGTCTTGTCGTTAAACAATGAGTTGTCGTCAAATCATGAGTTGTCAAACCATGATTTGTTACCAAACAATCAGTTACCTTCAAACCATGACTTGTCGTCATACCATGAGATGTCAATCCATGAGTTGTCGTTTATCCATGTCTTGTCGTCAAACCATCAGTTGTCGTCAAACCATGTCTTGTCGTCAAACCATGTCTTGTTGTTAAAACATGATTTGTCGTCAAACAATGAGTTGTCGTCAAACCATGAGTTGTCGTCAAAACATGATTTTTTGTCAAACCATGAGTTGTCCTCAATCCATGTCTTGTCGTCACACCGTGAGTTGTCGTCAATCCATGAGTTTACGTCAAACCATGAGTTGTCGTCAAAACCATGATTTGTTGTCAAACAATGAGTTGTCGTCAAACCATGAGTTGTTGTCATACCATGATTTATCATTAATCCATGTCTAGTCGTCAAACCATGAGTTGTCTTCACACCATGAGTTGTCTTCAAACCATGAGTTTTCGTCAAAACCATGAGTTGTCGCCAAACCATGAGTTGTCGTCAAACCATGATTTGTCGTCAAACCATGAGTTATCGTCACTCCATGTTTTGTCGTTAAACCAAGATTTGTTGTCAAACGATGAGTTGTCTTCAAACCATAAGTAGTCATCAAACCATAAGTTGTCGTCAAACCATGACTTGTCGTAAAACGATGAGTTGTCGTCAATCCATGAGTTGTCGTACATCCATGTCTTGTCGTCAAACCATGAGTTGTCGTCAAAACATAAGGTTTCGTCACTCCATGTTTTGTCGTGAAACCAAGATTTGTCGTCAAACAATGAGTTTTCGAAAAAACTATAATTTTTCGTCAAACCATAAGTTGTCGTCAAACCTTGTCTTGTCGTCAATCTATGTCTTATCGTTAAACCATGAGTTATCGTCAAACCATGAGTTGTCGTCAAAACCATGAGTTGTCGTCACAGCATTAGTTGTCGTCAAACCATGAGTTGTCATCAATTCACGAGTTGTCGTCACTCCATGTCTTGTCGTTAAACCATTAGTTATCGTCTATTCATGATTTGTCGTCAAATATGAGTTGTCGTCAGAACCATGAGTTATCGTCAAACCATCAGTTGTCATCACTCCATGTCTTGTCGTTAAACCATGATTTGTTGTCAAAAAATGAGTTGTCGTCAAACCATGAGTTGCCGTCAAACCATGAGTTGTCGTCAAACCATAAGTTGTCGTCAAACCCTAATTTATCGTCAAACCATGATTTGTCGGCAAATCATGTCTTGTCGTCAAAGCATGAGTTGTCGTCAAACCATGAGCTGTCGTCAAACCATGTGTTGACCTTAATCCATGTCTTGTCGTTAAACCATCTGTTGTCGTCAATCCATGTCTTGTCGTTAAACAATGAGTTGTCGTGAAACCATGAGTTGCCGTCAAATCATGAGTTGTCGTCAAACCATGATTTATTACCAAACAATGAGTTGTCTTTTTCCATGTCTTGTCGTTGAACCATGAGTTATCGTCAAACCATGAGATGTCGTCAAAACCATGAGTTGTCGTCAAACCATGAGTTGTCGTCAGTCCATGTCTTGTCCTGAAACCATCATTTGTTGTCAAACAATGAGTTGTCGTCAAATCATGAGTTGTCAAACCATGATTTGTTACCAAACAATCAGTTACCTTCAAACCATGACTTGTCGTCATACCATGAGATGCCAATCCATGAGTTGTCGTTTATCCATGTCTTGTCGTCAAACCATCAGTTGTCGTCAATCCATGTCTTCTCGTTAAACCAAGAGTTGTCGTCAAAACATGAATAGTCGTCAAACCATGAGTTGTCGTCAATCCATGTCTTGTCGTCAAACCCTGAGTTGTTGTCGAAACCACGAGTTGTCAAACCACGATTTGTCGTTAATCCATGTATTGTCGTCAAACAATGAGTTGTCGTCAAAACCATGTCTTGTCGTCTAACCATGATTTGTTGTCAAACAATGAGTTGTTGTCAAACCATGAGTTGTCGTCAAACCATGAGTTGTCGTCAATCCATGATGTGTTGTCAAACATTGAGTTGTCGTCAAACCATGATTTGTCGTCAAACCATGAGTTGTCGTCAAACCATGAGTTGTCGTCACTCCATGTCTGATCGTTCAACCATGAGTTATCGTCAATCCTTGGTTTCTAGTCAAACCATTAGTTGTCATCAAAACCATGTGTTGTCGTCAAACCATGAGTTTTCGTCAAACCACGATTTGTTGTTAATCCATGTCTTGTCGTCAAACCATGAGTTGTCGTCAAACCATAATTTGTCGTCAAATCATGTGTTGTCGTCAAAACATGAATTGTCGTTACACCATGAGTTGTCGTCAAATCATGATTTGTCGTCAAAACCATGTCTTGTCGTCAAACCATAATTTGTTGTCAAACAATGAGTTGTTGTCAAACCATGAATTGTCGTCAAACCATGAGTTGTCGACAAACCATGACGTGTTGTCAAACATTGAGTTGTCGTCAAACCATGCCTGATCGTTCAACCAAGAGTTATCGTCAATCGATGTCTTGTTGTCAAACCATGAGTTGTCGTCAAACCATGAGTTGTCGTCAAACAATGTGCTGTCGTCGAAACCATGAGTTGTCGTCAATCCATGTCTTATCGTCAAACCATGATTTGTCGTCAAAACCATGTCATGTCGTCAAACCATGAGTTGTCGTCAAAAGCATGTCATGTCGTCAAACCATGAGTTTTCGTTAAACCACGATTTATCGTTAATCCATGTATTGTCGTCAAATGATGAGTTGTCGAAAAAACCATGTCTTGTCGTTAAAGAATTAGTTTTCGTCAAACCATGAGTTGTCGTCAAAACATGAGATGTTGTCAAAACCATCAGTTGTCGTCAAACAATGTCTGTTGTCGTCACTCCATGTTTTGTCTTTAAACCAAGATTTGTTGTCAAACATTTAGTTGTCGTCAAACGATAAGTTGTCGTCAAACCATGAGTTGTCGTTAATCCATGTCTTGTCGTTAAACCATGAGTTGTCGTCAAAACCATGTCTTGTCGTCAAACCATCTGTTTTCGTCAAACCATGAGTTGTCGTCATTCCATGTCCTGTCGTTAAACCATGAGTTATCGTCAAACCATGAGTTGTCGTCAATACCATGAGTTGTTGTCAAAGAAGAGTTGTCGTTAATCCATGTCTTGTCGTCAAACCGTGAGTTGTGTTCAAACCATGAGTTTTCGTTAAAACCATAAGTTGTCGTCAAACCATGAGTTGTTTTCAAAAAATGATTTGTTGTCAAATAATGATTTGTCGTCAAACCATGAGTTGTCGTCAAACCATGAGTTGTCGTCACTGCATGTCTTGTCGTTAATCCATGAGTTGTCGTCAAAATATGAGTTGTCGTCAACCATGATTTGTCGTCAAACCATGAGGTGTCGTCAAACCATGAGTTCTCGTCACTACATGTCTTGTCGTTAATCCATGAGTTGCCGTTAAATCATGATTTGTCGTCAAACCATGCGTTGTCGTCAATCCATGTCTTGTTGTTAAACATGAGTTGTCAAACCATTAGTTGTCGTTAAACCATGAGTTTTCGATAAACTATAAGTTGTCGTCAAACCCTAATTTATCGTCAAACCATGATTTGTCGTCAAATCATGTCTTGTCGTTAAATCATCAGTAGTCGTCAATCCATATCTTGTCGTTAAACAATGAGTTGTCATTAAAACATGAGTTGTCGTCAAAGCATGAGTTTTCGTTTAAACATGAGTTGTCGTCAAACCATGAGTAGTCGTCAAAACATGAGTTGTCGTCAAAACATGAGTTGTCGTCAAACCATGAGTTGTCGTCAAAACAAAAGTTTTAGTTAAACCATGAGTTGTCGTCAAAACATGAGTTGTCGTCAAACCATGAGTTGTCGTCAATCCATGTGTTGTCATTAAACAATCAGTTGTCGTCAATCCATGTATTGACGTTAAACCATGAGTTGTGGTCAAACCATTAGTTGTCGTAAAAACCATGAGTTGTCGTCAAACCATGAGTTTTCGTCAAACCATGAGTTGTCATTAAACCATGATTTGTTGTCAAACAACGATTTGTCGTCAAACCATGAGTTGTCATTAAACGATGAGTTATTGTCAAACCTTTATTTATCGTCAAACAATGATTTGTCGGCAAACCATGAGTTGTCGTCAAACCATAAGTTATCGTGAAACCCTAATTTATCGTCAAACAATGATTTGTCGGCAAACCATGAGTTGTCGTCAAACTATAATTTGTCGTTAATCCATGTCTTGTCGTCAAACCATGAGTTGTCGTTAATCCATGGCTTGACGTCAAACCATGATTTGTCGTCACTGCATGTCTTGTCGTTAAACCATGAGTTATCGTCAAACCATGATTTGTAGTCATTCATGAGTTGTCGAAACCATGAGTTTTCGTGAAACGATGAGTTTTCGTCAAACCGCGATTTGTCGTTAATCCATGTATTGTCGTCGAACCATAAGTTGTAGTCAAACCATTAGTTGTTGTCAAACCATGAGTTGTCGTCAAACCATGAGTTGTCGTCACTCAATGTCTTGTCGTTAAACCATGATTTGTTGTCAAATAATGAGTTGTCGTCAAACCATGAGTTGTCGTCAAATCATGAGGTTTCGTCAATCCCTGAGTTGTCGTCAATCCATGTTTTGTCGTCAAAACCATGTCTTGTTGTCAAACTATGTCTTGTCGTCAAATCCATAACTTGTCGTTAAACAATGAGTTTTCGTTAAACCATGAGTTGTCGTCAAAACCATGAGTTGTCGTCAAAACATGAGTTGTCGTCAAACTTTCATTTGTCGTCAAATCATAAGTTGTCGTCAAACCATGATTTGTTGTCAAACAATGAGTTGTCGTCAAACTATTATTTGTCGTTAATCCATGTCTTGTCGTGAAACCACGAGTTGATGTGAAACCATGAATTGTCGTCATTCCATGTCTTGTCGTCAAATTATTAGTTGTTGTCAAAACCATGAGTTGTCGTAAAAACCAGGATTTTTTGTCAAACAATTATTTGTCGTCAAGCCATGAGTTGTCGTCAATCCACGATTTGTTGTCAAAAAATCAGTTGTCGTCAAACCATGAGTTTTCGTCAAATCATGAGTTGTCGTGAAACTATGATTTGTTGTCAAAGAATGAGTTTTCGTTAAAACCATGAGCTGTCGTCAATCCATGTCTTGTCGTCAAACCATGAGTTGTCGTCAATCCATGTCTTCTCGTTAAACCATGAGTTGTCGTCAAAACATGAATAGTCGTCAAACCATGAGTTGTCGTCAATCCATGTCTTGTCGTCAAACCCTGAGTTGTTGTCGAAACCACGAGTTGTCAAACCACGATTTGTCGTTAATCCATGTATTGTCGTCAAACAATGAGTTGTCGTCAAAACCATGTCTTGTCGTCTAACCATGATTTGTTGTCAAACAATGAGTTGTTGTCAAACCATGAGTTGTCGTCAAACCATGAGTTGTCGTCAATCCATGATGTGTTGTCAAACATTGAGTTGTCGTCAAACCATGATTTGTCGTCAAACCATGAGTTGTCGTCACTCCATGTCTGATCGTTCAACCATGAGTTATCGTCAAACCTTGGTTTCTAGTCAAACCATTAGTTGTCATCAAAACCATGTGTTGTCGTCAAACCATTAGTTTTCGTCAAACCACGATTTGTTGTTAATCCATGTCTTGTCGTCAAACCATGAGTTGTCGTCAAACCATAATTTGTCGTCAAATCATGAGTTGTCGTCAAAACATGAATTGTCGTTACACCATGAGTTGTCGTCAAATCATGATTTGTCGTCAAAACCATGTCTTGTCGTCAAACCATAATTTGTTGTCAAACAATGAGTTTTTGTCAAACCATGAATTTTCTTCAAACCATGAGTTGTCGACAAACCATGACGTGTTGTCAAACATTGAGTTGTCGTCAAACCATGCCTGATCGTTCAACCATGAGTTATCGTCAATCGAGGTCTTGTTGTCAAACCATGAGTTGTCGTCAAAACCATGTCTTGTCGTCAAAGCATGAGTTGTCGTCAAACCTAGAGGTGTCGTCACTCCATGTCTTTTCGTTAAACCATCAGTTGTCGTCAAACCATGAGTTGTCGCCAATCCATGAGTTGTCGTCAATCCATGTCTTGTCGTCAAACCATAAATTGTCTTCAAAAGCATGTCTTGTCGTTAAACTACGAGTTTTCGTTAAACCATGAGTTCTCGTCAAAACCATGAGTTGTCGTCAAAACATGATTTCTTGTCAAACAATGAGTTGTCGTCAAACTATTATTTGTCGTTAATCCATGTCTTGTCTTGAAACCACAAGTTTTTGTGAAACCATGAATTGTCGTCATTCCATGTCTTGTAGTCAAACTATTAGTTGTCGTCAAAACCATGAGTTGTCGTCAAACCAACATTTGTTGTCAAACCAATATTTGTCGTCAAGCCATGAGTTGTCTTCAAACCATGATTTGTCCTCAAACAATCAGTTGTCGTCAAACAATGAGTTCTCGTCAAATCATGAGTTGTCGTCAATCCACGATTTGTTGTCAAACAATCAGTTGTCGTCAAAACATGAGTGGTCGTCAAACCATGAGTGGTCGTCAAATCATGAGTTGTCGTCAAACTATGATTTGTTGTCAAAGAATGAGTTTTCGTTAAAACCATGAGTTGTCGTCAAACCATGTCTTGTCGTCAAACCACGAGTTGTCGTCAATCCATGTCTTCTCGTTAAACCATGAGTTGTCGTCAAAACATGAATATTCGTCAAACCATGAGTTGTCATCAATCCATGTCTTGTCGTCAAACCATGAGTTGTCGTCGAAACCACGAATTGTCAAACCATTAGTTTTCCTCAAACCACGATTTGTCGTTAATCCATGTATTGTCGTCAAACAATGAGTTGTCGTCAAAACCATGTCTTGTCGTCTAACCATGATTTGTTGTCAAACAATGAATTGTTGTCAAACCATGAGTTGTCGTCAAACCATGAGTTGTCGTCAAACCATGATGTGTTGTCAAACATTGAGTTGTCGTCAAACAATGATTTGTCGTCAAACCAAGAGCTGTCGTCAAAACATGAGTTGTCGTCACTCCATGTCTGATCGTTCAACCATGAGTTATCGTCAAACCATGGTTTGTAGTCAAACCATTAGTTGTAGTCAAAACCATGTGTTGTCGTAAAACCATGAGTTTTCGCCAAACCACGATTTGTTGTTAATCCATGACTTGTAGTCAAACCATGAGTTGTCGTCAAACCATAATTTGTCGTCAAATCATGAGTTGTCGTCAAAACATGAATTGTCGTCAAAACCATGTTTTGTCGTCAAACCATAATTTGTTGTCAAACAATGAGTTGTCGTCAAACCATGAGTTGTCGTCAAACCATGATGTGTTGTCAAACATTGAGTTGTCGTCAAACCATGATTTGTCGTCAAACCATGTCTGATCGTTCAACCATGAGTTATCGTCAATCGAGGTCTTCTTGTCAAACCATGAGTTGTCGTCAAACCTAGAAGTGTCGTCACTTCATGTCTTTTCGTTAAACCATGAGTTGTCGTCAAACCATGATTTGTCGTCAATCCATGAGTTGTCGTCAATCCATGTCTTATCGTCAAACCATGAGTTGTCTTCAAAACCATGTCTTGTCGTTAAACCACGAGTTTTCGTTAAACCATGAGTTATCGTCAAAACCATGAGTTGTCGTCAAACCATGAGTTGTCGTCAAACTTTCAGTTGTCGTCAAATCATAAGTTGTCGTCAAACCATGATTTGTTGTCAAACAATGAGTTGTCGTCAAACTATTATTTGTCGTTAATCCATGTCTTGTCGTGAAATCACGAGTTGTCGTGAAACCATGAATTGTCATCAATTCATGTCTTGTCGTCAAACTATTAGTTGTCATCAAAACCATGAGTTGTCGTCAAACCAGGATTTGTTGTTAAACAATGAGTTGTCGTCAAGCCATGAGTTGTCGTCAAAACAGGATTTGTCGTCAAACCATCAGTTGTCGTCAATCCATGTCTTGTCGTGAAACCATGAGTTGTCGTCAAAACATGAGTTATCGTTAAACCATGATTTGTTGTCAAACAATGAGTTGTCGTCAAACCATGCATTGTCGTCAAACCATGAGTTGTCGTTAATCTATGAGTTGTCGTGAATCCATGCCTCGTCGTTAAACTATGAGTTGTTGTCAAAACCATGTCTTGTCGTCAAACCATGTCTTGTCGTCAAACCATGTCTTGTCGTTAAACCATTATTTGTTGTCAAACAATGAGTGTTCGTCAAACCATGAGTTGTCGTCAAACCATAAGTTGTCGTCACTCCATGTCTGGCCGTTAAAGCATGAGTTATCATCAAACCATGAATTATCGTTAAGTGCCACTGAATTACGGATAGCAAAGCCTATACAAATTGTGTAGCGCTACGCATCATGTATGCGCAAGTGAGGGCGCTGTGGTAACTGTATATATAGCGCGTACTGTGGTTGTTCTGAATTAGTTTTTGAAAATGCCAGTATGGGTAAACTGCCTGATTTAGACGCCTTCGATCGCGGAGACATCGTAGGTGCGCGACGCATGGGCCATTCAATTTCCGAAATCCTCAGACAGCTAGGATTTTCAAAGTCGACAGTGTCAAGAGTATACCAAAAATACATGGATGGTGGGAAAAAACTAGCCATAAGGCAAACTGCAAAGGACATTTAGCCTTGACAGTGCGTGATGAGAGGCGGCTCAGGCGCATTGTACGTAGCCAGCGAAGCCAAACATTAGCTAAAATTTCAACCCAGTTTAATGACGGTGCCAGTCGTACAGTCAGTAAACGGACTGTGCAACACTCGCTTCACCGAATGGGTTTCGGGAGCCGTCGACCTACGAGAGTACCATTGCTCTATACTCGCCATCGGGCTGCACGTCTTGCCTGGGCAAGAGAACACAGAGACTGGACTGTAGAGGACTGGAAACGAGTAGCATGGAGTGATGAGACTCTATTCCGACTACTTAACGGCGACGGGAGGCTGATAATATGGTTCAGGGTCTTGAAGCCATGAATCGTGCATGCCTGGCTGGAACTGTACAAGGGCTTGGTGGCTCAATCATGATCTGGGGTGTTTTTTCGTGGCACAGTTTGGGATCTTTGGTGCGTGTACCAACTCCCTCAATGCAATTCGGTAAGTAGAGTTGCTGGGTGATTACCTCCATCCGTTTATATTGTTCTGTTATCCGCACGGTAATGGAGTTTTCCAGCAAGACAACTGTACCTATCACAAGTCCCGGTTGGCTATTGGCTGGTTGGATGAGCATTCCTCTGACTTCTATGTCATGAATTGGCCACCTAGAAGCCCAGACTTAAATCCTATCATCTTTGAGATGGTTTGGAACAAGGCGTGAAAGGCCATCACACAGCACCAAAGAACCTTACTGAATTATGGACAGCTTTAGCCAATAGTTGGCAAGCCATTCCCTTGGAACGTTACCAGAAACTTGTTGAATCTATGCCTCGTCGTGTGGCAGCCGTTATCAAGGCCAGAGGAGGCTCAACTCGTTACTAGGTAGGTATCCCTAATTCAGTGGCACTTCTGTGTATTACAAGTGTACTCATGTTTCTTCGATTCGAACACTCAGGCTGAAAAGCTGCCTCCCTACAGTCAATTCAGAGTGACTTTGTAACGTAATGATCAAAGGGACTCCGGACATTCTGGTGGAACACGATCGTTCGGCTCTCAGTCACTGATAACCGAATGCTAGTGTCATATTTTAAAGTTTTGTTGCAAGCCAGTCGCCTCTATAAGGAGTTCGTCACAAGTTTTGGATCCTATTTTGTGCTTCAAATCTAAAAATAGTTTCTTCTTATACACTGGCTCCCAAATGTGTTCGTAGATTTACGATTTTCAATGAAATAGGGGTCTATCCATTATTTAAAATGAATATTTCAGAATGAGTATTTAATAATAAGATCTATAGTCTATTCTTAACAAAACATGAAATATTTTTAAAACATGGTAAAACTTTGTTTTCAAGAAACCAGTAATCAAAAAGTAACAAAAACTGTATCTCACAAAAGTTATCGTACACTGAAATATTTTCGGATAAATTCATAATTAAATTTATTGTCTGGCGCTTTATTTTTATTTTTGAATTGTGGTGGCATTTAAAATATCGTTTGGCTTTAAGGGGATGGTGGACTTTCAAATTACCAAAAATCGAGCAAAAATTTGAATTTTTTTGGGGGGTGTATTAATATTTTAAAAACATGTAAATATTGGAATGAAATGCATTTAAAATGTGTAGTGAAAAGAAAAATGAAAAATTGATGGCTTTAGAGTAGTAAGTATTAAAGGTAGATAAAAAATTATCTTTTAAATGTCTTTTTCTCAAAATGAGAAATTTCCAGATTTGCAAGTCTTTAAAATGCACCTCGCGTCATAATTTTTGACGAAATTTTATGAAATTTATAATAAAGATTCCTGTAATACATCAAAATAAAGTTTCCATTAAATAAGTCCATTTTAGGATTCGAGGTCATTTAGGTTATAAAAGTTTAACTTTAGTGTAGAAAAGTACAAAAATTTCGCGAAAATTCAGAGTACAAGCATAAAAATATTTTCAAAAATTAACTATTCAACGAAAGTACAAAAAAATACATAACTTTCTTCAGAAAGTATTTATAAGCAATATAAATGCAAAATTAAGGGGAAAAGTTTAAAATTGAGTCGCAAGGTGCATTTTAAAGAAGGGTAATTTAATTTAAATTTTTTAATTATAAAATATTTTAAAAAAAATATTTATAAAATTTTATAAGGTGTTTAATATTGTTATACTTTAATGAATATATATACAAAATTTCATATCTCTGTGGTAAAAATTTCAAAAATCGTTTTGAAAGGTCCACCATCCCCTTAATTTTATCTTGCCTACTCCGTAATATTCAACTTATTAATTAAAAATGACTCGTAGTCGTAAAGAAACAACAAACATCATTCAAAAATTTATTGTTTTTCATCATAGTTGTGGTAAATCAGTTCAGAATATTGCTAAATTACTTAATTTGTCCCAGTCTACTGTGCAGTATGTGATAAAACGCTTTAAAGAAGAAAATCGGATCGAAAACAAGGTAAGAAAAGTTCGTCCGACAAAGTTAAGTAAACGTGATCAGAGATTTATAATTAGAAAATTTGTGAAAAATCCAGTTTTGAGTGATATAAAAGTGTCTGCAGAATTTTATGAAACATGTTCTACTTCAATTTCACCTGAAACTATTCGACGAGTTCTCAGAACAGCTGGATTACATGACCGTTCTGCTCGTAGAAAATTTTTTGTGAGAGAGTAAAACAGAAACCTTAGGCTTTCCTTCGCACTATCAATGATAAATAAGCCCCAAACGTATTGGAATAATGTCTTATTTGCCGATGTGAGCAAGTTTAAAATTTTTGGTTCCGATGGGCGTATAATTGTATGGAGAAGAAAAAATGAGGAACTTAATTCCAAGAACTTAGTAGGAACAGTTAAGCATGGAGGTGGAGGTGTAATTGTGTGGGGGTGCGTGTCAGCCTCAGGACTACGAAATTTGGTATTTATTGATGGCATAATGAATCATGCTGTTTTTATAAATATTTTAAGAGACAATTTAAAATTATCAGCCCTAAATTTGGGTATTGGAAACAACTTTAATTTTTTTCTTGATAACGATACTAAGCCCACAGGTCTCAGCGTTCTCCTCTGGTGTCTCTATAATTGTCCACAAGTTATGAAAACACCACCTCAATCACCAGATTTATAGAACATATTTCGAGAGAACTGGAGGTTGGAGTACGAAAACAGGACATTCACACGAAAAGCGAACTAAAATCAATTTTGAAGGAAGAATGGATGAATGCGGAAATTAAAAAAGAACCATTGCAATCTATTCCCAGACGTTTAAAAGCTATTGTGGATGCTAAAGGATATCCTTCTAAATAATAATTTAACGAAAAATTAGAGTATATACTAATATGTAGAGATTTTTTACAAGTGTACGATGACTTTTGTGAGATAAAGTTTTAGTTACTTTTTGATTACTGGTTTCTTAAAAATAAAGTTTTACTATATTTTTTAAATATTTCATGTAGATTTGTTAAGAATAGATTATAGATCTTATTATTTAATACCCATTCTGAAATATTCATTTTAATTAAGGGATAGACCCCCTATTTCATTGAAAATCTCAAGTGTACGAACACTTTTGGGATCAACTGTATGTTGCCGTCCAGGGTCGTTGTTCATTTTAAATACAAAAGTGCATCAATGATGACAAAAGCTGATTATATCACGTTTAATACACGAGTTGAATGAATGATATGAAATTAAAACAGTATTTTGGAATGTTTCCCGGTAACATGGTATCATATGGATTATAGTAATGAAATATTTGACCAGGGATCACCATGTTACCACATTAGACAGTACTAAACGATGAATGATCCGTTGATATCAATATCGTGTATATTGACACAAGAATCCTATTATAACGAAAAGAATCAGTAGGGGACATAATATCTTATGAAGCTACAAGTTTTCAGTAGAGCACATTTTGTTTTACAGAAGAGTCTCCAACCAATAACATTCTATTGACAGGAATCTTCTGTTTGACCCTCAGCGACTCAAAATGAAGTAAGAAGAACGTCTATTAGACGAAATCTTCACTTTAAATCTCCTTCACTGGCTAAAATGGAAGTCATTCCTGTAAAATGAACTTCTGTTTGATCATTTCCAGGCTGTACAATGGAGACATTCCCTTATTCCAGACTTGTTATTAGGATTTTAAACACAGGTTGTAGGATGAGGACATTGCCGCATTTAAGAGTTTTATCCTAGGGTTCAAGAAATCGAGGTTTTGAAATACTTATCAAAAACATAACGTCACCAGTAGAAGTCAGTTCTTTTCTATCCTGATTTCGATTCATGAATTCAAATTTTTGAGAAGTTCACTAAGAGGGGTGAAACGTTTTAAGAAACAAACCTAAACTGTACTAATAGTGGCTTCTGCGAAATAAGCGACAGGGGACCGTTCCATTTTTAATTGCATGGTATTTTGCAAAGCTGATGATATTTAAGGCAATTTTTGTAAAAGATTTTTTCTGTTTACTATAAATGACCTGTTTAGAAATGGCTTTTCTGGGGATTTGTCCAAATATTTCGCTGCAAACAAGCCCTTGAAGTTATCGCATGTGTAATAATCGTTAAATAGTTAAAGGTATAAAAAGGCGTTAAATAGTTAAAGGCATAGTTAAAGGCATATATATCGCGTAAAATATGCACTATTTAAATGTAGTGCAGTTATCATCCAATAAAACTTTTATGCAACACAAATATTTCATTTCGTTAGGCGATAAAATCTGCTATCATAATTTTAAATGTATCTTCCATATTCGGCGATCAGCAGATAGAATCGGTATTTTTAAGAATTCAGAACTATTTTTCATCAGTGTCCGCAACGTGGATCTCTGTGTTACGCAACAGAACGGCAAGAAGAGAGCAATAAACAATGACTGTCTGAATATGTTTTGTTCAATAATGGAAAACGAAACCACTGTTGGTAACAATGAAATTCTGCGTTTTCTTGTAAATTCGTCAGTCTAATTCTGACCCCTTCAAAGATGTTGCTTACGCTTATCTTTAGTGCTTATTTGATAAGTCGAGCTTTGCGTCGCCTGCTGTGCGGCGAACGAGGAGAGGGTTCCGTAGCGGTAAGCTTAACTTATTTCACTGAATTGAATTTCTGAATTGAAAAGTTCAATAAATTCAACGCTATATTGCTAGAGTAGTTAAGGCCGCTGTGTTCTAACCCTACTTCATTCGTTCACCTCGATGTTAACCTATGGAAAAATTATATTACGCCGCACTCACCTATTGGTTAGACGGCTTATCAAACTGAAGACGAATCGCGCGACAGCAACCCTTATTGCAACTTTAGGATAATTTTCACCTACTTAATTTCTCAAAGGAATGGAAATCGAAACTCACCCTCGCAGTTTTCATCTGTGTCGCATCATGCCTTTTTATATACTCTGGCACATTAAACGGCGTTAGGGCTACTAATTAAACTTAAACTTTATTTACATAATGTACACGTTAAGATTTTGTTTTAAATCTAATGTGGAGGCACTGGTCTTTAGACACCTTTTCTCATTCACCGCGATTTACTGGCTACTTTATTATGGGAGCACCATATAGGTAAGCCCGTATTTCCCCCTATGAGGGGAACGATAAGGAAACGACCAAGCCTTACTCGGGATTTGTACTCAAGCAGTTCAGAACGCGAGCCACTACACTATGTGGGCGTCCCGTCAAACATTACACACATTTAAATGGTTTTCCATGCTATAATTAACACAAAAGGAAAATATTAGGTGGCATTCGAAACGGGGAAATCTATAGTTCATTCCAGTCTCTGGTTAATCTTAAACCGAAAGTACTCATATTGGGAGAGAGGACATTACAGAGCCATCAAGTGATTGTACATTTGAAGTTGCAACAACCCTGCCAATCCCTCAACGAGGTCCGCGTTTAAAACTAATAATACCAGATTTTTCCCCCCGAGTCTTTTAAATTAAAAAATATTATTTGCATGTGTTCAAGAACAGTATATATATATATATATATATATATATATATATATATATATATATATATATATATATATATATATATATGTATATATATATATCTTCGGTGGGCACATATGAGGCTAAAGTGAGCTGGTTTTTTCATATTTAATGAAGAACCACACGTAGGTACACAATTTCAAACATTTTATTTATTGTAATTGCATATTTTTACAAATCACATATAAGAACACACATAAAAAATATAACTATGAAAAAGAAAATATTTTTTTCAAAATTTTAATAATAAAATTCAAATATAATAAAAATCGAATATAATAAAAAATATATTTATTAATAAAAGTATAATTACATCTAACGACAATCATTGGCCAAATTATTAAAATTTGGCGTAAAATTAGTTTAAGCTGTCGGCAGAAATTTTGTAAGATGTTGATTAGTCAACTGTGAATGATGTTTCGATCTTCTTTGTGGAGTTCAAAGATTCGGTTCAGGGAAAAAATAAATAAAATAAAATTTTTATGTAAGTAATGTCTCCAAATCCAGAAAGAAGTCACTACGGCAGACGATATTTGGGGTCGTAATCGTGTTGGCTCGAATGATTATTGCATCCAGTCAATACAGTTCAGTTAGTAGCAATAATCATTTTATTGGTTCGAGCACATTGTGGTCAATACTGACATTTAGTTGCAACATTTATGAGGGATATAGAGAGTTGAATAATTACTGGAGAAATAAAAAAACTGAGTGGACACCTCGGAGATTTAAGAGTCCAGCGTCATGTGTTATTTGGTAGCAGTAGATCAGGTGTACGCTGTCTTCTTAAAAGCCTCAGTATACTCAAATCTGTTACAAGATTTTGCCGTTTTGTCTTCTTACCACCGGTCTTCTAGAGATCAGAAAATGAATGTACAAATTGTTCATTGACTGCTTACCGAGTCAGTCAAGCTTGTGGCTTGTCGATGTTCTGTAGAAGAGTTTGGCAAAGTGGCAGAATGCTTTTCGACGTTTAAGCAAGGTAATGTACTATATTCCGTGTCAAACTGGACTGGCTATTTCAGGTGATGGAACACCGCTTTTCAAGGCTTTTAGATTCGCTCACCTCGCAGTAAACCAGAGAGGTGAGGTGCAAGATATCGTAGAAATGTTTTTACTTTTTTAACTGCTATTT